>JAJHZJ010000335.1:2597019-3197019 GCA_023548195.1 Bettongia penicillata ogilbyi
AAGATATACCTATTATTGGTCTACCAGAAAGCCATGATGAATAAAAGAGCCTGGAGAATACCTTCCAAGAAAAGTTCAAGGAAAACTACCCAGAAGTCCTGGATCCAGAGGGCAAAATATTCATCAAAAGGATCCACAGATCATCTCCTGAAAGAGATTCCAAACTAAAATCATTAAGAAATATTATTGCCAAATTCCAGAACTGTCACATGAAGGAGAAAATACTGCAGGCAACCAGAAGGAAACCATTCAAATACCTAGAGGAGAGTACAGTCAGGTTAAACAGTACCTTTGCAGCTTCTACATTAAAAGAGCAGAAATAATTTCGAATCCTAATATTCTGTAAGGCAAAGGAGTTGGGACTACAGACCAAGGATCAACTACCAAGCAAAGTGCAGCTGTAAACATTTCAGGCAAGGTAGATGGCATTCAACTGAAGTAAGGGATTTCCAGAACTTCCTGACCTAAAAGGCCAGGAACTTAATAGACAATTCGAGGCTTCAAATGAAGGTTCAAGAGAAGCATAAAAAGGTAAACGGGGGGGAGGGCCACAGTTACTCAATTAGGGCAAATTGTTTACCTCCCTATAAGGGAAGATGATACCTGTTAATCTTGAGAATTGTGCGGCTATTAAGAAATATAAAAGGGATATGAATAGGGGGAATGGGTATAAAGTAAATGATATGATAAAAATATGATTTAAGTATGAGCAGGGATCGTAATAGGAGGTGTGAAAAGGAGGAAGCAGAAAATGGCAAATTACATCACAAAAGAAATGGAAAATCATAGTAGAGGGAAAGAGGGGAGGGAGATGAGCAGTGTGTGTAGTACTCTCATCGGATTTGTTTGAAGGACAGAGCAATAAACTTAAGTAGATAATCCTAACTAGTTCTATAAGCAGTAGGAGAGGAAGGGGGAAGAAAAGGGAGGGAGGTTAAAAGAGAGGGAAGAAGCAATAAGAGTAAAGGGGAGTAAAAGGGACGGGGCTAAAAGAAGGAGGGGAAGGCGGGCAGGAGGAGGTGGTGACAAGTGAATACTATTGAGAAGGAGAAGGGAGATACAAGAGCTAGAATCACAAATGGTGGGAAAAAAGATGGAGGGAAATACACCGATTGTAAGCATAACTGTGAATGTGAATGGAATGAATTCTCCCATAAAACGGAGATGGATAGCAGAATGGATTAAAAGCCATAATCCAACAATATGCTGCTTACAAGAAACACATTTGAAACGGGGGGATACACATAGGATAAAGGTCAAAGGATGGAGCAGAATATATTCTGCTTCAGCTGATATAAGAAAGGCAGGAGTAGCAATCCTAATCTCAGACAAAGCAAAAGCAGAAATAGATCTAATCAAAAGGGATAAGGATGGAAACATATCCTGCTAAAAGGCACCATAGACGATGAAGCAATATCATTACTAAACATGTATGCTCCAAGTGGTATAGCATCCAGATTCTTAGAGGAGAGGTTGGGGGAATTGAAGGAAGAAATTAACAGCAAAACTACACTAGTGGGGGACCTCAACTTCCCCTTTTCTGAACTCGATAAATCTAACATCAAAATAAACAAGGAAGAGGTTAAGGAGATAAATAAAACTCTAGATAAGGTAGACATGATAGATCTTTGGAGAAAACTGAATAGGAATAGAAAGGAATATAGCTTTTTCTCAGCAGTACATGGAACATTTACAAAAATTGACCATGTACTAGGACATAAAAATCTAACAATCCAGTGCAGATAGGCAGAGGTAATCAATGCATCCTTTTCAGATCATAAGGCAATAAAAATTTTGTGTCATAAAAGGCCCTGGAAAAATAAAGCAAAAATCAATTGGAAACTAAATAATCTAATCCTAAAGAAGGAATGGGTTAAATAAGAAATCATAGAAACAATAAACAACTTCATTCAAGAGAATGACAATAATGAGACAACCCACCAAATCTTATGGGATACTGCAAAGGCAGTTGTTATATCTTTGAATGCCTACATAAATAAAATAGAGAAAGAGGAGATCAATGACTTGGGTATGCAGCTGAAAAAGCTAGAAAAAGAACAAATTGAAAATTCCCAAGAAAATACCAAATTAGAAATACTGGAAACCAAAGGAGAGATTAATGAAATTGAAATTAAGAAAACTATTGAATGAATAAATAAAATCAATAGTTGGTTTTATGAAAAAATAATAAAATTGATAAACCTTTGGTCCATTTGATTAAAAAAAAGAAAGAAGAAAGTCATATTACTAATATTAAAAATGAAAAGGGTGAACTCACCTCCAATGAGGAGGAAATTAAAACAATAATTAGAAATTACTTTGCCCAACTTTATGCCCACAAATTCGATAATCTAAACGAGATGGATGAATATTTTAAAAAGTACGAATTGCCCAGATTAACAGAAGAAGTTGAATACTTAAACAACCCCATCTCAGAAAAAGAAATTGAACAAGCCATCAATGAATTCCCTAGAAAAAATTCTCCAGGCCCAGATGAATTCACAAGTGAATTCTATCAAACCTTTAAAGAACAGTTAATTCCAATACTATATAGACTCCTTTTGAAAACTGGGGAAGAAGGAGTCCTCCCAAATTCTTTCTATGATACAAATATGGTTTTGATACCCAAACCAGGAAAAGACAAAATAGAGAAAGAAAATTATAGACCAATTTCTCTAATGAATATAGATGCAAAAATTTTCAACAAGATTTTAGCAAAACGAGTACAGCATCTTATCAAGAGAATAATATATTATGGTCAGGTAGGTTTCATACCACGAATGCAGGGCTGGTTCAATATTAGGAAAACTACTAGCATAATTGATCATATCAACAACAAAACTAACAAAAACCACATGATTTTCTCAATATATGCAGAAAAAGCTTTCGACAAAATACAACACCCATTCCTATTCGAAACACGGGAGAACATAGGAATAAAGGGAACTTTCCATAAAATAATAAGCAGCATCTATCTAAAACCTTCAGCAAGCATTATATGCAATGGAGATAAGCTAGATGCATTTCCAATAAGGTCAGGGGTGAAACAAGGATGCCCATTATCCCCACCATTATTCAATATGATACTAGAAATGTTAGCAGTAGCAATTAGACATAGATAAAGAAATGGAAGGAATAAAAATAGCCAAAGAAGAAACTAAGTTATCACTCTTTGCAGGTTATATGATGATATGCTTAGAGAATCCCAGAGATTCAACTAAAAAACTACTTGAAATAATAAACAACTTTGGCAAAGTTGCAGGTTACAAAATAAACCCACACAAATCTTCTGCATTCCTATATATTAGCAACAAAGTCCAACAGCAGGAGATAGAAAGAGAAATCCCATTTAAAGCTAGAGTAGACACTGTAAAATACTTAGGAGTTTATCTGCCAAAACAAACCCAGGGATTATATGAACACAATTACAAGACACTTTTTGCACAAATAAAGTCAGATTTAAGTGGAAAAACATCAATTGTTCAAGGGTTCGTACAATTCTACCTAAATTAATTTACTTATTTGGTGCCGTACCAATTAAACTATCAGATAATTATTTTCTAGAGCTGGATAAAATAATATCAAAATTCATTTGGGAAAACAAAAGGTCCAGAATATCAAAGGGACTAATGAAAAGAAATGCTTGGGAAAGTGGCCTAGCGCTACCACACCTCAAATTGTATTATAAAGCAGCAATTATCAAAACCACTTGCTATTGACTAAGAAACAGAAGGGTAGACAAATGGAATAGACTTGACACTCAAGACACAGTAGGCAAGGAATATAGCAACCTCCTGTTTGATAAACCCAAAGATCCCAGCCTCTGGGAGAAGAACTCACTGTTCGACAAAAATTGCTGGGAAAACTGGTTAACTGTGTGGCGGAAATTAGGCATATACCCATGCCTGACACCGTACACAAGAATAAAGTCCTAATGGGAACATGATTTAGGTATAAAGATTGCTACCATGAATAAATTGGAGAACAAGGAATAGCATATCAGATTTATGGAGAGGGGAAGATTTTTTTTTTATAAAGAAATGATAGAAAACATTATGAAATGCAAGATGGATAATTTTGATTACATTAAACTGAAAAGTTTTTGCACAACCAAACCCAATGCAACCAAAATTCGGAGGGATGGAATAAATTGGGGAAAAAAATTTTAAGGCTAAGCTTGGGGATAAAGGCCTCATTTCTAGAATATATAGAGAACTGACTCAAATATATAACCATAGAAGTCATTCCCCAATTGATCAATGGTCACAGGACATGAACAGGTAATTTTCAGGGGAAGAAATTAAAGATATCTATAATCATATGAAAAAGTGCTCTAAATCACTATTGATTAGAGAGATGCAAATCAAAACAACTCTGAGGTACCACATCACACCTATAAGATTGGAAAACATGACAGAACAAGAAAATGATAAATGTTGGAGAGGATGTGGGAGAGTTGGAATACTAATTCGTTGTTGTTGGTGCTGTGAGATCATCCAAGCATTCTGGAGAACGGTTTGTAACTATGCCCAAAGGGCTACAAATATGTGCATACCCTTTGACCCAGAATATCACTACTAGGACTGTATCCCCAAGAGATTATAAAAATGGGAAAGGGTCCCACATGTACAAAAATATTTATAGGAACACTCTTTGTGGTAGCCAAGAACTCTAAGTCAAGGGGATGCCCATCAATTGGGGAATGGCTGAATAAATTATGGTATACGAATATAATGGAGTTCTATTTTGCCATAAGAAATGATGAACAGAAGACTTCAGGGAGGCCTGGAAGTACTTATATGATCTGATGCTGAGCGAAAGGAGCAGAACCAGGAGAACTTTGTGCACAGCAACGGTCACAGTGAGCGAGAGTTTTTTTTCTGGTAGACTTGGAACTTTGTAATAACACAAGAACTTATTGAGAAAAAGAAATCCCAATGATGGTTTTCTAAGGCACAATGTCTTTCGCACTCAGAGAAAGAAATATGGAAGTCGTTCGCAGAATGTAGCAGATCATGTTTGTGTGTGGGTGGACTTTAGTGTATTATGTTTTGACTTGTTATATGATTTCTTCCATTTATTTTAGTGCGACTACATAGCATGACTACAGTGAAAATGTGCTCAATACGAAAGTATATGTGTAACCTGTATAGAATTGTATGCGGTCATGGGGAGGGAGGGGGGAAGGTGTGTGGGGGGGATAAAATCTTAATTTTAAGAAAGTGTTTGTAGAACATTAAGAAAATTATAAAAAAATTAAATTAAATTAAAAATAAATGAAAATAAAAAATAAATTAAAACGAACAAAGAAAAAAAAATGATAAATGACAGAGCCAAACACTATAAGCCTATATTTTCCACTTTCTTTTTACTTGGTGAGATAGATAGATAGACATAAACACACAGACACACACACATACATGTATATATGTATATGTATGTATATGTATATATATACATATATATGTATAAATATATATATATACATACATACATACATACATATGCAGTGTGTCTATCCATCTGTCTGTGTTGGTCCTTCGTTTAAGAAGACCATGACATCAGAGAAATGATGACTTTACTTGCACTTGACATTGTTTTTGATTGAGGGAGGGCTGTGAAAAGTCACTAATCTCACTTTCTTCTCCTGAGCCATCTGGGTCCAATGACCAGATATTTATCAATGCATCAGAATGACTAGAGCTAGAGATAGCCCAGGATGTAATGGGAGACCTTGGCCTTTTTAAACTGTTCTTTTCAGGTACTCGTTTAGAGGGAGGTAACACCCTACATATGCATATACAGATACAGATATACATGCCTAAATTTAATGAAAACATGATTTAAAAAAAAAAATTTCTCTTTGGGGGGAAAAGGTTAATGGGTTATTTACATAGCCTTCTCTGTTGGAAGCTTTCATTTTTACTATAAAAGAGGCAGTATATTGCCTCACTCTACCCTTCCTTACCACCCAAGAACTTCAACCTTCTTTTCCACTCGTCTTCCAATGCATAATAAAGCCTCATATTAAATTGCCTGTGACTGGTTATAAAATTCTCCCTTCAAAGCAATGTTACATATCTGAACTTGAAAATATTATAGGATCATTTAGTCCAACCTGGAGTGGTAAAATGTTTACCCAAAGTCATGGGCATGGCAAATCACAGTGATGAGATCGGAATTTTTTCTTCTACCTCTTACATTTAATTGCCATCAAACATCTTGAAAGTATTTACTCTGTGCCAGGTTATATACAAGTACAAAATAAGAAAGAAAGGTCTAGAGATGCACAGTGACCTGCCAAGGTTATAGTGCTAGTGCATGTCCCTTCCTAACTATGTGTTCATGAGTTAGTAACATGATTTAAGGCCTCAATTTTCTTATCTGTGAAATAAGGTAATGGGCCAAAAATGATTCCTCAAATGACTGCCAAGTTTAATAATCTATTTAAGTCTATAATACAAACATATATATATATAAATCATATGTAAATAATAAAAATAAATAATTGAATTCCATTTAATTTAAATTTTATTTAATTCACTAACAAGTAATTGGATAGTTGACAATAGGATGCAATCATTTTAGAATGCAATGGGTTCCCAGCCCACTCCACAACCCCACATATCTATATAGCCAAAATCTTGATTCTGTTTAATCAACTTTCAAATTAGTTTTTATTGGATATTCTCCCCAAAATAACTATTTTCTATGTATTATAATCACAAAGTATTATCTGTCTGTATTTATGCAAATACTAAGAGTTCCTTCGAATTACTGGGAAGTAGAAATGACTCTTTTTTTAAGCAAATTTCTCATGGCATTTTTCACTTCTGTGTTTCTCACTGTGTATATTATAGGATTTAACATGGGGGTAAAAACAGCAAAAAACACAGTGACCAACTTGTCTATAGGATAGGTACACACAGGCCGTGTGTAGGTGAAGATACAGGGCACAAAGAACAAGACAACCGCAAGGAAATGGGAACCACAGGTAGAGAGGGCTTTGTGCCGTCCCTCTGAGCTGTGTGTCTTTAGGGAGTGCAAAATGACAATGTAGGAGACAAGCAGCATGGAAAAAATCAGCATGCACATGACTCCACTGTTAGCAGCCACAACCATCCCCAGCATGTAGGTTTCAGTACAGGCGAGTTTCAGCAATGGGAAGAGGTCACACATGAAGTGATCGATGATATTGGGGCCACAGAAGGGTAGGTGGATCATGAAGAGGATCTGAGCAGTGGCATGCACTATGCCACCCACCCAGACCACTAAGACCAACAGGTGGCATACACGAGGACGCATAATAGTCATGTAGTGCAAGGGTTTGCATATGGCGACATAGCGATCATAGGCCATGACAATGAGTAGGATGATCTCAGAACCCCCAAGTAAATGCTCCACAAATAGCTGAGTGAGACAACCTTTGAAGGAGATAGTTCTCCTGTGATAAAGCAAGTCGATAATCATCTTAGGGGTGGTGACAGAGGTATAGCAGGCATCAATAAAGGACAAATAAGTAAGAAAGAAGTACATGGGAGCTGAAAGGGTGGGGCTTAAAGCAATGGTGACTACTATGAACAGGTTGGCCATGGCAGTGAAGAGGAAGATGAATAAAAATACAACAAAGAATATTTTCTGCAGCTGTGGGTTTTGGGTAAGTCCCAGGAGGATAAATTCTGTCACATTGTTTGGAGAGTCAGAGTGTTCCATTCAGGGAAGGAAGACTTCAGTGAAACAAGTCTGCCTAGAAAGAGGGGAACACATACCTAATTAATGACGTCTGTGCCATAGCCCGATTCTCCAAAGGACAGAGATCATAGGGTCATAATTTAAGAGTTCATAAGGATCTTATAAAGCATGCAGTCTAACTTCATTTTATAGATGAGGAAATTTGGTGCCAAATACATTTTGCAACTTAACCAAGTTAATTCAAACCAATAAGTAACACAGAGTTGGCATTTGAACTCTGGATGTGCGATTCTCAAATCATCACTTTTTTCCACTGCATTATATCAATCTCTAAATTCTGAAGTAGGAAGAGCTTTGTTTCTTAGTTTTTATACACCCTTCTTCTCCCGCTGACATTCCTTACCCTTCATGACTTCATTCTGTGGCACTCTTTCAAAATTATGGCACTTACTTTATCACAATTGAAACTACACTGATCTTAAAACCAGAGCAGCTAAGTGTGGATCTTGGTTTGCCATTAACTAGTATTGAAATCTTGGAAAATTAAGCTGATCTCTCTGATCCTCAGTTTCTTGATCTGTTAAACAAAATCATTTGGTTTACAGTATCTCTTAGGGATGATATTGTATGAGTTTAAGAGTGAACTCATGCAATAAAGAATGAGAAAATTCTCCCAATTTATCATTTGCTCTTTGCTTGACCTTTATGAGAATCGTGCACCCTGGCTTCTGGTCTAAAAGTAAGACACTAATTGACCAGCTAGATGACACAGAGGATAGACCTGTAGTCAGGATGACCTGGGTTCAAATACTGTGTCAGACATGTATGAGGTACTGAGGAAAGTCATTTTCTATATCTCAACATAAGTTTCCTCATCGGGAAATTTAGTATAATCTCATAGTCTTCCCAGAATCAAATGAAATAAAGTACTCCCCAATTCTTTAAGTGTTTCTTTCAAGCCAGTGGAGTTCTAAGCATTTATTTTAGTTTCAGAGAATCACAGGGAGATTAAAGAGTTAATATGCTTTAAGAAAATAATACATAGAAACCTCCTATTTTCAGTTCTATTCTCAGAAGTAAACTGGTAGTTCATTATTATGTATTTCTTTGCAGATACATAAAAATAAAATTGGATGTAGTAACTATCTGCTGAGTTTTTCATTTCAGTTTAATAAGAAAAGAGAAAATCATGAGGAACATATGCCTAAATTCTGTTTATACAAGATTACAACTCTTTAAACTCTACTGTAAAATTTTCCTTTTAAAATAATTACATTTAAGTAAAATTGTATTTATTAAATTGTATTGTACAACACAATAACGTAAATTGCATTGCACAATAAAATAGCAGTACATAAATGTTGAATTGTTACTGCTTCCAATGGATGACCATTCAGTAATTTGTTCTTTGGTACTTGTTTATGTCTAAATATGATTACTTATACAAAAATTATATAACTTTTGACATAGCTGTTAAGTCATTTCTGTATTGTCTGACTTTTTGTGACTTCATTTGGTGTTTTCTTCATAAAGATACTGAAATGTTTTTGACATTTCCTTCTCTGGCTCATTTTATAGGTGAGGTAATTAAGGTAAACCAAGTAAAATGACTTACCCAGGTTCACATAGCTAGTTCACAGTCAGGAAGATGAGTCTTCCTGATTCTAGGTCTGGAGCTCTTTCCACTGTGCTGTCTAGCTGCCCCCAATATGCACACTAACTGTCTTTTAATGATTTGCTATAGTATTTTATGAATCAACCATCTTATCCGTTAGACAAGTTCTCAGCCTTCAACCCCACTCCTTACCTGTCTCTGCACTGTTTGTCTTCAAACCTTCTCTTCTCTGCCTTTCCTTATTTTCAATACTCTGCCATTGCTGTCCCTTGGGTAATTCCAGCCTGAGGTTAGAATGGAGAAAACCCAATCTAGTCAAGCAATCAGTTCATTTAATCATTTCCCTCTTTTTTCCAAAGCAAGGTAGAATAAAAATTAACTTTTTATTAAGAAGTTTTTTTTTTTTTTTTTTTTAATAAGTATTCTGCCTTTCAAAGAGAAATGGACAAAGAACTCTCTGGATAGCAATCATGATTAGATTCATGCTCATCCACGAACTTTTTTCCTTCTATTTTTGGCTTCCAAATAGGTCCTTTCTGCATTAAATATAAAACAGTGTTTAGAAGTTCAAAACAATTATACTGATTAGCTACTGCCATTTTGTAGTTGTTATTTTTTTCTAATAATTTACCAAGTCTTTCAGTTACTTTAACAGTATAAATATAGATTGAAAAGAAAAAAAAAAGTAGACTCAAATTAGAATCCTTAAAGGGTTTAAACAATGACTGTGTAACTTTATATCTTTGGGAAAAAATCATTTCATCTCTCTGGGCTTCTCCTTCCTCATCTTTTAAATGAATAAATGATCTCTAAGTGACCTTCTGTCTTGAAATTCTATGATCAATACAGAGAGTATAAGTGACTACCTCAACTGTATAGATGAGGAAAAGGAGATTCGGTGAAAAGTGACTTGTCAAGGACACCTTGGACAAAGGATTTTAACTGGATCTTCTGCCCTATGCCCCCATACATTCTTCTCTCTCTGTTTCTCTCTCTCTCTCTCTCTCTCTCTCTCTCTCTCTCTCTCTCTCTCTCTCTCTCTCTCTCTCTCTCTCTCCATCTGTCTGTCTCTATTTCTGTCTCTCTTGAATACACATATATCATATCACTGAGAAATATGACAAAGTAGGTCAGTGACATGTTTGTAGTAGCAGAATTATAAATGTGATTATAAATGTGTGTATGTGTGTTTGGGTGTGTGTTTGGGTGGTGATGTTTACAGAATTTCCTTTCTGAGGAGAGGTATAAGTTTACTGACCAAAGACAAAAATAAAGAAACTTTTTCAATAAATAAATGATATATCTCCAAAGACATTAGAATTCTTCTTTCAGATTACATTTATGTGCTCATCTGTTCACACTTCTTCACCAGTTGATGAATTGTTAACATCATTGAGCAGACTGAGAGAAAGACCTACACTGATAAAATGCTCTGTAATATTCTGGGATGATATTGTATATCCACCACCTTGTCTACCTAGTCTCTTCTAAAAGGTCTGATCAGGCACATCTTCACTCTAGAGGGTCAAAAGATATTACCTTTTCTTAATTCTAAGCCTCACCTGTGAGTCCGTCGTACCAGGCTCCTCAAGTAGGCCCACTGCCCAGGTACCCAGCTGACTATGCTAGAGTTATAATGAGCAGAGGGAAGAAAAAAATGTGGCCCGTGAAGAGTTGGATGTCTCAGCTACAATTCTTCTGTTGATTAATGAACATAACCTTCAAGGGCATCTTCAGACAGTGTCTTTCTGTGGAGTCTCAGAACACGTGTTGTTTTGGAGAATAAGTTTTTTTGAAGTATCCTCATCTGTCGTAGGTAATGAGTTCTCTGGAGCATTTCAGTCTAATTAGATAAACTTGGTGAACATGTAATTGTTCTTATTATTTCACTAAACATTAGAGTAGAATTTTGGAAGTGCTAAAATATTGGGGTTTCCTATTTTGCTTATGTCTAGAACAGAACAATGCATTTTCAAAAATGAGTCAAAGATATCTGAGTCCATATGTCCAAAGGACTAGAAAACTGTACACACTCTACAGCCCCGCAACACCACTGCTAGCTCCATACACTAAAGAGATCAAAGAAAAATGGGAAAAAGAAACCTATATGTACAAAAATATTTGTGTCAGCTCCTTTTGTGTTGGCAAAGGATTGGAAACTGAGGACTTTCCAATTAATGGGGGAATGAATGAACAAGTTGTGATATACACGGTGGTACTATTGGGCCATAATAAATGAGTAGAACATGTTCAGAAAAACCTGGGGAGATTTCAGTGAACTGTTGCAAAGTGAATCAAAACTCAGGAGAACATTGTACAAAGTAATGACAATATTGTGCAATAATTAAGTCGGAATGACTTATCTGTTCTCAGCAATACAGTGACCCCAGAAAATTCTAAAGGATAAAAACATGGTATCCAACTTGAGAAATAAGTGATAGCATTTAAATAGAAACTAAAACATACTTTTAAAATATTTTTGAGGGAGGAGCCATGATGGTGGAGTAGAAAGATTCACATATGCTAGCTCCAAAACCACAGCCCAAAAATTACCTGTAAAGAGGAACTCCCAACAAATTCAGGAGCAGTGGAAGCCACACAACAATGGAGTGGAGGAGATTTCTATTCCAGAGAGCCCTGAAAAACCGACACCAAAGGTCCATCACGCACCAGACCTGGAGCAGAGCTCAGTCTTGCCTTGGCCACGCGGCACCAAGAGGACCAGATCTGAGCAGGCTACAGGGACGGAAGCTCCGGTGGCTGCAAAGGTCCCTCAACCCACAGACACTACAGGTCAGTGAGAGAGCCTTCTGGGCTGGACGAGAGGGAGCAGGGTGCCTCCATAACTCAGCCCCCCCACCCCCCAGGGAGGCAGCAGCGGGGGAAGCAGAGGACAGGAGTTCCCAAAGCAGACAGGAGCTTGGATCCATTGTTGAAGATTTCCACATAAACCCCCTGAGGGAACTGAGGCCCGTGTGGTGGCCCTGCCCCCACCTGAGCAGCTGAACTTAATCTAACACTGAATAGCAGCCACTGACCACCGTTGAAAGCCCTGAGGCTGGAAAGCAGCATTTGAATCTCAGAACCCAAGCACTAGCTGGTTGAATCTGGAGGTGAGGCAGGGGTGGAGAGGAATGTCAGAAGTCAAGTAAGTGGCTGGGAAAATTCTCAGAAAAGGGAAAAAAAAATAAGACCATAGAAGGTTATTTTCTTGGTGAACAGATATTTCCTCCTTTCCTTTCAGATGAGGAAGAACAATGCTTACCATCAGGTAAAGACACAGAAGTCAAGGCTTCTGTATCCCAAACATCCAAAATAAATATTCTGTGGGCTCAGGCCATGGAAGAGCTCAAAAAGGATTTTGAAAATCAAGTAAGAGAGGTGGAGGAAAAACTGGGAAGAGAAATGAGAGAGATGCAAGAAAAGCATGAAAAACGGGTCAATACCTTGCTAAAGGAGACCCAAAAAATTGCTGAAGAAAAAAACACTTTGAAAAATAGGCTAGCTCAATTGTCAAATGAGGTTCGAAAAACTAATGAGGAGAAGAATGCTTTCAAAAGCAGAATTAGCCAAATAGAAAAGGAGATTCAAAAGCTCACTGAAGGAAATAATTCTCTCAAAATTAGAATGGAACAGATGGAGGCTAATGACTTTCTGAGAAACAAAGAATTCTCAAAACAAAACCAAACGAATTAAAAAATGGAAGAGAATGTGAAGTAACTCATTGGAAAAACAACTGACCTGGAAAACAGATCCAGGAGAGACAATTTAAAAATTATGGGACTACTTGAAAGCCATGATCAAAAAAAGAGCCTAGACATCATCTTTCATGAAATTATCAAGGAAAATTGCCCTGGTATTCTAGAACCAGAGGCAAAATAACTATTCAAGGAATCCACCAATCACCACCTGAGATCCAAAAAGAGAAACTCCTAGGAATATTGTGGTCAAATTCCAGAATTCCCAGGTCAAGGAGAAAATACTGCAAGCAACTAGAAAGAAACAATTCCAGTATTGTGGAAATGGAATCAGGATAACACAAGATTTGGCAGCTTCTACTTTAAGGGATCGAAGGGCATGGAATAGGATATTCCAGAAGTCAAAGGAATTGGGACAAAAACCAAGAATCATTTTGCCATCAAAACTGAGTATAATACTTCAGAGGGGAAAATTGTCTTTCTATGAAAGAGAGGACTTTCAGGCATTCTTGATGAAAAGACCAGAGTTGAAAAGAAAATTTGATTTTCCAACACAAGAATGAGAAGAAGCATGAAAAAGTAAACAGCAAAGAGAAGTCATAAGGCACTTACCAAAGTTGAAGTGTTTATAATCCTACATGGAAAGACAATATTTGTAACTCTTGAAACTTTTTCAGTATCTGGGTAGTTGGTGGGATTACACACACACACACACACACACACACACACACACACACACACACGTACACACATGCATGCACACACAAACAGAGACAGAGAGCACAGAGTGAATTGAATAGGACGGGATTATATCTTTAAAAAATTAAGGTAAACGGTGAGAGAGAAATGTATTGGGAGGAGAGAGGGTGAAATGGAATGGGGTAAATTATCTCTCATAGAAGAGTCAAGCAGGAGACTTTTTAGTGGAGGGAAAATGAGGGCAGTTGAGAGAAAACCATGAAGTTTACTCTCATAATATTTGACTAAAGGAGGGAATAAAATGCACCCTCATTTTGGTATGAAAACCTATCTTACAATTCAAGAAAGTCGGGGAGAAGGGGATAAGCAGGGTGCAGGGGAATGATGGAAGAGGGGGCAATGGGAGGAGGGAGCAATTTGAAGTCAGCACTCGGGGAGGGACAGGATCAAAAGAGAGAACAGAAGCAATGAGGGACAGGGTAGGATGGAGGCAAGTATAGTTAGTCTTAAGCAACACGACTATTATCAAAGTCATTTGCAAAACTACACAGATATGGCCTATATTGAATTGCCTGCCTTCCCAAAGGAAATAGGTGGGGAGGGATGGGGAGAAGTTGGAACAACTGTTGAGTTTTGTTCTTGGTAGTAGGAAATAAGAAATACAGGTAATGGGGAATAGAAAGTTATCTGGCCCTACAGGACAAAAGAGAAGATGGGGACAGGGGAAGGGTGGGATGATAGAAGAGAAGGCAGATTGGTGATAGGGGAAATTAGAATGCTCAGTGTTTTGGGGTGGGGTGGAGGGGACAAATGGGGAGAAAATGTGGAACCCAAAATTTTGTGAAAATGAATGTAAAAAGTTAAATAAAATTATTTAAAAAAAATAAAAACATTTTTGATTTTTTGAGTCTGCATTTTTTCTTTTGCAACATGGCTAATATGGAAATGTTTTGTATGACTGTACATATGTAACTTTTATACATTTCTTGTCTTCTCGAGGAGGGGAGAGAGGAGGAAGGGAATTTGGGCCACAAAATTAAAAAAAAAAAACGTTAAAATCTTTGGATTACACATAATTGAGAAAAATAAAATAACAACTTAAAAAAATCTGCTTTTTTCTCTTTGTAAGGAAAACTATGCTAAATCAAGATAGCATGCTAAAAAACAGCGACAAAACTTTGCTGACAAATGTTCATATAGTCAACAATTTAGGTAGCAATGAATGACTGTGAGAGTTGGACTGTAAGGAAAGCTTAGAGCTGCAGAATTGATCTTTCAGATTGTATTACTGAAGTCTTGAGAGTCCCTTGCATAGCAAAGAGGTCAAGTTAGTCTATATTTAAATAAATTCATTTAGACTATTCACTGCAAGGTCAATTATTGAAGTTGAAACTTAAAGTATTTTGGTCACATAATGAGAAGACAGAATTAATTAGAAAAGACCCTGATTCAACAGTGAGGCAATAGAATACTTTGGTCAGTGTTACTGATAATCTTTTCTGGATTATGAATCTAGTTCAAGTGCAAAAACACCAGTGTTTTGAGTTAAAGGGAGTGACAACCTCCATATTTATGCATATGACACGTCTTAGATTAAACTGCATCAAATTTTGGTCTGATAGCCACATGCCATAAATAGAGTTGTATTTCCCTCAGAGTTTATTTAGAAAGCCTTTTTATTGTGCTATAATATTTTCCCAGTTTTCTGGTAAACCTGTGAAAATAACAATCACTTTATTTCTACTTGGTTGTTATTGTCTATGCACTTTGATTAAAAGGAAATCTCTAGGGGTCTGTAAGTATATTTAGTAAATATGAACTTGAAATTCTAAGGAAAAAAATCAGATTTTAGTGCAAATTCTAACAGAGAAACTTGACAGCAATGTGATACTGGGCAAGTCAACAAGTTTTCCTTGGGCTCACTTTGGTCATCTACAAAATAGTCATAATAATAGCACGTATATCATAGTACAATGATAAAAAGTGTTTCAATATGTGAAACATTTTGTAAAACTTAAAATGCTATATAAAGGTTACAACCTGTATTATGATATTATTGTTCTTACTATAATCAGCGTTTATCCCAGACTGATGAACATCTGTTTAGCACCTCCAAGGCCCTCGCCCCTTCCACCCAGAACCATATACATACATACTTATACAGACATGCATAAACATACATTTTCACACATGCACACACATTTACATTTAGATATTGGGACATGATTTTATTTTTCTTTTGGTACAGCCAGCTCATGAGTGAAGAAATTCCTATTGATGTAAGTTGGAACTTTCTCTGAAAATTAAGTCTTAATGACTTGCCCCAAACGCTAAACGGTTAAGTGACTGGCTCAGGGTCACAAAACCAATAAGTGTTAAATGCAGGATTTAAACACACATTCATCAAGATAGCCCTTTCTACAATTTCTTCTGGATGGAACATGACTCTGAATTGTCATTATATATCCTTCTGTTTCTACAAATTAATCTATGTGGCTTATTCATTTGACCAATGCTTCTTTAGCTTGGGATTCTAAACAAAAAGTTTATTTGATTTGTTTATCATATTTTCACTGTTTCATAGGCCCTATCCAGAGGAAAAGCACTTTGGGTTACAATGAGCAAAGCCAATGATGTGTATGAGTATAGCTTAGTTAAACGATGTCTACTTATAGATGATTTCTAATTTTTGTAGGTTTTTCATCAGTTTATCTTGTGCTCTGAAACTCTATCAATCTTCTTCCTTCTTTTTAGTTGACCTTTTTTTTATGAATGTCATGGAGTGATGGTCCCTATGCTATTTTGAAGTCATTAGAGTTTTCATTAGGATACTTTCTTAAATCTATTACAGTCACTTTTGCAGTTTCAGTAATATACCCTCAGATTGCTAATGAATGGATGTTAATGAATTTAGGAGATTGTTGGGGTTCTTATTCTTTTATGGAGAAATTTTAGAAGAGAGAGGGACAACCTGCAGAAGATCTTCCCTTAACAAGATTTGAAAAGGCAGAAAAGAGGTGGTAGAGCAATACAGGCTGGGTAATACAATTAAGAAATGAGAGACTTGGTAGAAACAAAGTAAGAAACAAAACTCACATTACCAAAATTGCAAATGAGAAAGATATCATAACAAATACAACTACAAACAACAGAATTAGCAGAAAGTACTATTCAGGGTTCTATCATAATAAATTTTATAACTTAAAGAAGATGTATGAATACATGAGGGAGTAGAGCATCTCAAGAGGAGGGAAATGCAATGCAGAGGGTCCTTGTTAAAAAGTATAGTATTGTAACTGTTATGATAAAACGTCATAGTATTAATTGATGATTTTTCCTCTTCTTAAAAACAAAAATACATCATAATTCTAATTATGTGCTAGTCTCTACAACAGCAAAATTATCATACTGCTTTTTTTATCTGACCAAATTGTATCCTATCAAAAAGACAATCATCAGGTGAAATTCTGTTATAACATGATCATAAAGAATCATAAAAATCATAAAGATGAAGATTATAAAGATAATCATAAAAATTATTCATTAAGTTATCTAATTTCTCATAAATGATATCACTTATATTGTAGATAATATGCATACATTCATACATATAGTATATGTATATACATATGCGTATATGCATTTTCACCTATTCCAGGAATTCCTGGAAACTAAGAGCAGGAAAGTCACCTCTGGTGACATAGTGGTGTAATGAGAGCCAAACTGTGTTCCACAACCAGATCCTGTACTTTCTAGCTTGAAACCTTGGGGATATCCCTTTAATTATCTGAGTCCTTAATTTGTAAAATGAGGAGATTGTACTAAGTGATATATAAGCTCCCTTCTTGTTCTGAATCTTATAATAGTATAATTGCTAAATGAATGCTATAGATTTGTGAACTCAAATTGAAACTGCATATTTTTAAACATGAAGTAGTCTAAGTGTTTATGATCTTATTTGGAAATACTTTCCATATTGTCTTTAAGTGTTATTTATCTATAGTTTTTGAAAATAATTTTGCTTAAAGTTAAATAAATCACCTTGATAAGCCATCGTAATATTACCTTGACATAATTACTTCTCAGAATATCTGTAGACTTTTTCGAGTCTTTTGGGGGGTCAGTCTATAATCCATTCCCCAAAAATGGCCTTTTCTCATTCAGTAATAGCAGACGATGTTTGTGCAAGTCTTCTCTTAGTATGTAGCTATTTTTATCAAACCATAACATGACTCCCAAATTTGATACTCCCATTATATCCACTGACTGCAAAATAAGTTTGATTAATTTCTAAGGTCAAATCAAATCTCAAAAGATGAAAGGTATTTAAAAATAATCAAAGACTCTGAGAATATTTCATTAACTTAGAAAAGAATCCTAGAAACGTTGCTACTCCTGTCACGTTCATCAAAATAAATACATAGTACCTTTAAAGAACTTAAAGGGGAAAACCTCATTTGCATGAAACATTCTGGGTATGTTTTTTTTTTTCTAAAGTTTTCTTCATTTCATCACTATGCACATATTTTAATAACTATTTCTAAAAGTCCACGATACATGGAATCTGATGACTTCTCTATTTCTTTCCATAAAACTCAAAACCAAAGAAAGTAAATGAAATTGATTTATTATTCCTTAGATCATCAAATGTAGAGCAAAATAAATTTGGTATGATATTCCTTCATTCAATTTTATTTCATTAAATTTGTGTTCACCATAGAAACTCTCAGACAAATAGACAAAATTTTTGTACTAGAATTTTCAAATTCTCAAAAAATAATGATTTTTCCTAATTATCATTCAGTGTGGTTATTTCCCTAAATAATAGTATATAAATGCCCAACTCCTTGTAACGTAGGTTTTTTATGGCCCAGGAACCTTTCATACACTGTAGTAGATTTCTTAAATCTCTTTGGTTCACATTCCTGTCTAGTCCATTTTCGATTATCTTGGATTCAATAAGAAAAGCATTTAATTAAGATGCAAAACTATACAAGTAATAGAAAAAAGAAACAAATGGTTAATGTATCATCTGAACTATTAGAGAAATAAGTTCAATCTCCTATATTTTCTTAGATTTCAGGTGGGTTAGAATTTGAAAACTTGTAGGATAATATACCTAAGGGGGAAGTCTCTGACTTCACAGTAGTTGTTGAGATCACCTCCAACTCTCAAATTTGTTGGTATTGTGAAACTCTGGTTTCACTTAACAAGCTTCATATGGCAAGTTGTTAAGTTATATAGCCTCTTTTCTTAGTTACGAAGTCAGAAGGATTCTCCCATAACTATCGATTTTGTAAAAATGTGTCTAATACCTTGAATTTTATTCATTTTCCTCTCCTACTCTGATCACAATCACTGACCTTGACTATCTTCTTTTCTCTTGTCCCCCTGCTTCTGTTCTTACTCCTTTTTCCCTCTCTTCTGTTTCCCCATTTGAGTTCTCCAAGTCCTGACAACCCTGACTTTTAATCTTTTTTTTTTCTTTTAGAGTGGTCTGTATCAAGTGTAATCTTCACCTCGTGCTACAGCTGTTATGCACCCACAGCTGTTATGCACTCTTCTGAGAAGAGTAGACTTTCCTCCATAATGAACATTTCTTGAAACTGATGCACTATCGGAAATGAAGCATTAGAGACATTCTTGACTTCCTCTGTCTGTTCTCCCTGACTTAAAAATGTTGCAGCCTTGAGAAACTTGTCTAGGTGCATAAACACGTTTGAAGGTTCTCATATGCATACATTAATTTACAAATAGCATATTCCCCTGAATTTATTCCAATTATGTAATGAATATGAGTCCAACGAGTTTCATATAGACCTAACATCTGTCACATGTTGATGTTACATACAAAGAACCCTTAAATACCTATTAGCAATGCTCATTGGACTACATGTGTAAACTCCTTGGGAAATGAAATTGGGTCTATTCTGTCATTGTTTTGACTGTTTTATTATTTCTGGGCTGGTCCCATATCCAACTCATTACCTCTTTACCTTCCAGCCCACAGGCCTTCATATAAAACTGTGAATCTGTGGATAACCCAGATTGACCATGTTATCTCATTTGTAATCTGAAACAACTTTTCTGCTCCACAACTTTCTCATGGCATTTTTTACCTCTGCATTCCTCACTGTATAGATAAGTGGATTTAGCATGGGGGTGATGACAGTGAAAAATATAGTCACAGCTTTATCCATTGGGAAGGTGGTCACTGGTCGAAGATACATGAAAATGCATGGAACAAAAAACAAGATGACAACAGTGACGTGGGAACTACAAGTAGAAAGAGCTTTGCGTCTTCCTGCAGAACTGTAACTTTTCAGGGAGTTCAGGATGATAACATAGGAACACATCAACATAACAAAGCTAATCATAGATATTAACCCTCCATTTGCAGCAATTAGCAGACCAACAATGAAGGTATCTATGCAGTCAAGTTGAATAACAGGGACAATGTCACATAAGAAGTGATCTATGACATTAGGTCCACAGAATGGGAGCCACAATGTGATGAGAATCTGTCCTGTTGAATGAAGGAAGCCCACTGTCCAAGCCAATACTACCAGGAGACAACATAATTGATGATTCATTATAGTAGTATAATGCAAGGGCTTGCAGATAGCCACGTATCTGTCAAAGGCCATTACTATGAGCAGGAAAATCTCAGAGGCACCCAAAACATGTTCAATAAATACTTGTGTCATACACCCATTGAAAGAAATTATTTTCTTGTCACACAGTAAATCTGCAAGCATTTTGGGGACAATTGAAGATGAATAGCAGGCATCAATTAAGGATAAAAAAGAAAGGAAGAAATACATTGGAGAATTCAGAGTCTGGCTAGAGGTTATGGTGATTACAATGAGAATATTGCCCAACACAGTGATGATATATGTGATTAAAAATATAACAAATAACACTTTCTGCACCTCAGGATTCTTTGCAAGACCTAATAAAATGAATTCAGTCACATTGTTCCTATTTTCCATGTCACATTTTTTACCAGTGCAGAGCTCAGAGATAAATATCAGCTGGTTCTGAAAGTAGATAGCTCCTAATGAACCCAAGTTTTCTACTTTTAACAATCCACTTTTTCCACACTATGCCTGTATGGAGAAAACAAGATCATATAGCTCACGAGTGACAGATCCAAATTCTCTGATGGCAAATTCAGTCAGTCCCAACAACAAGTAGAATACTACATTATCCAATAATCCTGGTCACAGCCCTTTGGAACATTTAATTCTTTCTTCTTCACCACACCCAATTTCAACTACCACCATTGATTATTCATTTCTGGAGAGATTTGGAGTCTGGCCTCCACATCATTTAATCTCTCCAGGTAGAATACTGCATAGGAAAAGAGAAATAAATAAGAAATATGGCAAAGTGTTGCCAAGGTTAACAAGAACATGAACAGGTTTCAAGAGGCTATTTAAAATTATGTTCGAGGAGACTTAAAATTGAAAATGGTAGATACCTATATGATAGATAAGAGAAGGGGTAGAGAGGAACAAGGAGGAATACAGACACAGACAGATTTACATAGAATATAAAGACAAAGAGACAAAGAGGCAGAGAGAAGACACATAAATATAGATGGTATTTAGATGGAAAATGACAGATGATGGATCACTAAATATAGATAGATAGATAGATAGATAGATAGATAGATAGATAGATAAGTGCTTAATATTAGCCTGTGCTAACTTTTGGGGATATGATTTCAAGCAAAAAAAGAGGTCCCTACCCTCAGGGATTTTACATTATTATGCAGAAAAACATCACAAATAAATAGAAAACATATATGAGTGCATATGGATGTATGTATATGTGTTTATATCTATCTATCAAAATAGACCTGTGGCTTTCTTGACTTATGGAACTAGCTTATAAGCAAATTCTTGTCTGATACAGAAACTCCCTCTACTAATGCAGCTTAAATTGCTTGGGTGTTGTCTGGAGGCAAGGAGAGTTAAATAACTTTAAGAATCTCACCCAGATAGTATATGTCAGAAGTGGGATTTGGACCCAGGTCTTTCTGACAACATGGGTGACTCTATTCTTAAGCCCAAGCTATGACACACAAACAGATGGATGAAGAGACAGACAGACAGACAAACAGAGAGAGAAAGAAACACAGATGGATGATGGATGATGGATGGCTGGAGGGAGGAATGGATGGTAGCTATAGAAATAGAGATATAAACAAAGGTAAAATATGGTAGCCCCCAATAGGCATAATACAGTGTGCTAATCAGGATATTTTGTGTTCTTAGCACAAGTTTATAACTGACCCTTGAGAGTACCCCAAATATCCACCATCCTAGTTTCACATAGCAATACACAAATACATGCAGGCATATACACACATCATATATATATATATATATATATATATATATATATATATATATATACACACATACACATAAACACACACACATGTATATATGTGTGTGTATGTATACATATATATTAATAAATAAAGGGAAAAGATGTTTTAACTTATGGAATATAGAAGCATAGCTAATCTTCTTGTGGCATATTTATTATGTAAAGTAAGAAACACTTTTTAAAAATTCCAGATGCTTTGTAACAGACATTCATATGACACTGTAGTCATTCAGTTCATTTACCATCTCTTCCTTGTTCTTGGGAATTATTTAAGCACAGGAGATGAAAGAATGTCTCTAGGTTTTATCAAGTTTTGCCTATTTATGATGTAGTCTCTAAGAAGCTTCCACTCAGACCAAATGATTAAAAAAAACTGAAAAGGAATTAATAAACTGTTCCTAAATTGTCAAGTGTAATTCTGTGCCTGAAAAGGAAAAAAAATTGGTAAATGCTAGGAGAATTCTGTCAGTTTGATTATTTCACAGCAAATGGAAATTTGAGCAGGCTTGATTGATTCAGAAGGAGTTAGCTACATTATCTGGATTAATAGGCACCTCAAAGATACAGACATCTCCCCCCCAGAGTGATGAAGCACCTTTCCCAAAATCAAACAGCTAGCAAGTGATAATTTGTAACCAGCTTCATCTTTCTCCTACTCTAATTTCTTTTTCTCTCTACACTACGTTGAAGAATATAACAAAAAGAAGAGAAAATTTAAATACACAAAAAAGTGAAAAGTGATGAAAAAATAAGATGGCATGTAATTGGAAAGTGGGAGGTTTTCATTACTAATAGGATTGGTGAGGTAAAGAAACTGTCTGAAGAAAAAGCCTAGAAACTAACTTATCAAATGCTATTTCTCAGAATTGGAATCAGATGACCCTGTCAGAATGTATGTGGACAGATCTCCTAGTGTATCTTCATGTGATTCCAACGTGGTAACTGATAATTTAGTAGCTCAGCATGCTCCCTCACTCAGAAGGTGCCTCATAAATCTTTAAAAGTGACAGTCATAAATCTGGTAATAGTGACTGCAACTCCTCAACACTACCTAGGGAACTATTGTGGAGTCATAGATTAAAACTAAATTGAAGCAAGAAGCATCCTCTGTTCCCAAATTCTAACCTGTGAGTCCCTTGTCCTTAGCATGGAGAGTAGGTGGTCGACAGAATGAGACATGAAGAAAAGAAGAGAGATGTTATGGTCTGCATGGTGAGACTAAATGGTTCACCTACAATAAATTCCTGCTGATTAATATGGCACATTTAGAACATGTGTTCCTCTTGAGTCTTAGCCATTTTATCATGTGTCATATTTAAGAGTAAATTCTGTGAAGTATTTTCAACTTTAATAATGAGACCTCAGGAGCATATTCCGCTAATTGGATAAACTTGTCAATGACTCAATTACACTTGTTAGTACTTTACTAACCACGGTAGAATGAATTTTAGACTTGCCAAAGTATTGAGGGATTTGTGTTTATTTTGTATCCTTATGTTTTCATGAGGAAAAACATTAGGCAGGTTGAATTATCTAGATATTTAGGATGACTACCAACATTTCTGTTGAAGAAAAAATAATGGGACACCACCACCACCAATAAAATGTTGTTAGCTTCTGGCTTCTCCTCTAGTTTCCTAAATGAAAGATCCAGAGTACAAATTTTCATATACCATGATATCACCCAAGAATTAATAAGAACTTGAAAGATTTTTTTTAAATCATGGAAAAAGACTGAATTCATAATGTAAGAACTTAGAATAAAGGAAGACAGAGAGATAGATTTAACCAAAGACTGAGGAATCCTACAGGCTAACTAACAAGCAGTGACTATAGGTTTTAAATCAGGGGTGGGGAAACTGCAGTCTTGAGATTACCTGTGGCTGTCTAGGTCCTCAAGTGTGAACCTATTCAAAGAGCCACACTTGAGGACCTAGAGGGCTCCAGGTGACCTCAAAGTCAGAGGTTCCTCTACCCCAGAAGGCAGGTGCTAAAATAACAATGTAATTATAATTTAAGACTCCTCCCTCTTAGGATCAGAAACGTTACATAGCAGTATTAATTCAGTGGAAGTCGAGAATGTGGCAGCTGAGAGTAACAACAGTAAGAGCACAAAAAACAACTTATTTAAGAAGCTGAAACATCAAGGAAGCCAAAGGGAAATTAAGGAGGAAGAAAATTCTAGCCTTGGAGAAAAGACCCTGAAAACTATAACCATTTAGATAAAGAATTTCTTATTGAATAGATTCCATATAGTAAGGTCCATGATAGTTGCTGACATTTAGGGAGCACTTTAATTATCATGAAATTTTGTGTGTTTGTTATTTCATTTGCGCTTTCTAATGACCCTGTGAGATAAAATCTATTATTATCACCATGTTCCAGATTAGGTATTTAAGGCTGGAAGGCTCTAAGTGACTTGCCCAAAACCAATACCATGGATGAATTTAAATTCTGTTTTTCTTGAGTCCAAGTCCATAATTATGTCACCAAGCTTTAGATATAAGAACCAAATATGTCCAACTCATCGTGGTAACCCTGTAGTCACAATTGAAAAAATTACAGTCTCTGTTCTAATAAATCATCATTCTAGTGGAGTAAGTGTCCACAAATTATTTAAAAGATCAAGAGAAAGATTTAAGCAAAATGATCAAAGATGGAGGGAAAAATACATTTCATCTGAAGAAAATGGTGAAGATTTCATGGAGTCTGTGGCACCCAAGATCGACTGTCAGATCTACAGAGATGTAACAAACACAGATAATAGACTGCATCCAGTAGATGAATACATGCATCGACTTATAAAATATGATGGGGATGAGGCGGTAGTTCAATGTGTTCAGAAATTACAATAGAAAATATTAATCCTGCTTGAGGAAAGCACTGAGTATGGGATCTTTAGGGTATTCAGGAGGACTAAAGCCTCTAACAAGAAGGCTTGCTAAGCCCTTTTCAGGGATACTCATTCACCGTTAGTGTTCACCTGATTCACCCAACTCTCACTTGTGGCTCCAAGAAGCTGTACCATGTACAGTGGCCACTTCCTGGTAAACCATTTTGACTATACCAACTTGAAGGAAACCAACTGGCTTCAAACCAGTCAGTGAGTTAGGGGAATGTGAAGACTTTCCCTGGTTGAATGGACAGATAAGAGCAATTTATTCCAGTAGTTTGGATTAGCCAGGCATCAAAGATAGCAAGGTCACCCACTGCATCCTGGGCCATCATCAGGATTTTTGTCCTGCCACTGGTTTTTGATGACTCAGAAAGAGACAATGAGGCTAATAACTTTGTTGTCATATTATCCATATCCACATTATCCGTATGTAGATTTTTTTATTTAATAATGAGATGAATGAAATTTTAAAATTCTGAAATATCTCTTACTGATGAAATTGAAATGCTTTACTGTTTTTTATCCAAGTTTGCAATTTCCAATCAACTACTTTTCTGTAATTCATTTTCTCAAATACATTCCTGAGGAAATGAGAGATTAAGTAATTATCCAAGGTAATAAACCAAACATGTCA
Source organism: Bettongia penicillata ogilbyi (assembly GCA_023548195.1). Taxonomy (NCBI): domain Eukaryota; kingdom Metazoa; phylum Chordata; class Mammalia; order Diprotodontia; family Potoroidae; genus Bettongia; species Bettongia penicillata. Next base: position 2,622,654 of record JAJHZJ010000335.1, read on the forward strand.
GAGATAGGATATGAATTCATGTTTCCCTTTGTATCTACTACATTATGCTGCCCCACTGGAAAGGAAAAGATTGGAAATAATGAATCTTCGGGGGTCTTCAGAAAATTTGTCACACTAGTAAGTACACCATTATTGGAATTGTGAAATGTTCAATACATTTTGGGAAAATATTGGAACTTTGTTACAAGAGTGATAAAACTATTTCTACTGTCTTTCCCAGTGACTCAAACTATTAATCTTGTAAAGAGGTTAAATAGATTTTCCAGAATTTCCTTACATGTTCTGTAGCCACAGCTACTTAAGATCCAAGAAAGTTCTTTCCATCGATGTCTTTGGCACTGTCAAATGATGCAACACCAGAAAATGAAAGGCAACTAAATGGTGCAGTAAAAATAGCACTAGACCTGGAGTTAGGAAGACTTAAGTTCAAATCCAACATCAGACACTAATTATCTATGTGTGACCTTGGGAAAATAACTTAACCTCTATTTTTCTAAGTTTCCTCAACTGCAAAATGGAGATAATAGCAGCTATGCCCCAAGGCTGTTGTAAAGATGAAATAAAATATTGAAGAAATATTTGGTACATAGTAGTCACTATATACATGCTGTAATAATAATAATAATATTTTTATTATTAGCAAAACAATAATATTTTCTTTCCTTCATTTGTTTGTTCATTCGTTTGTTCCTTCCTTCCTTCCTTCTTTCTTTTATTCCTCTCCCCAAAGCCTAAGTGCATAGATGGTCTTTACTAATTGGTTGTTGACTGAAAAGATATCTATTTTAAATTTGCCTCATTTTAAAATTGAACTTAATTTGTTTATCAAGTTTTTTCAATTAATTTACTTATTTTCTTCGCTATAATAAATGTATATTGATAAACCAATTGTCTTGAATGAGGTGGTTTGCTTATAGTCAACATGAGTACTGCATTGTGTTTTCTTCTTACTATTGGGTACATGGTGAATGTGGTACCAATGTGATATTCACAGTGCCTAAATTAGCCATGAATATCCTGGCAGAAATTCTGAATCATGACACATAGCAGAGTCTCCACATGGAAGACAGAACCAAAACATTTATTCAGACACCAGAAAGTCAAATATATCATAGCAACAAAAATCTATGCACAACAGTGCAGAGAACAACAACATCCCCAAGTCTTCCCCCTGCTAGGCTTCCCATAAACTAGGTCCATTAAAAAAAATCACAAACCCACTCTTTCACTCATGTTAGCCAGCAGCCTGTATCCTTCCTAGCTCTGACTAGACTCTGATCAATTTCCTCTCAACTCTGCTCTAGCTTCACCTCTTCCTGTTCCGCTCATTCACCAAATTACTCCCCCCACAGGTTCCATGCAACTCAGACTGATGTGACTCAGGCTGTCATGTGACCCAGGCAGGCCACATAGGCCTATTAATGAATATGAAAAATCTCCCCATTTAAATTACCATTGCAGGAGATCAAATTATTTTCCAAAGAGAACCTGTGAGTGGTAATTTCTTTTAGTTATAATGTATTTTATGTCTCTACTTTTATTATAAAGAGTATCAGCATAAGTATAATTCAATCATATGTACTAGTTCATTGTTGTACAAAGTTGCAATATTTATCATAATAGTTTATTAAATATCTCCATATTGGCTGAGCACATAGCTATTTGCTCTTTTTTTTGAGCCATTCTGCCAGTATCAGTAAAGGATCTACTAGAAACTTACATGAGTACAAGTTGTCTCGGTAACTTTGACCTTGATGTAAATAAAAGAATCCTAAAAATCAGAATGACTCTAGTCATAAAACCATACATATAAGTTTACTACTTTTTCTAAATAAGTAATTGGCAGTTATCAAAATCACAGCACCCAAATCACCTTGTACTGATGGTGTATATAGTTTGCATGTAACTGGCACATTTTGTTTCCTGTCTTTAAGAGCAGTCACAATTTTTTAAATATTTCTTTTAAACATTGAAACATATTTAGCACTGTATTTTTTAGCCATTAATTAACACCATTATTTCTCTTTTTTTTTCATTTTTTATAGAGAAGAGAATTCACTGATGAAATTGGGTGGGGAAAATCATTTGAATGAAAACTTTGGAGTGTCAAAGACCAACTTCATCAACATCAGGAATCAGTTTGCTTTAATGCAAGGAAAACTGATTTTTAAAAATGACCAAAGTTGGAATTCAAGTTTTTCCAATTAGAAATTTTGTGTTTTCTTGATAGAACAGGCAAACATTTCTTGGGTAAACCTCCAGGTAAAATCTCACAAGAGGAATATAAATACATGCATGAATACATGCACATACATGAGTGTATTATGTTTATATGCATGCATGTATGTATGTGTGTGTATATATGTGTATGCACACATATATACATATTTGTATATACAGACATAAGTATTTATGTCTATATAAATATGCACATCTATGTGTGTATGTGTGTACATGTATGTGTATATATATACATGTGTGCCAACTCACGTATTATGTATATCTATATCTATCTGTCTATACATGCATACACATGTTCATTAGAAGTGCTGGCAAGTGTCTACACAGAGAACTTTGAGTACAAAGCTCAATTGGAGAAAAAGTATATATTTAGATCTAGGAGGGATTTTTGTGGTCGTCTAATCAATTTACACGTAACTTCTATTTCAGCAATACTGACTTACTGAAAGTTTAGATTTATAAGATGGGGAAGAAGAAGAAGAAATTCGAAATCTAGTGTAACAATATGAGCCTGAATGATAGAATCTGTAAGGGGAGGGTCAACATAATTTGACCACACTAAATATAATTGCTTTTAGCCCTGAATACCTGGGTCACATATAGCACCAGCTACACCCTGAGCTTCTACCACAAGAAATCATGTTGTAGACATAAAAGAGGACAGCATCAGGAAACAACTATACTACACAAAGTCAAAAGAATAAATAGGTCAAAGAGGGCAGAAGCTTCGGAGTGCAGATAGTGTGGAATTTTCAGCACAGGTGCTTTGATAAGAATATGAGTAGACTCTTGCATTACAACACCGTCTGTGGAAGCACTGGCTCCTTAAATTAAAAAAAAAATAGTGAACTAATCTAACATGGAGATTCTTTTCTTCCTTTTTCCTCATTTCTCATTCTCAAGAAAAACATGTAACTGTTTAAATGATTTTCTTCCTTCTTGGAGGTGGAGATATTTTGATGTTGTGTTTATTTAATGTCATATTAAGATATATCTGTGATTTTAAATATATACATATGTATATGTATACATACATACATACATACATACATATATATATATATATATATATATATATATATATATATATATATATATATATATATATATATATATATATTTGTTCAGAGAAAGATTAGATCAAAGTGTGCTCTTGGGTGAATTAAGGAAAAGCTCTCCCCAAATGGGCAGATGGAATCAAATACAGTAAGTAGTTATGTTTTATCTCTACCCAAGCAACTTCTGCCTCCAACTATCTTAAATATAGCTAAAGAAACTCAAATCAGAGATGTTATATGACTTATTTCAGGACACAAAGAAAGAAGATCAATATCTTCTTAGAATGTATTGGAGGAACTATATAACACTTGACAATTGCTCCACCCTTGGCCCTGGGACAAATTAACCAAACTTAGGTTTCTTTAGTACCCATATTTCTGGACTGATAGTATACAGATATATCCTGAAAGATATATACGTATACAGAGAGAGAGAGAGAGAGAGAGAGAGAGAGAGAGAGAGAGAGAGAGAGAGATGGATAGATGGATAGTTAGATAGATAGGTAAGTATAAAAGGAGGTAGTTTGTATATGAATTCAGAAAAAAAGACTCCTTAAGGAAGAATTTAATGTGTTGTTACTCAAATCATTTCAAAGGTACTAGAGGCAGTATCTTTGGACAATAAATGGGTAGATCTTGCCAAATTTGGGATTAATATGATGGCATGGATAAAATTTTCACAGGATGATGAGAAATATGTGAATTATTATCTCTATCAATGCAGGAGTACATATATCAATAGTATAATAGTTCCATTTAAAATTAAAACCATTCCTCTTATTAGACTATATCTCTATTTCAATGAAACTATCAATACTGAGCACATCTATACCCCTGTTTTGCAAACATATAAGAATAACAATATAATTATTACTTGGTAGTAAATATGATCCTTCCAAACACATTCTCCAAATTGTTAAATTTGGAATTTAAAATAATTTCAAAATGAATTTTGAATCACAAAACCCTGGGTTCAAATGTTCTCTTACTAACTGTATATTCCCAGGCAAGGCATTTAGCCTCTCTGTTTTGGTACCCTCATTTGTAAAAGTAATAGATTGTTGCTAAAGTTTCTTCTAGCTATAAATCTAAGATCCCATGTTGTCTGCAGTCATAAATTCCCCTCCTCCTATTATTTTTCATAATTGTATCGAAATGATTTTTGTCTTTTTTTCAAAAACAAGTCTCATAGGTTGGATCATATTTGACATCTTTGAAAATGTTCACATGTGAACATGATGTTTCTAAGAAGCATTAACCAGAAACATCACCTCATTTTACAGTCATGCACCTTAAATTTATGAGGCAAAGACATTGTCACAATCTCTAGTTCTTAACCAAAAAACAAAAAAAAAAATCCAAAAACTTATCATCGAATATTTGTCAGAATATATTTTTGTTGTTTGTCATTCATTAAGAAGAGAAAATAAAAAGCAACACTTTGGGTGCCTTTACATATTCATGAAGTAGTGGCCTAGAGAATTGGAATGATTTAATATGCACCACATTCTCTTCCATGTCATTTTACCCATTTTCTAGAAAGCAAATATTTGCGTTCACAATGGAAACTAAAGGATGAATGGATAGTAAGGCTGAATATTTAGAAGAAAGGAGAATCTACATCTCTACCTTATCCTAAGATAGCGATTCCTCAGATTATTTTTCCTTATGTAGATATTTAACCAAAGATTTCATATAAATCTTGCAAGTCTTTGGACATTAATATTATTTATATACGAGGTCATTAATGCCCTGGAGTCAGTTTTCTACTCCATAACTTCCTCATCGCATTTTTCAACTCTGAATTTCTTATGATGTAGATAAAGGGGTTTAACATGGGGGTGAAGAGAGTATAAAATAGTGTTATGGCTTTATCCACTGGGAAGGTAGTCACAGGTTGAAGATACATGAAAATACAGTGGACGAAGAATAGGAAGACCACAGTGATGTGGGAGATACAAGTGGAGAGCGCCCTGCGTCTCCCTACAGAGTTGTAACTTTTCAGAGAATGCAGTATGATGATATAGGATGTCATTACAACAAAAAAACTTATCATACACAATAATCCTCCATTAGCAGCAATTAGTAGACTAATGAAAACAGTGTCTGTGCAGGCAAGCTGGATCAAGGGAATAATGTCACACATAAAGTGGTCTATGACATTGGGCCCACAGAAGGGAAGCCAGAATGTGGTAAGAATCTGTCCCCTTGAATGTAGGAAGCCCACTGTCCAAGCCAAACCCATCAGGCTACAGCAAAGTCAGTGGTTCATTATTGTTGTATAGTGCAAGGGCTTGCAGATGGCCACATACCTGTCAAATGCCATTACTATGAGAAGGACAATCTCGAGGCACCAAAGAAATGTTCCACAAACATCTGAATCATGCATCCATTGAAGGAAATTGTTTTTCTCTTACATAGCAAATTAGCAAGCACCTTGGGGACAATTGACATTGAACAGCATACATCTATTAAAGACAAGAAAGACAGGAAAAAGTACATTGGGGAGCACACAGTCTGGCTGGAAGTGATGGTGATCAAAATAAAAATAAAAGAAAGAGGATATTCTGAAAGTCAGGACTGTTTATAGACTTAGTAGAATGAATTCAGTAACATTATTCTTATTTTCCATCTGATTGATATTCAAAAAAATTCTGAACTCAATAGAAACGTGAGAATCCTTAGGAATGTAGATCCATTTTCATTAACACATATTCCAGCTGTGGTGCATTTCTTTGCACAGTGTGTCTGTAAAGTAACTGAGAAGACATATTATTTTTTATAATTATTCACAGACATAGACAGGCATCAATAATTATCCAAACACATACCAATAGTTACACACAAAATTATAACATACATATACTAAAAAAGGAGTCACTCTTTTAATTTTTTTATTTACAATGCCAATGAAGTCTCCATATTTCTTATGAAAATTTTATAGCTCAATATTCGCAGGTGCCCTTACCTTCTTTTCCAAGGAGGATCTGAGTTCAAATCTTGCTAGAACACTTACTAGCTCCTTGGGCTTGTTATTTAATCTCCATTTACCTCATTTGTAAGAAGAAGGTAATAAAAAGACTTCCTGTCAGGGTTATTCTAATATAAAATAATATTTGTGTGGCTCTTTGTAAACCATAGAGCATTACATAAATGGCAGTTATTGCTATTATTATTGTTATTTTCCTACATAAGGAAATAATATCAAATTTTCGATGAAATTGACGACTGTAGTAAGATTAGTTTCAGAAAATGAAAATTGCATATCTCGCTGCGCTGGATCATGTTTGCTATGTAAAATAAAGAATCTCTGTGGTAACTTTTTTTTTTTAAAGCAGCAAACATGCCTATGATAATATAACTGCTAAATAAATTTAAGACATCTTGTCTTTGGTGCTTTGAATCACTTTGGTACAGGACTGGAAAGACAAGCTCCATGTTTTACTTATAGGCTGTTGCCTACCAACTCCTATCTCCAACTTGTTCTGCAGTCAAATAAAAATGAAAATGTAGGCAAATGACTGATAAAGTATTCCTAGCTAATTCAGCCCTAGCTGATTACACACATACAATACAACCAGTTGACTAGTGGAAAAACTGTGTTGAATTTCTGGTTTGGCAGTTTAAAGGGTTGAAGGGGATGTCTGAATGAATTCTGAAGCTGGTTGTTTGTTTTCCTTACTTTCATAATCCTGCTCAAGTACTCAGTTTGTATACTCAGCAGAACAAAATCACTGTCATCCGTTTGCATCCCCCTTCAGTAGAATCAACAAAAGTAAAAATCACTGGCTTCTTGCTCAGTTCTGAATCTATGCCACAAAGGTATTTGTTGAAAGAAATAAGAATTCATTCATTTCCATGATTACTTAAGTTATTGGTCAGGAAATTATAGTTTAAAAATATTCTCACTGAACATCAGGTAGAGGAGTGGGAGGTGAAGGGAGGGATTGCGATGAGTTGGATATCAAGATACTGTTAAACTTAAACTATCTGAGTCTGACTTAATCTTGGATATATAATATCTGTGTGACCTTCAGAAAGTCACTTTACTTCTTTGTATCTCAATTTCACCAACTGTAAAATCATAGAAGTAGACCACCCAAGACCACTAAAGTCCCTTAAAGCTCCATATTGGTCATGTCATGGATACTTGTTCTGTAACTACAGAGGCAGTACTAGAATTAGACACCCAGAAAGCTAAAATGATTTTCCCAGGGTTTATTGATAGCATGTGGTGGCCTTGTGATTTGAATATTTTTCTATTCCTATTTTAATGTTATTTTTACTACACAATGCTGAAGAATGAAGATGACAGGAAAAAATAAGATGAACTGAAATGTTTTTATTCAATGGTTGTGACTGACTGGATATATGGGGTTAAGGGTGGAGTCAAGGTGAAGAGCCATATTGATGGGAAAAGCATGGACTCCAGAGAGTTAGAAAAATTAAACTGGAAAAAGACCAAACTCCATAAATAAATATACTATTTCCAGAAAGAGCAAATAGATTCTGACTGTATCTATGAACAAACTGGCTCATGCATCTCCAGAATAGTTTCCACGAGTTTATCAAGAAAGTAAAATAACCTATTTTGAAAGGATCAGCAAAAGTTTGACAATGATAATGTTGTATGATGACAGTGATGGCTCACCCTGAATAAAAAAGATCAAGTTACTGTGAAAATATACCCTAAGTCTTGAATCAATGTAATTAGCCTCACTGACACAGAAGTCTCACCTATGAGACCTTTGGACTGGGATTCAATTCCAGATATCCAGATAGTTGGTGTATGATAGTTCAGTGAGAAGAAAAAGTACATCCAGGAAAGTTCTAACTAGCTCATTTACAATAAGTCTCTGTTGGTTAATAAATATATTCTCTCTGGAAACTTTGTAAAATGCCTTTCTCTGGAGCTTCAAAAGTTTTTTCATGTATTGTGTTTTGGAATACATTCTGTGAAACATCTTATTCTGCAGTAATGAGATCTCATGGGCACAACTCCCTAATTAGATATATGTGCAATTAAAGACACAATTAAATTTCACATTAATTGAACATTGGAGAGGAACATTGGAAGCGCTGACATATTTTAACTTCATGTTTATCACTTACATCTCATAATAAAGGAGGTAAAAAAATTCTAATAGACTGATTCAATCTCCAGATTATTTCTTCACATTCACTGCAATTCTACAAACTATTAAGCATCTACTACAACAAAACCGCTGTATTAAATCAAGAAATTATCAAGCTTAAAGACAACAAATTAACTCTTTTCATAAATTATAATCAAATTAGTGTCTAACACTTACACAAAGATAAATATAGAGTAGAATGTGAAAAAGCAAAAGAGTTCCATGCAAAGCATTCTGGGAAAACTGGAGAAGGATATAATGATTTTCAAAAGGAGAATAAAGAAATGTTTCATGACAAGCAGAGAACCTGATAAGAATCAGGAAGGATATTAATGAGTTTATTATACCAGGGAAAACTCCCTGACTTTCAACAAATGCCACAAATTATATCTGTTGTACCTTGAAATCTATTGGGATGACAGGATTCTTAGGAGTGTTTGTCCTTTTTGTTAACAGACCAGCAAAGATGAACCTACAAAGAATACAACTTGTAGTTGTACTCTTGAAAGATAATATATATATATGTATATATATATATATATATATGTGTGTGTGTGTGTGTGTGTATGTATATATGTATATGTGTCTGTGTGTGTGTATATATATATATGCATATATGTACATATGTCTATCTCTCCTCTCTCTCTCTGTGCATATATATGAAATCCTTAGCAGAGGAATGAATATGCTTCTCACTGAGTGCACTATAAATTTATGTAATATAAACTTAACAGTGCTGTCACTATGGGAAGGCAATGGTTGTTCTTTACCTTAATCAACTCACTGTTCCTCTCTCCATAATTGACTATTTCCAAGTTTTCCCTCTACCCTCAATCCCCTCACCCCATGATTTCCTTCTCATCAAATATGGGATCTGAATGTTTAGCTTTCTTCCTCTTACACTGGTATCAGTCTGGTGCACATTCATATACCCTCATGCTTCCATTATTGTGGAAATCTATTGGTTATACTGTGCCTCAGATCTCTCTTCATTCTAGTTCATCTCCCACTCATCTGTCAAAATAATCTTCCTAAATGGTACATTAGAATATGTCACCCTCCCTATTACTCCTAGGAGGGAATATAAAAATCTTTTGAATGGCTTTTAATGTCATTTGTTTATAACTGATCTCCATCATGCTTTTCCATTGTTCTTAACGATCACTCCCATCCATGTACTCTGCATTCCAATGACAGGTCTTTACTTGCTTTTCATCACAAAAGACAGTCTATCTTTTGACTCCAGTCATTTTCATTTGTTGTCCCCCAATGCTTTGGATTTTCTCCCTGGATACTATAACTTCTTCAGGTCCCAACTAAAATCTTACCTTCTATGAGAAGTACTCCCCCTATTAATAACCCCTTTCCTCCATTTTATATCCAATTTATCATATATACATAAATGAAAGGATAGATATCTGTATCTATTTATATTTCTATCTATCTGCTTTGATCAGAGGCTAAAAAAGATGATCAAAAGTTTTCTGTAAAAAGCTTCTTTGAGTTCTAAGGAGTCCTTTGCAAATGTCTTAAAACATTTCTTCTATAATTCAACCCCAAAATGACATTCACAACTAATTGAGAGATCAAGCTTCTTGTGGATAATTTTAAGCTATGCGATTTTTACTCTCAACAATCCTGGTAGGTGCCATGAGACGGTTAAGGTTTCACTCCAAATTCTGTCCAAATGCTGCCCCATCACTAAGATTCTAAACAAGTGCTTTTCAATGGAATCATTGATTGACGAGTGAAATGATACCTAAAAAAATGATACTATGCCACCAATTTAATAACAATAGAAAATGTCCCTCACATGAACACATTCTCTATATCCAAACTTGTCCTTCACACTTGTGATGTGCATCAGTGAATACAAGGTCTCTGGCCACATGTTCCTTATTTATCTTCCCCATATGTATGTATGATTTGTTGGCAAATGTATTATCACTTTTGGACTGCCTTGAATATGGTACACAGGTGTTGCCTCCATATTGGTAGTAGCCTGTGGGAGAATATGCCAATATATTCTTCAGAGATGGGGGAATATTTTATTATTGTTGTTTTAGCTGTTCTATTGAATTGCTCTTAAGAAATAAACTAGTTGGCAAAATTTCCCATTTTGCTAAGATTTTATGGGCAATGATTTTAAGTTATACCCATCTAGTATAGTGTAACACTTTTAGGGGATCTGTGGGTATGGAAGAGATACATCACAGACTATGTTAATAAACGGTTCTTTGACAGAAGGAGGAAAACCAGGCCTTGATCTAGCAGTCTGAAAATACTAAAGCTGATTTTTGTAAGGAGATAGGGGAATTTTTTCTGAAGATTTCAGGTATCAAAATAATACATTTACTTGAGACAGCATAAGTAGCCTATTCAGCAATACCCATCATGATCTAAGGAAAGAGAGATAAGTACTTAGTATCTGGAATATAGCTTGATATAGAAAAAAGAACACTGAAGACAAAAAAAAATAGATGAATGTATAAATAGATAAACATGAACGAATGAATACAAAGATATATGAACAAGACAATGAGTGAATGTGTGAACAAATTAATGTATTAATAGATAAACTAATAAACAAATACATAAGTGAATGAAATAAATTAATGGATAGGTAGATAAGGTAAAGATAGGAAGATTAGAAAGGTAGATAAGAAAGGGACCTAAAATTTGAAGATTCAAATCAAACTCAAGAAGAGAAACCAACATTAGATATATAAAGTTGGTATAGATGGAACTGAATTTTCAGTGAGGTGAAATTCCAAAAATCAATCACATGGCCTTTCCTAGGGTAACCTGAATTGTCCCAGTCTCCATCATGCTATTGGTAGAATGGAATATGACATTTTCAACCACAGGTCTGACCATTTCAAGAAACTAACCTAACATATTGTATAGGGTTAGGAAATACTTGTGAGGACACTAAAATAAGTATGTATATTAATCTATTCAATGTTCAAGTGTTTTTTTGGGGGGGATGGTTCAAGTATCAGCCTACACAGCCTATCCTCATCATATATGGGGAAGGAAAGAAATCAATATGACCCAATGAAAAAATGAAGGAACCAGAAAAGACCCATTGAGGAAGGGGCTAATCTGTGGGTGCTAAAATCAATAGCAAAAAGAACTTTTGCCAGAATATGCACCCTAGTAGTCCTTACTACCTTTGAAGGTGAGGTTGATGGGTCACTTGAATTCAGGAATTCTGTACTGCAATAGACTTAAAGCAGTTGGATACTCACACTAAGGTAGCATCAATATGGTGAACCTACTATGGAATCAAGGAGTTGGATTTGAGATGGAGCCTTTAGGCTATTCTGGAAAGGACAAAGGAGCCTAGGACTGAAAGAAAGCAGGTCAAGGTTCTTATGCTGATCAATAGCGGAATTGGACCTATGAGTACCTGTTGCATTTCTATCACTGGTAAGACAGGGAGAGAGCTATTCTTTAAAATAATAATAACCAAAGGGTACCTTCATCTGTTCTGCTGAGTAACAAATAAAGTCTTTTTTAAACATTCAAACATTTGTTAAACCTTTAAACTATTTTTATACCTTCAAGTGGCACATAAATTATAACTGCTGGGACTATCACTTATGATGCTGGTGGCAATGATGATAACAATATTATGTTTTAGCTCAAAGACCTCTGAGAGCATATACCTTCCTCAGCCAGGGCTTCATTACTCATCTAATAGAACCACAGTGTAAGTTTTCCATCCATCCAGATTGCTATTGTTTTCAAATATGAGAAAACTAGTCATTCCTGAGTTGCTACAGTCTACTTAGAAATCATTTAATTTCTTAGAAAATGTTTCCTTTCACCAAGTCTAAATCTGCTTCTTTATAAACATTTTGTATCACTATTTGTGAACTTGGAAAGGAGGCTGGTGCTTACAATGAAAAGTACATTGCATAGAGATTCAAGGGACAATTTCATGGAATCTTAACACTATCACATGTTAATTCTGTGACCTTTACCAAAGCACTCAATTTTTCTGGATTCATTTCACTTATATACAAAATGAAGAATTTGGGCTGGTTGATTCTAATATCCTAGATCCAAATCTGTGATTTTATGAATAAAGAGAGTGACCAAGTATGTTCACATATGGACATAGGCACATACACAGTGCACTCACCTACAGATAAATATATAAACAAAACTATATATGTACATTCACATATATGCACTGTGCGCATGTAAGTATATGCATATGTGAGTGTTTATATAGACAATGCTCTTCTAGAGATACTATGGTACACTCTATGGGAACTGATTTTTGTTCTAGGTTATAAGCAACAAAGGAAAAGATGTCATTGTATAATCTTTTGCCTCTTGGCTTGCTGAGCTAGGAAAATTTATAACAGTGATTCAAAATTATAGAAGTATCAAATTCAAACTGATTGTACTTCTTTTTTTAAATTTATTTATTTATTTTAAGTTTTCAACATTCATTTCCACAAAATTTTGAATTCCAAATTTTCTCCCCATCTCTCCCCTCCCCCTTCAAAATGTTGTGCATTCTGATTGTCCCTTCCACCAATGGAACTTCCCTTCTAACATCCCCCACTTCCCTTATCCCCATTGCCTTTCCTTGCCATTGTAGGGCAAGATTAATTTCTATACCCCATAACCTATATTTCTTATTTCCCAGTTGTATACAGAAACAGTTGTCAACTTTTGTTCCTAAAACTTTGAGTTCCAACTTCCCTTCCTTCCTCCCTCCCCACCCATCCCCACTGAGAAGGCAAGCAATTCAATATAGGCTATATATGTATAGTTGTGCAAATGAATTTCTTAACAGTCATGGTGTAACACTAACTATATTTCCCTCATCCATCCTGCTGCCCATTTCTTCTATTCTGTCTTTAGATCTTGTCCCTCCCCAAGAGTGTTTACTTCTAATTTCTCCCTCCTCCAATTTGCCCTCCCTTCCATCATCCCCAACACCATGCTTAACCCCTTTCCCCCTATTTTCCTGTAGTTTAAGACAGATTTTCACACCAAATTGAGTGTGCATGTTATTCAGTCCTTAAGTCAAATGTGATGAGAGTAAGCTTCACTTTTTCCTCTGTCAAATTCCCCCTTTTCCCCTCTACTGGAAAAGTTTTTACTTACCTCTCCTATTAGAGATAATTTGTCCCATTCCATTTCTCCCTTTCCCCTCCCAAGGTATTCTTCTCTCACCCTTTAAATTTATGAAACTGATTGTATTTTGCTACCCTACTCCAGAGATCACAAAAGTATTAGTTTTTGAATTTGGTATTAAGGAAAGCTCCATTCAGAAAAGATATTTTGGACTAGTCACTGGAAGGGTATGGCCATGCCAGAGGACCAGAGATTCCCAAAGTGAACAATACATTCCATTGTGGAGTGCTGGAAATATTAGGAGCCAGGGGATGGAGGATAGTGGTAGACTCAGATGAAATCAGTGGGGAACAGTGTTGAATAAAAACAAGGGGGTGGTGGAAGTATAAGGAAATAAGAGAAGATAAGAAAATTTTGAAAAATCATTTGTACATGTTTCATCTGTTCTGTGACAGAGTTAAAGTCATAGTGATTATATTAAATTATTTTCTAATTAAACACATAAAATGCAAGCTATACCAGGTCAGTCATCAAAGTCCATTGACAGATCTTAAGGAAATGTTGGCAGGCAAGTATGTTGCACATTGTCAGGAAAATCAGCATGCATCTGCAGGAATATGCACATTGATGATTTGTTTACTATATGATATTATGTGGTTACATGACACAGTATCATACTATCAAAATTTCAATGCAGAAAAAACACATATTTACAATAAATTAATAAGTTTAAGATAAATGATTTTTTAAAAAAAGTTTTATATTCTTTTGAAATGATGAAAATTTTTTAAAAAATTAAAGGGTTAAGAGAAGTAGACTTTCCATAGGGCACTGAGCAATTATTTTTTGAAAAGTGGGCAGTGGGATAAATAATTTTGGGAACCTCTCATCTAGGAGCTTTGCCTTGATCTTCCATGAACCCCCTTCCCTGGATCCATGTGCCCCACGACTCTTTTTGGGTGGCTTTTGAAGGTAATGGAAATTTCAACAATATAAGTGATAATAGTGTAAGCAAATGATTATGAAAAATACTGTTGAACAATTCATGGAGAGTCCCTGATCCTTTTCTCTCCCATTCCTCCACCTCTGTCTATAAGGTGGTCTTCCACTAATTGCTTCAATATCTAGTTCTAAAGACCCAAGCTGGAATTCTTCTTCCCAACATTGCTTGCCAAAAAAATAAAAGTTCCTGGTCCTTTGTCCTTTAATTTCTAACTGTACACTTTCATGTTCACATGGTGCCCACCAGAAATGTACCTGGTCTGATTTATCTATTTTCAGAGCCAGAATGGTGACTTAAATGTTATTAACTTTAATTCAATAGTAGGTATCATTTTGTTTTTAAATTTGAGGCAGGTGTAGGAAAGGGTCTTTTATTTTCTCTGGAGAACAGAAAAAAACAAAGCATATCATGATCATCCTCTAACCTTGTTAAAGTGATCCCTGTTCTAAAAAAAGACTCCCAAATATCTTAGACGCAGGAACTGACTTTGCTGCTACTAAAAACAGCAAGGTAGTTTGTCTTCAGTTGTGTGTAATTTAATTTGCTAATTTGAGATTGTCCCATCAATACCCTCTCACCCAATTCTTCATCAAATCTTACAAGTGCAGATACGTGTTATTATTTCTCTAGCTCCATTATTTATACTCACAAACTTCATCACAAGAGAGATTTTTTTTTTGCATGGAAAAACAATATATTGACTTATGTCTTCACATTATATGATCTTTTGTCCAAAGAATCACAGCTCATCGTAATGAATTGAAGACTACACTACATTGATCCCTGCATTCTGATATCTCACTTGACTCCAGGACATGTTCAGCTATTTCCAAAAACATAAATGAACAGAAACAAGCATTTGCAAATGTGTGCTCATACAAGCATGCATGCATATATCTATCTATCTATCTATCTATCTATCTATCTATCTATCTATCTATCTATCTATATTTATATATGTATACACACACATACACAGAAATATTTCTTAAGATATATAGATTAAAATATTTTTGAGGCTGTCAAAAAGAAAAATTCACAAACTCTGAAGTCAATTCTCAAAGAGGAAGTCCAAGAATGTCCTTAATCTGGAATTCACAGGTCTTCCTAATGAAGTTTGGGTATAGATTTCTAGGGGATTGTGATCTTGGAAAGAAAAAAATATGATAATCTATTTGCACTAATGTCTAAGTCTTATTATTTCATTAAATTTTGTGTGTATGGATTAAAAATTACTCAGAGAAAAGGACCATAGACATCACAAGAGTTCCATATGTGTTTCACGATGGAAAATGTTTTACAAACCCTAACTGGACACATTAGCAATGTTGTATCCTCCCAGATTATTTTCATTATCTTGGAGTTATCCTTGGCACTTTAACATCCACAGAATTCTTGAATTCTGAGACAGTTGAACAGAAATAAAATTATGCACAGTTACAAGCATCCAGCAGTTTGTGCAACACCATTCAATATAAAGATGAAATAGATTTTTTCCATGTATATGTGTGACTGAAACTTGCAAAGTATATAGCAAGGCAAAATAAAAAAGATACTGTTGTACAGTGCTTATTACCTAGAAAATTTGTGATTTAATCCACAGATTTAGAAAAAAATACAACTGAGTAGATAATTAAAATAATAATAATTTGCATTTCCATAGTACAAGTTTATCAAAACATGAATGTTTGTTAATAGATCAGGTATATATATATATATATATATATATATATATATATATATATATATATATATATATATGTGTGTATATATATGTATATATATATATATATGTATATATTTCCATTTGTCTCTATTTGTAATTACAAAATAAAAATTTCAATTTACCACATAATATGAAGGCAAAAGTTTACAAAGAATGTATAGTCAGTTTGGGAGAAATTTCCAAGAATAGTGACAGAAATTAGCACAGTTCTTGATACTTAGAATCATTCATAATCTGAAGCTACTTTTCTACTCCATAATTTCCTCATGGCATTTTTTACCTCTTCATTTCTTCCTGTATAGATGAGTGGGTTCAACATGGGTGTGACAAGAGTGTAAAATACAGTTACGGTTTTATCCATGGGGAATGTAATTACTGGTCATATATATATGAACATACAGGGGACAAAGAACAGGATCCCTACAGTGATGTGGGAGGTGCAAGTAGACAGGGCCTTGCATCTCCCTACAGAGCTGTAACTTCTCAGGTAACTCAGGATAATGATGTAGGAGAACATCCAAACAACAAAACTGATCATTGAAATTAACCCTGCATTGGCAACAACCAATAGAGCAGTGGGGAAAGTGTCTGTGCAGGCAAGTTGAATGTCACACATAAAGTGATCAATAACATTGTGTCCTCAGAAAGGAAGCCAGACTATGGTGAAAACCTGTCCTACTGAATGCAGGAAGCCAACTGTCCAAGTCAATCCAACAAAGTAACAGTAAAGGTGATGATTCACTATTGTCATGTAGTGCAGAGGTCTGCAGGTGGCCACATATCTGTCAAAGGCCATTACTATGAGAAGGACAATCTCAAAAGTCTCAAAAAAGTACTCTAGAAAAAGCTGAGTCATTCATGCAACGAAAGAGATGGTTTTCTTCTCATGGAGCAAATCCATAAGCATTTTGGGGATCATTGATGATGGATAAAAAGCATCTATCAGGGACAAGAATGCTAAAAAGAAGTACATTGGCGAGACCATAGTATGACTGCAGGCAATAGTGATAGCAATGAACATATTACACATGACAGTAATAATATAAGTGATTAAAAATATAGGAAACATGATTTTCTCCACCTCAGGAGTCCTCATGAGACCCAATAGAACAAATTCAGTCACTTTCCTATTTGCCATCTGACCTTTATGTAGATGTTGAATTCAGTTGTAAATTCCAGTTACCTTAAGGATATATAGATGTTTCTAAATGTAGGCACCTTCTGATGATTTCAAGCATTCTGACTGTACTGAGAGATTCTTTTTCACAATATACCTATGAAACAGTTAAGAAAATATGTTATAGGGTCTACATCATATATACGAATAAAAACAAATCCTCCAATTAACATTTATTAAATAATTATATGCTAGATATTGGGGACACAAAGATGGACAAAATATTATCTGCCCTTGAAAAGATTGCATTCCATAGGAGAAGGCAAATTATATGCACAGACAAAATATTTAAATGACACACACAAGCTAATTTTACACAAAAGGCACTAGCTGCTGACTATTCAAAGATTTTGAGATAGGAAATGGTTGTTTTGCTAATTATCAACTGGTATATTATGATATGACAAGGAGGTGGGTGCATTTTTTGTTTTTACCAATTAAAAGTACACTATTTATTCTAAGAATTTTCTTCTGACTTATGGGAATTATATATCCGTATTTATAATAGAAGTCTATAGGAAAATATTCATTTTCTAGAGATAAGATTTATAGTCTTCTTAAACTGTATTTTGAGAAAATATGTACAACCATGCTGAAGTATTTTGCAATAGATGTTTATGTGGCATACTCACTTCTAATTAAATTAAATTTATCTTATATTTCTCTTTGATTTCTATCTATATCCTGGGGATCTCTTAGCTACAGTATGTAAAGAGTGCCTACAAATTTACTTATTGTCCAATCTCGCAGTAGCTTGTCCTAAGATGAAATGAAAATTCTCATGGCTATGAAAGGGCTTATTTCTCATTGTGAAATATGGCCCTTTATGCCTCTGTAAATTCTACTGAAACAGTTAAGCATCACTAAAATTTAGATGAAATCAGTTGATTGCCGGCACATAGAGATAGACAGGTTGCTTCACTAGCAAGCTTAATTTTTGTGTATTTTTTTTCCAATTTGATAGTAAATTGATAGCTCAACCATTATGGAAAGAAATTTTAAAGTCACTAAACTGTTCAAACCTCTATATCCCCAGCTGTACTACTTGCTGTTAGGCTTATTCTTCAAATAGACCAAAGAAAGGGAGAAAACAGCCATCTTTAAAAAACATTTGTGGTACCTCATTTTGTAGTTAAAAATAAAGGAAACTAGCAGAGTTCCCTCCTGTTGGGGAAAGCTAATGATTTATGGTGTATGAATTTAAAGGGATATTACAGTGCCATTAGAGATAATGGAATGTATAGTTTCATGGAAAATTGGGAGAATCTCTGTTAATTGATGTAAAGTGAAGTGAGCAAAAAGAGAAAAAAATATATACAATTGTAAAATATATGCACTGTAGAAGGGGAAAAAACTTTGAAATTCTTTATGACTGTGACAAATGCAATACTAAAACATGAGTCTGGACGTCTGAAGAGGAAACTTGCTACATGCCAGAGAAATTATGAACATGATGTTCTAAAGAGAGAGTCACGCATTTCAGACATGGCTACATTGGGAATTTATTTTGATGGTTTATTCTTATCATGGTGAACTTCATTTGCTGGTTTGTTCACTGGTCTATTTTGCTGTATTTGTTTAATATGGTGACACATTATATTTGAAGATATAATTAAGTAATATTCGTTGCAAAATATTAAATTCAATTAATTTAGTTCCTGTATGTAGACATAGCCTGTCCGGGGCTCACGATCCCCGGTCGACCCTCCCGGTGAGTAGTAACCCCTCGCTCTGCTTCTCGCAGCTTCAGACGTCTCTGGGCCCGACCCCGGGGGCAGGAGCACGGGTGGAAACCAAGCACGAGCCAGAGTGGTAGAGCAATGCAGATGTTTATTCAGCAGTTCACATCAGCCCAGTCCCACCGAACTCCCTAGGGCGTTGCCTTTTATTCCTTATCCCTTCCGGTTCTTGCTATCCGGCCCCTGATTGGAGAGCTCAGCCTGCTGTCGCCCCAGCCCCCTCCCCTTAGCTGGTTGTGTCCTGTGGCAATAGGGCAGGAGTCTCTCTGGACCTTCCCTCCCCACTTGGACCATCTGCTTGGTCCTATCACAGGTGGCCAGGTGTGTTTTACTCTTACTGGGGCTCCCTCAGCACCTCCCCGAGGGCGGTATCGTGCCTTGTACACGAGCCTTTCCTGCACCCTTAGCCCGGAAGTCACGGGTGAGGCGCGTGATTGCCGGGGGGGGGGGGGGGGACAGGTATAGACTCCTGCTGTTACCTCTCTGCCCAGGAGGTTCGGGGACGGCCCCTGACAACTCCCTCTTTTTGTTTTATAAATGGTAAGTGAGAGAATAGGTCATGTGGCCTGTCTCCATGCCTGGTACCAAAAGTGGGCAGGGCCCCTGTCTTAGGCTATGTGGGTGGCTCCCACCTCCAGCATTTCTGGTAGGTGGACCCACAATAATCCCGTCATTGGGTACCTCTGCAGCCAACGGGTCTCCAGGTCATGGAGCCACAATATTCCTGTAGAAAGCTTATTATTGATTATAGTGGGGCACAGGGATGCTTTTGGGGCTGAGGCGAGAGCTAGCGTCTCTCTAAAGCTGTGATCCAAACTTGTGGATTAGAGTGATTTGTCAGGGAGCGGAGAGCCCATGCGGTATATTGCCGCTGTTGCGTCTGCCTCTGCCGAACCTGGCGTAGGCAGAGCAGGAAACCCACGGCAAGGAGAAGGAATAAAGAGGCTGAGCCCACATAGCCTTTCACCCATGTAGATAGAGTAGAGAAGATAGAACTAAAGGTAGTGGTAACAGCGGGATCAATTCGGGTGGCATTAATATTGGCAACCTGGTGCCAGAGGGTGTGGAGGGTGCTCACAAATCTGCGATAGTTTGCGGGACAAATTGGCAGCATGGGAGAGGTTTTGTTTGAATAAACACTCTCCCTACTATCTTTGGTCCTATACATGCTTGTACAGAACAATTCTGGCATGTAAAATTGAAAATTCCTGTCATGTTCTGATATATCTCTAGTTTAGATCTGTAGCCTCTGTCCCATAGAAATATATGTGTGTTCCCTAGACATACTTCACCCATTAAAGTAATGTTGTTAGCTTTCTTTGGTGATGCTGCAGCAGGCATTCCCTGCACTGTTTGTCCTCTCATAGCTAGAATAACTTTGTCTAGTCCCTGAACAGGTCTTTCAACCTCAGGAGACCCTTTATAATTGATGTACATTTGTCTAGGAAAGTTTGGTGCATATTTTTCCTCAAGTAAGTATGTAAGATTGTGACATGAATATAACATTTCTATGTAGTTTCCCATAATCAATTCTTTCTCCTGACAGGTATGTTGTGACAATTCTCAAATGGTAAAAACCCCGTATACAGATGCCAAAGGGTTACATTTCTCTTCTTTTGTAAGTTACAAAATGGCCTAAATTTCATCCCACGAACAAGTCCCACAAAGTCCTTGTCTGACCAAACTACTATTGTCCCATTTATCCTCCAGGTGAATAGATTATAAGCGTGTAATGTATCTTTCTCATCCAATGTCTCTTGTCCATCCACAATAGTGGCACACCAGGGATACCCCTCTGTTCCATTCACCTGTGTGTATTTAAAACCAAACCCATTCCAATTCCCAGAAATACCCTTCTATAGACAAAGTGGGAAACCTGTGACTAGTCCTGAAAAGTTAGTGTTTCTGTAAAAGAGTCCCATTATTTTCATAGTCTAGTCCATCATCTTTAAACATGTGAGAAATATTGCCTTGGATGATAAACTTAGGCATTGTCTCACTCCATGACATCACCCTTAACCATGGTGGATTCCTGATGAACGCCCATCTCTGTTGTTCCTTCGGTGCTGGGTCGATGGACGCAGTGTTCTTTGAGTGTCATAATAAGTACAAGAAAAATGAAATGAGTCATTGTGATCTAGTTGATTAAGTTTCTCCAGAAGTTTTTTCATCCGCCGCTGACAGCACCTCCTCACTCCCATCCTTTTCACTGGAACCCAAACTTCTTTATTATCATCTGTTGAAACACAAACATACCCTTTTCCCCACGTTAACACTGTATGAGGACCAAATCAATTTTTATTCTCATCGTGCCACATTACTTTACTGGCTGCTTTCAGGGCACTTGTTATTGCTGATTCATTCTTTGCAGACTCCTTATTAGGAAATGTTAAGAATTTCATAGCAGCCAATAAGCATCATTATAGAATTTTAAATAATTTAGAGTATAAACAGCCAATTGTGAATTTATCAACTCCTGGTCCAACTCCTCCTTTTTCTTTTTGCAAGTAAGTGTCCAGGGATCGATTTGCTCATTCCACTATAGCTTGACCAGTGGGATTATGGGGGATTCCAGTGACATGTAAAATGGAAAATTCCACCATGAACTGTTCAATGGCTTTATTGATTTAAGCTGGACCATTGTTTGGTTTAATGCTTTTTGGTACTGCATGATTTAGAATGTGACCGAGTGTGTGTGATATAAAATATTGTTGTTTTGGCCCTTATTGCTAGTTGAACTTCCATAGTTATCTGTTTAATACTATCTACCCTATCAGGAATATAGGCTGACTCTAATCTAAGTATCAATGGTACTGTATACTTTCTGTCCTATTAACATCCTTATTCTCTTCACTGCCTTATGTATGACTTGGGCTACCAGCACAACATAAAGCACACAAGCTCTGTTCTTTATCTGAGCCAAATATACCCACTCAATAATCCCTTGTTTTTGATGTAAAACTCCAGTGGGTATTTTTTCAGTGAATAAAATTGTTACTTCCAAGTCCTGTGATTCTAATATCCTGCTAGTAGTACACCCCATAATCTTTTTCTGCACTAATTTCAAACATTCCAGTGCTTCATCTGTCCATCCTCTGCATGAGTTTAATTGAGAGGGACCTTTCAATAAATCATATAATGGTTTCATTTGATCAGTTGTAATTCTCAACTGTGGCCTGCACCACTGAATTTCTCCTATCAATTTCTGAAAGTCATTTAAAGTTGTAACCTTTGTAGAATCTGTGATAGGTGATTTCAAACTTAAGCCTTACCACCTTATATCATTGTTTCACAGGGTAGTTTCTCCTTCTCTGATTACATTTACTCTGAAAAAGAAAACTTTTTAGAAATTAAGTTGTTAATAAGTTCAAACACTAAATTTAACTTTTGCTTAAGCCAAGGAATGACTACAAGTTCAGATTAAAAGAGCAAGATCTTTTCTGCTTCATAGACCATTACATATTAATTTATCAACACATTATTTTGAAAATGAGAATTTAAAACCGTTTAAAATTTGTCCTGTTCTTAACAGTCACTAAACTTTTCCAAAAATTTAGTTGAAAACCTTCAAAATAATAGTTCTCTTCTCTTGATCTAATCTGGAATGATAAAGGTTACAATTCACTGTAGACCCAGCTGAATGATGAGTTGGGACTGCAGGGCAAAAATCTTAATGGTTCCATCCTTTACTCAAGTAAATTTTATTTCTGTGTCCACTCCTTAAGAACTTCCTTGAATGAGAGAGTTTTTGAATTCCTCAGCTGAAGGGAGGGAGACTTCTGGACAACTGCCCAGTGGCGCCAAGTCTATTCCATTCTGCTGGAGAGTTTCAAAAGCTTTATCTCTGCTGAGGTGTCCCTTTAAGATTTATGCATGTTTCCAATTTTCCTAGTGCCAAATAATATAACAAATCCTGATCTGTTTTAAACATCCAATTAGGAGTGACACGTTTCACTTAAAATGTGAACAGAATAACTACCTTTTGGTTACTTCTCATTATACAAAATACTTTTCTTTTAGGTGAGATTTAGGTGAAAATGCTGATCAGCCTGCACCAGATCTCCTCTCGTCTCTCTCTCCACCCTCACAATTTGGCCAGAATTGGAGAGTAAAGCGAGAGAGAGTTTAACCAAAAACTTTCAAATAATTTCCAAAACCTTTATGCTTTCCTTAAACTTCATATCCATGTTGTTTTCCTAATGGGCTTTGATTAAAGCCCCCTTTAAAACTGCACAGACACTATGTCCCTGCATTTCCCATCCAAGACTACACCTTGCAATCACATAAACTAAATAATATAAGATTAGTTCCTCTCTTTCTCTCTCCCATACTTCTCCCCGATGCTGCAGTCATCAGAGAGAAGGGAGGAGGGGGAGGAAAAGAGATAACTTTCCAAGGTCCAGCTACCATGGAGCTGACCGTAATAACTCACAAACACACGCACACAGAACATGTAAAGACAGAACACATATACAGACAATAAAAGAATCCAAAAAACAGAAAAAATTGTCAGAAATCCTCTGTACACATTATAACTCTGGCTTAATTTCTATCACTGTGTCCGGGCTGCTGAATTCTCCACTGTGCCACAAATCCTGGGCAAATTTTTTGCTGTGCCACAAAACCAGGCCCTGGGCCAACTCTGGATGTATTTCCTGGTTGAATTTCTGACTGCACCAACTCCCTCTTTCCTCTCTGTCCTATCTGGTCATGATTGTCTCCTGAGCTCCCAGACCGCCAAGATTGTATGACTGTCTGTACATAAGCAGAGCCAGGACCGTATTTTGTGGCAGTCTCTTTAAGATCTCTTAGGAATTTGTAGGACAGCGGTTTATGCACCCTTTGAGGCTGTCCGCCCTGTTCTGGCTGAACAAGCACAGGGAATAGGTTGGCCCCTTCCCAATCTACCTCCTCTCTATTTTCCTGCTGCTCTGGGACTTCCTCTTTTTGTTTGTCCTGTGATTTCTTTTGGGGTCCCTCTCCTCTCTGCGGGCGAGGTTTTGTTCCTTGTCTTTTCCCGTGTCCTGCTCCCTCCTCCCGGATTCCTTCCTGACTCTGTCTTTTCGCCTCTTGAACTACACTACCCAGACTTCTCCATGGATACATAACAAAGTCCTGGGGATTGAGGAAGTAGGGGTCCTCTTTTTGGTATGAAGCCATCTGCTGCCCTATTAATCGGCAACGGGTCGGATCAATTCCTGTATGCTCTACCCATGGACTGATGGTTATTATTTTCTCGACCCAATCTTGGCAAATTCTTATGTGTATTTTTATCCCATTCTGCTTGCAGAGTTCGTACACTTGGCAAGCGAGAATTCCTTTGTCCTCTGGCATAATCCCTCCTACGGACTGTGTTTGTCCCATTTTTTAGTTCTGCCTTCGGGGAGCCTCGGGTAAATCTTTAACTTTTCGCTCTGCTCAGGCAATCCCCGGGTGCTTGGCTCTTCTATCCCCCGCCCGCGAGGGATAGGTGAGTTACTCACCTCACCACGTCCGTCACAGTCCCTGTTGGAGGCGCCAGTTGTCCGGGGCTCACGATCCCCGGTCGACCCTCCCGGTGAGTAGTAACCCCTCGCTCTGCTTCTCGCAGCTTCAGACGTCTCTGGGCCCGACCCCGGGGGCAGGAGCACGGGTGGAAACCAAGCACGAGCCAGAGTGGTAGAGCAATGCAGATGTTTATTCAGCAGTTCACATCAGCCCAGTCCCACCGAACTCCCTAGGGCGTTGCCTTTTATTCCTTATCCCTTCCGGTTCTTGCTATCCGGCCCCTGATTGGAGAGCTCAGCCTGCTGTCGCCCCAGCCCCCTCCCCTTAGCTGGTTGTGTCCTGTGGCAATAGGGCAGGAGTCTCTCTGGACCTTCCCTCCCCACTTGGACCATCTGCTTGGTCCTATCACAGGTGGCCAGGTGTGTTTTACTCTTACTGGGGCTCCCTCAGCACCTCCCCGAGGGCGGTATCGTGCCTTGTACACGAGCCTTTCCTGCACCCTTAGCCCGGAAGTCACGGGTGAGGCGCGTGATTGCCGGGGGGGGGGGGACAGGTATAGACTCCTGCTGTTACCTCTCTGCCCAGGAGGTTCGGGGACGGCCCCTGACAATAGCCAGTGAATCACAAGACACACACTCCCAACTGTTGATTAGAAACCCCTTTCCACAGAATTAGCCTAAAGTATGTGTAAATTAGTGCTATTTCCTCACAAATCATGTTTATATAATAAAACAACTGATTAATCATGAAAAATGCAATCAATCTACTAAAAATAGGACTACAGATTTAGATTTCAAGTTAATTTAAGGAACAATTCTAGTCAACTACATCAGGGAACTCATCATAATTCATACCACTTTAAATTTTGCTACCCAGTAAGGAGATAATTGGTGACCCTATGAGTAACTAATTCAAATATTATTATCCCCCTTTCAGAGATGAGAAGAGTGACCTTGTAACAGATTAAATTACTTACCTGGGATTAGACATCAAAGACAGAATGGTGGCTCATTGGGTAACCACTTGAATAGTGTATTATTATGGAAATTGCTATAGAAGCAGGTTGTATGAAGGTTGTACTCGATGAGTTGTGGAGATATACTGCAATTCACAAATTCTCTGATCCTGTGTGTAATGAAAAAAGAATTCCTGTTTTTGAACTCCAATCATAGCCCTTTTTAATGTCTTGCATGTTCACAGTTCCTGTTCATTCATTTCAGATTTTTCTGGCTCATTGTGAATACATTTAGGGTTTTCATGGCAAAAATGCTAGATCGTTTGTTATTTCCCCATCCAGCTCATTTTATAGATGAGGAAATTGAGGCAAACATGTTTAATTAATTTAACCAGGGTCACACAACTGGTAAGCGTCTGAGGCCAGACTGGAACTCAGGAATTTGATCTTCCTGATTCCAGGCCTGGCACTCTATTCAATGAACCATATAACTGTCCTGTATATCTATAGGCAAGTATCTTAGGTTTTGAGAATGTCAGTTTATTCATTGGATGAGATACTTTAAGTCCCTGTCATTCTTCATTTTTCGTAGTGTGTTTTGGTAAGGAATGTTTTGAAAAGACAGGTAAGAAGTGATCCTAAGCTTTCTGACTCTCAGTAAATTTGTTGTTGTTTCCCTAGTACAATGCTTCTCAGCCTTTCACAGAGCTGCGGAATGTCACGTCTTCCAAGTTTGCATGTACCTGAAATGAAGACTGAGATTAATACAAATGTATTTGACCATTTCCACAATATTTACAAATCAGTACTAAAAGGATTCTGAGGCATGATCATGTTGTATTACAAGTGGGATCTCCTCATTTAAACATGTTATAATGATCTTTGTCTATTGAAAAAGAAGAATCAACTATAGCTGCAAAAGCAATATCTACTTGTATTAATGCTTCAGAACTGCTCACTCTTATCCATCAGCCAACTACCATATCTACAAGGTGCACAAAAGCTCTCTTCCTCTTTGAGATTCTTTTATTTGAAAAGGTTGGGAGTCAATAGATATTCCTCTTGGGCTTGAAAAGGATATTAATTTACACTTAAAAGACTACAGAAGGAATGTAGATAGAGTGAGTGAATACCTTTCAGCAAATAATATAAAATGCTGACAAAAGGATTTTTGGCAATGTGCTGGTAAATATAAACAAGTGAATATACAAAATGACTTGAAGAAACCTGGCCATTTATTCTGTTTTCCCATCCTTAATGGAATGCCTTGATATTATCGTGAAATTCATTGTGCTAACTTGAGTGCTTTGATGGACCTTCCCCAAAAAAATACCTAAGCATAGGTAACATATCAGAATCTGTCCCACCTTTATGTCCTTAGAGGAAGGAGATTTTGATTAAAGACTTCAGTGCCAAGAGAGAAGATTGCTATATTGTTTTCTTTCTTTCTGATGGTCAGAATGACAGTAAGTCCTAAAGTAGTTTCTCAAAAGGTGTTGATGTACATCCTGTCAGTGTAAGCTTCAAGATATCTTAAATGAAAAGATGCAGAACTTAGATATATCAAAAATAGTGAATAGGCACATTCCTCAATTCCATATTTATCTGTATATAGGAACCAATGAAGAGCTCATTCCTTCAACCTTTTAACTATCTTCACTCTCAAATGATGATAAAGCTGAAAAAATAGTTTCAGATATGCTGTGCAAGAAGATTTCACTATCACCACCACCACCCACACATGCCTAATAAGCGATTGGACATAAACATATCTTCAAGGAAGAAATCCACAATTAAATAATGAAGATAAAAATTATTAACTCTATGATGTCATCAAACTCTCTCCAAAAGAAAGGATTAGAATTTTATTTTTTTACATCCCTATGATCTAAAGGATGCAATCTTCCCTTTTCTCTCCTTTAATGTGTAAGACATGAAACTCCCTTTTCCATTTTTCCCTCCACCATTTTCCTCCTTTTCTTCAGTCCCTGATAAAGAAGTATTTTTTCTATTTTCCAAAACCAATCCTTCTACATAATCTCTTGATAACACCTCTTCCATTTTCTCTGAGAGCTTGCTGCCTTGATAATTCCTTGATTTCCTCCTATCTTCACTTAATCCTTATGGTTAGTTACTTTCCTCCACTGACATATATGTTCAAGACTTATTCTTTATAAAAAAGATACTTGAAGTCTCCATCCAGTCAAATTTTTCCCTCTAACAGCACTTTTGCTTTGCACAGATAAACTGTGAAAAAACAAAGTTTGTTGGTGTGCATTTCCCTACTTTTTTCTACATCTGCTCCCTCCATTCTTCTGTATGTATTCTCTACACCTAGAATAAAGGTATAGGTGCCATCATTCAAGTAAAACTTAACTCTTCAAGTTGATCAAAAGATTTTAACTTCTATCTGTGATTTTTTTTCCACTCTTGTTCTGATTTATTGCCCAATTTTTAGTGTGGTTTAAGGCCATGTCTGCTTAGTCACTCTACTGCCTTGACATCTGTGGAAGATTTTCTTGTTCCTCTTCACATATTCTTACTCTGCTTTCCTGGAACAAGGTTTTTCTTTTGTTCATCACTTGCACACTGTGAAAATGCTCTATCTAGGGCCTTCTTTTCTTCTCTCTCTAAAAACTCTCATGATGATTTCATCAGTTCTCATGAGTTTAATTATCATCTTAAGATGGCTACACCCAAATAAGTGTAACCAAAGTTTAATCTCTACTTTGAATTTCAGTCTTTCATTACCAAATTCCAGCTAGACATTGCTAATATGAAGTGCTATGGGCATTTCAAATTCAACATACCAAAAATGGAACTCATGTTTTCCCTTAGTTACTCTTATTCAAATTTCTGTTTGTTGAGGGTACCAACGTACCTCCAGTACTAAAGATTAATATCCTTAGAATAACTTTACTTATTCTTGCCCTTTACCATTATTATTAAATGAGCTGTCAAGCTGTTATAGTAACTCCACAATGCCTCTTTTAACTTCCCTGTATCTCTTCATTCTTACAACACATAACTAAATTCGATCTCCATGCTTTTCTTATACTATAGGAGTAACTTAATTAATCTATACTTCTTGTATCTTCACTTTCCACTCCATTCCTACATGCCTACAAGTTGATATTCTTAAGTCACAAGTGACTATGTCATCCTCTACACAAAAATCTTCAGAGGCATCATACTACTGATATAGAAAATATAGCACAACAGAGTAACAATAAAAATAACAATAGTAAAGCTCAATTATTCAGTTTGATATTCAAAGTCATCCTTAATATGTTTCCAATATACCTCATTACACTTATTTAGCATTATGATCCTTAATATGCTTGCCCTTCTGGTGAATAAAAGGGCATCCTAGTTATTTCCTCTAAATAACTTTTCATAACTATGCTTCATACCTTTAACCAATAAGTTTCATATAATGGGAATGCATCTCCTTTGCATGTCTTGTTTAGTGAAATACCTAGCTTCCTTCAAATCATATGCTAAAAACTTGTTTCTTCAGGCCTCATCAGACCTCTCCTCAAATTTTTGGAGGACTTTCTTTCTAGAAATTTATTTGTACTTCTTTGCATTTTTGTATACATTTTGTATTTAATAATATTTTATTTGGTTGACTTCCAAATAGAATATGGGCACTTTTAGGTCAGGTATTTTTTGTTTCATTATTTTATATTCCCAACAACTAGTAAAGTTCCTTACACAGAAGGCAATGAATGGATGCGCATTGTTTTGATTTGCCAAGGGATATATTTTTAGAAACTCTTCAAATTCTTGCTGTTGCCTGTTTAACTCTCAGACATTTAGCAAAGATTGATTCTTCTATTAAATGATGAGGCTCCTTCAAGTGATAAGCATGAACTATTTTTATCGATATTTTCACGCAATCCTTTTAGAAAAAAAATAATTTCTATTTCACATATGGTGACACATTTATAGTAATTTTTAATAATCTAGGGATTTTTTAAAAGTTCACCACCCTTTCAGGTTTCCAGGTAATTTCTTATCTCCACTATGAAGATAATATGGGACTAGTTTTTACTATGTTGGTAAAATAGTTTAGAAAATATTCACATGACTTCAACGTTAGCAATTCTATAATGTGCTAAATCAACTGGAGAAAGCTTCTAATCATATTCATGCTAGGTAAGCAATACCCTTTAATGGAAAGGCCATGGGGCAAAGAAACAGGAGACTTTGATTAAAATTCTTTCTCTGTGATGAATTAGTTTTGTATCCTGTAGGCCATTCAATTGCCTTGTGTCTAAGCTTCCCCATTATACACATCCATAATAATAACAGTAACATTTACATTTGCTTGAATTAAGAGCTATTTTGATTAAAATATCAGTGTAAACTATAGAAAACACTCTAGAATCTGGCCCTAATAAAAAAAATAACCTTTCAAACATTAGAATCTGGGTGTTGTTTTGGTGAGGTCTCCCACAGAGGTTTCTGGATCATTACTCTGGAAATTGCAAAATAAAACTCATTTTACTTCCTATAAAAGATCCTCAATATTCCCAGTAGAATGACTCAGGCTGAAAAGCTCATAAATCACAAAAATAATTTTATTGATTAATATTTTTATTTATGGAACTAAAATACAGAAAACATTTGTGTCCAAATGTAGTGAAACTCTCAATCACTTTCCATAGGGGCTCACAAAAGTGCATTTGAATTATAGTTCTCCTCTACATAGCTTAGAGTTACTAAAGACTCGATCTGTCCCCCTTCAGACTCACACAGTGTGTAAATTTTGCATTATTAGTCTCAATGTATAGATTTGCTCCTTCATGTTTTGATACTGTACCTTATAACTCTTCAATTTTTATCCTTATTTTGTTTCTTGGTTTTGTTTTGTTCTATTTCATTTTGTTTTCCCCACCACATAGATTTTTTTCTTCCATCAGTCTTTTGTTATTCAGTCAATGGTCAAGCATTCCTGTTGTATATGAGTTCCTCCTCTCCAGGTAATCATGAATATGCCGTCTATTCAAGTGTTTCTGTCTATACTTGTCCCTATTACATCTGTCTCTTGGTGGCTTATATGGATATTGCTGGTGGTCTTTAGTGTAGTGCTTCCTGCAGCTCTGAATGTGATTCAATGGCCCTTAAAACTCCCTGATACCTCCCTATCATTCCAGGACTCATGTGTTTCCTCTTATATGAAAGCAGTTTCCCCGCTGTATTTCTTCCTAAGGAATGCCTAATAAATGATGTGGAATACCTAGCCAGATTTATCCTTATTTTTAATTCAAAAATAAATTATAATCTATAAAATTCAATTATCAATGTGCAATTAAAAGTGCAGGAAAACTCAAACATAGGTCATCCAATTTAAGTTTTTTTGTTTTTTTCTTTTGTTTTTTTACCAATAAGGAAACTGCGATGTTAAATGATTTTTTCCAAGGTCACAAAGGAAGTAAACACCACAGGCATGACTTGAATGTACTGCTTGACCCTTGACAGAAAGTGTTTCTTCTAATGTATCACAATGCATGTGCTGTTTGTATAAATACATTCACTATGTAAAGCAAAATATTCATGCACCTATGTGCTTTGTATGTCATCCATTGGCTCTGATATTCACCAACATTTTGCAGTTGCTTTTTATTATTATGTTCATGATTTTGTTGAAGTCATTGGGAGTAGTGTATGAAAACTGAGATCTCAATACTATGGATACTACTACTAAAGAAATCTGTATTACCCAAGGTATTGGCAAACATCCTCCTGCATAATATTAGAGTAATTCCAAATTTAGTAAGGCAGTGTCACACAGAGTGCATGGGTCAAGCACTTGACCCCACATCTTCCTCATTCTGAGGTAGGTTTTCCTATTCATAACACTCGTAGCAGCATTCTGCTTCTCACAACATTATAGGCAAAATATCTGACCATATATTCCTACTTTCTCCAGTTAATATGTACTTAAAACTTGGAACAATGATGTGTTTAAGTCTATAGAGAAATTATCTCATTTTCTCAGTAAGGAAATACATTCCCACACAAACCCTTCCTTCCACAATCAATTCTCAACAACATCCTTGATTGATATTCCCCATAGATTATATTTCTTTTCTCTATAGAATCCACAGAATCACGTCTCATAAAAAAAATGCCCCAAGTACGAAATGAATAGTTGTTTTCCTAAGAAGCCCTTAGAGTAGAATTTTAGCAAAATCAACTTTGGGAACCATAACACCAATGATAAAACAAACATTTGTCTGTTGACTGATTGACAGAAAAGATGATCTCTTCATTAACCACCCTCTCTCCAATAAAACAAGTCGGAAGTATGAAAAGTCTTTTCTGTTTCCCTTGGGGGTCATCAGTGTTTGATTGGGTCATTTATCCTGTTCCTGAGCTTCCTTGTGTCATTCTTCATCTCCTTATTTCTCAGGGTGTAGATTAAGGGGTTGAACATGGGGTAATGACAGCAAAAATTACAGTCATTGTTTTATCAGTGGAGAAGATGCGAACAAGCCTAACATACATAAAAATGCAAGGAACAAAGAATAAGCCAACAACTGTGATGTGCGACATGCAAGTGGAAAGAGCTTTGCATTGGCTTTCTAGACTGTGGGTCTTCAGGGAGTGTAGGATGACCCCATAGGAAATAAGCAACATTGCAAAGATGATGGCACAGATTGCTCCTCCATTAGCAACAACTGAGAGTCCAATGATATGGGTACTGATACAGGCAAGTTCTAGTGAGGGGTACACATCACAGATGAAATGATCAGTTACATTAGGGCCACAGAAGGGGAGCCTGGAAATAAAAAGAAGCTGAACTACTGAATGAAGAAAACCTCCAACCCAGGCTACAACCAGCAACAGAACATAAACACAGCGTCTCATGATGACCAAATAATACAGAGGCTTACAGATGGCTACATAGCAATCATGAGCCGTTACCACCAAGAGAAAGACCTCTGTGCCTCCAAAGAAGTGAGCAATAAAAAGCTGGCTCATGCAAGCTTGGAAGGAAATAGCATTCTTCTCATAGAGCAAGTGTATTATCATTTTGGGAGAAATAACTGTAGAATAGACAGCATCCATAAGAGACAAATGAGCAAGGAAGAAGCGCATAGGGGATTCCGGAGACTGGCTGGAAATGACTGTTACCACAATCAGAAAGTTGCCCCCCATTGTTATAATGTAGATGGTTAAGAAGACAACAAATAATGTTTTTTGAATCTCAGGATTCTGAGTAAGTCCTCGTAGGACAAACTCAGTCACATTCTTCCTGTTTCCATTATTATTTTCTTCTTTCTATGATGCATGTATTCAGAAGTCAAAACTGATTTAAGTGTAAAGAAAATTATTATCACCATTAATTATTTTTAGAACTGAGGGATAAGTAATGATATGTAAAAATACTCTTCCCTTTAAGTATTTTGTTTTCACAAAAGTATTTTGGAAAAGAAATCTTACTGAATGGAAAAACTAAAGCATAAGAATGTGAAGCCTCTTCCTAGCCTCAGAATGCCGTGGAATGATAAGCAACATGGCGTAGGTAAAAAGTAGGTAGATATGTTCACATTTTAACCTGGGGTGATGATGGTGGTGGTAAAGGTTGGATCCCCCAAAATATGTTCCTCTGGTTCCTTAAACATGGGTAGTTGGCAAGGAAGTAACCACTAGCAAGCTCAAGGAATCCCTTTGTTGGGATATATGTCCTTTTACTGCAATGCAATGGGAAGGATGAGAGATAGTTTGATCCCAAGTGCTCTTTGTACCATTACCTGGCATGTGCATATTCCTGAACTTTTGAAAATCATTCATACAAGGCTTTGGGATCTACATGTGTATTTTTGTATGTAGTATCATTACTCTGGTGCTTGTTGTTAGTAAGAGCATATTTCATCAAGGCAGCAATAAAAGTAACTCTAAGAAAATCCTACATTCATGGTATAGGATGACCTAAGGGCCATGCCCACAGAATATTAGCACTGACCGGTCAACAAACAATAAAAGCTTAGAGTATGGGGTTTGGGATTGACTAGTTGTATATTACCTTAAGATGAACCTAATAATGACAGGCAAAATTGTTGAAATTTTACATTATACCTAATCAGCTATGTTTTACTGAGTTATTAAAGGGAATGTGATTTGCTTCAGTGAATGAAGTACCCACAAAGAATGCTTTTGAAGTGTAGGAATGAATATTTATAAAACTTTTACAATATTTTGTAATTTATAGAATGATTTAATGGAAATAGCTATGCAAAATTTACTTCACAATTCCATAAAAATATGATCTCATGAATGACGGTATTGCTTTTGTCACCTAAATCAAAATCCAAGATATCTATGTATATAACTTTGTGAATTGTGATAGCTTCTCAAATAAAAGCTTGTGTATGTATATATATATATATATATATATATATGTGTGTGTGTGTGTGTGTGTGTGTGTATGTGTGTGCACATATGTGATATTGGCATATATTTATGTAGAGGTTCAAAATTTCTATAATATATTCATATAATATATGAATACATGTATATTCCAAAAGGTGATCAACTTCCACATATTCACAAACATATACTAACACATATATACATTTGTGTTCATACATACATATGTACATGTCTATATATGTGTATGTGTCTATCTATCTATCTATCTGTATACATACATTTATTCATAAGTCGTGGTTCAGTCCAGGAAATCTAAATTAAATCCCAAATTGCACTTAACTAAATGAACTCCAGACAATACTACTGGACTAAATTATTCCACTAATATCACACATATCACAGAGAATGACAAGACTGTTGTGCCTTCAAAGCATATAATACTTTTTTGTGCTCACTCGCCTCTTGATTAGGAGATGGTGATGAAAAGTTTTTTTTGTCCAGTGTTCCAGTCTTGCCACCTGCTTATTCCAAGGGGAAACATCTTCATTAGGATGAGAGGCAAGGAGCTATTATTTTTTTTAAATAACCAATTGTCTGACTTTTTTCATTTAAAACACATATTATACAATCCTCTTCCAAATCCTCTTTGACCAATCTTCATTTTCTCCATAAGGGATGTGAATTAAAACTATATATGTCCACCTTATTCCCTTACTAGGCTGTGCTCCTTTCAGAAACAGTTTGTGTTTTATGTAAGTTTTGTACCTCTAACAATATTTCTCATAACCTACTGAATAAAGCGTTTCTTTAATGGATATTGACTGGTATTTGAATGAGTATTTCTTTTTATTTCATGATATTAGTTTGTCTCAGGAATAACTGTATTCATTTATTCTATTAAAATATATAAAACAAAACACTATGTTAAGTGTACTATATGATATCTATTCACTATCAGAAAAATATTATCTATTTATATATTAGTATATTCTATATGATATGTAATATTTCTCAGGGCAGTGGGGTGACTCAGGGAATAGAATACTCATTTTGGAATCAGAAAACCTTGTGAATCTTCATGAGTTCAAATCTGACCTCAGTCACTTACTAGTTCTGTGACTCTGGGTAAGTCACTTAAGGCTGTTTGCCTTAGTCCTCCATTTGAAAAATGAGTTGGAGAAAGAAACAGCAAATCACTCTAGTATCTTTGCCAGGAAACCCCCCCCCCCTCCATGAATACATGACTGAAATGACTGAACACAAGCTATTTCACAGGTTTATGGTTTTCCCATAAACATAAATAATTCATCATATGAAAAAGGGATTATTTAATTGTATTAGAAATTTCTACAGCTCTGGGATAAAATAAAAGAGAATTCAATAATTGTAATCCCATATATTCATCTGTAACTGATTGTAAACAGTTTCCTACTTAAATTTAAATAAATTGAACCAAGGTAAACAGTCAGCCATATAAACAAACAAGAAAAAATATGCAGTTAATATCAAATAAAACATCATAGCTCATAACTCATATTTTCATTTCCATTTTGATTTTTCAAATTAAAATAAGTATTTTATCGTTTTGCATAATAAAATAAAAATGAAAAAAAAAAAAACCTCTCAATGATGGTTAATTCTTCAGTGGAAATATTTTCCCTTTCCCTGACCTATTCAAATTGGATTCAAACCTTAATCAGGAAAAAAAAAATCATAAAATAATTTCCAAATAAATTTGAAATATGTGCTATTATCTGAGTAGCGAATTGTTTTTATCCATATATTATCTGTAAATGTATTACCTGAAATATATTTCTCTTTTTTTGAGAGCCACATCGTTTGCTTTTGTTTTGGTCTTGGATACAAAGAGCTTGTCTTTGGTACTAAACTAACCTGAAAGCAGAAGCAGCTGATTAATGAGCAGGGTGCTTCATGATACGACCCTGGCCATCCAATTTTTAAGTCACCTGAAGCAAAGAAGGTTATGATAAGCCACAAGAGTTATAACAGGCCAATATGGATCTTGGTAAGTTCCTATTTTCTGAAATTCTGTTCCTCATCTCGGTCTTCTGAAAAGTCCTTTGTTCTTGAATGGTAGAAGAGAGTCCATTACAGCACAGAAATTTAAAGAAGGCCTAGCCCCAACCATTATAATACATAGTGGGGTAAACTTATACTTGTCATTGAACCATTCAAATTATATGTTCTGTTTTAATTAAATTGACTCCAGGGAAAAATGACTTTCCACACAGACCTTCAGGTATATCTAACATCTTTAGAATTGTTCCAGAGCTAATTATAATGCTAGGGTCAGGAAAATGTCCCTGGAGGAAAGAGTTGGGGTAGGGAAATATCCTAATTTCTAGAGAACAGGGCAATAACTAAAGACATGATTCATACACAAGAAGGGTATCTATGATAGACAGACAAACAGACAGAGAAGTAGATAGATAGATAGATAGATAGATAGATAGATAGATAGATAGATAGATAGAGAAAGAGAGAGAGAAATAGATCATCAACTGGCAACCTATACAAGAGGAATAGTCTAAGAAACAAAGAAAACCATGTTGATCCCTTAATTAAGACATATTTAGAAAGAATAAAGAGAATGGGGTTCATCTTGACTAAAGTTTTTTTATTGTAATTTTTTTTATTTATTTAACTTTTTACATTCATTTTCACAAAATTTTGGGTTCCAAATTTTTTTTTCCCCTTTTAATCCCTCCCCCCCACCCCAATACCCCAAGCAATCTAATTTTCCCTATCTCCAATCTACCTTCTCTTCTATCATCCCTCCCTTCTTTTGTCTCCATCTTCTCTTTTCTCCTGTAGGGCCAGATGACTTTCTATTCCTCATTAACTGTATGTCTTCTTTCCTAGTAGCAACAACAATACTAAACAGTTGTTCCTAAAACTTTGAGTTCCAAATTCTCCCCATCCCTCCCTCCCCACCCATTCCCTTTGGGAAGGCAGGCAATTCAATATAGGCCTTATCTGTGTAGTTTTACAAATGACTTCCCTGATAGTTGTGTTGTGTAAGACTAACTGAACTGCCATCCCTCCTAACCTGCCCCTCATTGTTTCTCTTCTGTCTTTTGATCCTGTCCCTCCCCAAGTGTTGACTTCAAATTGCTCCCTCCTCCCCTTGCCCTCCCCTCCATCATCCCCCGCCTTGCTTATCTCCTTCTCCCCCACTTTCTTATACTGTAAGATAGGTTTTCATACCAAAATGAGTGTGCATTTCATTCCTTCCCCTAGTCAAATGGGATGAGGGAAAACTTCCTGCCTTTTATTTTTCTCAGCTCTCCTCTTTTTCCCTTCACTAAAAAGTCTCCTACTTGCCTCTTAAATGACATATAGTTACCCCCTTCAATTTCATCCTCTTCCCTCCCACGACATTTCTCTCTCACCATTTACCTTAATTTCTTTTAAGATATGGTCCCATCCTATTCAATTTAATCTGTACTCTCTGTCTCTGTATGTGTGTGCATATGTGTATGTTTGTGCACGTGCATGCGTGTACATGTGTGTGTATGGACTCACCTACTACCCAGATACTGAAAAGTTTTAAGAGTTACAAATATTGTCTTTCCATGTAGGAATGGAAACAGTTTACTTCTGGTAAGTCCCTTAAGACTTCTCTTTGCTGTTTACTTTTTCATGCTTCTTCTCATTCTTGTGTTGGAAAGTTAAATTTTCTTTTCAGCTCTGGTCTTTTCATCAAGAATGCTTGAAAGTCCTCTGTTTCATTGAAAGACCATATTTTCCCCTGAAGTATTATACTCAGTTTAGCTGGGTAGGTGATTCTTGGTTTGAGTCCTACTTCCTTTGACTTCTGAAATATCCTATTCCACGCCCTTCGATCCCTTAATGTAGAAGCTGCTAGATCTTGAGTTATCCTGATTGAATTTCCACAATACTGGAATTGTTTCTTTCTAGCTGCTTGCAAGATTTTCTCCTTGAGCTGGGAGTTCTGGAATTTGGCCACAATGTTCCTAGGAATTTCTCTTTTTGGATCTCTTTCAGGTGGTGATCGATGGATTCTTTCAATACTTATTTTGCCCTCTGGTTCTAGAATGTCAGGGCAGTTTTCCTTGATAATTTCATGGAAGATGATGTCTAGGCTCTTTTTTTGATCATGACTTTCAGGTAGTCCCATAATTTTTAAATTGTATCTCCTGGATCTATTTTCCAGGTCAGTTGTTTTTCCCCTGAGATATTTCACATTCTCTTCCATTTTTTCATTCTTTTGGTTTTGTTGGTGATTTCTTGGTTTCTCGTAAAGTCATTAGACTCCATCTGTTCCATTCTAATTTTGAGAGAACTATTCTCTTCAGTGAGCTTTTGAACCTCTTTTACCATTTGGCTCATTCTGCTTTTGAAAGCATTCTTCTCCTCATTGGCTTTTTGAACCTCTTTTGCCAATTGAGTGAGCCTATTTTTCAAGGTGTTAATTTCCTCAGCACTTTTTTGGGTCTCCTTTACCAAGGTATTGACACGTTTTCATACTTTTCTTGCATCTCTCTCATTTCTCTTCCCTGTTTTTCCTCCACCTGTCTAACTTGCTTTTCAAAATCCTTTTTGAGCTCTTCCAAGGCCTGAGCCCACCCAACATCCCCCTGGAATGTCTGGGGTACTGAGACCCCGCCCTCCACGTCTTTCCCTGATGGGAAGAATATGTCCTCATCATCAGATCCAAATGTCGGGATCATTTGCAATTGTTGGAAAAAACTCTCTATAGTCTTATTTTTCTTCCCATTTGTAGGCATTTTCCCAGCTAGTTACTTGACTTCTGAGGTTCCTGTCCACCCCCACCTAGATCCGCCCAGCTAGTGCTTTGGTTTTGAGATTCAAGTGGGCTTTCTGCCCCGCCTGCCCAGCTGCTAATCAATGAGCTTTAGTTCAGGTGCTGGGGTGGGGGCAGGGCCGCCTCCCAGGCTAGGCTTCCTCAGAGGCTTTATGCAGAGACTTTAAGGAATGG
The DNA here is from genome assembly GCA_023548195.1 of Bettongia penicillata ogilbyi. Classification (NCBI taxonomy): domain Eukaryota; kingdom Metazoa; phylum Chordata; class Mammalia; order Diprotodontia; family Potoroidae; genus Bettongia; species Bettongia penicillata. The sequence continues at coordinate 2,661,644 of JAJHZJ010000335.1, forward strand.
AGCGGGTGGGGGGGGCCACCTCCCAGGCTCAGGTCCCTCAGGGGCTTTATGCAGAGGCCTTCAGTAATAGAGCAGGGTGGGGCAGGGCGGTCTCCCAGGCTCAGCTCCCTCCGGTTGTTTATGCAGAGACTTTCAGTAATGAAGATCCTGCTGCTGGGGGAGTTCCCGGCCGCCGCCGCTGCTGCCGCCCATGCCTCCGCCTCCGCCGCTTCCTGCCCCCGTCTCTGCCGCCGCTGCTTCCTCCCGAGGGGGCCTGAGTCACGGAGACACCTCGCTGCTCCCCTCTTCCAGCCCAGGTGTCTCTCCCACTGACCTGCAGCCTCTGTGGGTTTAGGGACCCTCCCGGACTCTGGAGCTTCCATCCCTGAAGCCTGCTCAGGTCAGCTTCTCTGGGACCACGGCCAGGGCAGCGCTGGGGTGGGGTCCGCTTTCCAGGGTGCGATGGACCCTGCGGACGGCTCTCCAGAGTTCTCTGGAATGGAAATCTCTTCCACTCCGTTTCTGTACACCTTTCAGTGGTCGAGAAGTTATGGGGGCCTCTTTTTACATTAATTCTATGGGCTGTGGTTTTGGAGCTCATAAATGTGCATCCTTCTACTCCGCCATCTTGGCTCCGCCCCCCGCCATCTTGGCTCCGCTCCTAATGTTTTGATCAAAAGAAGAAACATAGTTAGATCACATAAACATATTTATTTCTGTCAAAGTAGGTGATGTGTATGTGGGTATGCAAGGGAGTCATTGAAATGAGCTTAAGGGAAGGACAATTGAAGATTATCATCTTTCATCCTCAGACCAATTCTGACTCAAGATACCTGGGTCAGCCAAAATTATAATCTTTACATATGTTAACCATAACATGAGAAAGGAATTTCTTAATAGGACAGAATAAGAAAACATGAATGTCATAACAGGATAGCATCTATAAAAACAAAGATAAGAAATGTTTCATAATTTAATATAGTGTCCTATTCAAGGTGCCTAGTCCTTGACAGTAGAATGGTCCCAGTCAGCAAAAGCCAGTTGGAGAGTTGGTGTTCACTCAGAAAGCAAAGGAAAGCATGTTTGTCATGCCAGAGCACACAAAGCAGTATGGTAGGTTAATCTGAGAGTGAGCCAAAAATGTCCTTCTCCTGATTGACCAATCCATACTTTAGGCCTTTCTCAGGTAATGGGGGTTCAAACTGGTTTGAGGATGTTGGTGGGAAAAGCTGGTTTAATACATCCATATATACATACATACAAACATACATGATACACATACATATATATGCACACATGTGTGGATATATGCATTTATATTGCATATATACATGTATATATGTATATTATGCAGACACATATTTCATAACTATCTGTATATACATATATGCATTTTTTGTATCATTGAGATTTTAGATTATATTGACAAGCATAGTGTTTAGCTAACGAGGGAATATATAATCTTGGTGGATTTTATCCTGATCAGATCACATCTGGAAGCATGTCCGCCCTAGTCTGGTCTGCATCTTGAAGAGTATAATTAAGTAAAAGAATCAGTGATAATTTCATAATATGAATTGCATAATGAATTAGACATGTTTAGTCTGAAAGAAGACTTTGTAGCACCAATGCAATATCCACAGCACCCACAGTAACCATGAATATCATGGCGCAATTCAACATCGCAGAATGCCACACAATCTCCACATGGAAGGCAGAACCAGAACATTATTCAGACCCAAATCCATCATTGCAACAAAAATCTATACACAATAACAGCACCATTCGCAAGCCTTTCCCCTAATAGGCTTCCCACAAACCAGTTTCATTACATTCATCACAGGCAGGTTCTTTTAAACAGAATCACAATCACAAAATCACTCATGCTACCCAGGAAACTGAATCCTGCCTAGCCCTGACTGCCCTCAAGATTCGCTCCCTCTCAGCTCTGCTCTAGCTCGGCCTCTTCCTGCTCCACCAATTCAGCAAACTTCTCCCACTACAGTCTCCATGTAACTTAATGGGTCTATTAATGAATAAGAAAGATTTTCCAATTCAGATTACCCTTACAGACTTAAAAAAGGTACTCACTGTCTCTAAATATTTGGATTTATGTCATACAGAAAAAGTAAAACTCCCACTGACTGCATGTGAAAAGCAATTTCTGCTAAATAATACTATTACAAGAACTCTATATGCTAAAAACTAGGTTTACTATGTATAAGCATAGGTTCAAGATTCACAAAGATAACCCTGAATCAAGATTGGACAAAAGATTTTATGAACAAAATTTTACCTAAGAGAGACAGAGTAATTTTATTTTAACATGATCACAGTTAGTAAGAGTCTGAGGCCAGATTTGAAAAACTCCTGTCTTTGTATTCAAGCCCAGCACTCTGTCAAATGTTCCACCTCTCTGAGGTACTTTCTAGCTCTCATTCTGGGTTCCATCTCCACTACCACTTTTCCTTTGCCAGATCCTAAAATCCATCAAGGCTATGGAAGAAACACTAGAAGACTCTTCTAAACTCTCTAATGCTTTTGTCCACCTTTTCAAGAGTAACACACAACTTTCCTTTTTTAAAAAAATCTGTACTTGTGAAAATTAATATTGTAGGCATAAAGGATGTGTCTGGAGAAGTAATAATAAGTACAAATGATAAAGTTATTTTTATGTTGCAAAGCTTCTCATTATTTAATTCTGATTTTGAGAAATTGCTACAGGGTACTAGGCCTCATCCATCCATTTGATATGAATATGGATTCCCAATTACATATCATAGCTTAATAGCAATACCTCTAAATACTTATAAACAATAAGAGGTGGTTCCTCAGCTTAGAAATTACATTGTTCACATAGTGCTTCCAGGCCCATCTTAGTTCTTTCTTGTCTCTCCTCAACCCAGACTTCTCAGTAAGAGAAAAGAAATGTCGCCTCTGCCTCCCGCCTCTTAATTCCCAGATAAGAGGGAAGAAAAATCTTTATTTAGGATCTTTCAGGATAAGTCTCATTAAAGTTTCAATCTTTCTCTTCTATAATCAGATTAGGGAGTGTCCCATACTCCAGGGCAGCTGGGTAGCACAGTAGAGTGTTGGACTTGGAGTGAGGAAGACTACTGAGTTCAAATCTGATCTCAGATACATACTAGCTGTCACCCTAGACAACCCTCTTTGCCTCAGTTTCTTCACCTGTGAAATGAGTGGCAGAAAACAGTGGTTAACCATTCCAGTATCTTTGCCAAGAAAAGCCCAAATGGAGTAACTCAGAGTCAGAGGTGCCTGAAAAAGAGTCACTTTACATTACTCTATCTCCTTATATTTCTACATCTTATTCCATTGTCTCCACTTCCTTTCTCTCATCTCCCTTCTTCACTCCTCCATTCTCCTACTTACCTACCCTCAACTCTAACCTAACAAGTATCTCACTCTGATTCTATTTTCTCCTTCCTTTCTGCTGACGAACATGCCCATTTCACCCTTAACTTAAAACAAAACAAAACTTATTAATCTGACCATGCCCACTGGTTGTACTGTTTTCTTCTGTATCTCCCCTCCCCTGGGGGATAATTTTGTTGAGAAAGTAATCTTCATTTTGTTATCTCCACTTCTTTCCACTCTTTAGATTTTAGACCATCTGCAACGTGGCTTCTAACATCATCATTTAATTGAAACTGATCTTGGTATACACTTGTCAATGATATTTTTATAGCCATGCAGGAATACCTAAATATAAAAATGCCTAACCCTAAATATTATCACATGGATGTATAATATGTATTTTTATGTCTATAATTTAATCAGAAAAAAATATAAATTAAACCTTAATCATAATCATTCATAATGTAGTAAAGCAAATTTTTACATTGACCAAGTCCCAAAAGGTAAGTTTCTTTTTTACATTTTTAATTGATCTCCTCTATAGCAAGAGGTGAGTGAAAGACTTCATCTTCAGTCTTCCACACTTGTGATTGATCAATGCATTAATCCAAGTACTGAATTCTTTAAAAGTCAGGTTTTTTTTATAATGTTGTCAATATCCTATAAATTTTCTTCTGATTCCACTCCTTCCATTGATCATCTTCACATGTTTTTTCATGTCCTGAACTTTAGAATTAAGATCATCTGCCTACCCATACCTGTCTACAAGTTTCTCTGGTTTCCTTCAAGAGTAATTTCAAATTCCATTTTCTACAGGAGGCTTTTGTCTCTATTTCCTCCCCTATCCAAATATAATAGTTTCCTTCTGACATGATCTTTCACTTACATTGTATCTATGTGTGTAAATATGTATGTGTGTGTGTGTGTATATATATATATATATATATATATATGCATGTATATACATGTTGTTACATACAGTCTCCAGCATGAAAAAAAAAATAAGTTCTTTGGAAATGAGGAGAGAGCTTTTTGTTTTTCTTTATATCTCTAAATTAATATATATTCGAGCATCTAGTGAGTATGCAATAACCATTTATTGACTGACTTGTCTTATAGATCTACTTCCTAAATGACACTGAAGGAAATAGTCTAGTAAGAAGAGGATTGGAAGTGAAAATCATCTTTAAATATATTAAAACTCTCCTTAGTGTCAACCAATGTTTTGTTAGTTTTATCTGACTGCAACAAAAATAGGCAGGTTCACAGACAAGATGCATGATAATATTTGCATATTTATTTTGTGTCATAGCTGATTAAACATTTAGAAATTCAATTCCAAAGAACGTTATTAATGGAATATTACATTGTTTAGGGTAAGGCCTGTGGTTACTGATGACAAACGCATGAGACAACCAAGTAAGTAAAGTTCGTTGGAGCAGCTGCCCAGTGTAGGGAAAACACACACAAACACACACGCACAGACACCCACACACACACATACGCACACACGCACTCACGCACACACACACACACGATTTTATATTCCCAAATGTCTTTGTAATCCGTAGCCTAGAAACAGAGATTGTATACTCATGGTAAACTTATGTAGTTGTGGAGTACTACCTCAAATCACTCCCTCTGGATCATTTTGAACTCACCCAGGGTTTCCTGAAGGAAGATCAAAATAAAACTTGTGTCTCCACCAGTGTGGGTCAAATGGACCCAGTTCCTACACCATCATTCAAAAACCAATAATAATGACTATATATCCATTCAAGATTGTAGTAGTGTTTAAAGGAGTATGAAGCCTTATTCATCTGCTGTTTCACTATTCCTTATAATACTGTGAAGTGGGTATTATTATTACCCGTATTTAACAGATGAGAGAACTGAGGTTAAGAATTTAGGTGACTTTACCAGGGTCAGGCACTTAATAAGTGACTGTGAGAGGATTCAAATATGTCATTCTGATGACAAATCCAACCCTGGATATACACTGTCACCTATAGGTCTCTGTGGCTGTTATGGGGGAAAATAGCCTTTGTTTCAATTGATAGGCAAAAAAAAGAGAGAAAAAACATCAAGAATATAGGAAAATCAATACTCCCAGCAAGTCTGCTATGTTTGGAGGGGACTTTTTATTGGGGATGACTTGATTGGCTCAGAGTATTATAGATTGGACCAAGCTGTGAAGGCTTGTACATTTTCAAAGGAGTCTTCAGTCTACAATCTTCCCACTTCAGAGACAACCATACAGAGTTGAGCAGAAACAAAGACCATTCAAATAATTCATGGGAGAGCTATATCTGAGCGTAAATGCATTTTGACCTCCTTTGAATAGACAGAGAACATGCATTCATCCATAGTGAAAGTTGATGTATTAAGGTGGAGAAGTCACCTGCTGTCAAATCAGTCCCTTGATCATCTTGATCAAATCATTTCACCTGTGTTAGTCCTTTCTTTTCAGTCTAGATTACTAATTCCTCCAATATCCACTTTGTAAAATAGTTTTAAAGGTTAAATGAAATATGTTATCATTAAAGAATTGGAGAGGTGGCAGAGGGCACAGAGGTTGACTAATTTTACACTTTAGTGAAAGACAATGCCCTTTTTACAATATCCCCAGATAATATAACATCTGACTGAAGACTGACAGTCCATTCACAAACTCTGATTCCTGTCATCCTAGGCAGCCCAAATGCATAGGTACACATATGTTACTAATTTTTTTTCTTTAAAGATCTATTCCTTTTAAGCAAGTAACATAGAAGGCCTGTTCCACAGAATGACCCTTTAAATATTTGATTACAAGGATTATGTTCCCTAAATGTTTCCCCTCAAATTGTGTCAATCAACTAAATGGAATTATTCCCCAAAATCTATACAGTATTTACTATGTACTATGCAGTATATTATGTCTTAAAAATGGAGAGAAAGCCACTTTTCTCAAAAATTTATTTTCCACTGTTCCCTGGTAGGGTACAGTTTCGGTTATTTCACCATCCAGTTCTTCTTCCCATAGGTGTGAAACAATTTAGCAATTCTCATCCTAAAATGCTGTGGCCAGAACCAAGCCTAATATTCACGAAACATCTAACATTCTATTAGTATTATACACAGAGGGGATGAATGAGTCCTATTTGAAAGCTATTCTCAAGATATGGTCATACTGTAGGGATCTGCCTACCTGAAGACATGTTCTCTTCTTCCCCAGAAATGGGTGGAGATCTATGAAGTTTTGGCTTACCTCTTCATTAAATCATCCACCATTTAGGGATCTCTAGGGGAGTTTGCAATGATGATCTGTAAATGACGAGCAATGAAGTGCTTATGAAATGACTTTATATCCATTCATTATTCATCAGTTCTATCCAGATGAATTTGTTTTTAGACTAAATGTGGTAAGCACCCTATGTTCCAGTCAACCTAGTCAACTGGTTATTTTTAGTTGGCATTACATCCCCTATGTCCATGATACAACATATGACAAGACCATAGACTAATTGCCTTCCTCAGTTTGGTCTCTTAGAATTCATAGGCCCATCCAAATCTCATGTTAATTATCATCTCCTATAGGATATCTTTCCTGATTTTCTTCTAAGCATAAATGCCTCCTTTAGTGCTTTGTATTTATTTACCTGTGTATGTATTTGTTCTTCCTATTACAATTTGAGTCACTTAAAAGATTAAAGACAAAGACATTTTGTGTCTTTTCTATCCACAGAAGTTAGCATTTCCCTTATATTAGATCCTAAATTATTTCTAACTTTTTTTATTATTGTTAACAAAATTTATCTGATTGTTCCATTACGGTCATGGTTGAAGTTATTTTGATAGCCAATGTATTACCTTTCCCAACTTCCTGTTTTCTCCACTTTGATTAATTTGATGATTCCCCATATTGTCTATCCCTTTCTCCAAGTGATGGATTAAATATTTAAGAGAAAGCAAAAGGTCTAGGAATCACTTAAACAGAAGCTGTCCAAAATGATACTGACCAAATTATGTCCACTGTTTAGAAGCTATCCTTAATCTTATTCATAACCCACTAAATATAATCCAGCTTACATCTTCCACTTTTCACCTCAATTTTTTGCTTGGTGTGCTTATAAAATACAATATCACTATGTCTAAAAGATTCCTATTCTATCAATCATTGTAAAATTAAAGCATTTTAGATGCACTACATCTATTAGAAGTAAAATTCCAGCAATTTTTTTCTGCTATCCCCATCATGTCAATAGCCATATTCCCATCATTGTGAGGCTCCATAATATTCTCATGTTTCTTTTTTGCTTCATCATGCCTTAGAATTTCGATTAAGGGATTTAACATACGAGTCACCCTTGTATAAAACACAGCCATGGCTTTATCAGTGGAGAAGGTGGTCTTAGGTCATAGATATGCAAACATACATGGTACCAAGAAAAAATGACCACTACAATGTGGGACACACAAGTTGAGACAGCTTTGCTCTGTCCTTCTGAGCTGTGCATTTTTAGGGATTTCCCTATAATGACATAGGATATGAGAAGCATGAAAAAAGTGAGTGTGCACACTATGCCACTATTAGCAGCAATAAGAGAGTTTCAGTAAAGAAATTAAAAGAAAAGTGATCAATGATATTGGGACCACAAAAAGGTAGCCGGATGATGAATAGAATCAGTATTATGGCATGAACAAAGCCTCTCATCCAGGCCAATCCCACTAAAACAACACACACTGATCTACTGAAGATAGTCAAGTAATGAAGGGGTTTACAGATGACCACATGCTCGTCATAGGCTATCACCTTTAGTAGGATGATTTTAGTCCCAGCAAAGAAATGTTCTGCAAAAAGCTGGGTCATACATGCATTGGAAGATATTGTTTTCCTCTCAGAGAGTGAATTAACTATCATTTCTGGGCCCATGGAAGGGGAATAAAAACAATCTAAGATGGACAAATAGCAAAGAAAGATGTACATAGGGGAGCTTAGTGTATGACTGGTTGCAATGGTTATGACAATCAGCATGTTTCCTACAACAGTCAATGAATAAATGAGTAAAAATAACACGAAAAATATTTTCTACAAATCTGGATTCTGTGTGAGACCCAGAAGAATGAATTGAGTTCCATTGTTTATACCATCCATCTTTACATTTTTTTTTGATGATGAACAAATAGGTGAAAGTTGATTTCCCTGAAAGAGAATAATAATTATAATTAGATATAAATTGGTTTACATAGCCAGGTAAAACAGAATCCAAATCATATAATTTAATCATATCAAGATCTCCTGAAGTAGCCATAAAGTGAACGCCATACCTCAAAAAGACTCCCTTCCTAAACAGGGCCATTGAAGTTTTGTTGTTGTTCCTCATGAAGCATCACATTCCAAATGGGGATTATAGAATCTCTTTGTCTGTTTCTCTGTTTTTCTTTGTTTCTACGAGATAGGTCATTTTATTTTCCAAACAGGAAACATGTATAAGGAGGAAAATATTTGCTCTTAGAATTCCATTGCTGGATAAGTGAGCAGTGGAAGAATATTACTTGTGGGCTGTAAGTTTTCAAAGTTCCAATTTCAGCTCTGTATACACATCTAACTTTTATAACAAATTTTGTAAGTTCTTTTACTTTCAGTCCAGGGAATAAGTCTTAACAACTTTTACCATTTTTATCTGCCAACTTAAATAAGCAGTCATCAGCTCAATGAACTTTGAATTCAAAGGTACATAAATTTTAAATTGTAAAGGCACTGTACCATCATCAAACCCAATTCTCTCAACTTGTAGAAGAGGAAAATGAGAGTTCAAGGAATGGCAAGACTTTTCAAAGGCCACCCTGATATTGATAAGATGGCAAGATTTTTTCCTGACTTCAAATTCAGCATATATCACATTGTACTATTTCTTTCGCTCATAGTTCATTTAAAAACCAACTGCATATCCATTTTCTTTTTCAAATCATTTTTTAAAATCAGTGGTATATTTTAATTTATATAGCTTTCATTTTATAATATATATTTTTCCTTTACATTGCAGTGAGCTATACATTGCAACAACAACAAAAAATTTAAAGAGTGAAAGCATTAAAAAAGAACTATCCAATATACTGAGTCTAAAAGTGTATTCAGTGTTCCTCATCCATAGATCTCATTTGCAAAGAAATAAGAGTGATAAATTTTACCTTTTGAGACAAACTGAGTGGCTATAATTATGCAGAATATATTTTATCTTTGTTATAAGTCCAAGTTTTAAATTTATATATCCACTATCAAGGCTAACAAATTTTAAATTAGCATATGCTCTCTTCTTTCTCTCTTCTTTCATTCTTGTTTTCTGTTACTCTCTCTGTGTCTCTCTGTCTCTTGAGCTGTCTTTGTCTTTCATTCTCTCTCTGTCTTTGTCTGTCTGTCTGTCTGTTTCTCTTTCAACATCTCAAATGGCCTATGATCTATTTCTGTTTATCTAGGTATCCCTTAGTATGGAAAGTTGGTAAGATTTTCATAGTACAGAAGAAATATCTATAAGTTACTAAATAAAGTGTTGCTTTATCCTGTGAACAATTTTCTGATAAAATATCCTTAAAACCAACCTTTTCTACTCAGTAACTTTTTGCTAAACATCTTAAGTTCTGGGAGCCAAGATGGCGGAGTAGAAGGATGCACATTTACGAGCTCCGAGCCCACAACCCATGGAATTGAGGTAAAAGGAGATCCCCATAAATTCTGAATCACTGCAGGGGGTGCATAAACATAGGGGAAGAGATTTCTGTTCCACTGAGCCCTGGAGAGCCATCCCTGGGGTCCATCGTGCCCGGAAAGCGGACCCCACCCCCACCCCTGGCTGCGGCCCCAGAGAAGCTGACCCGAGCAGGCTTCAGAGAGGGAAGCTCCGGCAGCGGGGAAAGTCCCTCCGCCCACAGAAGCTACAGGTCAGTGAGAAAGAAGGCTGGGCTAGGGGAGGGGAGCGGAGCATCTCCGTGATTCGGGCCCCCTTGGGAGGAAGCGGCGGCTGCAGAGACGGGGGCAGGAAGTGGCGGAGGCAGAGGCGTGGGCAGCGGCTGAGGCAGCAGCAGCCCAGGACTTAGGAATCACCCAGCAGCAGGTAGGATCTTCAATACTGAAGGTCTTTCCAACATGAGGGAGCTGAGCCAGGGAGACAGCCCTGCCCCCACCCCGCTCTACTACTGAAGGCCTCTGAATAAAACCCCTGAGGGAGCTGAGCATAGGAGGCGGGCCCCCCACCCCGCCCCCACCCGCTCCATTCCTGAAAGTCTCTGCAGAAAGCCCCTGAGGGACCGAGTTTGGTTGGCGGCCCTGCCCCCACCCCTGCGCCAGAACTAAAGCTTGCTACGGAAAGTGCATTTGAATCACAGAGGCCAAACACTAGCTGGGCGGATCCAGGCGGAGGTGGAAAGGAATCTCAGAAGTCAAGTAACTGGCTGGGAAAATGCCTAGAAAAGGGAAGAAAAATAAGACTATAGAGAGTTTTTTCCAACAAGTGCAAATGATCCCGACCTTCGGATCTGATGGCAAGGACGAGAACGTATTCTTGCCATCAGGGAAAGACGTGGAGGGCGGGGTCTCAGTACCCCAGACATTCCAGGAGGGTGTCGGGTGGGCTCAGGCCTTGGAAGAGCTTAAAAAGGATTTTGAAAAGCAAGTTAGACAGGTGGAGGAAAGACTGGGAAGAGAAATGACAAAGATGCAAGAAGAGTATGAAAAACAAGTCAATACCTTGGTAAAGGAGACCCAAAAAAATGCTGAGGAAATTAACACATTGAAAAATAGGCTCATTCAATTGGAAAAAGAGGTTCAAAAAGCCAATGAGGAGAAGAATGCTTTCAAAAGCAGAATGAGCCAAATGGAAAAAGAGGCTCAAAAGCTCACTGAATTTAATAGTTCTCTCAAAATTAGAATGGAACAGATGGAGTCTAATGACTTTATGAGAAACCAAGAAATCACCAAACAAAACCAAAAGAATGAAAAAATGGAAGAGAATGTGAAATATCTCATGGGAAAAACAACTGACCTGAAAAATAGATCCAGGAGAGACAATTTAAAAATTATGGGACTACCTGAAAGTCATGATCAAAAAAAGAGCCTAGACATCATCTTCCATGAAATTATCAAGGAAAACTGCCCTGACATTCTACAACCAGAGGGCAAAATAAGTATTGAAAGAATCCATCGATCACCACCTGAAAGAGATCCAAAAAGAGAAACTCCTAGGAACATTGTGGCCAAATTCCAGAACTCCCAGCTCAAGGAAAAAATCTTGCAAGCAGCTAGAAAGAAACAATTCCAGTACTGTGGAAATACAATCAGGATAACCCAAGATCTAGCAGCTTCTACATTAAGGGATCGAAGGGCGTGGAATAGGATATTCCAGAAGGCAAAGGAACTAGGACTCAAACCAAGAATCACCTACCCAGCTAAACTGAGTATAATACTTCAAGGGAAGATATGGTCTTTCAATGAAACAGAGGACTTTCAATCATTCTTGATGAAAAAACCAGAGCTGAAAAGAAACTTTGACTTTCAAACACAAGAATGAGAAGAAGCATGAAAAAGGAAACAGCAAAGAGAAGTCTTAAGGGACTTACCAGGAGTGAACTGTTTACATTCCTACATGGAAAGACAATATTTGTAACTCTTAAAACTTTTCAGTATCTGGGTAGTTGGTGGGACTACACATACACATGTACACGCATGCACACACATACACACATGCACACACATACAGAGATAGAGAGCACAGATTGAACTGAATAGGATGGGACCATACCTTAAAAGAAACTAGGGTAAATGGTGAGAGAGAAATGTAGGGGGAGGGAAAGGGAAGGGGGTAACTATATGTTATTTAAGAGGCAGGTAGGAGTTTCTCTTAGTGGAGGGAAAAAGAGGAGAGCTGAGAAAAAACAAAAAACAAAAAACAAGAAGTTTACCCTCATCACATTTGACTAAACGAAGGAGTGAAATGCACACTCATTTTGGTATGAAAACCTATCTTACAGTATAAGAAAGTGGGGGAGAAAGAGATATTGCGGGGGTGGATGATGGAAGGGAGGGCAAAGGGAGGAGGGAGCAATTTGAAGTCAACACTTGGGGAGGGACAGGATCAAAAGAAGAGAAACAATGAGGGGCAGGTTAGGAGGGATGGTAATCCAGTTAGTCTTACACAACACGACTATCAGGGAGGTCATTGGCAAAACTACACAGATATGGCCTATATTGAATTGCCTGCTGTCCCAAAGGGAATGGGTGGGGAGGGAGGGATGAGGAGAATTTGGAACTCAAAGTTTTAGGAACAACTGTTTAATATTGTTGTTGCAACTAGGAAAGAAGACATACAGTTAATGAGGAATAGAAAGTCATCTGGCCCTACAGGAGAAAAGAGAAGATGGAGAAAAGAGAAGGGAGAGATGACAGAAGAGAGGGCAGATTGGAGATAGGGAAAATTAGATTGCTTGGGGTATTGGGGTGGGGGGAGGGGATAAAAGGGGAGAAAATTTGGAACCCAAAAATTGGTGAAAATGAATGTAAAAAAATAAATAAATAAATAAATAAATACGAAAATAAAAAAAAAATTAAGGTAAATGGTGAGAGAGAAATGTAGTGAGAGGAAAGAGGGGGAAATGGAAGGGGCTAACTATATGTCATTTAAGAGGCAAGTAGGAGATTTTTTAATGGAGGGAAAAAGAGGAGAGCTGAAGAGCTGAGGAAAAAGAAAAAACAAACAAACAAGAAGTTTACCCTCATCACATTTGACTAAACGAAGGAGTGAAATGCACACTCATTTTGGTATGAAAACCTATCTTACAGTATAAGAAAGTGGGGAGAAGGAGATATTGCGGGGGGGATGATGGATGGGAGGGCAAAGGGAGGAGGGAGTAATTGAAAGTCAACACTTGGGGAGGGACAGGATCAAAAGACAGAAGAGAAACAATGAGGGGCAGGTTAGGAGGGATGGTAATTCAGTTAGTCTTACACAACACGACTATCAGGAAGGTCATTTGCAAAGCTACAAAGATATGGCCTATAATGAATTGCCTGCTGTACCAAAGGGAATGGGTGGGGAGGGAGGGATGGCGAGAATTTGGAACTCAAAGTCTTAGGAACAATTGTTTAGTATTGTTGTTGCAACTAGGAAAGAAGACATACAGTTAATGAGGAATAGAAAGTCATCTGGCCCTACAGGAGAAAAGAGAAGATGGAGACAAGGGAAGGGAGGGATGACAGAAGAGAGGACAGATTGGAGATAGGGAAGATTAGATTGCTTGGGGTATTGGGGTGGGGGGAGGGGAGAAAAGGGGAGAAAATTTGGAACCCAAAAATTTGTGAAAATGAATGTAAAAAGCTAAATAAATAAATAAATAAATAAATAAATAAATAAATAAATAAACATCTTAAGTTTAAATTTTTGTCAAAGCCTTCAGGAAGAGTGACTGTACCCCAGTGTTAATGCATCAGGAAGAGAAAGGTTGAATGGAAAAAGTTGTGCATATAGACTTTTCATATGGACCTGGATAAGGAGATATTCACAGAAAACATCCTTGTAGATGGGAGCTATCAACAAATAATTCAAAGAAGAATCCTGCTCAATACATTTGAACTACATATATAGTTAAATGCTGATTCCAGTAGAGAGTTGGCATTGAGAAAGTCCCAGAAACTGTCAGTTAACTTGAAAATAACATATTGGTTGTAACTACTCACAATTGGCTTTATCCAAATGAAGCAACCCTGAGACTGATTACTTTTTTATTAATTCACACTAGAAATTGTAGCTTCAGAGAAAATCAAAACTAATTCAATTTCACTGAATTGTCTTTGATAAGATAAATTCAAATGCAGATGTGGAAAATGTTGTGCTAGTTACTCTGTGGGCTCAAAAAAATGACAAAAACTACATCCCCGTTATCACTAGGTAGCATTTACAGAAAACTTTAAGGTTTGCAAGTTCTTTAGGGTTATTATCTCCTTTGATTCTGAAAACAACCCTGGGAGTTAGATGCCAATATTGTCTGTATTTTATAAATGGAAAAAAAAAAAACTATAGCAAATACTGGTGAAGTTAATGACCCACAGCCATGCAGCTAGTTAGTAATTGAATCTATATTTGAACTCAGCTCTTCATGACAGCAGTCTAATCTTCTATGCAGTGCACCCATTATAATCCTGTAGACTTATAGGGTCCTCCATTCAAATGGTAATGATAAATTCAAAAAGAAATGATTAGCTGTAAGATAAAAGAAAAAATAAGGGAAAACCTGAATCACCTTATGTCTGAGATTGCCTTCTTTTCCAATTCCTCCAAATAGCCCTGCCTTACAACTTTGCCTTCTCTGGGACCGCATGTAATAAATCACTGAAAAAATGGATAACTTGAAAAAAATAACTACCAAACTAGAAGATCCACATGATTTGATACCAGAGAATACAACGTGTGTTTTTAAAGCAGGAAAAGTCAGGATAAGTGGTACCTTGAATGTAACATAATTAAAGGATCATAGTTTCCTGAATTTAAAATCTCCTGAATTCAACATTTCAAAATACTTTCTCCAGAACATCAATGCTCAGGCTAAGCATATTCTTTTTCTCCGAGGGCTTTAGCTCTCCTTCCTCTTCTTCCTTCCTCTGTAGGTAGTATCAGAGTTAAGAAACAGAGAAACTTCTGCTATTATTGATAGAGACATACTTCCTTTATGAGTGATTCTTCTTGTGAAACCACCCAGCCACTCTTTTATATAAAACAGACATGTGTAATGTACTTTTTGTGTACTGCAAGTATTTGGTGATGCAATGAACACAGAGGACTTCAGAGAATGCATAGTTATTCTTGTTAGGAATTTTGTCAAAGTTGTAACAACATTGTTCCATCCTCTTGCAAACATTGATATTCATTAAAAATAGATCTTATGCTTTGCCCTTAAGCAAGGAGTTCCAGGCTCTCTTTACCCTTAGGGTAAACTTCTCTGACATGTAAATCCTTTCACAATTTGGATATGTCTTGACTTTCCAAACTGCTAGAACAATTCTCCTCTTCACACACTCTCAAACTAGAAATCCTTTAGACATTGAAAAGATACCATATTCAAAAGTAGACTCATTTTGAAAAGGGAATGGAGGGGTGTGATAGAAGGGATTGTAGATTGGGGGAAGGGGTAATCATAATGTATGTGTCTTGGGGTGAGGGAGGAGTGAGATGAGGAGAAAATTTGGAACTCAAAATCTTGTGGAAATGAATGTTTAAAACTAAAAATAAATAAATATATTTTTTAAAAAGGTAGCCTCATCTTTCCACTCTAAAGTTTTCTTTTTTCTGAACTCTCCTAACTAGTATAGAGTAGGAATCTCCCTTCCTGTCACTCAGATTCACAATGCATATATTATAATTTCTCTCCCCTTTTGTCCAACCTCTTACATGATATCTATATCTATATCTATATCTATGTCAGAAGCCCTCATCTCATCATGTGTACACTATTACCACAGTTTATTTGTTGGCATCTTTGCCACAAATGTCTCCTGACTACAGTCCGTCCTTCACTCACCTATCAAACTGATGGTCTTACAAAGCATGTCTGACCAAGTCATGCCTACCCTTGCTCAACAAACTTCAGTAAGTTCCTATTACTTCTAGAATTTAATGTAATATACTAAATTTGGTGTTCCATGGAGTTATGAACTCTAGAAGACTTACCTTAGGTGGCCTATTAGTATGGGCATTGATTAAGGGTTGGTTCTATTATAGCATGGAGATGAGAGATGTAATGCCACCTAAAGCAGAATCAGTTGGCCAAGCTTGGTGGAATGTAGAGGGTTTAACACATTTTTCTAAAAATTTCAACTTAATAAGATAGATGAATAATGAATGTATGAGAAATAATTTAATAAACATTTGTCATATTTCAGAAACTAAAATTACCAGTAAAAATATTATGAGCATTATAATCTTTGTCCTCAAAGAGCTTCTGTTCTAATGGGGAAGAGAGTATAATGGGGAGAGCTATGGCCAGACAGAGATGATTTGGGCTGGGATGTCACAAAGATGATAAATTGAGCCATAGGGAAAATGATTTGTAATGATATTGCCAGCAAGGCTAATGCTATTGTGATCTCTGATCTCAAAACTAGCAGGAGCAATGATCTAGGAAAAGGCCAAAAAGGAAGATTACACACATGTCAATAGGATATGAATTTAGTCTGATGGAAGTGTGATTAGTGTGAGTTGGACTAAAAGTGACTAGACAACTGTTAATATGGGAAAATATCAGAGTTTCAGTGAATTGTAAAGTCAAGATGAGTCAGAAGGAAGATGAGTAAATAAAACAAGTAAATTCATTCATAGAACCCACCCCAAGGGACTTATTTAATACATACATTTATTCACACACATACAATATGGTATATGTGTATGTATATATACACACATACACACTTACATTGGAACTGAACAATGGGAAAGTGGACACCATTTTTCCATATCATTTATCAACTGATCAATCGATAGATAAGGATGGACATAGAACACAAATACAGATGGAGTAAGATATGATAAACACAGAGATCTTGAACCAGAACTTTAGATTAGTAATAAGTTAAAACCAGACTGAAGAAAGACTAGAACAAGCTAAATACCATCTGATGAGTTGCATAGTGCTTTTACCTATCCTATGTCTTTTGCTGGACAAATAAGTGAAGGTGAAGTTTGTACCTGGAAAGGAAATACCAAGGGGACAGTTCTGGACTCAACTAGGATGGGATCCTCCTGGTCAGTTTCCCCTTTGTGTCTTTCAAAAAAAATGTTTCAGGGGGAGGAGCCAAGATGGAGGACTAGAAAGACTCACACATGCTAGTTCCAAATCCACAGCCCATAAATTTCCCGTAAAAAGAACTCCCCACAAATTCTGGATCACTGCAAGCCATGCACCAACGCAGTGGAAGGGATTTCCGTTCCAGAGAGCCCTGGAAAGCCATCCACAGGGGTCCATCCTGCTCCAGACAGCGGAGTCCACTCCTGTGCTGCCCTGGCCATGGCCCCAGAGGAGCAGATCCGAGCAGGCTTCAGGGACGGAACTTCCAGCAGCCACGAAGGTCCCTCCACCCACAGGCGCTGCAGGTCAGTGAGAGAGATTTCTGGACTGGAAGAGGAGGGAGCAGGGTGTCTCCATGACTTAGGCCCCCTCCGCAGGCAGGGGAAGAGGGAGTGGCAGAGGCAGCAACAGAGGCAGCAGTGGCCTGGGACTCCCCAAGCAGGCAGGAGCTCAATTACAGAAGGTCTGTGCATAAAGCCCCTGAGGGAACTGAACGTGGGAGACTGCCTTGCCCCCATCCGCTCCACTACTGAAGGTCTCTGCATAAAGACCCTGAGGGAACTGAGCCTGGGAGGCCACCCTGCCCACCCCAGCACAAGAACTTAAGCTCACATTCAATACCAGACCCGCCCGTCACGGAAAGCCCTGAGACTGGCAAGCAGCATTTGAATCTCAGACACCAAGCACTAGCTGGGCAGATCTAGGCGGGGGTGCAGAGGAATCTGAGAAGTCAAGTAACTGGCGGGAAAATGCCCAGAAAAAGGAAGCAAAATAAGACCATAGAGAGCTACTTTCTTGGGGAAGAGATGTTCTTTCCTCCTTTCATTTCTGATGAAGAAGTACAATGTTTGCCATCAGGGAAAGACATGGAGGTCAGGGCCTCTCTATCCCAGACATCCGAGGTGGATGTCCGGTGGGCTCAGGCCATGGAAGAGCTTAAAAGGGATTTTGAAAATCAAGTTAGACAGGTGGAGGAAAAACTGGGAAGACAAATGAGAGAGATGCAAGAAAAGCATGAAAAACTTGTCAATACCTTGGTAAAGGAGACCCAAAAAAATACTGAAGAAAATAACACCTTGAAAAATAGGCTCACTCAATTGACAAAAGAAGTTCAAAAAGCCAATGAGGAGAAGAATGCTTTCACAAGCAAAATTAGCCAAATGGAAAAAGAGGTTCAAAAGCTCACTGAAGAAAATAGTTCTCTGAAGATAAGAAAGGAACAGATGGTGTCCAATGACTTTCTGACAAACCAAGAAATCACAAAAGAAACCAAAAGAATGAAAAAATGGAAGAGAATGTGAAATATCTCATTGGAAAAACAACTGACCTGGAAAATAGATCCAGGAGACACAATTTAAAAATTATGGGACCACCTGAAAACCATGATCAAAAAAAGAGCCTAGACATCATCTTTCATGAAATTATAAAGGAAGATTGCCCTGATATTCTAGAACCAGAGGGCAAAATAAGTATTCGAGGAATCCATCGATCACCACCTGAAAGAGATCCAAAAAGAGAAACTCCTAGGATCATTGTGGCCAAATTCCAGAGTTCCCGGGTAAAGGCGAAAATCTTGCAAGCAGCTAGAAAGAAACAATTCCAGTACTTTGGAAATACAATCAGGATAACTCAAGATCTAGCAGCTTCTACATTAAGTGATTGAAGGGCGTGGAATAGGATATTCCAGAAGTCAAAGGAACTAGGACTCAAATCAAGAATCACCTACCCAGCAAAACTGAGTATAATAGTTCAGGGGAAAATATGGTCTTTAAATGAAACAGAGGACTTTCAAGCATTCTTGATGAAAAAACCAGAGCTGAAAAGAAAATTGTCTTTAAAATACAAGAATGAGAAGAAGCATGAAAAGCAAACAGCAAAGAGAAGTCATAAGGGACTTACCAAAGATGAACTGTTTACATTGCTACATGGAAAGACAATATTCGTAACTCTTAAAAGGTTTCAGTACCTGGGTATTTGGTGGGACCACACACAGATGTACACACACACACACATGCACACACACATGTACATGCGTGCATGCATACACACATACAGACATGCATGCACACACAGAGACAGAGAGCACACAGTGAATTGAATAGGATGGGACCATATTTTAAAAGAAATTAAGGTAAATGGTGAGAGAGAAATGTAGTGGGAGGAGAGAGGATGAAATGGAGTGGGGTAAATTATCTTTCATTCAAGAGGCAAGCAGGAAACTTTTTAGTGGAGGGAAAAGGAGGAGAGCTGAGAAAAAAAAAAACATGAAGTTTACCCTCATCACATTTGACTAAAGGAAGGAGTAAAATGCACACTCATTTTGGCATGAAAACCTATTTTACAGTACAGGAAAGTGGGGGAGAAGTAGATAAGCAGGGAGGGAGGGATGATGGAAGGGAGGGCAATGGGAGAAGGGAGCAATTTGAAGTCAATACTCGGGGAGGGACAGGAACAAAAGAGAGAATGGAAACAATGGGGGGAAGGATAGGATGGAGGGAAATACAGTTAGTCTTTCACAACATGACTATTATCGAAGTCATTTGCAAAACTACACAGATATGGCCTATATGGAATTGCAATCCAAAGGGAATGGGTGTGGAGGGAGGGATGGGGAGAATTTGGAACTCAAAATTTTAGGAACAACTGTTGAGTATTTTTGTTGCTACTAGAAAATAAGAAATACAGTTAATGGGGAATAGAAAGTCATCTGGCCCTACAGGACAAAAGAGAAGATGGGGACAAGAGAAGGGAGGGATGATAGAAGAGAGGGCAGATTGGTGATAGGGAAAATTAGAAAGCTCGGTGCATTGAGGTGGGGGAGGGGACAAATGGGGAGAAAATTTGGAACCCAAAGTTGTGTGAAAATGAGTGTAAAAAGTTAAATAAATAAATTTGTATTTGAAAAAAAATAAAAAAAAGTCTCTCACTTGACTATTCCTGAGTCTCGATGTAATACAGATACTTCATGATTGGAAAATTCCACTTCTGCCTGAATTCCAACAGAATCATAGAGGTTTTATCCTGTCATATTTGCTATATCACATGTCCCTTTTTACTTCTTTAGAAAATTTCTATAATCAATAATAAATGACCAGCAAGACATGTGAGCTCTTTTGTGCAATCTTACTGGGAAAACTAATATTCCTTTTATCTGAAATTAGAACATGTTCATAAATTTGTTTAAACTACTTAAGGCTGAACTTAAAATGCCCTCATTGTTTAAAAGGATTTTAAAAGCAGTAATGTTTTTCTGTAATCAGTCTCTTACTTTTACTAATGTAAGATTCTATTATGCATTTTTTCTAAAGCATTTTGACTTTGTTGTATCTAGGAATTATGTAATAATTAAAAATTTGGTGTGTGTGAATACTTTAGGAATTCATATTTCTTGAGGACATTGTTGTACCAACAAAATTTCAATGAATTTTAATTTTATAAGGTGTATTCTTGTTTCATAGTGATAAGAAAACTGTCATTGTAAAAAGTTTCAACTAATTTGTTTATAAATGTTTAGTGACTCTCAAAATCAGGATAAAATTTAAACTTTTTTAAAGGAAGAATACATATTTCTGGAAGAAGCATTTCCAAACTGACCAACTAAAATTTTCATTTTCAAGATAAGGTATTGTTAAAATTAATATGTAATGATGTATAAATCAGAAAGGATCTTGCTGTTTTAAACTGAATTTGTCGTCATTTCATGGCTTAAGTTAAAATTAGTGATTGAACTTGTTGATAACTTAATTTCTAAAAGTTTTTCTTCCAGAATGAATATTATCCAGAAAAAGATAAACAAGCCTGTGAAATATCGATGAAAATCTATTCAGTTGTGAAGTTCAAGTTAGAAATCTCTTTTGTTTAAAACAATACAGCTATGCTATTTTTGACAACCAGTCTCAGGTTTAAGTATGTCGAGAAAATGTGGGAAAGTATTTTCAGAAGACCTAAAAATGTTGTAACTACCATGTTTAACCCCTTGTGGCTATTTTTTGGCCTTTGCTTAACTTCTTGCCAGATTTGTCTCCTCCAGATTTAGCGTCTTCCACTTTAAAGATGACCGTTCTGATTTTATATGACCCACTGTCCATGACCCATCACCCTCTGGACCTGGCGTCACGCTAGCTACAGACCTCTCCAATATCGGGACCCTGTGAGGCAGGGACAGCTCTATGTCCACTCTCAGCAGGAGGCAATTGTAGAAACAGAGACCTTTGTCCATTACCCCCCAAAATTTGGGTTTCATCTATTTAAAAAAGGGGGAATGATGGGTTGTTTGGGTGCATATACTTGGGCCCTAATACTAAAATCACATTTAAAAATCATATTTCTTTCTAGCCTCAAAATACTACCTCAGGCAGTTTCTCCCTCAAGGACACAGCCTGCCCTAGCAAAACCCATTGTCTCCCTTCCTCTGGTAGTAGTCAGCTTCACCTATAGAACTCAACTGCCAGCTACGTACTGAACTTAGTATGTACTGGGTCATAATGATATTTACTATTCACTGACCAATCATGTGTATCCTAGATTCTGACATATCTATATTCTCAATTGTTTGAATGTCACCTCATTACTGTACCCATCATAAATGGACATCATTGGCCGAACATCATTGACTGTGATACTAATGAGTGACAGACATTGAATATTTCAGGTTATGTATTATAATCCTGGCACAATATTACTATGAAAGATAGGAATGATTCCAAGATGCAGTGATTTCCAACACAACACTGGACAATGATCAATGGAAAAACAATGCCAGGGGAGTGGAAGATTTTTGCAACAGTTGGAGGATCCTCATCCTATATTGATAAGAACAGGACAAATGGAGTGTTAGCTAACCACATTTGTACAGCTTGAGTATGTTTGAGGGGCCAATATGCATTTATGTGGGAACGAAAGGAAGATGTTATTATTGTAAAAAGTGTTAACAGTACCTTACAAGGGACTAAGAAGGACATTTGTAATATCACCTGCTTCAGCTGCAAGGTGTCAGAGTGTATAGATTATAAAGCCTCCGGGGTAGTGTTCATTATAACATGACCAAAATATGTACTTATGCAAGTAAAGACTAAGGGTAGGTATAGATCCAGAGCAGATCACATTTTATTGGAATTAGAGCAGAAATTGGGGTGGCACCAGGGGTTTAAAGATATATTGGTTGTGTACTCTTGGAAATATCTTTGCTGATCTCATTGATTACATCCTCATTATAACTGGCTATGTCAGTATCCACAGTACAGAATGAAAGGGTAGAAGCTAACTTCACAGAAGTGTTGGCATGAAAATGTGTCTTTAGGTTTCCAGGAACAAAGAAAAATTGATTTGGACTTTTATACAATGATAAAGGAATTAAGAGCTGCTGTTGTAGCACTTGATGATGAGGTGGATAGGTTGGAATTTCGTCAATGATTATCCCTGGACCTTCCTATGTGTGTCTAACAACCTGTATAATGAGTCAGATTATGATTAGCATAGGATCAAAAACCATTTGAATGGGGTTATTGATAATCAGAATTTGACCCTGGAAATTGAGGATTTATATAAACTTGTCCAAACCATGTATGAAGCAGCAGATAAAGATTTAACTCCTGATAAAACCGCACAAAATATTACAGATTTCTTCTAACATTCATTCATTCCATCTATTTTCAGTTATATAGCTCATGCTGTAATTGCTTTTATTATGTGCCTGTTAGTTCTTTTATGTATCCTACCATTTATTGTTAAGTTTGCATGCTTGGTCTTAAAAGGTGTGGTTAAGAGACTAGAACTTAACACACAAGTTCTCTGGAAAGCTCATCATGAACACAAAAAGGGGAAATTGTAAGGGGTTTGGATCTTTATGGTTTTCAAGGTCATAGTGTCCTCAGGAGAAATCTCTTGAGATGTCATGTCCTTGCATAACTTATGTGATGGACCACCCTTATGCAATAAACGACCTTCACAATTATCTTGAGCAAGAGCTGAAACAGCCAAGCGGTTAAGCTCAGCCCACAGTGTTTAGGAGCTTCTTGCATGCATGGAAGTAGAATACCTATATATACTCTGAGCTAGCTGAGAATAAACGGAGTGCATACCATCTTTGCTCTCACCTCATTCATTTGCTGAACATGCATGAAACAAGGACAATGGATATAGTTCCCAGTTATCAGAAGGATAAAATCAACATATTTAAAAATGAGATTAAAATCTCCATTATATTGAATAGATCATGTATGAATCATTTACAAAAGGACTTGGAAAATAATAACACAAGATAGTGTTGTGATTGAAAGTATTTTTTCTTTGAAGATGAGACAATTTCATAAAGCAACAAAATATTATTGTTGCTTAGTATTGAGATTTAAAAATAACATTTAACTTACTATCAGATCACCTAGATTTCAAGTATGTGTATAATTTAATATATTATATATGCATCTATATCTATACCTATCATGTTTTTTCCCAAAAGGCATTCATTATTCAAAAAATAATATCTATCCATGCAGATGTTATATAACATTATAGAACCTGATGTTAAGCAGTTATAAAATAACGTATTTCAATAATATACATGAAGTTAGGAGAGATGTATGCAGAACCTGTACCAGAAATATTTTCATCAATGAAGAACACATACATATTTAAATATGAATATTCACTCTATTTCACCTATCATCTACTATCTCTATCTCTCCATCTATTCTTTGCCCAGATACATGCTAATCCTCCAAAGAAAACCATATCAATAATAAATCTTTACAATTGAATGCATACTTGCTTGACCAATGTCATTAACAGTTTGCCTTGGTTCAACAGATCCATTTTACCTTAAGCATAGCCTCTATCAAATTGAACTGACAGTTATCTGAAAAAACTTGATATGTGCTTAAAGAAATCTTTTCAACAAAACAGGCCTGGGGGGAAGGTGTCAGGCAACGGACATTATGTAGTTGATAAGAAAGTGATTTCCTTCTATACTTATTCAGAAACCACTTTTTTATGTTTTCAAGAAAACAACATCTGAGAACTAAATAGTCCTTCATTGTTTCTCTACATGAATATTTAATTGAAGTAATCACTGCCTTACCATTACTTGAGTGATACACAAATATTAGCTAATATTATACTCATTATCACCACTATCACCACCACCACAGTCATCTAATCAAATCCCAGGTCTATTTATACACTGTTGGGACAGGAGAGAAAAGCAACAACATATGACAACACTAGTTCTTGGTATATACAGATTTGGTTATCAAAGAAGATCACAAAAGAGCATTATGGACACAATGAAGCACATCACAGAAGTCTTTAAAAAACAGTACCTGTGAAATACCCATTTAGAACTGTTTTAGTGGTCAGAAATATGCAACAGAACCTGACAAATACACAGAGTACAAATCGAAATCTCTCTTTTCTTGGAATAAGTGTCTAATGGTATGAGATCAAGTGAAGTGTTGAGCACAATCATTCCAATATAACTTTGATCAATAAAATGGTTAACATTAAACTTCTAACAGATATTTACACCTCAAATACACATCATGGGCAATTAAAATTGAATAACTTTTCAAATATAAAAATGTGGACAGAAGGATCAAAAGTTTGGGAAACAGTACAACTAACATCTTTTCTGCTGCCTTCACTGCGTTTGGAGTTGTACTGAAAATGATTTCATTGAGAGTTATTATTTCTCTGGCTCCATTATTTATACTCATAAGCTCCATTAAAAAAGAGAGAGAGATCTTTACAAGTAAGAGCAATACATTGGTAAATGTTGTCACATTATATGGTCTTTTCTCTAAAGAATCGCATCTCAGTATAATGAATAAAAGGCCACCCAAGATTGATCCCTTCGTTCTAACATCACACTTGATTCCAGGAGGCTTTCAGCTGTTTCCAAAGACATAAGTCTACTGAAACAAGCATGTGCAGGTGTGTGATTATACACACATTCACTCAAACACACAGAGACACACAACCTAAGAGATACAGGTTTAAAAAATATCTTTGAGGGTGTCAAAAAGAGTAATTAACAGGCTCTGAAGTCAATTCCCTTTTTTTTTTTTTTTTGAGGGAAGAGTGCTTTATTTGCATCTTCCATTTTCAGAAGGTTCACAGGAGATTTAAGGAGTCAGGCTCCTTATAGCCTGACAGAAAGGAGGCAATCTTCCATATCCCAACATCAACTATAGAGTGAGGTGAAATCTAGCATTATGTACTTTGAAACTGACATCATGGGGACATCTGGGGACAGTTCAGGTTCTGTATGGACAGCAAGCCTTGTCCTGTAGGGCCCGTGCTTACCATTAGCCATCTTGGGGACAACTGGTATCTGGAAAGGGCTAACCAGTCCCTGGTCAAAATATGTTCAAAATTATATAGGACTGGCCCACAGATGCCAGCCCAGATTGGAGACAGGATTTCTGCCCTAGATAGGAAGAGTCAATTTAGGTTGCCGATGCTAGAGGGGTCTTGGAAAAATCCTGGGTTCAGCTGCTTCGAAACAGGCATCATGGGGACTTCAGGAGATGGCTCAGAGAGGGGCTGGGCAGAGACCATTGTCTTGTAGCATCTCATGCTAACCCCGTGCTTGCCATCAGTCATTTTGGAGACAGCATATGAGAATTGGCTAATCATGGAAGAAGGCCCTGGTCAAAGTTTATTCAAGGTTATGTAGGACTAGTCCATGGATACCAGTCCAGATTTGGATCAGGGTTCCTGCCCCATATTGGAAGAGTCAATTTAGGTTCCTAATGTTAGAGGGAACTTAGAACAATCCTGGGTTCAGCTGCTTTGAAACAGGCATCATGGGGACTTCAGGGAATGGCTTAGAGTGGGGCTTGGTAGAAAACATTGTGCTGTAGGGCCCAGTGCTTACTATCCACCACCTTGGAACAGCAGACATCTAGAAAAAAGTAACCAGAGAAGAAGACCATGGTCAAAGTCTCTGTAAGGTTGGGAAGGACTGATCCATGCATGCCAGCCCAGATTGGGGTCAGGAATCCAGCCCTTGATTGGAAGAGTCACTTTAGGTTCCTGATGTTGTGGGGGACTTGTAAAGACTCAGGATACTTGTTATTTTGAAACTGGCATCATAGAGACCTCAGGGGAGAGTTCATTTTCTATCTGGGTAGCAACCATTGTCCTTTAGAGTTCAGCACCAACACCACCAATTTTGAGCTTCAATTTAAGAAGGTGATGGGGCTTGCCTCTTGCCCAGATCTTTCTGGCCTCTTCTACTGGCCCTACTCTTCTTACAGGCTTAACCCATTCCTGAGATGACACACTCTCTGTTGAGGTGCTCCTGCTGGTGGAGACCAGGCAGGGAGTTTGGAGGAGGGTGCTCTGAGCCCAGGCTACTCTCAAGGGGGAGGGACCCTTTCCCCTCAGGGACTGCAAGTGCAACCCCGAGGAGAACATCCAGAGGAATTAGTCTGAAGTCAATTCTCAAAGAAGAAGTCCATCAGTGTCCTTAATCTGGGATTCACAGACCATTGTAATGAAGTTTATGTATGTGTATATACATGCATAAATACATACATACATATATATGTGTGTGTACATATATAATCTATTTTCATCCAAGTCTAAGTCTAATTATTTCCTTAAATTTTATATGTATGTACTAAATATTACTCAGAAAAGGGAACCACAGAAATCACTAGAATTCTAAATGAGGTTATAATGGAAAATGTTTTATGAACCCTAGTTTGACATATTAGCAATGTTGTATCCTCCCACATTATTTTCATTATCTTGGAGTTGTACTTGGCATTTTGACATCCACATCATTCTTGAATTCTGAGACAGGTGAACAGAAATAACATGATCTATAGCCCCAAGTACCCAGAAGTTTACCCAATATATTCCAAAATAAATATAAAATAAACTTTTATATTGTATGTGTGTGTTGCAAACTGCATGTGTATTGCAAACTGACATTTGAGAAGTATATTACGCGGCAAAAAAAGATTGTTACTGCCTTGACAATGCTTATTACCTAGTAAAATTTATGGTTTATTCCACAGATTTGGAGAATAAATACAACTGAATAGATACTTGATTTAAATAAAAATAATGTATATTCACATAGTGCAAGATTGTCCAAATACACGACCATAATTATCATGTATCTTCCCAGTACATATGTTTTCATTTGTCTCTATTTGCAATCAAGAACTTGAATTTCTCATATAAAATGATGGTAAAAATTTACCAAGCATATATAATCATAATAGGGAAAAGCCTGAGATCTTAAGTGCCTTTGCTTTTCTAACGAAAAAGTGAAACCCAATATTAAGAATCATTTATAATATGAAGCTACTTTTCTACCCCATAAGTACCTCATGACATTTTTTACCACTTCATTTCTTACTGTATAGATAAGTGGGTTTAACATGATGGTGACAAGAGTATAAAATACAGTTATAGTTTTATGTATGAGGAATGTAGTTACTGGACACAGGTACATGAAAATACAGGGGTTGAAGAACAAGATCACTATAGTGACATGGAAGCTGCAAGTAGACAGAGCCTTGCCTCTCCCTGCAGACCTGTAACTTCTCAGGGAACTCAGAATAAGCACATAGGAGAACATCAAAACAACAAAACTAATCACTGAAGTTAACCCTGAATTGGCAACGACCAACAGACTAACGAGGAAGGTGTCTGTTCAGGCAAGTTGAATCAAGGGAATAATGTCCCACATAAAGTGATTTATAACATGGAAACTACAGAAAGGAAGCCAGACTTTGGTGAAAATTTGTACTAACGAATGCAGAAAACCCACTGCCCAAGCCAATCCAATGAGGCAATAGAAAGGTGGTGATTCACTATAGTACAGAGGTCTGCAGATAGTCACATACCTATGAAAGACCATTACTATGAGGAGCATAATCTCACAATTCCCAAGAAAATGCTCTAGACAAAACTGGGTTACACGTACTTTGAAAGAAATGGTTTTCTTTTCAGGAAGCAAGACTATGAGCATTTTGGGGACCACTGATGTTGGACAGAATGCATCTATCAGAGAAAAGAATGCTCGAACAAAGTACATTGATGAGAACAGAATATGGCTGGAGGCAATAGTGATCAGAATGAGCATGTTACTCATGACAGTGACAATATAAGTGATTAAAAATACAGAAAGTATGACTTTCTACATCTCAGGATTCCTCATGAGACTCAGTAGAACAAATTCAGTCACATTCCTATTTGCCATGTGGTCTTTACACATATGTTAAATTCAGTTGTAAATTCCAGTTATCTTAAGAACATATTATTTCTAAATGAAGGCACCATCTGATGCATTCAAGCATTCTGACTATACTGACTGATTGCTTTTCACAATATGCCTCTGAAACAATCAAGAAAATATAGATTATAGTGTCTATTTAAAATAAATAAATTAAAATTAATCCTCCAGTAAGCATTTATTAAACAACTTCATACTAACTATTGGGGACACAAAGTTGTTTAAAATATTTTCTGCCTTTGAAAAGATTGCATCAATGACTTGGGCATGCAGCTGAAAAAGCTAGAAAAATAACAAATTGAAAATCCCCAAGAAAATACCAAATTAGAAATATTAAAAACCAAAGGAGAGATTAATAAAATTGAAAATAAGAAAACTATTGAATTAATAAATTAAACCAATAGTTGGTTTTATGAAAAAACTAACAAAATTGATAAACCTTTGCTCAATTTGATTAAAAAAAGAAAGAAGAAAATCAAATTAATAATATTTAAAATGAAAGGGGTGAACTCACCTCCAATGAGGAAGAAATTGAAACAATAATTAGAAATTACTTTGCCCAACTTTACGCCCACAAATTCGATGAACTAAATGAGATGGATGAATATTTTAAAAAAATACAAATTGCCCAGATTAACAGAAGAAGAAGTTGAATACATAAACAACCCAATTTCAGAAAAAGAAATTGAAGAAGCCATCAATGAACTCCCTAGGAAAAAATCTCCGGGACCAGATGGATTCACAAGTGAATTCTATCAAACCTTTAAAGAAGGGTTAATTCCAATAATATATAGACTATTTTTGAAAATTGACGAAGAAGGAGTTCTCCCACATTCTTCCAATGATACAAGTATGGTTTTGATACCCAAACCAGGAAGAGACAAAACAGAGAAAGAAAATTATAGACCAATTTCTCTAATGAATATAGATGCAAAATTTTTAAACAAGATTTTAGCAAAACGAATACAGCAACTTATCATGGAAATAATACATTATGATCAGGTAGGATTCATACCAGGAATGCAGGGCTGGTTCAATATTAGAAAAAACTATTAGCATAATTGATCATATCAACAACAAAACTAACAAAAACCACATGATTATCTCAATAGATGCAGAAAAAGCTTTCAACAAAATACAGCACCCATTCCTATTAAAAGCATTGGAGAACATAGGAATAAAGGGAACTTTCCATAAAACAATAAACAGTATCTACCTAAAACCTTCAGCAAGCATTATATGCAATGGGGATAAGCTAAATGCATTTCCAATAAGGTCAGGGGTGAAACAAGGAGGCCCATTATCACCATTATTATTCAATATGGTACTAGAAATGTTAGCGGTAGCAATTAGACAAGATAAAGAAATTGAAGGAATAAAAATAGCCAAAGAAGAAACTAAGTTATCACTCTCTTCAGGTGATATGATGCTTAGAGAATCCCAGAGATTCAAGTAAAAAAACTACTTGAAATAATAAACAACTTTGGCAAAGTTGCAGGTTACAAAATAAACCCACACAAATCTTCTGCATGCCCATATATTAGCAACAAAGTCCACACCCAGGGATTATATGAACACAATTACAAGATACTTTTTGCACAAATAAAGTCAGATTTAAGTAAGTGGAAAAACATCAATTGTTCATAGGTAGACCGAACTAATATAATAAAAATGACAATTCTACCTAAATTAATTCACTTATTCAGTGCCATACCAATTAAACTATCAGATAATTATTTTCTAGAGCTGGGTAAAATAATATCAAAATTCATTTGGAAGAAAAAAAGGTCCAGAATATCAAAGGGACTAATGAAAAGAAATGCCTGGGAAGGTGGCCTGGCACTACCAGATCTCAAATTGTATTATAAAGCAGCAATTATCAAAGCCACTTGGTATTGGCTAAGAAATAGAGGGGTAGACAAATGGAATAGACTTGGCACTCAAGACACAGTAGGCAAGGAATATAGCAAGCTCCTGTTTGATAGACCCAAAGACCCCAGCTTCTGGGATAAGAACTCACTGTTTGACAAAAATTGCTGGGGAAACTGGTTAACTATGTGGCAGAAATTAGGTATAGACCCATGCCTGACACCGTACACAAGAATAAAGTCCAAATGGGTACATGATTTAGGTATAAGGATTGATATCATGAATAAACTGGAGAAGCAAGGAAGAGTGTATTTATCAGATTTATGGAGAGGGGAAGAATTTTTCACTAAAGAAGCAATAGACAACATTGTGAAATGCAAGATGGATAATTTTGATTACATTAAACTGAAAAGTTTTTGCACAACCTAACCCAAAGCAACCAAAATTCGGAAGGATGTAGTAAATTGGGAAAAAAATTTTATGGCTAAGCTCGGGGATAAAGGCCTCATTTCTAGAATATATAGAGAACTGGCTCAAATGTACATTTATACAAGTCATTTCCCAATTGATAAATGGTCAAAGAATATGAACAGGCAATTTTCAGGGGAAGAAATTAAAGATATCTATCATCATATGAAAAAATGCTCTAAATTACTACTGATTAGAGAGATGAAAATCAAAACAACTCTGAGGTACCACATCACACCTATAAGATTGGCAAACAAGATAGAACAGGAAAATGATAAATGCTGAAGAGGATTGGGAGAGTTGGAACACTAATTCATTGTTGGTGGAGCTGTGAGCTCATCCAACCATTCTGGAGAATGGTTTGGAACTATGTCCAAAGGGCTACAAAAATGTGCATAACATTTGACCCAGTAATATCACTATTAGCACTGTATCACCAAGAAATCATAAAAATGGGAAAGGGTCCCATATGTACAAAAATATCTATAGCAGCACTCTTTGTGTTTGCCAAGAACTGGAAGTCAAGGGAATGCCCATCAATTTGGGAATGGCTGAATAAATTATGGTATACGAATGTAATGGAGTACTATTGCACCATAAGAAAGGATGAACAAGAAGACTTCAGGGAGGCCTGGAAGGACTTTTATGATCTGATGCTGAGCGAAAGGAATAGAACCAGGAGAACCTTGTGCACAGCAACGACCACAGTGTGCGAGAGTAGACTTGGAACTTCGTAATAACGCAAGAACTTACCAAAAAAAAAAAAAAATCCCAGTGGTAGTATTCTAACACAAAATGTCTTCCACACCCAGAGAAAGAAATATGGAAGTCATTTGCAAAATGAAGCAGATCACGTTTGTGTGTGTGTGGGGCGGGGGGGGGGGGGGGTTTAGTGTATTATGTTTTGATTTATTATATGATTTCTTCCATTTATTTTAGTTCGACTACATAACATGACTATTGTGAAAATATACTCAATAGGAAAGTATATGTAGTACCTATGCAGAACTGTATGCTGTCGCGGGGAGAGAGGGGGTTAGTGGGGGCAAGATGGGAGGGCGCGGGGGGAAATGAAATCTTAATTTTAAGGAAGTGATTGTAGAACACCAAAAAAAAATAAATAAACAAAAAAAAAGATTGCATCCATAAGATAAGGCAAATTAAGAGTAAATGTAAAATATTTAAATAATACATTCAAGCTAATTTTACACAAAAAGGCACTAGCAGCTGGCTATGCAAATGACTGGATGTGAGAACTGGATTGTTTTGTGAATTTCCAGTAGTTATACTATGACATGACAAGGGAGTGGGGTGTGACTTTGTGCATGTGCATACAAACCAACGTACAAGCATACATACAGATATATGTATGTTTGTGTGTGTGTGTGTGTGTGTGTGTATTTTGAGAGGCAATTAGGATTAAGTGACTTGCCCAGCATCATACAGCAATTATATGTCGGATGTCTGAGGTCAGATTTATAGAAAGGTCCTCCTGACTCAGGAGTTCGTATCCTATCCACTGTAGTAACTAGCTGCCCTAGGGAGTTATAATTTTTATTAATTAGAAGTATTACAATTCACTTTATAAATCGATTTTGACTCCTAGGAGTAATACATTCTATTTTATAATAGAAATCAATAAGAAACTATAATTCATTTTCCAAAAATGAGATTTTATATATATATATATATATATATATATATATATATATATATATCATCCTATAGACATCTTTATTTTGATGAAATGGGCATAGAATAACACTGAGGTATTTTACAGCAGATGTTTATGTGGTACTCTCACTTCTAAGCAAATTTTACTCACCTCATGCCTAACCCTAACTTTGATTTCTATTTATAGACTGGAGATCTTTTAAATAAAGGAATTAAAAGATTGCCTACAAGTTTACTTATGTCCCAGTCTGGTCCACAGCTTTTTTTCTGAGAAGAAATAGCAATACACATGCATATGAAGGAGCTTATTCCTTATTATGAAATATGACTTTTATGCTTCTGTCAATTCTACCATATCAATTAATTATCATTAAAATTTGGAATAGAGCAATTGGTTGCCAATACGTAGGGATAAGTTGCTTCAGGAGCAAGATATTTCTTATATAATAAATTGATAGCTCAACCATAACGGAAATAAATTCTGAATTATACCTCAAGGTTACTAAATTATTCAAACTTCCTTGTACCCAACTATACTACTATTAAGCTACTACTTCAAATAGATTAAAGAAAGATAAAAAGCAATCCTCAATACAAAACATTTGTGGTGGCTATTTTTATAGTTAAAAAATGAGACAAAAAGGGTGCTCTTATTGAGGAAGGCTAACAATCTCTGGCATATGCACTTAATGGGATATTATAGTGCCATAAGAAATTATGTGATGGATACTTTCAAAAATTGGGAGAACCTCTCTTAATTGAGGTAAAGTGAACAGAAAGAGGTAAAAGTGTGTACAATTTAAAAATGTACACATTGTAGAAAAAGAAAACTTTTGAAAGTTCTTTAGGATTCTGAACAATGCAATTATAAAAACTGAGTCCAGAAGGCTGAAGATGAAACATGCTACATGCCAGAGAAGTCATGAACTTAAAGTTCTAAAGAGAGAGTCACGCATTTTTGGGCATGGAAAATTTGCAATTTGCTTTGAGGGATAATATTTTATTTGTATTTTTCTATGTATTTCTATGTATTTTATATATCTATTTATTTGCTCATTTTTAAGTGACCTAATTATTTACCTATTTATTTGTTTAGTATGGTGGATTATGGGAGTGACACAATTTAACTGCAAATAAAATTATATAAATAATGCTTATTGTAAAATATTAAATTCAATTAATTTAATTCTTGTGTGTAGACATAGCTAGGGAATCCCAAGACAGAAACTCCCAATTCTCAGTTAGAAATCCCTTTCCATAGAATTAACCTAAAGTATGTGAAAACAAGTACTTTTTCCTCATAAGTCATGCCTATGTAACAAAACAACTGAGTAATTGTGAAAAAATATAATCTACTAGTGAAAGGACCATAGATTTAGACCTGGAGGAAATTTAGGGATCAATTCTAGTCAACAGCATCATGGATCACATATCACACTTTATAATACTTAAATTTTGAAACACACAATAGACATTTGGTGACCCTATGAGCAGAAAATGCAAATAATATTTTCCCCCTTGTAGAGATGAGAAAGCTAAATCCAAAACAGATTAAATTACTCAACTGTTGTGAGACATCAAAGATAGAAACGTGGTCCACTGGATAATCATTTGCGTAGTGCATTATAACGGAAGGGTCTGTTGGTGCAGTTTGTATGTAGGCTATACTAGATGCCCTTTGATGATATCTTATAACTCATAAATTCTGTGATCCTATGTGTAATAAAAGAAAAGTCCTGGTTTTGAACTCAGATCCTATCTCTTTTTAATGTCTTGCATGTTCTTTGATCTTGTTCAGACATTTCAGATTTGCCTGGCTCTTCATGACACCATTTAGGTTTTTCTTGGCAAAAATGTCAGGGTAGTTTGTCATTTCCTTCTCCAGCTCATTTTATAGAAGAGGAAACTGAGACAAAAAAGCTTAATAACTTAACCAGAGTCACATAGTTAGTGAGTGTCTGAGGCCATATAGGAACTCTGAAATATGACCTTCTTGTTTCTAGGCCTGGCATTCCATCTCCTGTACCACCTAGCTGTCCTTTGTAGCTATGTGGGCAAAGATCTTAAGTTCTCTGAATATCAGTTTGTTCATTGAATGACACACTTTATATCATCTCTCTCATTCTTCATTTTTTTAGTGCTATGCTATAGTTAGGAATTTTCAGAAAAGACAGCTAAAGAAGTGGCAGGGCCAGGAATTAACCCTAAGATTTCTGAAACAAAATACATTTTTCCCCTTCCACAACACTTCTCATCCCTTCACAGAGATGTGGAAGATCACATTCCTTCCAAGTTTGCCTGTACCTGATGGGAAGACTGAGCTTGATAGGATCCTGTGTTTGATCGTTCTGACAATATTTTCATAGCAATAACCCAAAAGACTTTGAAGCATTGTCATGTTGCCTTATCAGTGGAATTTCTTCATTAACAGAAGTTAGAAAGAAAGACCTGTGTCATTCGAAAAAGAAGTTTCAAAAAATAGTCACAAAAGCAGTATCTATTGGTATTTAATGCCTCACTGTCTTTCGTTGTAATCCATCATCCAACTCTTGTGTCTACAATGGTTATATAAACTCCCTGTTCTAACAGTTGAATTCTAAAGTTCAAACATTTTATTTGAAATAGATGGAAGAGTCACTTGTAGACTTCCCCCTCGGTATTGATCTATAGTTGAAAGAATACAGACGGAGCTTGAGGGAGTGAACACCTCTCATTTACTAGTACAAAAATGCTGACAAAGCCCTTTTGGTAACATATTGCTAAATATAAATAAGCAAAGATGTAAAATAACTTTTAAAATATTTATTGTGCTGAAGAAATTTTCATCATTTACTCACCATTTATTCATCATTATTTCATCATTTATTTATCCTTTATAGGATACCTTGATAATATCTTGAAACTCATTATTCTAATAGGAATGTTTTAATAGACCTTCAAGAAAAGAAAAATACCTAAGCAGAGGAGATATATCAGAATCCATCCCCGTCTTTCTCCTCGGACAAAGCCCCATGGAAATGGGGAGACTGATTAAGGAAGACTTCAGGCCAAGCTGGCAAATCCCTATATTCTTCCCCCATAAATCCCCTGCCAATGATGAGAATGACAGGAAGGCTGAGAGTAGGTTCACCAAATGATGTGAATGTACCTGCTGCCAGTGTAAACCGAAAGAGATTTTAAGTGAAAAGATTCAAAACTTAGTTATATAAGAATAGTGAATAGTTATATTACTGTATTCATTAAAAATATTCACAAGAAATTGTATTTATCTTAATATAGGAACCAGTCATGAGCTCACTACCATCAGGTCATTTCCTTCACTCTTTGCCTATCTTCACTATCAAATGATGATAAAGTTGAAAGAATATCTTCGGATATGCTGTGCAAGAAGATTCCACTACCACCACCCACAAACCCAATAAATTATTGGACATAAATAATGTCCTCAAAAAATATCATTATTAGGTAATAAAAATGATTAAATTAAACATGTCATCAGACTCTCCCCAAAAGAAAGGATCAGAATATGATTTTCAAATCCTCATGATCTGACAGGATGCAACCATTCCTTTTCTCCCATAGGTAAGACATTAAACTCTCTCTTCCTCATCCCTACCCCCATTTTCCTCCTTTTCTTCAATGTCTAAGCAAGAGGTATTTCCTCTCTTTTACATAGCTAAACTTTCTTTCTAATCTCTTGATGATACCATCTTCCATTTCTTCCAAAATCTTGCTGCCTTGATCATTTCTTCATTTTCTCTTATCTTTGATTTATTCTTACAATTATTTACTTCCCTCTACTGACATATATATTCAAGACTCTTATTCTTGAAAAAAAAAGACACCTGAAGTCTTCATTCACTGAAATTATTTGCCTATACCAGCTCTCCTACTCTGCATAGCTAAACTGCTAAGAAAGCCTGTTGGTATAGGTCCCCCACCTTTTCCATCATCTACTCCTTCTACTCTTCTATAAAATAAAGTTATTGGTGTTGTCAAGTCAAGCAAAGTCCAACTCTTAAAACTTACCAAAATATTTTGACTTCTATCCGTGAATTTTTCTCCCCTCTCATTCTAATTTACTATTCAACTTTTAGTATGGTTTACCACCATTTCTACTTAGCCACTTTACTACCCTGACATCTATGAAATTATCTTTCTTTATTCTTTTCACACATTCTTCCTCTGCTTTCCTGGAACATTGTTCTGTTTTTGCTTCCTCTATGCATATTGTAAAAATGCTCTGTTCGAGGCCTTTTTATCTCCTCTCTCTAAAAACTCTCATGAAGATTTCATCAGTCCTCAGGAGTTTAATTGTGGTCTTAAGATGGCTATTCCCAAATATGTGCAAATAAAGTTAATCTCTCTTCTCAACTTCAGTCTTTCATTATCAAATACTAATTGTACAATCTTGACATATGAAAATGGAATTCATATTTTTCCTTAGGTATCTTTATTTAAACTGCTGTTTTTTCGAGGGCAGCTCTGTCCCTCATATACTAAAGAGTAATAGCTTTGGAATAATGTTTTACTCTTTTTTGTTCTTTACCATGATTATCAAATCAGTTAATAAACTATTGTATCTAACTTCACAATATCTCCTACACTTTCCCCTATATTTTCATTTTTACATGTGGACCCAGTTCAGACCTTCTTCCCTTTCTCACATTATGGGAATAACCTTCTAATTTACCTAGGATTCTTGTATCTTCACTTTCCACTCCATTATCTCACAGCTACAAGTTGATACTCTTAATTGAAAGGTGACATCTTTCATACAAAAATCTTCAGGGGTACCATATTACTAATATAGAAAAAATATAGCAGAACACATTAACAAAAACAAAATCCAATTATTTTATGTGATATTCAAAGCCATCTTTACTATATTTCCAACATACCTTATTAAACTTACTAAACATTATTATCCTTAAGTTACTTTTCCTTCTGGTAAAATAAACAAACAAATGAAAATATCCTAGTTATTTCCTGTAAAGACTTTCCATAACTATGCTTCAAACTTTTGGCCAAGAAGTTCCATATAGTGGGAATACATCCCTTCTCATGTTTTCTTCCTTGAAATACCTGGCTTCCTTCTAATCATAAGCTAAACACTTCTTTCTCTGCATCTTGTCAGATCTCTACTCCAGTTTTTTTTAATGTATTTCTCTCTAGAGATGTCTTTGTACCGCTTTGATTTTTTGTATATATTTTCTATTAAATAATTTTTAATGGTTGTCTTCCAAATAGAATATCCTTAGTTTTAAATTGCTAAGGAATACATTTCTTGAGGGTCCTCAAAGTTTTCCTGTTCTCTGTCTCAATCTCAATCATTTGACAAAGATTGATTCTTTTATCAAATGATAAGATTCCCTCAAGTGGTAAACCCCAATTCTTTTTAATCAGTTTTTTCCATAGTCCTTTTAAATAAATAACTTATTTCCTGTGTGATAAGTTTATAGCTATTTTTTATCTAGGAATTTCTAAAAAGTTCACTACCCTGTCAGATTTCCAGGTAATTACTTATATTTATTATGAGGATGATGTGGGACTAGTACACATAATTTTGGTAAAATATTTTAGAAAATATTCATGTGACTTTAAGGTTAACAGTTTTATCTTGTCCTGAATCAATTGTAGAAAGAGCTTCTAACCATATTCATGTAAGATAAGCACTCCATTTGAGTGGAAAGAGCATAGGGCAATGAAACAGGAGGTTTTGATTTTACTTTTTGCTCTGTCATGAGTTAGCTGTATATCCTCTTGGCAAATCAGCTTCCTTGGGCCTAAGTTTTCCCACTTATAGAACCATAGTAAGAGTGGTAATATTTATCTTTTCTTCTGTTAAGAGTTGTTTTGATTAAAATATCAATGTAAGCTATAGAAAATATACTTGAATTTGACCCTAATGACAAAATGACTCTCCAGACATTAGGACTTGGGTCAGTTTTTGGTTGAGGTTTCCCACAGAGATCTCTGAATCATTACCTTGAGAACTGCAACATAAAGCTCATTTTACTTTCTATAAAAGGCCCTCAACATTCCCAGTGGAATGATTCAGGTTAAAAAGATCATTAACTTTAAATGTCAATGCACATTTTTTATTTATCAACTAAAATGCAAAACATATTTGTGCTCAAATGTAAGGAAACTCTCACTCAATTTCTATAGGGACTTACAAAAGTCCTTTATAATTATACTTCTTCTTTACATGGCTTAGTGTTACCAATGACTCAGTCATCCCCCTTCAGACTCATTACGTTCCTAGTGTTAAAGTCAAGCTTTATGCCTTCATGTCATTATACTGTATCTTAAGAGTTCTTTATTTTTCTTCTTTTTTTCTTGTTTTTTTTTTTTCCAACCACTTAGATGTTTCTCTTCCTTAAGTATTTTTTTTAATTCTGTAAATGGTCAAGAATTTCTGCCATGTATGTATTCCTCTTTATTGGGTAATCTTGAGGATGCAGTCCCTGCAAGTGATTCTGTCTATACTAGTACCTATTAGAGCTGTCCCATGGTGGTTTTAAAGATATTGTTTCAGGTCTTTCGTGCAGGTGTTCCTGTAGTTCTGAATGTGGTTCAATAGCCCTTAAAACTCATTCCTCTCTGTCTGTTTTTCTGCAACCCATGCATTTCCTCTTTTATGGAATCAGTTTCCCCATTGTGTATCTTTCCAAGAGATACCTAAGAAATTATGGGAGGTAGCTATCCAGATGGGTCATGGTATGCTCATATTTTGTTGTTTTTAACTCAAAGGTAAGTTATTATTTAATCTATATAATTCAATTATAGCTCCATAATCAAAAATTTAAGAGAACTCGTTAGTTATCCAATATAAGTCCCTCTTTACTACTAAAGAGATTGAGGCCCAGTAATGTTAGATGACTTTCCAAAGGTCAAAAAAGAAGTAAATATCACTGACATGATTTAAACTTAAGACCTAACAACTGACAGAGTGTTCCTTCTACTGTATCATAATGCATGTGCTGTTTGTATAAATACATCCACTATGCAAAGAAAACTATATATGCATCGAGTGTTTGGTGTTATACTCATTGGCCCTAGTATTCAACAACTTTTTGTAGTGTTTGATTATATTTATGTTTTTGCTAAAATTGTTGGGAGTAGCACATTACACCTAAGATTTTAGAAATCTTTATTACCCAAGGGATTGGCAAACATCCAACTCTATACTATTAGAGAATTACCTGAGTAACTGCAAATTTAGTAACTCAATATATCTTAGTCATTATGATACAGGTTTTTCTTCTCATAACAACATGGTGCCTCCCACAACATTCTAGATGAAAATATAACCACATATTCCTACTTACTGCAGTTAATATATACTTAAAACTTGAGACAATGACATATTCAAGTCAATAGAGAAATTATTTCATTTGCTCAGAAAGGGAATACATTCTCCCACAAGCCCTTCCATTCATAATCAATTCTCAACAACATCCTTGATCAGTAACAGTTATGGATTGCATCTTTCTTCTCCATGGTATCGATAGATACATTTCTCTACATTTCTCATGAAAAAGATGCCTTAAAGACAAAACACTAATTTTTTCCTAAGGAGCTCATAGTATCTTTTGAATAGCCTAGGGTCCATGCTAAGGTCTGTGCTAACAAGTTAACAACTAGTGGCAAGCCCTGGGGAGAGCTGCGTTGGGAGCCCACCAGTGCCCTAGTCAACAGAACCTTTTTCCATGGGATAGGGAGGGGAATTTCATGTCTCAGATGGGGAAAATTGAGGGAACATCTTCTGACAAGGAACACCAAACCCAGCTGTGGTGCAAACAGTGCTAGGGATGGTGAGAAGGAAAGAGCTCACCACCAGTGAGTGCACAAGCAGTGGGGCAGAATACCCTTTGCTTTAGGACTGGAGGCTTTAAATTTAGTTTGGGTTCTAGGCTCAAGGAAAGAACTGAAGATCTGGGCAAGAGGCATCATCCTCCATACCTCAGGGGAAGAAGTGATTACAAAAATTAAGCTATTACCATAAAACAATGCAAAGGCAAAGGAGAAAGAAGCCAACAATAGAAAGTTATTATGAGACTAGAGAATAATTGGGTTCATCTTCAGTGGAGGATATTGAAGCAATGAAGCCCTCTTTTTTTCCCAAGGAATAATATTAAATGGTCACTTGTCCAAAAAGAATTCATGTAAGACTTAAAATAAGATTTAAAAAAAATCAAATAAGGGAGTTGGAGGGGGAAAAAAACCAAACAAACAAAAAGAATAATCTAAGAAAAACAATAAGAGATGAAAATAGAGTCAACTAATTTAAAAAGGAGATGTAGAATCATAATTGAGTAAATGACATCTTGAAAGTTAGAATTGAGGAAGATGGCAGAGTAAAAGCAGGGACTTGCTTGAGTTCTTCCCCAAACCCCCCACCCCTTGTACAAAATGACTCTAAACAAATTCTGGAGCTGCAGAGCCCAAAGAATGACAGTGTGAAGCAAATCTCCAGCCAAAGAGAACCTAAAGGTCAATGGGAAGTGTTTATCATGTCAGACTGGGAAAAGAGCCTAGTCCAGTATGGGCCATGCCAGCATAGACAGGGCTTGAGCAGGTATCATTGGACTGAATCATTTGAAGCTGTGGTGGTTTCCAGATTTCTTGACGACAAAACAGTGAGGATAAAAAGATCAGTGGAAAAAATACGATAGGATGTACAGAAGAGAGTAGCACAGTCTAGCCCTTGCCCCAGGGTGGCAGAGGAAGCAGAGAAACCCGAAACCCATGGCAGTCACAGCTGCTGTGGAAAATAATATGATGGAGCAGACAAAAGCTAACGACTTCATCAAATATATATTATATATACAGATATATATAATATATATATTATATATGTATGTCTTTCAATAGATAAACAGAATACTACTAAAGAAATCTTTATTAGTAGACATACATATGTATACACAGATAGGAAGACAGATACATAGATAGGTAGATAGATAGATAGATAGATAGATAGATAGATAGATAGATAGATAGATAGATAGATAGATAGATAGATAGACAGACAGAGGACACAGAATGAGTTGAACCTTAAGTGATCATATCTAATAAACTAAAATTAAGGGGTAAGAGAAAGGGGAGAAGGAGAAAGGGAGAAATAGAATGGGATAAATTATCTCTCACATAAAAGAGGCAAGAAAAAGCTTTTGCAATGGAGGGCAAGAGAGAGGAGATGAGAGAGAAAGAGTGAACCTTACTCTCATAAGATTTGGCTTTAGGAGAGAATAACATGCATATTCAATTGGGTATGAAAATCTATCTCACCCTACAGAAAAGTCAGGCCAAAAGGGATAAACAGGGAGTGGAGGGGATGATAGAAGGGTGGGCAAATGGGAGGAGCAGGTAAAGAGGAGTAAAACTTTTGAGGAAGTACAGGGTCAAAAGAGAGAGTAGAGGAACTGGAGCCAGGATAGGATGGAGGGAAATATAGTTAGTCTTTCACATGTGTCTTATGGAAGTGTATTGCATGACTACATATATATGACCCATATTGAATTGTTTTCCTTTTCATTACAGGTGGATGAGGAGGGAGGAAGGGAGAGAAGTCGAAACACAAATACTTTTTAAAATGAATGTTAAAAATTGTTTTTATATGCAACTGGGAACTGACATACAGGCAATTGGATAAGAAAATCTGTCTTGCTCTACAACAAAAGAGAGGGCAAAGGGAGAAGAGAAGGGGTGGAGTGTGATAGAGGGGAAGTCAGATTGGATGAAGAGATAATCAGAATGCACAGTCTTGTGGTAGGGGTAGGGGATAAATGGGGAGAAAATTTAGAACTCAAAATCTTGTGGAAGTAAACGTTGAAAACTAAAAATTAATTAATTAAAATAAGACTCGACTACAGGGGAGAAGAGAAGGGAATAGGATGAAAGGAGTATTATTAAATAGACAAGATCCGGGGAAAAAAATGAATGTAATAGTATAGTTTTCAATAAGTTCAATGGTAGTAACTACTGAGATGAGAATTCATCATCTGACAAAAACTACTGAGGAAATTGGAAAAGAGCTCTGAAAAATTAGGCTGAGGAAAACATCTCACACCATGCACTACAATAAATTCCAAAGGGATTTATGACTTAGATATCGAAGTTCATATCATAAATAAATTGGAGGAGCAGGGAAAGTTAAACTTTTCACAACTATGGATGAAGGAAAAGTTTTTGGACGGGGAAAGTGACAGAGGATCACAGAAGATGAAATAGTTCATTTGAATTAAAATTTAGAAGGATTTGAACAAACAAGATCAATGCAGTTAGAATTAGGAGGAAAATCTAACTGGGTAAAATCTTAGTAGCAAATTTCCCTGATAAACTCCTGATATATTAGATATGCAAATTTATACAAAATGTAACATAATCTTTCCCCTAAAGAAAAATGGTCAAATGCTTTGAACAGGTAGTCCCTTTATTTTCTTAAATTTTGTTTTTTTTTATTTCCAGTTTCATATACTCTTCCCCCCCCCCACCAACATGGAGAAAGAAAAGCAAAGAAAGAAAAGTGGGAAGAAAGGTAGAAAGAAACTAAGAAAAAAAGGAAAGAAAGAAGAAAGGAAAAATAAAGAAACAAAGGAATGCTGCTGTGAATGACTTTAAAGGTCTAATCACATAGTATAATGAACTTTCTATTTATTCAGCAGTAAACATTGCTCAATAAAGTAAAGCATGATACTCATAGCAATATCTTTAAACAAAACATATCCTCATATATATATATATACATATATACATATATATGTGTGTGTATACATATATATATATATATGTATGTGTGTGTATGTATGTATGTATTTCATAATACTCAGTATGTCATATGGTGCATAGTGTGTATCATTGCATCTGCCAAGACAGGGGACCCCAGGCTAAGGTCTTCCCTAGCATGACACATCCTTAAAGGGTAGCAGAAAATACCACACCGTCAGTGTCCAAGTAAAGTCCTCTCTCATCTTGACATGAAGGTGACTTTCAAACCCCACAGCTCCTCCTCCACGTGCTGACCACTCCCAGCTATTGCATTGGTTCACAGACAGGCAGCTCTCTACTCCTGCTTCTTGTTTCAGCT
Source organism: Bettongia penicillata ogilbyi (assembly GCA_023548195.1). Classification (NCBI taxonomy): domain Eukaryota; kingdom Metazoa; phylum Chordata; class Mammalia; order Diprotodontia; family Potoroidae; genus Bettongia; species Bettongia penicillata. The sequence continues at coordinate 2,705,164 of JAJHZJ010000335.1, forward strand.
AATGGGGACTGTTTCACCCCAAACTTTTCCTGCTTCTGTCTGACAGCGTACTCCAGGGGCTCCTTCCCAAAGCTTCTATTTATAGGAAAACAAAGATTAACAGTGCTATAGCAATATTTGTTCACGTTACCAGTGCTATCATCTCAATTCACTCATAAAGACCATGAGACAGGGCTTCTGTCTGAGAAATCAACGTAGATCAACAAACAGATCACTGACATCACAAACATTGTTTCTGTTAGGTCTACCCACAAGCCAGTTCCCCTAGCCCACTCATGCCCACTTCTCTCTCTCAGCTCTGTAGTACTATCTATCTGTTTATCTATCCATCTATCTATCTATCTATCTATCTATCTATCTATCTATCTATCTATCTGTCTATCTATCTCTATACAAATACACATAAATACATATATACCTACACTTGTACACACACACACACACACACACACACACACACACACACACACACATATATATATATATATATATATATATATATATATATATATATTCCAATCAAAGGTTTTGATTGATTCAATCAAAGGTAAGATTCAATCAAAGGCACTTAATTGGCTAAAACTCAATCCAGAAAACAGTAAAAAAAAATAACCCCACTTTCCTTGGTGTTACTGCAAGGGTGAGAGGAAGAAAGAAAAGAAGAATGACAAAATGATGCTTCAATCTGTTCTGTACCTATCAGTTTTCTATCTGGAGGTGGATAATAGGATTTATCATATGTCCTTTAAAATTGTGGGCTGTCATTGCGCTGATCAGAGTTAAAAACTCTTTCTGAGTTTAAAATGAAAAAAGAAAGTTAGAATTGGGCAAGACAAAGTCAGCAAAGGTATGAGATCAATAAAAAAATTAAACAAAATACAAAGAATAAAAAAGAAGTGAAACCAAAGCATCTTATAAGTAAAACCATTGATGTGGAGAAGGGATCAAGAAGAGAAAACGTAAGAATAATCTGACTATCTAAAAGTTATGATAGGAAAAAATTGCTAGAATAATAAAGGAAATGATTAAAGAAAATTATCCTGAAGCAATAGAAAAAGGGAGGGAAGTAGAATAGAAAAAAAAATGATGAGTGGTAAGGAACTATAATTTTATCAACTAACCAATTCTCTGATATTTTAATTTAAAATACATATCATACAGTCCTTGTCTAGCTCTTAGGTAGTCTTCATTTTCTACAAAAACGCATGTAAACCAAGACCTTTGTGTATTTCTTTTCTCTTATTGAACTGTGCTATTTTTATAAATCAGTTATATACCTTTGCTAATGTCTTACAATCTACTGAATAAAGCATTTGTTTAATGAATATGACTTCTATTTGAATGTTTATTTCTTCCTTGCATGGTATTAGTTTGTTTCAGGAGTAATTTTATTTATTCATTCTGTTAAAATAAATAAAATGGGTGATGAGTGTAGACCACAGCAGTGAGATCAGCACAGACCAGCATGATGAGCACAAACCAGTACAACAAGCACAGATGAGTGATGAGCATAGACCAGCATGGAGAAGCAGGACAGGACCCAGAACAGGATTCCAGGTGCCACTGGCAGGAGTTCCCAGATTTCTCAAGCCACAAGCACCATAGACAGCTTCAATGGTAAGTGGGACGTCTCTGGCAGCTGCCATTTTCTGGGCCCTCCACCTAGAGCCCCTGGAGGAATTAAAGGGCTCATCTCAACCCTGAGTGACAGCCCTGGGAGATCTCCTCCTAAAACCCCTGGGAGAATTGAGTCGTTGATCTGATTCTCAGCCCTGAGCTATGCCTAGGTATGAGGAGGAACACTGGTGGTGGAGCTAAAGGAGGTTGTGGAGAGGGAATCTTACTACTCGCAGATTCAGGGCTGAAAAGTTTTTCTTGTTCTCAGACCAGTGGGCAGGTCAGGAGAGGAGTAAACACCACTACCTTTACTGTGCCACCTTGGAGGAACTGAGACCTTACAGTTCCCCAGAATATATCCTCTTCTCAACAAAGGTCTCAAAAGTCAAGTAACTGGCTGGGAAAATGCCCCCAAATAGGAGAAAAATAATATTATAGAAGGTCAATTTCTTGGTGAACAGGTATTTTCTCCCATCCTTTCAGATGAGGAAGAACAAAAGCACAACATCAGAGAAAGTTAAGACTTCTGCGTCCAAAACACCCAAAATAAATATGCAATCATCTCAGGTCATGGAAGAGCTCAAAAAGGAGTTTGAAAATCAAGTAAGAGAGATGGAAGAAAAATTGGGAAGATAAATGAGAGCTATGCAAGAAAATCATGAAAAGTGAGTCAACAGTTTGCTAAAGGAGACCCCAAAAAACACTGAAGAAAATAACACCTTCAAAAATAGGCTAACTCAATTGGGAAAAGAAGTCCAAAAAGCCAATGAGGAGAAGAATGCTTTAAAAAGCAGAATTAGGTAGTGGACAGGTAGGGCTGGGGTCTAGCGAGCTGTCTTGTGTGCTTCAGGAAAGCCGTTGGGCTCAAAGGAGCTGGTGACAGAGTCTGGATCTAGGACGGAGGATTCTGCTGTTGATTTTCAGCCTTTCCTAGGGAGATGAACCCTGGACATGGTCATAGGATGAGCCATATGGACCATATAAGCCATATGAACCATATTAGTACTATGCCCCCCCCACCATCTTCCATCCACTACACCCTCTCACAGTCACAGAGGAGGAGACATGATGATGATGATGCCCATGAACTTCTATTTTGGCTATAAGAATGTGGAATTGTTGTTTTCTGGATGAATTATCCATACACCTGCGGAAATGGCAGGGGCATTTGAGGCTATCTTTTTGTTAGCAATGTTCTATGAAGGCCTCAAGATAGGACAGGAGAGCATTCTTCATAAATCCCAGGTCAGCATTTGCTACAACTCCATGCCAGTCCCACGGCCAAATGGAACCATCCATATGGAAACACACAAACCTGTTGGGCAACAGATGCTGAGTTTCCCTCACCTTCTGCAGACAGTGCTGCACGTCATCCAGGTGGTCATTAGCTACTTCCTTATGCTTCTCTTTATGACCAACAATGCGTACTTCTGCATCTCAGTGGCAGCAGGAGCTGGAACAGGCTTCTTTCTCTTCAGCTGGAAGAAGCCAGTGGTAGTGGACATCACAGAGCGCTGCCATTAACGTCAGATTCTAGGAGGTGATGTTATTTACCGTAAATGGTATAGCTGGAGACTGGGGGAATTGATTTCAAGTCCTCCCATTGTCCCTCACTTGACCTCTTGACTCCCAATACTTGTATAGACAACAAATCAAGGAGGTTTGTGTATTAACCTCCAACCTGGATGGTGCCCTTCCCAAACTGTTGATTTCTGCACTAGGCTGAGATCCACAGTTCTCCACTAATCAAAGTAGCTTTTTGCGCTAATGATTTCTTGATCAACTACTTCCCTTTTTAGTCTCTCTTTTTATTATTATGATATTTTGTGGTCGTTTCTGGGTCATAGGCAGAGGTTGTGGGAAGCTCCTAACCACCCCATAACTCTAGAACAGTTGTTGGACTTTATGAGGGGGAAATAAGGTGTGCTTGTGCTGAGGTGTGGAGTGATTTGTGGTGATCTGAGAATCTGAAGAAGGATTTTTGAGAGGATAAAACATGCAATAGCATAAAGAAATGTCCCTTTGCATAGCAACAATCTGGGTCAGAAGCTTCTGCCTCTGTTTACTTTTTTATTCTTATCTCGCCCAATCACACAATTGACAACTTAATGATAGGAAATGTTTTCTAATAAAACCATGGGCATCTTTTCATATTGCTACTAGTTGGTCATGACTTCATGAAATGAAAATTCTCATGTCTTAGCTTTTCCTTTAAACTAGCAATTGTGGGGGTAGGGAGCTTAGTACAGGAAGCACCACTATCTAAGGGAGACAATCATGACACTAGTCCTCTAAATGATGACCCCTCAGCTTGCTCTGGCTGGCCCCACCTTAGCTAGCTGACTTACAACATATGGAAAATCATTACTCCATATTTTTAAATATTGAAATAGCAATGGTTCTTAGAAGGGACCCTTCTCTAACCTGTTCTGTCACTAATCTTTCTTAGAGAGGTTTGGAATATAGTCTGCTTGTCACCTGGGACATCATTTAGATTAGCCTCCATGTAAGCTATCTTTATTTCATTTGAGGACTTGACATAGATTACTTCTTACCTGAAAGAATGGCCATTGTGATAGAACCCTTCCCTAACCTTTTCTCATAAAGAATCACATTTTAACTGTTAATCCTTGCTGTTGAGCTTACTTTGCAAACTAATTCTAAAGTAAATTTTCCTGAACTCATCTAATAAATCCTGCCTTTCATCGTTAAAAACAAAAGCAGAATTAGATGAATGGAAAAGGAGGTTCAAAACCTCACTGAAGAAAATGTTCTTAAAAATTAGAATGGAACAGATGGAAGCGAATGATTTTATGAGAAACCAAGAAATTACAAAACAAAACCAAAAGAATGAAAAAATAGACGATAATGTGAAAGATCTCATTGGAAAATCATGGCATTAACTCAAAGCCATGATCTAAAAAGACCTAGATATCATCTTTCCTGAAATTATCAAGGAAAATTGCCCTGATATTCTAAAACTAGAAGGCAAAATAAATATTGAAAGAATCCACAGATCACGTCCTGATTTGGAACCAAAAAAAGAAACTCTTAGTAATATTGTGGCCATATTTCGGAGTTCCCAGGTCAAGCAGCCAGAAACAGACCATTTGAGTACAGGATATCACAGGATCTGACAGCTTCCACATTAAAGGATCAAAGGGCTTGAAATATGATATTTCAGAAGTGAAAGGAACTGGGATTAAAACCAAGAATCACATACCCAGTAAAACTGAGTATAATACTTCAGGGGAGAAAATGGTCATTCAGTGATATGGAGGACTTTCAAGCATTCATGATGAAAAGACCAGAACTGAATAGACAATTTTACTTTCAAACACAAGAATTAAGAGAAGCATGAAAAGGTAAGCAGGAAAGAGAAAACATAAAAAACTTTCTAAAGGTGAACTACTTACATTCTTACATAGAAAGATAATATTTGAAACTTTTGAGACTTTTTCAGTACTTAGGTAGTTGGAGGGATTACACATACACACACACAGACTGCACAGTGTGAGTTGAATAAGAAGGGATAATAACTAAAAAAAATAAAATAAAATTGATGGATGAAAGAGGAATATATTGGGAGAAGAAAGACAGAAATGGAATAGGGTAAATTATCACCCATCAAGAAGGCAAGTAAAAGCTTCTTCAGTGGAGGAGAAAAGGGATGATGTGAAAGGGAAAAAGGGAAGCTTACTCTCTTCACATTTAACTTGAGGGAATGACATGCCAACTCAGTTCGATATGAAAATATATCTTGCAGTACAGAAGGGCAGAGGAGAAGGGGACAACTAGGGTGAGGGAGATGACAGAAGGGAAGGCAAACAGGAGAAGGCAGTAATCAGAAGTAATCACTTTTGGAGATGGACAAAGTTCAAAGAGACAATAGAATAAAATGGGGTCAGGATGGGATGGAGGGAAATATAGGTAGTCTTACACAACATGACTATTATGAAAGTCTTTTGCAAAACTACACTTATACAACCTATACTGAATTACCTGCCTTCTTAGTGGGAATGGGTGGGGAGGGAGGAAGGGAGAGAAGCTGAAATTCAAAGTATTAGTAAGGAAGGTTGAGAATTATTTCTGCATACAACTAGGAAACAAGAAATGCAAGTAATATTATATTGAAACCTATTTTGCCCTACAAGAAAAAAGAGAAGAAGGGGATAAGGGAAGGGAAGGGTGTGATAGAAGGCAGGGCATATTGAGGGAAGGATTAATCAGAATGCAAGACATTATTGGCAGGGGGAGGTGAAAGATGGGGAAAAATTTGTAACTCAAAATTTTGTGGAAATGAATATTGAAAACTAAAAATAAATAAACAATAAATAGATAGAAAAATGTATAAAAATAAACACTATGTGTAGTGTACTATCCAATTTATATTCACTATTAGAATATAATAAAATTTGTTTGCATATTAGTATATCATACATGATATGCAATATCTCACAGGGCAGGGAGGTAGTTCAGTGGATAGAGTACTGGTTTTGGAATCAGGAAGACTTGTGAATCTTCATGAGCTCAGTTCTGGCCTCAGATACTTATCAAATCTGTGACCCTTGGCAAGTCACTTAACCCTGTTTGACACAGTTCTTCATTTATAAAATGAGTTAGAGAAAGAAATCACCAACCACTCTAGTATGCTTCCCAGAACAGCCCCAAATAGGGTTGCAAAGAGTCAGACAACCAAAATGACTGAAAAACAAACTATTTAATAAGTTTCTGGTTTTCCATAAGCATACTTAATTCATCATATGAAAAAGGGATTATTTCATTGTATTAGAAATTTCTACAGCTCTGGAAATAATTAAAGGAGAATTCAATATCTATAATTGCACTAATCCTCTATAACTCATTGTAAATAAAGTTTCCTATTTTTAAATTTAAGTAATTTCAACCAGGATAAACAGATAACCGAAAGAACAAAGAAGAAAAAATATTCAGATTTCACATTAAATGAAATAAAATATTATGGATCATCAATCATATTTTCATTTCCAGTTTTTCAAATTAAAATAAATATCTTACTATTTTTGCGTGATAGAATAAAAAAATTCTCAGAATAAAAATGGGAAAAAAATCATGGCCTGTGAATGATGGTTAGCTGAGTGCCAATATTTAACCTTCTCCAGTTCTGACTTACTCAGGTTGCATTCAAACCTTAATCAGGAGAAAATACAAAGGAAACAAAATATATAAAATTATTTCCAAATAAATCTGATGTGCTATTATCTGAGCAGTGAACCATTTTATACATATATTATTGATAGTTGTATTACCTGAAATATATTCCTCTGCCTTGAGAGTTAAGCTGTTTGGGCTTATTTTAATCTTGCATATTAGTACATTATCCTTGGTACTAAACTCACCTTAAAGTAGAAGTAGTGAACAGAATTCTTCAGGATCCTACCTCAATCTTACAATTTAAACGACCTGACACAGGGAAGATTATATTAATCTGCACAGAGTTATAAAAGGTCTATATGGATCTTGGTAAGTTTCTAATTTCTAAAATTTCGTTCCACACCTCAGTCTTTTGAAAAGTTGTTTGCCCTTGAATGGTAGGAAGGATTCCATTAAAGTGTAGAAATTTTCAGAACGCCCAACCATTATAATACATCGAGGGATAAACTTATTCTTGTCATTAAGCCATTTAAATTACATGTTCTGATCTACTCCGGGTAAAATGGACTTTCCACACAGCCCTTCACTTATATCTAACGTCTACAGAGATGTTCCAGGGCTAATTATAATGCCAGGGACAAGGTAATGTCCCTGGGACACGGAGTGGGATGAAACTGAAGTTCTAACTTTTAGACAACTAAAGACATAGTTCCTACATAGGAAGGCTATCTATTTACCAGGAATTCAACATTATAATAAAAGTAAATACATACATATATACACACATAAACATGTATGCGTATTTCATATGTGTATGTATATGTGCACACATATATACACATAATTTCTAAGTACCTTCATAGGATTAGAATTTCAGCTAGCCATTGAAACATATGGCAGCATATGGTCTGGTTCTAGAGAGTGTGGAATCAATATCAACTTTCTTAGATACTCAAGTTCTTGGTATATATATATATATATATATATATATATATATATATATATATATATATATATATATATATATTCTGTTTCCTTGAGACTTTAGGTTATATTGACAAGCACAGTGTTCAGCTAAGAAGGGAATATATAATCCTGGTGGATTCTATCTTGATCAGATCACATATGTATATATGTTCACCTTGGTTTGGTTCATAATTTTGGGAACATAATTAAAAGAACTAATGGTAAACTCAGAAATATTTAGTCTGAAAGAAGACTTAGAAAAGGAATGGTTACTATCTTTAAATATTTGGATGGATCACACGCAGAAACACCAAAATCCCTACTGACTTTATATGATAAGTAACTGTTGCGAAATAATAATGTTACAGAAATTCTAGATTTTCCATAGCTTTTTCTTTAGTTTTATATTTCAACATTTACTTTAATAATATTTTTAATTGCAAATTTTTCCTGCTCCCTAAATTACTGACTCCCTGAGATTGAATGCAATCTGATATAGGCTATACCTGTGCAATCATGTTAAGAATATTTCCACATTAGTCATGTAAAAGAATAAGAACTAAAGGGAAAAACTATGCAATGGAAAATACTAAAAATAACAAAAGAAATAAAAAAATAATATGCTTTGATTGGCACTCGGACAACATAATTATTTCTCTGGACGTGGATAGTATTTTTCATCATTAGTCTTTTGTAATCGTCTTAAACCGTTGCACTGCTGAAAAGAGCTAAGTCTAACAAAGTCTGTCATTGCACAATGTTGCTGTTATAGTTGCTGGCATAGTGCATGATGTTCTCATGGTTCTGCTCACTTCATGCAGCATCGGTTCATGCAAGATTTTCTGGATATTTCCAAAGTCCACCTGCTCATCATTTCTTTTGGAACAATGGTATTCCATTACATTCATAAAGCACAACTTGTTCAGTCATTCCCCAACTGATAGGCATACCTTCAATTTCTAGTTATTTGCCACCACTAAAAGAGTTGCTATAAATATTTTTGCATATGTGGGTGCTTTTTGCCCCCTTTTCGCGATGTCTTTTGGACACAGACTTAGTAATGGTATTACTGGATCAATAGGTATGCAGAGTTTTGTAACCCTTTGGACATAATTCCAAATTGTTGTGCGGATAAGTTGGATCAGTTCAAAATTCCAAAAAGAATGCTTTGGTATTCCATTTTCCCCATATCTTCTACAACACATTATTTTCTTGTATTGTTATCTTAACCAATCTGACAGGTATGATGTGATACCTCAGAGTGGTTTTGATTTGTGTTTCTCTCTTCAACAGAGATTTAGAGCAATTTATCATATGATTATAAATGGTTTCAATTTCTACCTCTGAAAACTGCCTATTCATATCCTTTGACCATTTGTTAATTTGGGAATGATTTGTATTTTTATAGATTTGACTCAGTTCTCTATATATTTTAGAAATAAAATCTTTATCAGAGACATTGGCTATAAAAACTGTTTATCAACTTTCTCTTTCTCTTCTAGTCTTGGTTGCATTGACTTTGTGCAAAAACTTTTTCATATAATGTAATCAACATTGTCCATTTTGCATTTCATAGTGTTCTCTATTTCTTATTTGCTCATAAATTCTTCCCTTCTCAATAGATAGGTAAACTATTCCTTGATCTCCTAATTTACTTACAGTTTCACCCTTTATGTCTAAATAATGTACCTCTTTTGATCTTATCTAAGCAAATGTTGTAAAATGTTGGTATATGCCTAGTTTCTTCCTTATTGTTTTCCATGAAAAATTCTATATATGAAAAATTGTTTTTATGTTATTTAGGCATACATTCAAGATTCACAAAAATAATCCTGAACTAAGATGTGAATTTTGACCATAGTTTTTACAGAGAAAAATTTATGTGAGAGAAACAGAGTAATTCTATTTAAATATGGTCAAGGTTAGTAAGAGTTTGAGGCCATGTTTGAAGATCTCTGGTCTTCCTGGATTCAGACCCAGACTCTGTCAATTGTCCCAACGTTCTGCGGCACCTTCTATCTCTCTTTTTCTGTGATGCACTGGCTTGCACATCCACCAGTAATTCTCCTTTTGAAAGTTCCTAAAACATCAGGATTACGATAGAGTAGAAAGTCTTCTAATCTCTTTACCACTTTTATCTACTTTTTTCAAAGAAGCATACCACTTTGATATTTTTGTAAAAGTGGTATTTGTAACAACAAATATTGTAGAAATAAAAGATAGGTCTGAGGAAGCAACAATAGTAGGTACAAATGGTAAATTTCTTTTATATTTCAAAGCACTTCACAGTTTAATTCTAATCCTGAGCATTTGCTGCAGGGCTTTAGGAGTCACTCTTTCCTTTGATATGGATATAGATTCCCAGTTATATGCTTTAGTCTATTAAAATCAATTTATATACTTTTGAAAAACAAGGCAGTTTATTAACCTAGCAGTTAATTTGTTTACATAGTGCTTCAAATTTCCATCAAAGACCCTCCTACTTTCCACATCCTAACTTCCAGATAAGTATTTGGAGCCTTTCAGGATGTCTCATTAAAGTTTCAAGCTTTCTCCTTTATTATGAATTTGTGAAGTATTCCATACCCTACATGATACTCTAGGTACCATAGTGGATAGAATGTTGGTCCTAGAGTAAGGAAAAGTAAAGTTCAAATGTGACCTCAGATACTTACTAGCTGTGTGACCCTGGGCCAATCACTTAAACATATTTGCCTCAGTTTCCTCACCTCTGAAATGAGCGGCAAAAAGCAATGGTTAACCACTCCAGTATCTTTGCCAAGAAAAGTCCAAATGGCATCACTAAAAGTCAGATATGACTGAACATTACTCTCTCTCTTTATATTTTTGCATCCTATTCCCTTGTCTCCAATTCCTTTCTCTCATCTCCCCTCTTCATGCCTTCTCTATTCTCCTACTTGCCTACTCTCAACTCTCACCTAACCAATATCTCACTTTCCCTCCTTTCTGCTCACAGACGTGCTCATTTCACCCTTACCTTAGAAAAATAAAACAGAACTTATTATTCTAACCATGCCCACTGGTGGTACTATTTTCTTCTATGTCTCCCTTGTACCCTTTTTTATAAAGCTATCTACATTTGAGTGTCTCCACTTCTCTCCTTTCTTTAGATTTTAGACCATCTGCAATCCAGTTTCCAGCATTATCCTTTAATTGAAACTGATCTTGGTATGCACTTATCAATGATGTTTTAATTGTCAAATATAGAAACTTATTTATTTTCACATTCACATATATACATACCTATACAAATACATATATGTATGTATTTTTATGTCTACAATTGAATCAAGAAAAACATAAAAATGAACCTTTATCATAATCATTCATAGTTTAGCAAAACAAATTATTACATTGGACATACTGCAACAGGTATGTCTCTTTTTACATTTTAAATTGATCTCTATGGCAGAAGGTGAGAGGAAGGCTTCATCTTCAATCTTCCAGACTTGTGCTTGATCAATACATTAATCCAAGTTCTAAATTCTATAAAAGTTTGTGTATAATGTTGTCAACTTCATATAAATTGTTCTTCTGGTTCCACTCGTTCCATTGATCATCTCCAAGTTTTTCCATGTACTGTTTTTCGTACTTATGATGATCGGCCTACCCACATCTGTCTACAAGTTTCTCGGCCTTCCTTCAAGGCTAATCTCAAATTCTATTTTCTGGAGGAAGCTTTTAGTTGTACCCCATCCCCCATCCACATCTAATGCCTTCCTTCTGAAAATATCTTTCATATATATATATATATATATATATATATATATATGTATATATGTGTGTGTGTGTATAAATATGTATGTATGTGTATGCATGTATACACATGCTATTGCATACTCTCTCCAGGATTAAAAAAATAAGTTTTAATAAAATTTTAATTAAATTAAAAACATAAGTTTTATTATACACTTTATTTCTTTTTGGGACAGTTGAATAAAACATGTAGAAATTCAATTCCAAAAGAGTTTATTAATGTTATATTACATGATTATGGTAAGGTCTATGGTTATTGATGACAATTACATGGGAAAAGCAAATAAGTAAATTTCATTGGAGCAGCTTCCCAAGGAAGGGAACACATACACACACACACACACACACGCGCACACGCACAACATGAGTTTATATTCCCAAATGCTTTTATAATATGTAGCCTAGAAATAGTTAATGTGTATTCATAGTAAACATATTTGGTCCCGGGGTACTACCACAAATCACTTTCTTTGGATCATTTTGCACTGACCCAGGGTCTTTTTTAGGAAGATCAAAATAAAATTGATGCCTCCACCAATGTGAGTCAAATGGACCCAGTTCCTATGCAATCATTCAAAAAATTAGTAATTGTCATAGTGTTAAAAGGAATGTGAAGCCTTTCCATGTGCTATTTCATTTATTCCTCACAACAATACTTCAAAGTGGGTGCTACTATAATCCCTATTCAATAGATGAGAAAATTGTGGCTAAGAATTTAGGTGGCTTTACTAGGGTCAGACATTTAATAAGTGACTGTAGGATTCAAACATTTCTTTCTTATGACAAGTCCCTGGATATACACTGATGCCTATAGGTCCCTTTGACTATTAAAGGGGAAAACAATAGCCTGTGATTCAATCAATAGGGCAAAATGAATAGTAAATAATAACATCAAGAATAAAGAAAATTCAGTTCTCCAAGCAACTCTGCTCCCACTATCTCCAATTCATTCACACTTCATTGAGTATGGAGAGTTCTTTTTATTGGTGATGTCTTGATTGGCTCAGAGTATTAAAGATCGGAGCAAGCTATTAGGACTGAATCTGTTAAAGAGAAACTTCAGTGTACAATATCCCCATTTCAGAGACAGTCATACAGAGCTAAGTAGAAACAAAAGAGCATCCAAATAACTCATGGGAGAGCTTTATCTCAGGGTACATCGATTGTGACCTCCTTTGGATGGACAAAATACATACATTCATTCAAAGTGAGGGCTGTTGTATTAAAATGAAAAAGTCATTCCATTACTACTTTCAGATCACCCACTTGATGATCACCTTTATCAAATCATTTCACCTCCATTAGTCCTTTCCTTTCTGTCTTTAGGTTACTAATCTTTGCAATAACCACTTCATAAAATATTTTTAAAGGTTAAATGAAATATGTTAGCATGACAGAATTGGAGAGATGGCAAAGGCCACTGAGGTTGCTTAATTTTACACTTTTGCTGAAGAAAATGTCTTTTCTACAACATCCCCAGAAAATAAAGTGTCTGACTGAAGACTGATAGTCCCATCACAATCTCTGATTCCTATCATCCTAGGAAGCCCATATCTGTAGTACAAATATGTTCTTATTTTTTTCCTTTAATTTTTATCGAACAATAACCCTTTATTCAAAGGTCTATTCCATTTAACCAAGAAAAAATACACCTCTCCCATAGAATGACCCTTAAATATTTTATTACAAGTATAGTGTTCCCTAAATTTTTCCCTCTCAAATTGTTTCAATCAACTAATGCAATTCCTCCCAAAATTCATATATCATGTATTATCTACTAGGCAATAGACTAAAAAATAAGGAAGGGAAAGACATTTATTTCAAGAACTTATTTTCTGCTGTTCCCTGGTAAGGTCCATTTCTGATTATTTCACCATCCATTTCTTCTTCCCTTAGGTGGGATACAATTTTTCAACACACTTCCTAAAATACAGTGGCCAAAAATAAGCCTAATGTTCACAATCTAACGTTACCTTTCTTAAGTGCCAGAGTAGGGGTGGAACAGCCACATCTGAAAGCCATTCTCAAGCTGTAGTCATACTGTAGCAATCCACTTACAGACAGATCTAAAGGGCAGTCTTCTCCCTTCACATTAATGGAGGAAGAGCAGTGAAATCTTGGCTTACTTCCTCATTAAAATGTAGTCCAATAGGTATCTCTAGGGGAGTTTTCAATAATGTACTGTCAGGCCAATCAGCAGTAAGACATCTCTAGGGATTAAAAATGCTGGACAAGTTCTCACTTCTGTTTTTGGCACAAAATAGAACAAGCCAATGAGACCAATCTATTACCAATTGAGATGCCCCTGGTAATAAAGAATATGTTGCTGGAATAATGGTCTCTGTTTTCCCTTTGCTCAATTCTGGTATATAGATATAGATTAAATATAGATGAATATATGTATAAACATACAAAAATAGATATATGTGTGTATACATATAAATGCATTTTTATGAACACATAAATGTATACAGATATGTGTTATAAATACATGCCTATATATGTAAAGGTATATGTATACATACATACATACATACATACATACATACATACATATATATAATATGTGTGTGTGTTACCTAAGACCCTCTTTGTGACTTCTATGAGTGGATTCACTTATTTTAGCTGCACACCATCCTTCTCAACCATGTTGACCTTACAGTTTATTGAAACTCCCAGATTTTCCCATAGTAACAGCTGGTTAGTCACTTTTAATGCAACACGCATAAATCACCCTCCCATCAAACTATATCCATGCTATATTGTCATGTGTGCATTCTTCCTTTCTGCCTTTTTTCCTACACAATTTCTCCTTTTAGCTCTGAGATCAGAAATCACAAGAGCACTAACCTTGCTAGCAATGGCTTACAATCATTTGACCTATGACTTCACTTATTGTTGTTGTGACCTACCAGCCCCAAATATCTCTGCCTGGTCATAAATCTCCCCATTATAGATTCTTGCCCTATTAGAATGTAAGTTTCTTGAGGACAACGATTGCATTGTTCTTTATATTTGTGCTTTCAGGGTTTTTTTTTTTGTTTCTGAATTGTAATAAGCACTTATTCAAAGATTTCCTATTCGTTCATTATAGATATAGTAAGTGCCAATCTGGCCAAATGGTTCTTTTATGTGTCATTACATCTCCCATCTCCATGATATAACATAAACTTTTCCTTGTTCAGAGACCCTAGACTAATTGGCTTCCTAATGTTGACCTTTTGGATTTCATAGCTCTATTCAAATCTCATGTTAAATATCATCTCTGTCAGGAGATCGTTCATGATTTTGTTGTATGTTTAAATGACTCCGTTGGTACTTCATATTTACTTCCCTATGTATATGTTATTTCTTCCCAGTATAATTTCAGTTCCTTAATGGCTTAAGGACAAAGACTTTTTTCCCCTTTTGTTTCTTTTTTATCCATAGAACTAGCATTTTCCCTAGACTATATCAGATCTTAAATAATGTCTTACTCTTTGTTTATTACTAATAAAATTTATCTCATTTGGATTGTTGCATTATTCTGAAGGTTTAAGATTTTTTGGTATCCTACTTTTGTATTCCAACATATTAACCTTCTTTCCCAGCTTCCTGTTTTCTCCACTTTGATAAATCTGATGATTACTCACATTGTCTATTCCTTTCTCCATGTGATGGACATAAGTGTTTAAGAGAAAGAAGAGGTCTAGGATTCATTTCAACAGAAGCTAGCCAAAATGATACTGACCAAAAAATGTCCACTGTTTTTAAGTAGTCCTTAACCCTGTTCATAACCCATGTAAATATAATGTCATTCAGATCACATCTCCCACATTTCACCTCAATCTTTGTTGTATTTATAAAATGCAATATTACTATATCTAAAACATGCCATTGTACCCATCACTGAAAAACTAAAACGTTTTAAGTCCACTTTATCCATTACAAACAAAATTTCAGGAACATTTTATATGATTGTCATCCATGTTAATATCCACTTTGCAGTATGGTGTTTATTACTTATTCTAAAATATTCTTTGACTTCTAACATTCTCATAGCGTTTTTTACTTCCTCATTCCTTAGTGTGTATATTAAGGGATTTAACATAGGAGTTATCACTGTATAAAACACAGCTATGGCCTTAGTAATGGGGAAGGTTATCATAGGTCATAGATATGCAAACATACATGCCACAAAGAACAAAATGACTACTACAGTGTGGGACACACATGTTGAGAGAGCTTTGTGCTGCCCTTCTGAGCTCTGTGTTTTCAGGGAGTTTAATATGATCATATAGGATGTGAGAAGCATGAAAAAAGTGAGTAAACACATTATGCTACTATTGGCAGCAACAAAGAGGCCAAAGGGATGGATATCAGCATGAGAGTTTGAACAAAGGAAAGAAATCTCAAATAAAATGATCAATGATATTGGGACCACAGAAAGGTAGCCAGATGATGAATAGAATCAGGATTATGGCATGAACAAAGCCTTCCATCCAGGCCAATCCCACCAAAAGAATACATACTGATCTACTCATGATGGTCAGGTAATGAAGGGGCTTACAGATGGCCACATATCTGTCATAGGCCATCACCGTTAGCAGGATGACCTCAGCCCCAGCAAAGAAGTGTTCAGCAAAAAGCTGGGTCATGCATGTATTGGAAGATAGTGTTTTCCTCTCAGAGAGTAAATCAACTATCATTTTTGGGCCCATGGAAGAGGAATAACAACAATCTAGGATGGACAAATAGCAAAGAAAAATGTACATAGGGGAGCTAAGGCTTTGACTGGTTGCAATGGTTATGACGATTAGCACGTTTCCTACAAAGGTCAATGAGTAAATGAGTAAAAATACCACAAAAAATATTTTCTGCATCTCTGGATTCTCTGTGAGACCCAAAAGAATGAATTCAGTTACGTTGTTTTTACACTCCATGTTCACATTTTTTTTATGATGGTCACATAGTTGAAATTTGGTTCACCTGAAAAGAGAAAAATAATTATAATAAGATATACCTGGATTTCCATAGCTAGGCAATACAGAATCACAATCACAGGGTTTATTCAAATGAAGATGTCATTAAGTAGCCATTAAGTAAAAATTATACCTCAAAAAAGACTCCCTTCTACAGTAGTCCTAAACATGGTCGTTTAATTTTTCATGTTGTTTAATTATCTTATGAATGAGAATCTGTTTCCTCATGAAGTATCATATTCCAAATGGAGATTATGTAAACTTTTTTTCTGTTTGTCTACCTTTGTTTCTAGAAGATAGGTCATTTTCATTTTCGAATAGAAAACATAAGTAAGAAAGAAAATAATTTCTCTTGGAATTCCATTTCTAGATAAGTGATCAGTGGAATAATATTACTTGAAAGTTGTGAGTTTTCAAAGCTCCAATTTCAGATGAGTACTCACCTCTAGTTTTATAACAAGTAATGTAAAAAACACAGCTTTTAAATTGTAAGGGCACAGAACCATCATTGAGTCCAATTCCCTCAACTTACAGAAGAGAAAACTGACAGTTTAAGAAATGGCATGACTTCAAAGGCCACAGGGATATTGATACGAGGTCAAAATTTGTTCTATCTCCAAATCCAGCATATATTACACTGTACCATTTCTGTCTCTCATGATTCATTTAAAAACCAATTGCATATCCATTTTATTTTTCAACTCATCTTAAAAATCACTGATATATTTTAATTTATGTCACTTTCGTGTTAGAATATATATAGTTCCTATACACCCAGTGAGTGACACATTGCAAAAACAATAAATGGAATAGTGAAAACCATAAAAAAGAACTATCGAATATACTGAGTCTGAAAGTGTATTCAATGTTCCTCACCCATAGTTCTCCTATGCAAAAACGTAACAGAGATCAATTTTATCTTTGGAGACAAACTTAGTGGCTATAATTTTACAGCATATATTTTTGTCTTTTATATTTCCGAGTTTCAAACTTATATATCCAATATCAAGGCCAACAAATTACAAAGCAACATATGTTATCATTATCATTATCATCATCAAAATCATCATCTCTCTCTTTCTAGCTCTCTGTTTCTGTCTCTCTCCATCTAACTCTGTCTCTTCTTCTTACACACAGAAACATATAATCGAAAATATAAATATAAAATAATCATAAAGGTGTTATAATGCAATGAATAATAAAAAACACTTATAATCTGAGAGAAATTGGTGCCTTCTCATCACACTGTAAGCATTAGAAAAATAAATTTATCTTCCCAAGTAAACTGATGACTGGGTAAATTATTTTAATATAATTTTTAAATCAATGTTAATTGTAATCAAGAAAAATCAGTTCCAATTCTCCCTAGTGATCTATGGTCTCCAAACTAAGCTTTATTAATACCTCAAATAGTCTATGATTTCATGATTGTTATTTAGGTATTCCCTAGTCTGGAAAGTTGACGAGTTTTTCACGGTAAAGTAGAAATATCTATAAGTTATTGACTAAAATATTTCCTCACGCAGTGACCAACTTTCTGATGAAAATTTCCTGAAAACCAGCCTTTACTACTCAGCAATACTTTGCTAAGCATTTTAAGCACTTATGATGCAAAATAATGCTAGACTGTTTAACTTTTGGCAAAACTTCAAGAAGGCTGATTATACCTCAATATCAATGCAAAAAGAAGAGGAAACTTGAGTAGAAAAAGTTGTGAATATAGATTTTTCATATAGAACTGGATAAGGAGATATTTACAGTAAATATCCTTGTAGATAGCAGCTGTCAACAAATAATTCAATGAGGAATTCTGTTCAATATATTTGAAGAACATATCTAGTTAAATGCTAGGTCCAGTAGAGGATTGGAATTAGGAATGTCCCAGAAACAGTCAATTAGCTTGAAAATAACAAACTGGTTCTAACTAGTCACCATTGGCTTTATCCAAATGAAACAACCCTGTGACTGATTAATCTTTTAGTAATTCACACTAGAAATTTTAAGTTCAGAGAAAGATCAAAATCAATTCAATTTCATTGAATTGACTTTGATAAGGTTAGATTCAAGTACAGATGTGGAAAAACCTGTATTAATTACTCTGCTTACTGAAAATAGCAGCAAAAACTACATCACCATCATCACTAGTTATCATTTACATAAAGATTTAAGGTTTATAAATAGCATAGGTATATTATCTCCTTTGATTCTGACAATAATCCTGAGAGTTAGGTGCTAATATTATCCCTATTTTATAAATGGAAAAAATGTGGCATATAGTATCTAAGTTAGTGAATCAGGACCATATAGATAGAAAGTAATTGAATCTATATTTGAATTCAGCTCTTCAAGATACCAGCCTAATCTTCTATCCACTGTACCCATTATCATCCTGTAGACTTACAGAACCATTCATTCAGATAGTATCAATAACTTCAAAAAGAAATTACTAGCTATATTAATATAGAAGAATAAAATAAGAGAAACCATGAAACACCATATGTCTGAGATACCTTCTTTTCCCATCACTCCAATTATCCTTGTCTTAAGACTGGGAACTTCTCTAAGACCACATATAATAAATCATTGATAAAATGGCTACATTAGAAAATAACAGTTACCAAACTAGAGGATCCACATGATTTGATACCAGAGAATACAGGCTGTACTTTTAAAGCAGGAAACATCAGGGTAATTGGTACTTTCAATTTAAAGGGTCATAGTTTCCTAGATTTAAAATCTCCCGCATGCAACATTTCCAAATCTTTTCTTCAGAATATCAGCACTCAGGTTGGAAATATTCCTTTACTCCTAGGACTTTTTCTCTCCTTTCTCTTCTTTCTTCCTCTGCACGTGAGATCAGAGTTAAGAAACAGAGAAACTTCTGCTATTATTGATAGACACACACTTCCTCCATAGATGAAAATTCTTTTTGTGAAACTACCCAGTCACTCTTTTACATATTCCTCCTTCACATGCAGATATATTTAACGTGCTCTTTGCATAATAGAAGGACTTGTTGATGCAGTGATCATGGAAGACCTCAGAGAGTACGTAATTGCTCTTGTTGAGAATTTTGCCAAAGTTGTAGCAAAATTATTTCATCCTCTTGCAAATACTGATATTCAAAAAGAATAGATCTTATGCTTTACCTCTAATCAAGAAGGTACTTTACCTTAAGGTAAAGTATAAATTTCTCTGACATGTAAATCCTTTCATAATTTGACTATCCAGACTGATAGAACATTTCTCTGCTTCACACACTGTCAAACTAGAAATCCTTTAGACATATAGAAGATACTACATCCAAAAGTAGACTCATCTTTCCACTCTAAACTCTTCCTTCTTCTGAACTCTCCTACTAGCATTGAGTAGGAGTCATCCTCCCTATCACTCAGATTCATAATGCATGTATTATAATTGATTCCTCACTCTCTCACCCCTTATATGCAACCTCTTATGAAGGTTTGCTTTGATTACCTGATATCTATATCTATGCCTGAGGCCTTCATTCCCTCATGCCTAGACTATTATCATAGTTTGCTGGTTGATACCCTTGCCATAAATGTCTCCTGACTACAGTCCATCCCTCATTCACCTGACAAATTGATGTTCCTACAATACAGGTCTACCCAAGTCATCCCTACCCTTGATCAGTAAACTTCAATAGGTTCCTACTATTTCTAGAATTTAATATAATATACTAAATTTGATTTTCAATGGAGCTATGAACTCTAAGAGAGTAACCTTAAGTGGGCTATTAGTCTAGGCATTGAGTAAAAGTTGTATTATAGCATGGAGATGTTAGATTTAATGCCACCTAAAGAGAATCAGTTGGCCAACTCTGGTGGGAACATAGAGGGTTTAACATATTTGGCCTAAAAATTTCAAATGAATAAAATAGATGAATAATTAATGAATGATAAATCATTTAACAAGCATTTATTATATTTCAGAAGTCAAAAATGAATGCTAGAAGCATAAATATGAAGAGCAATGCAATCCTTGTCCTCAAATAGCTTTTGTTCTACAAGGGGAAGACAGTATAATGGGGAGAGCTATGGCCAGGCAGAAAGGTTTTGGGCTGAAGTGTCACAAAGATGGTCACTAGAGTCATAGGGCAACTGATTGTAATGACATTGGCAGCAAAGTTAGTGCTATTGAGATTTCTGATCTCAGATCTAGCAGGAGAAATGATCTAGGAATAGGGCAGAAAGGAAGTTTACACACATGGAATATGGCAAGTATAGCTTGATAGGAGTGTGATTGGTGTGGGTTAGAGTAAACGTGACTAGATAACTGTTAATAGGGGAAAATGTGGGAGTTTTGGTAAACTATGACGTCAAGATGAGTCAGAAGAATGATGTGCAAATAAAACAAGTAAATTTGTTCATGTAACACACACAGAAGGACTTATATAATACACAATACAATACAAACATAGGTATGTGTACATGCATGGGCACATATATACTAGAACTGAACAACAAGAAAGAAGAGTCCATTATTCCATAGCATTTATGAACTGATCAACCAATATAGATAGATACATAGATAGATAGATAGATAGATATTGAAGTATAGACACAGAGAGAGATAAAAAATTATAAAAAGGAGATTTTGAACCAGGACTTTAGATTAGTAATAAGTTAGAACCAGATTGAATAAAATAATAGAACTAAGTGAATATCATCTGGTAATTTGCACAATGCTTTTAGCTCTCCTAAGGATTTTGTTGACCAAGTAAAGCATTTCATTAATATTAATCGTGTAATTGTCAAGGAATCTGGATGTTATAACAACATCACATGAAAAGAATCAAGAAAAAATAGGCCAAATAAAAATGGAAAGATCCAAGGTGGGTAATGCATGTTGCAAATAGGAATTACATGTGATAAGTGAATAAATGGAAAAAAAGAAGCAAGGGCATGGGTTACAAGAAAAAAAAAAGAGGCTGAACGTGCATGAAACAAGGACAATGGGTATTATTTCCAATTATCACAGGGATAAAAATCAACATATTGAAAAATGAGAGTAAAATCTCCATCACGTTGAATGGATCATGTATGAATCATTTATAAAAAGGATTAGGGAAATAATAACATAAGATAGTATTTTAATTGCAAAAATTTTTCTTTGAAGACAATTTAATAAAATAAGAAAATTTTGTTATTATTTTGTAATGATAATTTAAAAAATAAATTTAACTTATTAAAGTTTAGATCACATAGATTTTGTGCATCCATATCATTTAACATATTTTCGACACAAGCCTATATCTATACATATCATGTTTTCCCAAAAAAGATATTCATTATTCAAAATGTAATATCCATCCATGCAGATGTTATATAAATTATGGCACTTAATTTTAAGCTGTTATAGAATAATATAGCCCACCAATATATATGAAGCTAGTAGAGCTGTATGTACAACTTGCAGCAGAAATATTTTCCTGTATTTTGTAGACTGAATACATATTTATGGATGATTATTCACTATAGCTATCTTCTATTGTCTCTTATTTCTCTATCTATTCTTTCACACAAAGCATGCTAGTCCTCCAGAAAGAGGTTATATTCATAATACATCATTTTGATTGAATACATCCTACTTGAACAATATTGCAGTCTACCCTTGGTTCAACAGAGCCATTTTACCTTGAGCACAGCCCCTATTCAAACTGAATGAACAATTTTCTGGAAAAGCATGATGTGCTTAAAAAAATCATTTCAGTAAAACGATCTTGAGGGAAGGTGCCAGATAAGAGAAATTATATAAGCGATAAGAAAGTGATTTCCTTCTATATCTTTTCAGAAACCAGTTTCTTTGACCTCAAGAAAACATCTAAGAATTAAATAGACTTCCATTATTTCTCTACGTGACTACTTGATTCGTGTTATCACTGCTACACCATTAAGTGAGTGATATGCAAATATTAGCTAATGTTATGCTCTTGTGACTCCTAGCACCACCAACACCACCACCATCTAATCAGGTCCTAGATCTGTTTATACATTGTTGAGACAGGAGAGAAAAAGAACAAAAGATAACATCTCTAGCTCTTGGGGTATCTAGATTTGGTAATCAAAGAAGATCATGGAAGGGCATTATGGACACACTGCAGCACCCCACAGAAACCTTTAAAAAAAAAAAAAACAGTATTCATGTAATACCCATTTAGAACTCTTTTGGTGTCTGGAAATATGCGACAGAAACTGCCAAATACACAGAGTACAAACTGAAGTCTCACAATTCTTGGA
This sequence comes from Bettongia penicillata ogilbyi, assembly GCA_023548195.1. Lineage (NCBI taxonomy): Eukaryota > Metazoa > Chordata > Mammalia > Diprotodontia > Potoroidae > Bettongia > Bettongia penicillata. The sequence goes on from JAJHZJ010000335.1 coordinate 2,727,878, forward strand.
GGAAGTGCCTAATGGTATGAAATCAAGTGAATTGTTGAGCCCAATCATTCAGATATAACTTTGATCGATAAAACATCAAACATCTAATAAATATTTACACTTCAAATACTCATGATGTTCAAGCAAAATTGAACAGTTTTCCAATATAAAAATGAGGACAATAGGATCAAAACTTTGTGGAAATAGTACAGTTTATAACTTTGTTGCTGTTCTCACTGCTTGGAGTTGTACTGAAAATGATTTCATTGAGATTTTATTATTTCTCTGGCTCCATCATTTATACTTGCCAGCTCCATTAAAAGAAAGGTTTTACAAGTAACAGCGATATATTGGTTGGTGTTGTCACATTATATAATCTTTCCTTTAAAGAATCACTTCTCAATGTAGTGATTACAAGGCTACCCAAGATGGGTCCCTGCATTACAACACCACACTTAATTTCAAGAAGCTTTCAGCTCTTTCCAAAGAAGTAAGTATACTGAAATAAGTATGTGCAAGTGTGTGGTTATACAACCATTCACACAAACATACACACAATTTAAGAGATTTAGATTAAAAAATATTTGAGGCTGTCAAAAAATAATAATTCAGAGATTCTGAAGTCAATTCTCAGAGAGGAAGTCCTGCAATGTCCTTAATCTGGAATTCACAGACCTTGTAATGAGATTTGTGGATAGATATCTAAGGGAATAAGATCTTGGAAAGGAAAAAAAAATCTATTTTCACAAATGTCAAAGTCTAATTATTTCCTTAAATTTTGTATGTATGCATTAAATATTACTCAGAGAAGGGGATGATAAATATCACCAGACTGCCAAATGGGGTTTATGATGGATAATGTTTTATGAACCTTGGGTTAACACATTAGGAATATTGTATCCTCCCAGATTATTTTCAATATCTTGGAGTTACACTTGTCATTTTGACATCCATATTATTCTAGAATTCTAGGACAACTAAACAGGAAATAAAATTACGTCTATCTCCAACACCCAGGAGTTCGACCAACATCATCCAATATAAATGTAAAATTAATTCTTTGTATGTACGTGTGACTGATATTTGAAAATATATTGCAAGGCAAAATGAAAAGAAAAAAGATTGTGACTACCATTGCAGGGCTTGTTATTTAGTAAAATTTATGATATAATTCCACAGATTTGGGAAGCAAACACAACTGAATAGGTACTTGATTTAAATAATAATAATTTATATTTACATAGTGTAAGGTTGTCAAAACAAATAACCATAATAATCAATTGTGTTCCAAGTAGTACTTGTTTCTATTTGTCGCTATTTGCAATCAGAAAACAAGAATTGAATTTCTCATATAAAATGATGGTAAAAGTTTACAAACCATATGTATTAATTTTGATAAAAAGTCTCAGATCTCAAGTACAGTTGAATGCTTTTCTAAAAAATACATGAAACCCTCCAAGAATATTAATAAAAAATTTGCACAGTTCTTGATGCTAAGAATGATTTATAATCTGAAGTTACTTTTCTACATCACAATTTACTCACGACGTTTTTTCCTTCTTCATTTCTTACTGTGTAGATAAGTGGGTTTAACATAGAAGTGACAAGAGCATAAAATATAGTCAGAGTTTTATCCATGGAGAATGTAGTTACTGGTGACAGATACATGAATATACAGGAGACAAAGAAGAAAATCACTACAGTAATGTGGGACTTACATGTAGAGAGAGCCTCGTATCTCCCTGAAGAGCTTTAATTTTTAGGGAACACAGGAGAGTCACATAGTAGAACACCAAAACAACAGAACTAATCATTGAAATTAATCTTGCATTGGCAACAAATAACAGACCAATAAGAGAGGTATCTATGCAGGCAAGTTGAATTAAGGGAAAAATATCACACATAAAGTGATCAATAACATTGGATCCACAGAAAGGAAGCCAGACTGCTGTGAATATCTGTCCTATTGAATGTAGGAAGTCTACTGTCCAAGCCAATCCAATGAGGCAACAGCAAAGGTGGTGAGTCATTATCGTCATGTAGTGCAGAGGTCTGTAGATGGTCACATACTTGTCAAAGGCCATTACTATGAGGAAGAAAATCTCAGAAGGCCCAAGAAAATGTTGTAGAAAAATATGGGTCATGCATACATTGAATGAAATTGTTTTCTTCTCATGGAGCAAATCCACAAGAATTTTAGGGACCATTGATGATGGATGGAAAGCATCTATCAGAGACAAAAATGCTAGAAAGAAGTACACTCGCAAGACCAGAGTGTGACTGGAGGAAATAGTGATAACAATGAGCATATTACTTATGACAGTGGTAATATAAGTGATTAAAATATAGTAAATATGACTTTCTGCATCTCAGGATTCTCTATAAGACCCAATAGAACAAATTCAGTCACATTCCTATTTTCCATGTGACCTTTACCAGTATGTCGAATTCCGCTGTAAATTCTAGTTATCTTAAGAACATATTGTTCTAAATGGAGGGACCTTCTGATGATTTCAAACATTCTGAATGTACTGATGGATTCCTTTTCACAATAAACCTATGAAACAGTCAAGATATGTATTATAATGTCTACTTCACATAAATGAATAAAATTTAATCCTCCAATAAGCACTTATTAAGAAACTTCATGCTAATTATTGGGGAGATAAAGTTGGATTAAATATTATCTGATATTGAAAGATTGTATTCCATAAGAGAAGGCAACATAGAAGTACACACAGGACAGTTAAATAATACAGATAAGCTAATTTTACTTAAAAAAACACTAACAGATGGTTATGCAAAAGATTGGAGATAGGAAATGAATGTTTTGCCAATTTCCAACAGTTATACTTTGACATGACAAGGAGGTGGAGTGTGAGTATATACACACATTTATACACACACACATACTTGCCCACACATGTGTATACACATATATACGTATGTGTTTATGTATGTATGCAGGTATGTATGCATGCATTTTGAGAGGCAATCAGGGTTAAATGACTTGCTCATGGTCACACAGTTAGTAAGTATTAAGTGTCTGAAGATGGATTTCAACTCAGATCTTCCTGATTCTAGAGTTGGTGTTCTATCCACAGCACCACCTACCTCCCCAAAGAGGTTTGAATTTTTATCAATTTAAAGTATATAATTAATTTAAAGAAATTGGTTCTTACTTCTGGATATAATCTGTTCTATTTTACAATAGAAGTAAAAAAGAAAATATAATTCATTTTCTAAAAATAAGACCTATAAATAGTCTTGCAAACATCATTATTTTGGAAGAAATGGACATAGCTGTGCTGAGATATGTTGCAGCAGATGTTCATGTGATCCTATCACTTCTAAGTAATTTTAAAATATATTATCTTTATCCTTCATTTCTATTTATAGACTTGGGATCTTTTAGATAAAAGAATTAAAAGATGACCTAAAAGTTTATTTGTACCCCAGTACTGTCAGCAGCTTGTGTTGAGATGAAGAAATAATACACATGCATATGAAGGAGTGCATTACTTATTCCTTATTATGAACTACAATCCTTATTCTTCCACAAATCTACCAAAACAATGAATCTTTTTTAAAATTTGGGTATCAGTTGGTTGTCAAAATATGGGTATAGTTTACTTCAAGAACAAGCTTTTCTGTAGTAAATTGAGGGATCAACTATTATGGAAATAAATTTTGAATTATACCTCAAAGTTACTAAACTGTTCAAATCTCTGTGTATTCAGCTATATGACTACTAGGCATATACTTCTAATAGATCAAAGAAACATAGAAAATAATCATCTATACATAAACATTTGTGGTGACTCATTTTGCAGTTAAAAAAAGAAACTAATGGGGTTCCCTCCTACTGAGGAAGGCTAACCATTTATGGTGTGTGGATTTAATGGAATATTATATTGCAATAAGAAAGTATGGCATGGATCAGACAGGGGCAGAGCCAAGATCCAGAGTAGAAAGGTGGACCCGTAGAAGCTCCCCCACATAGACCATAAACTACCTGTAAAAATTATTGCAAACAAATTCCTCAGGAGCAAAAGACACAAAACGATAGAATGAAAGAGATTTCCAGCTCAAGAAAACCTGGAAGGCCAACAGGAAAGGTCTATTGCACCAAGCATGGAGTAAAGCACAGCCCAGTGTGAGCTGTGCAGTGCCGCACGTACAGTACCCAAAATAGGCTTCAGGGAGCCACCAGCAGTAGCAGTTCCCATATTGCTCAACACACAAACATCAAGGACAAAGCTTCAAAGGTTAGTGAAAAAGCCTTTTTATCTGGATTAGCAGGGGGTATGGTCTGGCCCCACTAGCAACCACTACAGCGGTGTCCATTTTTGGACCCCTCATCTAAATCCTCTTGGGTAACTGAGCAGCTGATCTGAATCTCAGGCCTGAGCCTGACCCTGGGATGAGGAGGGAAGCTGCCATTGGAGTTGGAGATAGTTATGGAGAGGGAATTCTACTCAAAGATTCTGGGCAGAAGAGTTTTTGACTGCTCCCAGACCAGTGCACAGATCAGGAGAGGAGTATACTCTACTCCTCTGATTGTTCCACTGTGGAGGAACTGAGAACTTGCAAGTCCTAGGGTACACCCTCCTCAGGACAAAGGACAAAATAGTCAAGAAGTTGGTAGGTAAAATGCTCGAAAAGTGGTGTGGGGAATAAAACTATAGAAGGTAACTTTCTAGGTGTACAGGCATTTTCTTCCATCCTTTCAATTGAAGAAGAACAAAGCATAATATCAGAGGGCATCAAGACTTCTGCCTCCAAAACATCCAAAATAAATATCCAATACTCTCAAGCCATGGAAGAGCTCAAAAAGGAGTTTGAAAATCAAATAAGAGAGGTGGAAGAAAAATTGGGAAGAGAAATGTGAGTGATTTAAGAAAATCATGAAAAGCGAATCAACAGCTTGCTAAAGGAGACCCAAAAAATGCTGAAGAAAATGACACCTTTAAAAATAGACTAACTCAACTGACAAAAGAAGTACAAAAAGTCAATGAGAAGAACGTTTTAAAAAGCAGAATTAACATATATATATATATATATATATATATATATATATATATAGAGAGAGAGAGAGAGAGAGAGAGAGAGAGACAGAGAGACAGAGAGACAGAGACAGAGAGACAGAGAGAGAGACAGAGAGAGACAGAGAGAGAGAGCACAGGTTGAGTTGAATGAGAAGGGATGATTTCTAAAAAATAAAATTAAGGAATGAGAGAGGAATATACTGGGAGATGTAAGAGAGAAATGGAGTGGGATAAATTATCTCTCATAGAAGAGGTAAGAAAAAGCTTTTTCAATGGAGGAGAAAGCGGGGGAGGTGAGAGAGAAAAAGTGAAGCTTACTCTCATCGCATTTGACTTGAGGAGGGAATAACATGCTCACTCAATTTGGAATGAAAATCTATCTTATACTACAGGAAAGTAGGATAGAAGGGGACAAGTGGGGTGGGGGAGATGGCAGAAGGTAGGGCAAATGGGAGGAGGAAGTAATTAGAAGGAAACACATATTGGGAGGAACAAAATTAAAAGACATAATAGAATAAATAGGGGGATGGTATAGAATGGAGGGAAATATAGCTAGTCTTATTTAACATGACTTACAGAAGTTTTTTTGCAAAACTGCACATATATAGACTATATTAAATTGCTCGCCTTCTTAGTGGGGCTGGCTGGGGAGAGAAGAAGAGAGAGAAGTTACAACTCAGAGTTTTAGAAAGGAATGTTGAGAATTGATTTTGCATACAACTGGGAAATAACAAATACATATAATGGGGTATAGAAATATATCTTGCCCTAGAAGAAAAGAGAGAAGATGGGGAAAAGAGAAGGGAGGGTTTTCACAGAAAAGGGGGCATATTAAGGGAAGGGGTAAGCAGAATACAAAGTGTTATGGAAAGGGGGTATGGGAGAGATGGGGGGACAATTTGGAAATCAAAATTTTGTGGAAATGAATGTTGAAAACTAAAAATAAATGAATAAACAGTTAAAAGAAATTATGGCATGAATAGTTTCAAAGAAAATTGGAAGAATTTTTGTTAATTGATGTAGAGTGAAGTTAACTGAAACAAGAAAAAAATGTATACAATCATAAAATGTACATATTTCAGAGGGAAGAAAAACTCTGAAAATACTTTAGGATTCGGAAAAGTGCAATAATAAAACATGACTCCAGAAGTCTGTCATAAGAATATCATAAGAAAGCATGCCATAAGGATGAAACATGCTACATGCCAGAGAAGTCATGAACTTAAAGTTCTAAAGAGAGAGTCACACATTTTTGGACATGGATAAGTGGGGAATTTGTTTTTATGGGTAATACGTATTCATGGAGAGCTTTATTTATTTGCTAGTTTATTCACCAGGCTAATTATTTATTTGTTTATTTGTTCAATGTGGTGGATTGTAGGAGTGACACATTAAAATTGTAGGTAAAATTAAATAGTTTAGGGGGGCGGAGCCAAGATGGCGGAGTAGAAGGACACACGTTTACGAGCTCCGAAACCAAAGCCCATAGAATTAATGTAAAAAGAGTCCCTCATAACTTCTGGGTGAATACAAGGTGTGCAGAAGCAGAGTGGAAGAGATTTCCGTTCCAGGGAGCCCTGAAGATCCGTCCCCAGGGTCCAGCGAGCCCTGGAAAGTAAACCCGCCCCCCAGCGCTACCCTGGCCGGGGCCCCAGAGAATCTGATCCGAGCAGGCTTCAGAGACCGAAGCTCCGGCAGCCGGAAAAGTCCCTCCGCCCACAGAAGCTACAGGTCAGTGAGAAAGAAGGCCAGGCTGAAGGAGAGGGGAAGCGGGGCGTCTCCGTGACTCGGGCCCCCTCGGGAGGAAGCGGCAGCAGCAGAGACGGGGGCAGGAAGCAGCGGAGGCAGAGGTGTGGGCGGCGGCTGGGGCGGCAGCGGCCCGAGACTCAGGAATCCCCCAACAGCAGGCAGGATTTCATTACGGAAGATTCCCGCATAAAACCGGATGGAGCTGAGCCTGGGAGATGGCCCTGCCCCCACCCCGCTCTGTTACTGAAGGCTTCTGCTTAAAGCCCCCAAGGGAGCAGGATTTGGGAGGCGGGCCCCCCACCCCACCTCCACCCGCTCCATTCCTGAAAGTCTCTGCATAAAGCCCCCGAGGGATCAGAGTCTCAGAGGCAGCCCTGGCCCCACCCCAGCACCTGAACAAAAGCTCACTAATTGACAGTCGGCAGGAGGAAAGCCCATTTAAATCTCAGAGGCCAAGCAATAGCTGGGCGGATCCAGGCGGGGGTGGAAAGGAATCTCAGAAGTCAAGTAACTGGCTGGGAAAATGCCTAGAAAAGGAAAGAAAAATAAGACTTTAGAGAGTTTTTTCCAACAAATGCAAATGATCCCGACCTTCGGATCTGACGAAGATGAGGATGTATTCTTGCCATCAGGGAACGACGTGGAGGGCGGGGCCTCAGTACCCCACACACCCCAGGGGGGTCGGTGGGTGGGCTCAGGCCATGGAAGAGCTCAAAAAGGATTTTGAAAAGCAAGTTAGACAGGTGGAGGAAAAACTGGGAAGAGAAATGTCAGAGATGCAACAAAAGTATGAAAAACAGGTCAATACCTTGGTAAAGGAGACCCAAAAAAATGCTGAGGAAATCAACACCTTGAAAAATAGGTTCACCCAATTGGCAAAGGAGGTTCAAAAAGCCAATGAGGGGAAGAATGCTTTCAAAAGCAGAATGAGCCAAATGGAAAAAGAGGCTCAAAAGCTCACTGAATTTAATAGTTCTCTCAAAATTAGAATGGAACAGATGGAGTCTAATGACTTTATGAGAAACCAAGAAATCACCAAACAAAACCAAAAGAACAAAAAAATGGAAGAGAATGTGAAATATCTCATGGGAAAAACAACTGACCTGGAAAATAGATCAAGGAGAGACAACTTAAAAATTATGGGACTACCTGAAAGTCATGATCAAAAAAAGAGCCTAGACATCATCTTGCATGAAATATCAAGGAAAACTGCCCTGACATTCTAGAACCAGAGGGCAAAATAAGTATTGAAAGAATCCATCGATCACCACCTGAAAGAGATCCAAAAAGAGAAACTCCTAGGAACATTGTGGCCAAATTCCAGAACTCCCAGCTCAAGGAAAAAATCTTACAAGCAGCTAGAAAGAAACAATTCCAGTACTGTGGAAATACAATCAGGATAACCCAAGATCTAGCAGCTTCTACATTAAGGGATCGAAGGGCGTGGAATAGGATATTCCAGAAGGCAAAGGAACTAGGACTCAAACCAAGAATCACCTACCCAGCTAAACTGAGTATAATACTTCAAGGGAAAATATGGTCTTTCAATGAAACAGAGGACTTTCAATCATTCTTGATGAAAAGACCAGAGCTGAAAAGAAAATTTGACTTTCAAACACAAGAATGAGAAGAAGCATGAAAAAGGAAACAGCAAAGAGAAGTCTTAAGGGACTTACCATTAGTGAACTGTTTACATTCCTACATGGAAAGACAATATTTGTAACTCTTAAAACTTTTCAGTATCTGGGTAGTTGGTGGGACCACACATACACATGTACACGCATGCACACACATACACACATGCACACACATACAGAGATAGAGAGCACAGATTGAACTGAATAGGATGGGACCATACCTTAAAAGAAACTAGGGTAAATGGTGAGAGAGAAATGTAGGGGGAGGGAAAGGGAAGGGGGTAACTATATGTCATTTAAGAGGCAGGTAGGAGTTTTTCTTAGTGGAGGGAAAAAGAGGAGAGCTGAGAAAAAAAAAAACAAGAAGTTTACTCTCATCACATTTGACTAAACGAAGGAGTGAAATGCACACTCATTTTGGTATGAAAACCTATCTTACAGTATAAAAAAGTGGGGGAGAAAGAGATATTGCAAGGGGGGGATGATGGAAGGGAGGGCAAAGGGAGGAGGGAGCAATTTGAAGTCAACACTTGGGGAGGGACAGGATCAAAAGACAGAAGAGAAACAATGAGGGGCAGGTTAGGAGGGATGGTAATCCAGTTAGTCTTACACAACACGACCATCAGGGAGGTCATTGGCAAAACTACACAGATATGGCCTATATTGAATTGCCTGCTGTCCCAAAGGGAATGGGTGGGGAGGGAGGGATGAGGAGAATTTGGAACTCAAAGTTTTAGGAACAACTGTTTAGTATTGTTGTTGCAACTAGGAAAGAAGACATACAGTTAAGGAGGAATAGAAAGTCATCTGGCCCTACAGGAGAAAAGAGAAGATGGAGACAAGAGAAGGGAGAGATGACAGAAGAGAGGGCAGATTGGAGATAGGGAAAATTAGATTGCTTGGGGTATTGGGGTGGGGGGAGGGGATAAAAGGGGAGAAAATTTGGAACCCAAAAATTTGTGAAAATGAATGTAAAAAAATTAAATAACTTTCTCAGTAACTTATTGGTATAGTTTTTCCCACACACATATATCTTTTCACCATCTACTCCTTCCACTCTTCTGTAAAATAAAGTTATTGGTGCCATCAGTCAGGTAAATCCCAACTCTTAAAAGTTATTAAAAATTTTAACTTCCATCTGTGATTTTTTTCTTCCTCTCATTCTAATTTATTGTTCAATTTTTAGTATGGTTTACCAACATTTCTATACAGCCACTCTACTGCCTTGACTTCCGTGAAATTATCTTTCTTTGTGCTTTTCAGACATTCTTGCTCTGCATTCCTGTAACATCGTTCTCTTTTGCTTGCTGTGTGCGTATTGTAAAAACGCTCTATCCAGGGCATTCTTATCCCCTCTCTCTAAAAAGTCACATGATGATTTCATCAGTACCCAGGAGTTTAATTATCATCTTAAGATGACTATTCCCAAATATGTATAACCAAGTTTAATCTCTTTTGAACTTCAATCTTGCATTAGCAAATTCCAACTGTACATCTCTAAAAGGGAGCATTATAGGCATTTCTAATTCAATATACTAAATTTGGAATTCATATTTTTCTTTACCTACCCTAATTGAAATTTCTGTTTTGCTAAAGTCAGCCCCACACCTCTGGTACTAGAGATTAAGGTCTTTGGAATCATTTTTTGCTCCTTCTTGTTCCTCAGCAGTACTGTCAGCTTAGTTGTTAAGCTATTACGTCTGAATCCACAGTATCTCTTTTACTTTTCTTCTATTCTTTCATTTTTACCTCATGTAACCAAATTCAGACCTTCATCACTTACTGTGGGTGTAACCTTCTAATTAATCTATGCTTCTTGTATCTTCAGTTTCCACTCCATCTTCACATACCTACAAGATAATATTCTTACATCACACACAATCATGCCATCTTTTACTCAAAAATTTTAGGAGCAACAGATTACTGATATAGAAAAATATAGCACAAAAATCAATTATAATGACAAAACCCAATTATTCTCTTCGATATTTAAACATATCCTTACTATGTTTCCAACATTCTTTATTAGACTTATTAAGCATTATTATCCTTAAGATACTTGCCCTTCTGATTTAAACAACAACAACGAAAAACCACCACATACTAGTTGTTTCCTGTAAATGACCTTTCATAACTATATTTCATACATTTGGCCAAGAGGACCCATATGTTGGGAATGCATTCCCTTCTCATATCTTCCTTCATCAATGTAATTCTAATGAGATTTATATTAATGAAAGGCCTTTCCTACCAGGCCTCACCTGGAGCCCATTTAGGGGAGCTTTATTAGGGGAGGCTTTTATAGGAGCTCCTGCACCTTTTGTTAATAGGGCACTGGGTCACAAGGATCATGCTTCCCTGCTCTGAAAAGTATATATATATATATATATATATATATATATATATATATATATATATATATATATATATATATATGTGTGTGTGTGTGTGTGCGTGTGTGTGTGTGTGTACGTATATATACGTATATATATGTATATATGTATACACATACATACATGTATACATATACATATATACGCATACACATAAATACATACATATATACACACATGCACTCTGAAGTTTTGCTTTGGGAACTTGAAAGAAGTTTCCTATGCCAGGTAAGACTCTGGGTCTCTGAGTAGCTGTGCCCCACCCTGCACCACCTCTCTTTGAAAACTCAAATGTTGGTACTACTCTATCTGGTAACTATGTATGTATGTAATGGTCATATGTTTAGATCAGTCAGTTGATCTGTGATGTATTTATTGTTTATTGTCAGACAATTAGAAGCCAGATCTGTTGGTCTTGGTCTTCATTTCTCTGCTTGAATTTTCTCTGTTGATAAATGTAATTAAAGTAGATTGATGACCCCTGAACGGTTGCTTTTTTTTTTTTTTTTTTTTTTTTTTTTTTTAAGAAAAGCAGATCTAAGAACCTGTGTGATAGAGACTCTCCTGTATATGCTGGGGTGCTTACTGCTGCAATAAAATATCTAGCTTCCTTCAAATCAAAGGCCAAATACTTCTTCTTGTAGGTCATGACAGATCTTTCATCCTTCAGTTTTTGGTGATCTTTCTCTCTAGAAATGTCTTCTCATTTCTTTGCATTTTTGTATGTATTTTGCATTTACTAATCTTTTAATTGGTTGTCTTCCAAACAGAATATGCACTGTTTTGAATTTCTAAGTATATTTGTAGAGCTTCCTCAAATTCTTCTTGTTTATGTCTGAATCTCAAACATTTGGAAAAGATTGATTCTTCTATTAAATGATGAGTTTCCCTCAGGTGATAAGCGCCAACTATTTTTCATCACTGTTTTCCCAAAGTACTTTTAGAAAAATAACTTCTGCTTCATGTACAACAACAAGTTTATACCTAATATTTTTTTTTAATCTGTGGATTTAAAAAAAAATTCTTCACCCTTTCAAGTTTGCAGTCAAATACCTATCTCTATTATGAGGATGATATGGGACCAGTTTACATTATGTTGGTTAAATATTTTAGAAAATATTCATGTGGCTTCAAGGGTAGCAATTTTATCCCATCCTGGATCAAATGTAGAAAGAGCTTTTAATCATATACAAGCTAGGCAATAACTCTTCTTGAGTGGAAAGAGCATCGGGCAAAGAAATAGGAGGCCCTGATTATAGTTTTGGCTTTATCAAGTAGTAGCTATGTATTTTGTAGGCCACTCAACCGCCATGGGTCTAAGCTTCTCCACTTATACAACCATGATAGGAAAAATATTTATTTACATTGTATTAAGAGCTATTTTGATTAAAAATATTCATGTAGGGTGGGCCCAAGATGGCAAAGTAACAGCATGCACTTTCTAGATTGCTGGCCAAAGCCCAGCCAAATATCTATAAAAAATGGCTCTAAACAAATTCTGGAGGTGAAGAACCCACAGAATGATGGAGTGAAGCAAATAGCCAGCCCAACATATCCTGGAAAGTTGGCAGAAAACGTCTGTAGAGAGACATTAGGAGTAATGTCTGTAGAGAGACACTGGGAGTAAAGCACAGTCCAGCATTGACAGGACCTAAGAAGGCGCTGGGGAGATTGGATCTCTCCCACCTGTGGTGGTTTCTAGACTTTTGTTTGCCTTCTCAAAGGGGATGGGTGGGGAAGGAGGAAGGGAGAGAAGTTGAAACTGAAAATTTTTAAAAACTAATTTTAAAAATTGTTTTTACCTGCAAGTGGGAAATAAGAAATACAGGTAATGGGGTATAGATATCTATCTTGCACGATAAGAAAATAAAGGAGAAGAGGATAAGGGAAGGGAGAGGTGTGATAGAAGGGAGGGCAGATAGGGGTAAGGGGCAATCAGAATACACAGTGCAAGACACTGTGGGGCAGGGGAGAGATGGGGAAAATTTTGGATCTCAAAATCTTGTGGAAATGAATGTTGAAAACTGAAAATAAATAAAAGAAAAGGGAACACACCTTGAGAAAACATACTAGAATTTGACCCTAATGACAAAGTGACTCTGTGAAATTATATTTATAGAAGCACAGCTCAGGTGTGCTGTGGATAATTTTAAGAGTCTAATTGCATTGCATATCGAACTCGCTATTCAGCAATGAACTAAACATTGTTCAAGTAAGTTAAGCTTATCATTCATAGCAACATTCTTAAGTAAAACATGTCATCTAATGGATCGTATTGATTTATTTGCTTGTGTGTTTATTAATTTATCTCATATTACTCAGCATATCATATGACACATAGCTTATATCATTGAATCCCCAAAGTCAGGGGATCCCAGGGAGAGGTCTACCATAGTCCAATGCATCCCTAAGTGGTAATAGAAAATACCACACCATCCACCAGTAGGTGATTGTAAGAACAATCTCCTTAATCATTGTACAGTGTTGGTCATGGCAGGGCCAAGCAGAAAGCCCCAGGCGATCTGAAGCTGTGAACATAATGCAGATTCTCAAACATTTCAACTCAGGATGGGAGTGCAATGGAACAGACAGAGAGAAAAGTGCCAAATTTCAGAGCTGTCAACTGAAGGAGAAAATACTGCAGGCAGCCAGAAAAAAACATTTCAAATATTGAAGAACTACAGTCAGGATCACACAGGGCCTGGCAGCTTCTACATTAAAAGACTGAAGGGATTGGAATATGATATTCCATAAGGCAAGGGAGCTGGGACTACAATCAAGGATCAATTACCCAGTTAAGTTGAGCATAGGAGTTCAGGCAAGGAGATGGTCACTCAATGAAATCAGGGATTTCCAGACCTTCCTGATGAAAAGGCCCTCGTTCAATAGAAAATTTGATCAGGAGGAGCCAAGATGGCAGAGTAGAAAGATTCACATATGCTAGCTCTTAACCCAAAGCCCATAAAATACCTGCAAAGAAGAACTCCCCAAAAATTCTGGTAGAAGCAGAAGCCACACAGCAACGGAGTGGAGGAGATTTCTGTTCCAGAGAGACCTAAAAAAAATGACATCAAAAGTCTATCACGTGCCAGACCAGAAACAGAGCCCCACCCTACCTCAGCTGCATGGCACTGAGAGGAGCAGATCCGAGCAGGCTTCAGGGACAGAATCTCCATTGGTCAGGCAGGTTCCTCCACCCACAGGTGCCAAAGGTCAGTGAGAGAAATTTTTTGGCTTGCCGAGAGGGGAGCAGGGTGTCTCCATAACTCAGGCCCCCTCAGGAGGCAGCAGCAGAAGCAGCAGTGGACAGGGGCTCCCAAAGCAGGCACAAGCTTGTAATCATTGTTGAAGGTATCTGCATAAACCCCCTGAGGGAACTAAGTTCCTTGTGGCAGCCCTGCCCCCCACCCAAGCAGCTGAACTTAATCTCACACTGAATAGCAGCCTTGCCCCAACCTGAGTACCTGAATTTAACCTCACACTGAATAGCAGCCCTGCCCCCGCTGAAAACCCTGAGGCTAGGGAGCAGCATTTTAATCTCAGCCCCCAAGCAATAGCTGAGTGGATCTGGAGGCAAGGCAGGGGTGGAGAGGAATCTCAGAAGTCAAGTAAATGGCTAGGAAAATGCCCAGAAAAGGGAAAAAAATAAGACCATAGAAGGTTACTTTCTGGGTGAACAGATATCTCCTCCCATCCTTTCAGATGAGGAAGAACAATGCTTACCATCAGGGAAAGACATAGAAGTCAAGGCTTCTGCATCCCAAAAAACAATAATAAATATTCAATGGGTTCAGGCCACGGAAGAGCTTAAAAAGGATTTTGAAAGTCAAGTTAGAGTGGTGGAGTACAAACTGGGAAGATAAATGAGAGAGATGCAAGGAAAGCATGAAAAGCAGGTCAACACCTTGCTAAAGGAGACCCCAAAAAAGTGCTGAAGAAAATAGCACCTTGAAAAATAGGCTCACTCAATTGGCAAAAGAGGTTCAAAAAGCCAATAAGAAGAAGCATGCTTTAAAAAGTAGAATTAGCCAAATGGAAAAGGAGGTTTAAAAGCTCACTGTAGAAAATAACTCTTTAAAGATTAGAATTGAACAGATGGAGGCTAATGACTTTATGAGAAACCAAGAAATTGCAAAACAAAATCAAAAGAATGAAAAAATGTAAGATAATGTGAAATATCTCATTGGAAAAGCAACTGACCTGGAAAATGGATCCAGGACAGACAACTTAAAAATTATGGGACTACCTGAAAGCCATGATCAAAAAAAGAGCCTAGACATCATCTTTCATCAAATTATCAAGGAAAACTGCCATGATATTCTAGAACCAGAGAGCAACATAAATATTCAAGGAATCCACCAATCACCACCTGAAAGAGATCCAAAAAGAGAAACTCCTAGGAACATTGTGGCCAAATTCCAGAATTCCCAGGTCAAGGAGAAAATATTGCAAGCAGCTAGAAAGAAACAATTCAAGTATTGTGGAAATACAATCAGGATAATAAAGGATATAGCAGCTCCTACGTTAAGGGATCAAAGGGTGTGGAATATGATATTCTAGAAGTCAAAGGAACTAGGACTAAAACCAAGAATCCCCTACCCAGCAAAACTGAGTATAATACTTCAGGGGAAAACATGGTCTTTCAAAGAAACAGAGGACTTTTAAGCATTCTTGATGAAAAGACCAGAGCTGAAAAGAAAATTTTACTTTCAAATACAAGAATGAAAAGAAGCATGAAAAGGTAAACAGCAAAGAGAAATCATAAGGGACTTACTAAAGTTGAACTGTTTGCCATGGTGGTTATATAAGTATTGTTTGAGGTCTTTCCTGTAGGCATTGCAGCAGTTCTGGATGTAATTAAATTTCCCTTAAATTTCCCCAATATGTCTCAGTCTTTCCATGACTTGTGTATTCCTTCTTTTACGGAAGAAGTTTCCCCATTATGCATCTTTCCAAGGGATGTCTAACAGATTATAGTGGATAGCTATCCGGATTGGGCATGGTATGTGCATATTTTATTGTTTTTATTTCAAAGATAAAGTATTACTTAATCTGTATAATTCAATAATACCTTCATAATTAAAATTGTTAAAGAACTCATTAGAATCTAACTCTAACCCTTAAAAGTCATTTACCCCAGTAGTGAAATGGTCATAAAATGGCTGTCTAATAGACCTTTCAGAGGCATATTATCCAAAAAGCACCAGATTGCAAGAAACAAGTACACTCTAGATCACTATGCAATTGAAAATTGTAACTGAAACCTTATTTCATTTTAAAATTGGCAAAAGCGAATAAAGGTTGGAAATGTTTTCCAGGGTTGCAGGAAGTATCAGTGATGTGATTTAAACATAGGACTGGAACATTGATAGCCAGTTTTCCATTTATTGTATCATGATGCACGTGCTCTTTGTATAAATACATCCACTATGCAAAGTAAAATATGTATGCATCTAGTGTTTGGTGTTATACTAACTGACCCTGTTGTTCACCAACTTTTTGTAGTTTTTGATTATATTTGTGTTTTTTTGTTATTGTTGTTGTTGGAATTATTGGGAGTAGCTTATTACATCTGAGATTTAAGTACTAGAAAAAATACTACTTAACAAATCTTTATTACCCAAGGGACTGGCAAATACCCTACTATATAATATTAGAGAATTCCCTGAGTAACTCGAAATTTAGTGACTCAATGTCACACAGAGTGTACAGATCAAAGAAAGCACTTGAACCCATATCTTCCTCATTCTGAATCAGGTTTTTCTGCTCACAAAACCATGATGACTCTCACAACATTCTAGATAAAAATATAATCACATATTCCTACTGATTCATGTTAATATGCACTTAAAACTTGGAACAATGACATGTTCAAGTCAATAGACAAATTATTACTTTTGCTCAGTAGGGAAATAGAATCTCATACAAGCCCTCACATTCAAAATCAATTCTCAACAACATCCTTGATCAATATCAGTTATGGATTACATTTCTTTTCTCCATGGAATTCACAGAGCCATTTATCATGAAAAAATGCCCCAAGCACAAAAGGAGTAGCTGTTTTCCCAAGGAGTCCACGGTTTCTTTAGAGTAGACTAAGATCCAGGATGGCATCTGTGTGAACACATTAACAACTAGTGGCAAGGGCTGGGTATACATGATTTGGCAGACCATCTTGGTCCCAGACAGCAAAACTTTTAGACCTGGGATAGTGAGGGGAACTGGGCGTCTGAATCAGTGAAAATTGAGGAACTCTCTGATGACAAGGAATACCAAACCCAGCTATACCTGAAAGAGTGGTGGGAGGTGAGAAGGAAAGAGCACATCACCAGTTGAGTGTGGAAGTAGAGGGTCAGAATGCCCCTGACTGTGAGGTGAAGGCTGGAAGTTGATTTTTGGTTCCAGATTAGAGGGGAGAACTGAAGATATGAGGCAAAAAGCATCAAATCTCTGGGGTAGAAATCATTACAAAACTTAAGCTATTACTAAAAAGAAATGAAAAGGCAAAAGGAAAGAATGCAACTATAGAAAGTCATTATGAAAGTAGAGAAGACCAGGGTTTATCTTCAACGGAGAATATTGAAGCAATAAAACTCTCTTTTATTACAAAGGGTAACATTAAATGGTCACTTGCCCAAATATAATTCATAGGAGATGTAAAAAAAAAACTTTAAAAAATTAAATGAGTGAGAAGGAAGAAAAAACTTAAAAAAATAAGTAACCCAAGAAAAATAAGGAGATCATGGAAAGAGTCAACTAATTAGAAAAGGAGATACAGAATCTTAAGGGAGAAAGTGATGCCTTGAAGGTTAGTATTGGATAAGACAAAGCCAGCAACGTGTAAGAGATCAAGAATTAATTAAACAATATATGAAAAATGAAAAAAATAAAATTGAAAGTGAAACATAAGAAAAACAACTGATCTAGAGAAAAGATCGAGGAAAATGCATAAAAATAATCAGACTACCTGAAAGCTGGGATTGAATAAAAAAGAATCTTGATACAGTGACATAAGAAATAATTAAAGAAAATTATCCTGAAGCATTGGAACACGGGTGGGGGAGTAGAAATAGAAAAAAAAAATTAACGAGAGGTAAGGAATCACAATTTTATCAAGTTACCAACTACCTGACCTTTTCATTTCAAGTATATATTATACAATCTTCTTCTAGCTCTTCATTTTCTACAAAAAGTCTAGGAATTTAAACCTTGATGTATTTCTTTCTTTTTCTCCTACCAAACTGTGCTCTTTTTGGAAACATTTGGTGTTTTACATAAGTTTTGTTCCTCTAATGATGTCTCATAATCTACTGAATAAAGCATTTCTTTAATGAATGCTGACTCCTATTTGAACATTTGTCTCTTCCTTTCATGGGATTACTTTGTCTCAGGAATAATTTTGTTCATTCATTCTATTAAAATATACAAAATAAAACACTGTTCTGTATACTCTGCAATATCTGTTCACTATTAGAAGATAATAAAATTTGTTTCAATAGTAGTATATTGTATGTAGCATTTCACAGGGCAGTAAGGTGATTCAGTGGACAGAGTACTGGTTTTGGAATCAGGAAGACTTGTGAATCTTCATGAGCTCAAATCTGGCCTCATACACTTATTACCTCTGTAACCCTGGGCAAATCACTTAATTGTTTGACTCAGTTCATCCTTGCAAGAAAGTATAGTATCCTTGCAAGAAAAAGAAAAAACAAAACCAGAGTTGCAAAGAGTCACACATGACAAAAATGAGTAAATAGCCAAAATGCTTTTCTAATAACAGTACTTAATTCATCATATGAAAAGGGATTATTTCATTGTTTTAGAAATTTCTACAACTCTGGGAATAAATAAAGGAGAATTCAATAGCTGTAATCAAACAAATCCCTTTATAACCCATTGTGAATAAAGATTCCTATTATTCAATTTATATAAATTCAACCTGGATAAACAGATAATCAAATGAATAAACCAGAAAAATTATTCAGAGTTAACACTAATTGAAATAATACACTATAGATGATGAATCATATTTTCATTTCCACTTTTCAAATTAAAATGAATATTTTTTTTATTTTTTTATGAGAATAAAAATGCTCAGACTAAATATGGGGGAAAAATCATGGCCTATGAATGAAGGTTAATTCTTGAGTGCCAATATTTTGTGTTTCTCAATTTATGAATAAGGTTGAATTGAAACCTTAATCAGGAAAAAAAAAACACATAAAATTATTTCCAAATAAATTGATGTGACATTATATGAGCAATGGGTTGTTTCTATACATGTGTCATCAATTAATGTATTACCTGAAATATATTCCTCTGCCTTGAAGGCCAAATTGTTTGGTTTTGTTTTAGTCTTGGATATTAGTATTTTATCCTTGGTACTAAACTAACCTGAAAGTGGAACACAAAGTCACATGGCCAGCAGATGCTTTTGTGGGAGATCCAAAGTTAGGAAAACAGCATAAGAAGCCTCATCTTCCTTGACTGTGTTGTAGTAGTTCTGTAACATTATTGGGGATATTATCCATCTATTAAGGGGGAATGGACATAAAGATTACTAAAGGTTTTCCTGATTTCACAACAAGAATTATTTTTTTTTTATTTAAAGTGAGCATGTTTCTCACTGTTGGGAGCTTATTAGACAGGCTCACTTCTAAAAATAATCATTAATAGTCTAGCAAAACAAATTATTTCATTGGCAATGCACCATCAGGTATGTCTCTTTTAGTATTTTAAGTTGATCCTCTGCTCTGTTAGGAGGTGAGTGGAAGACTTCATCTTCAGTCTTCCAAACTTGTGATTGATCAATATGTTAATCCAAGTTCTAAATTCTTTAAAAGTTAGTTTGTCTATAATGTTCTCAATTTCATATAAATTGTTCTTCTGGTTCCACTCATTACATTCATCATTTCCATGCTTTTACATGTGATGTAATTCATACTTAAAATGATCTGCCTACTCATATATGTCTAAAGTTTCTCTGCCTTCCTTCTAAACTAATCTCAAATTCCATTTTCTGTAGGAGCTTTCTATCTCTACTCCCTGTCCCCCCCAATCACATCTAATTCCTTCCTTCTGACATTTTGTACCCACAGCAATCACTATGGATATTCATGTATTTTTCCAGGGCAAATTCGCAAAATATAAACTCTCTTCCTCAAAGACGAAAGCAAGACATTTACTCTAACAGCAGAAATCCAAATTCATCATAGTAATAAAGAAATCTATACACGTCACAACAGGGAGCATGGTAGTCCCTAAGGCTTCCCTTCCTTAGGCCTTCCCACAAACTAGCTCCCTTAGGCACAATCACTTCCTATTTCACCCACACTAGTTGCACTGCTCTGCTCTTCCTGCTTTCTCTCTCAGCTCCACCTCATTTTCTCTTCCTGCTCCACCCATTCATCAAGCTCTTCCCACCATTGACTCCATATAACTTGGGCTGGACTGCGTCAAAGCTCAAAGCAGGTCACATGGGCCTATTAAGGGCTAGGGAAGATCTGCAAATTCCCTTACCATTACACATTATCTTTCACTTGCATTGTATGTATGTGTTTAAATATGGATGTATGTGTGTACACATATACACATATGTTATTACATACTGCCTCCAGTGTCAAAAAAAAAGCTTTATCTACCTGCAATAAAGATAGATTCACAGACAGGATTCATGATAATCTTTGTTAATTTCTTTTGTTGCACAGCTGAATGAAGCATTTAGAAATTCAATTCCAAAGGACTTAATTAATGGAATATTACATTACTTTGGGTAAGGTTGTTTGATGACAAATGCATGGGGCAACCAAATAAGTAAAGTTCATTGGAGCAGCTTCCCAGGGAAGGGAAACACACACACACACACACACAACATGAGTTTACACACCCAAATATCATTGTCATCTGTAGCCTAGAAAAGGAGACTGTACACACATATTAAACATTTTTAGTCCTGGGGTACTACCCCAAATCACTCTTTTTGGATCATTTTGTACTCAGGGTCTCCTTTAGGAAGGTTAAATAGCTCCTATACAACCATTCCAGAAAACAGTCATAATGACTATACAATAAGAAACAATGAATAATAATTGTCCGTGTTTAAAGGAGTGCAGAGCATTTTCTATCAGCTATTTCATTTATTGCTCACAACAATACTGTGAAGCATGTGCTATTATTATCCCTATGATGATGAAGATGAGAAAACTGAGCCTAACAGTTTAATTGATTTTACCAGACTCAGGCACTGAATAAATAAATCCTAGCAGAGGCAGGATTCAAACTTATGTCTTTCTGATGACAAGTATGTCAAATCTTGAAAAAAATCATAGACTCTGTTTTAATTGATAAACCAAGAAAACCAAAAATTAATTACATGAATAACAAAGAAAAATCAATGCTCCCAGCAAATCTGCTCTCACTGTCTCCAGTTAATTCATACTTCATTGAGTATGAAGGGTTCTTTTTAATTGGGGATGATTTGCTTGGCTCACAGTACTATAGTTTGGAAAAGTCTGTTAAAACTGTATCCACTGAAGGGAGTTTTCAGTCTACAATCTCCCCACTTCTGAGGCAACCCCACAGAGCTGAACAAAAACAAAAGATGACCAAAATAATTCATGGGAGAAATATATCTGAGGCGAAATGTATTGTGACCTCCTTTGAGTGTATATAGTGAATACATTCATTCGAAGTGAAAGCTGCTGTGTTAAGCTGGAAAAGTCATTATATTGCTACTGCCAAATAAGTCATTTGATGACCACCTTGATCAAATCATTTCATGTCTGTTGGTCCTTTCTTTTCTGTCTTTGGGTTACTAATCCTTGCAATATCCACTTCAAAAAATGATTTTAAGGGCTAAGTGAAGTATGTTAGCATTACAGAATTTAAAATGTGGCATGGGGCCCAGATGATGCTTAATTTTATACTTTAGCTGAAGAGAATGCCCTCTCTACAATACTCCTGGATAATAAAACATCTGACTGAAGACTGTCAGTCACCTCACAACATCTGATTCTGGTCATCCAACGCAGCCCTTATATATAGGTACAAATATGTAATTAATTTTTTCCTGTAATTTTTGTGAAACATTGAATCACTATTCAAAGATTTGTTCCTTTCAACCAAGAAATATTAAAGCCTGTTCCATAGAATGACCCATTATAAATATTTGATTACAAGGATAATGTTTCCTAAAAGTTTTTCCCCTTCAAATTGTTTCAATCTACTAAATGTAATTCCTTCCAAAATCCACACGGCATATACTATGAACTAGGCAATATGCTATGGGGAATAAAATTGTTTTAAAAAATTAGGGAAGGGGAAGACCCCTTTCTCAAGAACTTATTTTCTGCTGTTCCATGCTAACGTTGCTTCTCGTTATTTCACCATCCCTTTCTTCTTCCCTTAGTGTGATAACATTTTTCAACACTCTTCCTAAATTACAATGGCCAGAACTAAGCCTAATATTCAAAAACCATTTAACATTTCTTTACTTCAGTGCTAGAGAGGAGGTGGATCAGCCACATTTGAAAGTCATTCCCAAGCTGTAGTCATACCTTTGGAATCTGCCTACCTGAAGAGTAGTTCTCTCTTTCCCCAGAAATAGGAGAAAAGCCATGAAATTTTGGCTTACCTCCTTTTTAAAATATCCACAAATAGAGGTCTCTAAGGGAATTCCCAATGATGTGCTGTAAGGCCAATCAAAAGAAAGACACATCAAGGAATAAAAACTCTGACCAGGTTACATGCCCCTTCTAATAAAGGATATCTCACTGGGAAAATAGTTTCTGCTTTCCTTTGTTCAATTCCAGTATATAGATTAAATATGAATATTATGTGTGTATATATGCAAGTATATGTACATATAGGTACATTTTGTACACATAAATATATGAATGTGTATGTATAAACATGTATATATCTACATGTCTGTATACAGAAATGTATTTATATACTTGAATGCATACATATGTACATCTTTTGTGTATATGTATATAATTATGGGTACATCCATACATATGTGTGTGTGTGTTATGTAAGACTCTCTTTGTGAGTTCTGTGAATGGATTCACTTGTTTTAGATTTACAACATCCTTGACTCATCTTGACCTTACAGTTTATTGAAACTTCCAGATTTTTCCATATTATTAGTTGTCTAGCCTCTTTTAGTCCAACTCACACCAATCACACCTGCATCAGTCTATATTAATGCCATATTGCCATGTGAGTAACCTTCCTTTTTGCCCTTTACCTACACAATTTCTTGCTCTAGTTCTGAGATCAGAAATCACAATAGCATTAACCTGGGTGACAATATTATTATAGTTATTTCCCCCACAAATCCACTTAACATCTTTGTCACATTCCACCTCAAGGCATTTCTGCCTGTCCAAATTCTCCTCATTATATAGTCTTCATCTAGTAGAATGTAAGTTCCTTGTAGACAAGAATTGTACTACTCTTTATATCTGTGCTTCTAGTATTTATTTTATTTTCTGAAAAATAATAAGTGATTATTAAATAATTTCCTATTGATTCATTGTAATTGTAATAAGCATTCCATGTTTTAGCCAACCTGGCCAAATGGCAAAAATTGCATCTCCCATCTCCATGGTATTACATAACCTCCTCCCAATGCTGACACCCTAGACTAATGTCCCTCTTAAAGTTGACCTCTTGGAACTCATAACTCTATTCAAGTCTCATTTTAAATATAATCTCCCAGAGAACATCTTTCCTGATTTTGTTCTAAGTGTAAGTGCCTCCTTTACTACTTTGTATTTACTTGCCTATTTATATATTATTTTTTCCCAGTCCCTTAAAGTCTTAAGGGAAAATACATTTTTTTCTTTATGTGTCTTTTATATCCAGAGAAGCTAGCATTTTCCTTAGACTATATTAGATACTAAATGATTTCTAGCTCTTTTACATTCATTGCTAAAGAAATTTATTTAATTAGGATTGTTGCATTATTCTGGTGATTTTCAATCTTTTGGTAGCCTACTTTTGTTCTCCAACATATTCACCTTCTTTCCCAACTTCCAGTTTTCTCTGCTTTGATAAATTTGATGATCCTTCACATTGTCTATTCCTTTCTCCAAGTGATGGATATAAGTATTTAAGACAAAGTAAAGGTCTAGGGATCACTTTAACAGAAGCTACCCAAAACAGTACTGATCAAATTATGTCCATTGTTTTAAAGTAGTCCTTAATCCTGTTCATAATCCACCAAAATACTATTTTATTCAACTCACATCTCCCAATTTGATATCAGTCTTTGTATGGTGTATTTTTAAAATGCAATATCACTATATCTAAAACATTCCATCATTCTATCCATTATCATAAAATTAAAATGTTTTATGTTCACTATGTCTATTAGAAATAAAATTTTAGCAACATTTTCATACTGTTATCATCCATGTTAATGTCCACTCCCCAGTATAATGTTTATTTCTTATCCTAAAACATTCTTTGGCTCCAAAATTTTCACATGGCATTTTTTTACTTCCTCATTCTTTAGTAGATTAAGGGATTCAACATAGGAGTTATCACTGGATAAAACACAGCCTTGGCTTTATCAATGGGGAAAGTGGTCATAGGTCATAGATATGCAAGCAAATATGGCCCAAAGAACAAAATGAACACTACAACATGGAACACAGAAGTTGGCAGAGTTTTGTGCCACCCATCTAAGCTGTCTATTTTCAGGAAGTTCAGTATGAGGACATAGGATGTGAGAAACATGAAGAAAGGGAGTTTTCACATTATTTCACTATTGGCAGCAACAAAAAGGCCAAAGGGATAGATATCAGTAAGAGAGTTTCAGCAAGGGAAAGAAAACATTTTAGTTCTTTTATGCAACATGGGTTTAATAGGAATGTACGTGTAGAACCTATATAAGATTGTACTGCATCTCAGACGGAGTGAGGAGGGAGGGGCGAATTAAGAGGAAGGGAGTAGAAAAAAATCTGAGATATATGGAAGTGATTGTCAAACACTGAAAAGAAAATAATTCAATTTACAAAGAAAAAAAGCTATCAGTTGCCTATCTGAATGTGGATAGCATTTTTCATCAAACCATCATGCTCTTAGAGAAATAGTTCCAACAACAAAAAGGCAGGTTTGTTGGAAATCAGGAAATTTCCTATCAGGAAATTTCACATGTTCAGAATCTGCTTACTTAGCCTCAAACAAGTTCTAGGAATGTAACAATCTCCTATTATTGCCCTTGTGAAACATCATTGCTTGACTAGGACATTCACCACCTTACAACTGGACATCACTTTTCCATCCCAAAGCTTCCTCATGGCATTTTTCATCTCTCTGTTTCTCAGGGTGTAGATCAAAGGATTCAGCATAGGAGTGATGACAGTATAAAAGACAGTTAGGGATTTATCAATGGGGAAGGTACAGACAGGCCTAACATACATGGAAATACAAGGGACAAAAAGGAAGACAACAACTGTGACATGGGAGATGCAAGTACAGAGAGCTTTTTGTCGACCTTCTGAACTTTGGGTTTTCAAAGAGTGCAGAATGACCCCATAGGAGATAAGCAAGAGCACAAAGATAATTGTGCATATTGCTCCGCCGTTGACAACCACTGTGATGCCAATTACATAGGTATTTGTACAGGAAAGTTCCAGTAAAGGGTACATGTCACAAATGAAATGATCAATAACATTGGTTCCACAGAATGGGAGACTAATAATGAAAAGGAGCTGAACTAATGAATGCATGAAACCTCCAATCCAGGATACCATCAGTAGCAGAACACATACACGCCATCTCATAATGACTAAGTAATACAAGGGTTTGCAAATGGCTACATAGCGATCATAGGCCATAAAAATGAGGAGGAAAACTTCAGCCCCACCAAATAAGTGTACCAAGAAGAGCTGCACCATGCAAGCTTGGAAAGAAATGGTTGCCTTGTCATAAAGCAAGTCTAGGATCATTTTAGGGACAATGACAGTGGAATAGGTAGCATCCATAAAAGACAAGAAGGTAAGAAAGAAGTACATAGGGGACCTCAAGGTCTTACTTCCAATGACAGTTATAATAATCAGAATGTTGCCCACCATAGTTGATGATTAGATAATTAAGAAAACAGCAAATAGTATTTTTTGTATCTCAGGATTCTGGCTAAGTCCTAGGAGGATAAACTCGGTGACATTATTCCTCTTTTCCATGATTTTTTTTTTCTTTTTTTAGGGGTGAGTGGGAAGTGAGAGTAACTGTTTATCGGATGTAGCACCAGACTTGTAATGAAGAGATCCTTGAGTTCAGTTTTCACAGTTGCCCCTTTTTATTGACAATCTGCTTAACTTTTATAGGCATGAATTTCCTCACTGAACCATTGATCATAATAATTAAACTAGACCTTTTGTGGAGAGGGGAGAAGAAAAGAGGGATATTCTATTGGCACATTTCAATCTCACATACAAAAGTTGGTTATTCTTCCATAGTTTCAGCAGTCAAATTTTTACCTATAAAGATAATCATGAAACATAGACATTTTTGATTCCATTTTATATCACTTTCATTTCTCGATATACTCCTCTTAGTTCTGAAAGCACATCAAATAAGCTTTATTCACAGTTTTTCTTCTTTAGAATAAAGGGAATAAGACATACTTTCTCAAATATTTCTCAAACAGGTTTGATCACATTATTGTTATTGCATTCATTATATTACATTTCAATTGTTCTTTCTATTCATATTGTTATCAAGTTTGTGGAGATTTTCCATTTTCTACCTATTTGATTCTTTTATTTCATAAAATATCTAACATTTCTCTAAATTCCATGTATTCATATTTTCTAATAATACAGGCTTTTTGTCATATTTGAGTATTCCCCATTAAATTGACATCTATAGTGTTTTTTTCTCACTTTTCTTGCCACAAAAAGTACTTTAAGTAATACTTTGCTGTACAAAACTAATTTTAATAGTGCCCACTAGGGTGACAGCCTGGCATTGAATTTTCTCCTTTCAAATTGCATGAGCATTTTACTTTCTTTTTTGAAACACAACCTTTTAAATTGAAATATCAGTGTTTTTTCTAAAATATTCAAGACACACTTCAATAACATAATTTATTCTCACAAAAGAAGGAAATAGTAGCTAGTGATTCCAGTGGAAAAGAGGCTAAGAAACAGAAGTGTGAGACTGATTGAAGATCCCCTGATCACTTATATAATATGATTTGTATATTAAGTATTCAAGTAATATAAATAATTAAGTAATCACAAGTAATTAAGTAATCTGATGCTCATCCAAATCATCCTCCATCACTGAATAGGTAAATACTAAAAGAATCTTATTTCATTCAGTCAACTGGAGTTTGTTCCATTGGGATAATAAGGATTTCTTTCTCCACAATGCCTTATTAAAATGCAAATAATCCATGAAAATATCACTTTAAACTATTATTGACACTTTTTCAGATATATCTTAAGTTTGAAAGTGTGCTAAATAAATGCATGTTCTATTTTCTTTTAGTTAAAGGAACCTTCTATAGAAGTAGAAATTACAAGCACAATATAAATGTTTAAATACTTACTATTGCTATATCATCATCATCATTTCATGTTTTTCCAACATTTGAATATAGTGGGAATAAATAAAAGAGATAATGTCTTTTTTCTGCTTTGGAATTTGTCTGAAGCTATTGTCTTATTAATAACCAAAACTGGATCACTAAAACACTGTTTTGAAATCAGTAGCATATGCAATTTTCTGAATATTTTCCCAAGACTGATGTTTATACATTTGTAGTCTCTGTGCAAAGATTACAATTCACAATTGATAATGCTGTAATGTACTTCATGTATCTTACATCTCAAATAAAAAATTGAATCACCCAGCTTCTCCATTTATATCCTCAACTATTTAAAGAGATTAAAATTGGTCTTGTGAGAAGACCAAGAAGTTCTGTGTTTTAATTCTTTAATTGAATAGCCTGACACTTACTCTTTTCTCATTCAATTTAGATTAGCATCTCCTTTACAATCTGAAGGCAAAACATAGGTTGGGATAGAATCATAAGTTTGAATTACTTGTATAAATATATAACCTGTCCATGAAGGCAATTGTTCCACATCCTAGATTCTGATACATTTTCCTTGTTGTGGACAGTGGAAACACTATTCACCACCACTCTTTCGTCACCACAGAGACAGAAAATTCCATAATTCATTACAGCATAAATGGTCTACATGAGTGTACCTTTTTCCAAATTTCTCCTCCAATTTCCTCACATCAATATTTTTCCAAACAATTAAACTTCCTTAGTTTGTGAAGCTGATTCCACGTGAGTCCGTGGACACTTTTGTTAACAAAAGAAGATTTGATCTATATTCAAGAAAGGCACCATCTCATCTCTATGAGTCATTCTAATACTGTGTTCTTAAAATTCCTTCTCCTCTAATTAAATCCTTTGAGGAATCTGTTTAGAGAAGAGAGGAAGTCCACACAGTCCTTCAATTCAATGTCTCTCGAGATGTTTCAGAGTTAATAACGTTAACTGCAGAGTCAAGAAAAAAAGAATCCAAAAGAGAAAGCAGTAGGGAAATTTTCAAGATAAATTACTATTTCATTGCAGAGCTAGGGCTATTAAAAAGTTTTATGTGGTTTCTTCAAAGTTACACCAAATGACAATTGCATGATCAGAATTGTAATCTCTTGAATAGATAATTTGTTACATAATTTAGAAAATATGAACAATAATGACTCTTTCTTGAACATATGAATACGTTAGGGGGTCCAGGCCTGAGCCCTCAGACCAACAGGCCTTATCTGACTAGCAATGCCTGTTGGCCTTGGTGGAGCAAGCTGTAAGTAATGACTGAAGTGGGAAAGGAGATAGTGAGCAACTCCGTTTATTGTAACAGCAAGCAATGCTTTTATCTCTTTACCTACACTAGAGCCCTTAGTGGACCTATCAGTTAATAGTTTGCCCTAATAAGGAAATCCTTATACTTTGTACCAGGACTGCCACGTAGCCCCTAGTTAGCAAAACATCTTGAGCCTTCTTTGTTCTCCCAAATTCCAGGAAATAGCCTTGAGAAAACAGGGGTGGAAACTTTCCTTCCAGCACCATCTTGTTCATGCCTTACCAGTCTCCCCTCAGTTTATCTGAGTCATGACTAATGAATGCCGTCCAAGAGGCTGGGGGTTAGCAATTCCCTTCCAATTCCCCCTTTTTGTTTTGACTGAACTTTTCCTTGAGAACAATGATATTCTGTCTGTTGGATAGAAGAGCATCCTGTAAGCTTCGCAAAGCGAATTTGATACATACAGGCACTAGTAGCAGTCCTAGCAATACTAATACAAAACCTATCAGTAAAGGAGAGAACCATCCTTTTATATGATCCCATGAATTTAAACTTTTGAAGAACTCAGTTATCCTTGAAGCCGTCTTTTCAGGTGCAAAATCAACATCTGCCTCTTCATCTAATTCTTCTGCCAATTTAGTTAATTTTTGAATTTCCAATGTGACATTGTCTGAAATTATTCCATGAAACTGAGCTCTAATTTCTTCCCATTGGACTTGTGACTCATTATATGTTTTCTTAGTCAAACAAAAGGCATTATATCTGTAATCACATTGTAATTTGTTTTGTAACTGCAACATAGACACCTCTTCTCCAATGACTTCAGTTATCTTTTGGAGTGTATGAATGGCTTCATAAAACTCATTGTCTATTTTTTTGCTTAAATAAAAAAAGGTGCTTAAAACATTTGCTGAAACATTTTTCATAAGAGTGTGTAATTCAGAAGCTTGAACTATTGTATTTTGTGTATTGGATATAGATACAGCCAATGCAATGGATGCTAAAATAGCTTCTACTAATAATGTGATTCCTAAAATAACACAAGAAATACATCTATGTACTCTAATAGTCATAGTGGTTAATTGCTTATCTAAAATATGTAAAACTCCATCACCAGATGTTCTATACCATCCCTTAGCTTTAATTACTCTCATGGCATCTCGAGGTCTTGTTAAAATAAAAATTCTCCCTTAGTCTTTGGTCCTATACATTCTTGTACAGAACAATTCTGGCAAGTAAAATTGAAAATTCCTGTCATGTTCTGATATGTCTCTAATTTAGATCTATTGTCTCTATCCCATAGAATGTATGTTTGTTCCTTACACATACTTTACCCATTAAAGTAATGTTGTTAGATTTACTTGGTGATGATGCAACAGGCATACCCTGCACTGTTTGTCTTCCCATTGCTAAGATAATCTTGTCTATCCCCTGGACAGGCCTTTCTACCTCAGGATACCCTTTATAATTGATATACATTTCTCTAGGAAAAGTTGGGGCATATTTTTAATCACGTAAGTATGTAAGATTATGACATGAATACAACATTTTTGTATAGTTTCCCATAATCAACTTTGTCTGCTGACAAGTGTGTGTGACAGTTTTTAAATGGTAAAAAACCTATATACAAATGCCAAAGGGTTACATTTCTCTTCTTTTGTAAATTACAAAATGGCCTATATTTCATACCATTTGAAATCCCACAAAATCCTTGTTTGACCAAACTACAATTGTCCCATTTATCCTCTAAGTAAATAGGTTATAAGCGTGTCACGTATCATTCTCATCCAGTGCTTAGGTATTAATAGTGCTGTATATTTGCTGTCTGTGATGATATTGCATGGTTCTTTAATATGCAATAATGCTTGCAAGACTGCATACAACTCATTTTGTTGTGTAGAATTGAATACTGCTTTAAATATATGCATCTCTTTTTTGGATGGAATATACATAGATGCCCTAAAATTTTTGTTGCATCTTTAAAGATATTAACTCCTTCCACTGGTGTTAGAGAACACTTTTCAGCCCAAGGCCATGGACACATAGTTAATTGCTGACTGACGGGAAATGGAAGGCCATGATGAATATTTTGATTGATCAATATCTACCATTCCACAAATTCTTGTATACAGTTCTCTATTTATAGTATATATCGTATGAGGCTCCTGTCCTACTAACCTCCTTACTCTCTTCACTGCCTTATGTATTACTTGGGCTACCAACACAGCATAAGGTACACAAGCCCTATTTTTTATTTGAGGTAAGAGTACTCACTTGATAATTCCTTGTTTTTGATGTAAAACTCCAGTGGGTAATTTTCAGTAAATAATATTGTCACTTCAAATTCCTATGATTCTAATATCTTGCTAGTAGAGCACTCCATAATCCTTTTCTGTACTAATTTTAAACATTCTAATGCCGCCTCTGTCCATTCTCTGCATGAGTTTAGTTCAGATGGACTTTTCAATAAATCATATAATGGTTTCATTTGATTGGTTGTGATCCCCAACTGTGGCCTACACCACTGAATTTCTCCCATCAATTTATGAAAGTCATTTAAAGTGGTAACTTTTGTAGAATCTAAGATAAGTGATTTCAAACTTAAACCTTACCACTGAATATATGTATATCATTATTTCACAGACTAGTTTCTCCTCTGATTACATTTACTCTGGAAGAAAAACGTTTTAGAAATTAAGTTGTTAATAAGTGCAAACACTAAATGTAACTTTTGCTTAGGCCAAGGAATGACAAGTTAAGATTAAAAGAGCAAAACCTAATATGCTTTATAGAGTATTCCATATTAATTTGTCAATACATTGTCTTGAAAATGAAAATTTAAATCTGTTTAAAATTTGTCCTGTTGTTAACAGTCACTAAAATTTTGTAAAGAAAATTAGTTGAAAATCTTCAAAATGAAAGTTCTCTTCCCTTGATCTAATCTGGAATGATAAGAGTTATAATTCACTGTAGACTTAGCTGAATGATGAGTTAGGACTGCAGGGCAAAAAAAAAAATCTTAATGGTTCTAACCTTTACTCAAATATATTTTACTTCTGTGTCCACTCCTTAAGAACTTCTTTGAAAAAGAGGGCTTTTGAATCCATCAGCTGAAGGGAGGGAGACTTCTGGACAACTGTCCAGTGGCACCAAGTCTGCTCCATTCTACTGGAGAGTTCAAAAGCTTTATTTCTGCTGAGGTGTCTCTTTTAGATCTAAACATTTTTCCAATTTGCCTTAGTGCCAAATAATATAACAAATCCTGATCTGTTTTAAACATCCAATTGGGAGTGACATGTTTCACTTAAAATATGACCAGAAAAACTACTTTTTTTTATTTCTCATTAAACAAAAAACTTCTCTTTTAAGTGAGGCATGAGATAATGAAAAAGCTAATCAGCCTGCCTCTGATATGAGGGAAAACATTTCCCTGATCTCCTCTTCTCTTTCTCTCCACTTTCACAACCTGGCCAGGGTTAGAAAGTGGAAAGACAGATAGAATTTTACCAAAAACTTTCCAATAATTTCCAAAACTTTTATGCTTTCCTTAAACTTCATACCCAGGTTGTTCTCCTAGTGGGCTTTGATTAAAGCCCCTTTCAAACTGCACATATATTATTTCCTCCCATTTCTTATCTAAAACTGCATTTAGCAATCATATTAACTAAATAATATAAGATTAGTTTCTCTCTCTCTCCCATTCTTCTCCTTGATGCTGCAGCTATCAGGGAGAAGAGAGGAGGGGGAGGAAAAAAGATAACATTCCAATTTCCAGTTACAATGGAGCTGGCCGTAATAACTCACAAACACAGGCGCACAGAACATGGAAAGACAGAACACATATACAGACAATAAAAAAGAGTCCAAAAACTGAGAAAAATTATCAGAAATTCTCTGCACAAATTATAACTTTGGCTTACTTTCTATCACTGTGTGACAAATATCTTTCATACAATTCAGATTTCCAACCAAGTAATCTCGTCCTTCAAGAGTGGTTTAGCTATATCCCACCAATCAGTGGGGTATAGGGCTGTCTAGAAGAGACTGAATGTAAAGACTATCTGGTCCACAATTGATTAATTTCTTTGAGAATTTAAAATCCAGAGGGTTATGTTCTCTTATAGCCACTCCTGGGTTATAGGGATGTGGGGTTTCTATTAATGCCAATGTTAGCCTCATTTCCAAAAGTATTGCTTCTCTTCATTCTGTGGCTTGCTGAAGGACTTTTTGTACAATCCCTTCAGGCTCCTGGATTTTTGCATAAACTTGTGATCTAGACTTGTAGAATGGAGGAGCAGTGGGAGGAGGAGGCTCTATATTAATTTTTTGTGTGACACACTGCATCAGGTCTTCCTTTTCTTTTGTACTAGATGTTGCATCTACCTTTATTTTTTGTGGCTATTGATAGTTGTTGGGGTTTCTGTGGACATATTTTAAGTACATTCCAAATTGAAAATATTGTAACAGGAAAGGCACTTGGTCTGACCTCTCTATAATACACACTCATTAGATTGCCTACTGTTTCCCACTTTTCAAGAATCAATATCACAAGAAAGATTTTCAGCAAGCCAAGGAGATACCTTGTATGTTACTTCTAGGAACATTTTAATTTGACAAGGGCCTACCAAGCAACCCTGTTTCTTTAGCATTTTGTAAATAAGCCTTGCATAAGATTCCTTTTCTAGACATACTCCCACAATCTTTTTTTTTAATGATCTATTTTTCCACATTTGTAACACTATGGCCCTGTTTTTTATTGACCTCACTGCAATATTGCCATCTCACTTGTTCTCCTACTACTTGGTAGTTCTGTGAGAACACTGGAGGTTTATCAATTACCCAAGGACATATCTCCTCAACTTGTTCCAAGAATTGTCTAATTACTTTCAACTTTAATGTGACTCCTTGGCTCTTTGCTTTCTTATAGATAAGACCTGTGTAAGCTTTCTTATCTAACTGTTCTGTGGAGGTAGTTAGCCCCATCATGCTAAAACCCTAGTTCACTGCTTATTGAAACTTAAGCAGGTTACTTACAGTCTGTAGTTTTTTTCTTTTCCTCTCCCAGCTGGCTGAGTGTGCGTCATCCTCTTTGTGTTCCAGGACACCATCTGCGGAATGCAGGCTACGTCTTTTCTCAAGCTACGAAATTAGGCTTTTGACCGTGCACTGCTGCTCCATATTCTTGTTTTTTATGCCCCAAGTAGGGGCACCAATTGTTAGGGGGTCCAGGCCCAAGCCTTCAGACCAACATGCCTTATCTGACCAGCAATGCCTGTTGGCCTTGGTGGAGCAAGCTGTAAGTAATGAC
Organism: Bettongia penicillata ogilbyi; assembly: GCA_023548195.1. Lineage (NCBI taxonomy): Eukaryota > Metazoa > Chordata > Mammalia > Diprotodontia > Potoroidae > Bettongia > Bettongia penicillata. The sequence goes on from JAJHZJ010000335.1 coordinate 2,761,832, forward strand.
TGAGGTGGGAAAGGAGATAGTGAGCAACTCCGTTTATTGTAACAGCAAGCAGTGCTTTTATCTCTTTACCTACACTAGAGCCCTTAGCGGACCTATCAGCTAATAGTTTGCCCTCATAAGGGAATCCCTATACTTTGTACCAGGATTGCCACGTAGGCCCTAGCTAGCAAAACATCTTGAGCCCTCTTTGTTCTCCCAAATTCCAGGAAATAGCCTTGAGCAAACAGGCGCGGAACCTTTCCTTCCAGCACCATCTTGTTCATGCCTTTACCAGTCTCCCCTTAGTTTACCTGAGTCGTGACTAATGAATGCCATCCAAGAGGCTAGGGGTTGGCAATTCCCTTACAATCTGTTCTTATAATTTGTGGAATACCTAGAGTTGCAAAATACCTAAACAGATGCTCAATAATAAATTTTGTTGATTCCCCAGTCAGTGGGGTGTCAATAGTATATAACCTGAATATATGTCTAGTAACACGAAGGCATTTATTCCCTCCAAATTCTGGGACATGTATTACATCTATTTGCCACATTTGAAGAGGATTGAATCCTCACAAATTGATGGATGTATTTGATGGAGCTGGCAAAAACAGAATGCAAGGTGGACAAGACTTCACAACACTTTTTGCTTGCTCTAATAATGTGAAATTGCCTGCAAAGAATGGAAGCTGATTGATGAAACTGGCTGTGAGAATGCTGTGTTTCTAAAACTGTCAGTGTGAGCAAGCTGTCTGCTTATCTATTTTCATGTAAAATAGGTCCTGACAGTTGTGTATGAGATGGGATCCAAGATCTTTTGGGGTAAGGGATGAAGATCTCAGCTTCTGAAATTGTTTCCTGCTGAGATTGGATATAGAGCTGTCTCTGCCTCAGTAAGTCCTGTTCAAGGGGTACACAGCCTGTTACATAGTTATCCGGAGTAGTTATCTGGAAGATGATGACTTGCACTCTATAAAATACAAACCTAGTATGCAGGTTAGGCAAAGACCAAACAGGTGAAAAAGGAGTATAAATAAAAGACAATTTCTCTAGTATAACACACAAGCCATAAAGAAAGGCTGGGTAGGCCAGATTAAGTGGAAAGGTCAGATTAAGTGGAAAGATTCAGCAAGACATGGCTACAAATTTTAATATGAAATGGCAGGTGGGGAGATTCAATGGGAGTTCACAGAGGTTTCCAGAATCTGAACGGCATCATTCAGACTGCTTCACTTTCCTTTATATTTCTACCATATGATGGCTCCCAAGTTATTACTCTTCACTAGTATAACTGGATTGTCTTAGATAAAAAAGATTTCAAACTTGAACCTTACAACTGAATAGATGTATGTCGTTGTTTCACAGGCTACTTTCTCCTTCTCTGATTACATTTATTGTGGATGAAAAGCTTTAGAAATTAAGTTATTAATAAGTTCAAACAGTAAATTTAGCTTTCGTTTAGGCCATAGAATAACTACAAATTCAGTTTAAAACAGCAAGATCTTTTCTGCTGTATAGATCACTACACATAAATTTACGAATAGATTATCTTGAACATGACAATTTAGAAGATTTTGCAAGGGAGATTGTTTTAAAATATTTTTTCTAAAACTGTTTTCTTTTGTTTTAAACAGGGTAAAATTTGTCCTAATATTAAGTCACTAAACTTTTATAAAGAAAATTAATGGAAAACCTTTAAAACGATAATTCTCTTTTTACTTTGAAACAAAAATAAACCTTTCAAAATTAAAATCCATTAGTCAAAAAAGTGCAATATAATCTCTCACCAGTAAGAAATTGATTACAGAAAAACACTACTGCTTATAAAATCGTTTTAAGAATACGGACATCTTAGATGAGTCTTAAGTAGTTTACTTAAATTGCTGAACATGTTCTAATTTCAGATAAAAATAATATTGTATTTCCCAGTAAGAATGCACAAAAGAGGCTCACATGTTTTCTTGGTCACTTACTATTGATCATAGAAATTTGCCATATAGAAAGAGAAAGCAGAGACATGTGACATAACAAATATGACAGGATAAAACATCCTTGACTCTGTTTGAATTCAGATAAGAGTAAAATTCTCCAATTATGTAGTATCTCTTTCATAGCCAGACTCAGCAACAGTCAGGTGGGAAATATTCCCTTTGAGTAGCTTGTGGCATTTCTCTCAGATACTGTTTTAATGCAAACAACTATACCCAACTACCAACTCAAAACAAAAATATTTATGGTCTCAAATGTCATTCACTCATCAGTTTAGAGCCAGATACAGTCATTTGTATTCTCATGGAGTTGCAGTAAGCAATAAAGATTTGCCAGGACTCATATACATAAGGGAATTTCATTTAAGATCTTTTCCCTTTCAGATTTAAAACTTGGTCCTGATGTAAAAGCCAATTGCCAAAAATCCTCTCCATTTATTACAATTTCTGAGCAAGTCCTACTCATTGTTTAGTATTTTCATAAGCCAATTGAGTTTCTTTCTCATGGGGTTAATGAATCTACCCACAGGGACGGTTTCCACCAGCCTTAACAACTTTACAAGATAAAGGAGATTGGTCCCGCACCTATGCCTGCTAATCCCCAAGCATACAGGAAGACTGTTCTGAATGGGCAGAATTAATCTTAAAAGAGTTTTCGTTCAATTCCTTTTTTTCTACACACAGTAATCAATTAACACTTTTAGGTTTACCATGAAAACGGAAACTCCAAATAACTCAGTTAACAATCTTAGTCAAATTGTTTAACTGTAGCTTCTTTAACAGGCAAAGGTTTACATACCTGGTTTTCTAAATGACAATTACAAAAAACAAAACTTTATAAGATAAGATCGGCAGGACTGATAAAATTTAAAATAACATAACTGGTATTACACAATTTTTCCAACATCCTTTATTTTCAACAAAATTCAGAGTAGAAATTGGTTTCTCTAATACTGTTTCTGGATTACAGGGATTACTCAGTTTTTATAGTACAAGACTATTACAATTTAGAAGCACAACAGTAACATAAATAGTGAACCTTAGGTGTCATTAGTTACATTTCCAAACCACCACATACAAATATTATTAATAGAAGACTGGGCTTACTAAATATAGGGACTGGTTGGTCTGTGATCTCATACTGCTGTAGCTCAAACCCTACTGTCCAAGAGGGTAAATTTGATTCCTTAGTATTCTTTAGCATTCTCTTCCCTTGATCTAATCTGGGATGATAAGCGCTATCTTTGCAGTCCTAACTATTCACTGCAGCCCTAGCTGGATGATTAGAGTTGGGACTGCAAAAAAAAAAAAAAAAATCTTAATGATACTAACCTTTACTCAAGTAAATTTTACTTCTATGTCCACTCCTTAAGAATATCTTTGAAAGAGAGGACTTTTGAATCTATCGGCTGAAGTAAGGGAGACTTCTGGACAACTATCCAGTGGTGCCAAGTCCCCTCCTTTCTACCGGAGAGTTCAAAAACTTTATCTCTGCTGAGGTGTCTCTTTTTCAGGTTTATGCATTTTTCCCAATTTGCCTTAGTGCCAAATAATATCACAAATTCTGACCTGCCTTAAGCACCCAATATGACCAGAATAACTACTTTTTGGTTATTTTCCATTATACAAAAACCTTTTCTTTTAGGTGAGGCATGAGATAATTAAAATGCTAGTTCACCTGCCTCTCTGATATAAGGGGAAAAGCTTCCCTGATTTCTTCTTGTCTTTCTCTCCATCTTCACAACCTGGCCAGGGTTAGAAGGTAGAAAGAGAGAGAGAGAATTTTACCCACAATTTCCAAAACTTTAATGATTTCCTTCAAATTGCACTTGGGTTATTTCCTTGTATACTTTATCTGAAACTGCCTTTAGCAAATAAGATTAGTTTCCTTCTTCCTTTCTCCCATTCTCCTCCCTGATGTTGCAGCCATCAGAGAGAAGGGACGAGGGGGAAAGAAAGACAAAACATAGAAAAGAGATTAACATACAAACACACTCACAAAGAACATACAGAGACAGAATATATATACAGAAAATAAAAAAGAATTAAAAAACTGATGATCAAAAACTGAGAAAAAATTGTTAGAAATCCTCTACACAAATTATACCTTTGGCTTGATTTCTTTTACTTTGCTCCAAACATACTTTATGAAATTCAAATTTCCACATTAAGTAATATCCTTCAAGACTAGTTTTATCTAAATTACACCAATCAGTGTGGGGCATAGGGCTGTCTGAGAAATGCTGTCTAGAAGAGATTTAATGTAAGTGTTACTTGGTCCATAATTGATTGCCCCTTGTTTTAATTCTTTTAGAAATTTAAAATTCATAGGGGTGAATTCTCTGCAACTCCTCCTGGGTTATTGGGATCTGGGGTTTCTGGAGGAGTAAGAATGGCAGTGTCTCTGTGGGAGCTGAGGATTCCAGGGGTGCTGAGGATTCCTCTGACCAGGAATTCACCTCTTCTCCCCTTTCCTCCTTCTCCACATCTGCCTCTACCTGAGTGCTTCTGTCTTTAAAAAGCATCTGTCCCATTGTTAACCTTACTTTTGCTATTTACCTGTCAGCTCTGATTTCTTATGAACAGAGTCTGCTTTTTCATTCTGTTAACAGAGTAAATTCTCTCTATAAGCATATAGTTGCTGAGATTTTACTGTGTCTGCATGAACCTCAGATAAAGTGAGGGGTTCTTTGAGGCTTCAACTTACATTAGTTCTTTTGTCGCAACTCGGAGTTCGTTTCAAGGGGGGCATTATCACCGAAAGACAAGTCCCCTTCCTGGATCAGGTTCCTGTTTGAGGCGCCATTTGTGGCAGAAGGCCTGCGTCCCCACGTGGCTCAGTGATGTGATGAAGAAGAAAGACACAGGCAGGCAAAAGAAAATAGGGCAACTCCATTTATTGATCAGAGGGTCAGGGTATTTATAGACAGAAAATGCAAGTCTACATGACATTCTACTCATCTCCTGTCCTTGTAATTAGGTCAGTCTTATTGTCTTAAAGACTGTTAGCCTATAGGACATCTATTTTACATATCCCTTGTATTCTGTAGTTCTCTTGTTTACTTAAAGGAGACAGCAACATGGGAGGTGGGAGGGGACCTGGAGAGCCATTCTGGATGATAATGAGCACAGTCTCAAAGAAGAGTTTCCCCAAAGGTTTATTCTGAACTTTGCCAACAGCACTCCATCCTGGCCCTCAACATAGGATGATGCAAAACAGATCATGATTATAATGACAATGCACCAAGTTAGTACAGTGGATAGAGCTCAGGGTCTGGAATCAGGAAAATGTGACTTTAATCTGCCTTCAGTCACATGCTAACTGTGCGACCCTGAACATGTCACATAAGCCCTGTTTGTCTCAGTTTCCTCATCTGTAAAACGGGTATTATCTATAACAGCACCTATGTCTCAGGGATGAAAAGATCAAATGAGATAATAATTACAAAGTGTTTAATACATTGGCTTTAAGTGAATGCTATTTAAATGTTAGCTATTATTTTACTCATTATCATCACCACCACCAATACCACCACCAACATCATCTTATCAAGTCTCAATTGTATCTTTATATTGTAGGAACAGGAAAAAACAACAACGAAGAATAACAATTCCAGCTCTTGTGGTATTCAAACTTAGTAATCAATGAAAATCATGTAAGAGCATTATGGAAACAGTGAAGCACATAAAATCAACCTTGAAAACAAACCCCAGGAAATAAAATCATTGAAAAATATTCCAGTGGCCTGAAACAGAAATTGACAAATACAAAGAGTAGAAATTGAGATCTTAAAGTTTTCAGAGGAAGTATATAACTTTGATTTATAAAACAGTTAGGGAAAAAATTCTGATAGATGTTTACACCTCAGAAACTCATAATGCCTCACCAATGTAGAGCAAACAAATTCCTTAGTATGGCAATCTAGATAAAGAAATTAAACTTTGTGGAAATAGCACAATTTAATAAATGTCCCTACTGTCCTCACTGTTTTTAGAATTGAAATGAAGATGATTCATTGAGAGTATTACTGAGATGTATTTACACTTATATTTTTATCTAACTCTAAAAAAATCTGTTATAAAAAATTGTAGCTGTACCATAATCTGTAGTGTATGAAATATAAATTTAAAACCAGAAAGCAAAATTATAACATGTTGTTCTGGGACTGATACTAATTGATCTCAATTTTTTTAAAAGAAGAAATCAGATTATTTTTTCACTAATCATAATAATGAAAATAATTTAAAGTCTGAGAGGTATTAAATAATCCCTACAGTGTTAGAGATAATTAAACTCTAATATATTTTACGAGATGGCCAAAACTCTATTATGCCATACTACCTCTCTTATTGAAACATATAATAGTAATCACTACTTTACAATTTAATTATTGGTATTATACTTTAATATCACTATTTGAACGAATTGGACCATGCTATCTGATATACAAAGATTAGACCATATATCTTTTTGTGTGTTTAGGCTTTACACATATGACAAATAATCTCCCTATTAAAAACCAAATATTCCTATATTACCTGAATTTATATCACATAACAAGTTTTGAGATGCAGTTTTAAGTAGACAAAATTAAACACTGCATGTGAAGTTGGTTGATTTACACTGAAAACTTGAAACAGTAATAACTTGAAGTTGAGTGAGAAATTTATTGTTTTCTTTCTCTTCTCTGGAATATCTCCTGCCTCACCAAAAACACATCACATGACATTTTAATCCCAATCACTAAATATTTCTGAGCAATATTATTCTCAGAATGATCTTTCCATCTTTCTTAGAGGAGTCAATTGTTCTTAAAAAGTTTCACATAATTAAAATGAAATGATATTTTTCTGAAGATCTACAATGTTCTATTAATAATTTTATTTTTTGTTCCAAATTTGTCTCCCTCCATTCATGCACCCAGCTACCAATGGGAAAGGCAAGAAATATAATATCTGTTTCCATATTAAGTCATATAAAATATTTACACATTGGACACATGGCAGCAAAAAAGGAAACAAAATGTAAAGCAAAAAATTTTTCTTCAATCCATACTCAAAGACAATTAGTCCTCTATCTGTACATGGAAAACATTTTTCATCAAAACATCCTGCTCTTAAAGAAATAGTTCCCAAAAGAACAAAAATGCATCCCTTAATGATAATGATAGAAAGCTAATTTTTTCTTCATACATGCAGGATTTACTTTCTTAGCTTCAAATAAGTTCTAGGAAGATAACAGTGTTTTATCATTTCCCTTGTGATACATCATGGCTTTTCCAGGACATCCATTATCTTACATCTGGACATCACTTTTCTGTTCCAGAGCTTCCTCATGGCATTTTTCATCTCTCTGTTTCTCAGAGTGTATATCAAAGGGTTTAACATAGGAGTGATGATAGTATAGAAGACAGTTAGAGATTTATCAATGGGGAAGGTACAGACTGGCCTAGCATACATGAAAACACAAGGGACAAAGAAGAAGACAACAACTGTGATGTGGGAGATACAAGTAGCGAGAGCTTTTTGTCTACCTTCTGAACTTTGAGTTTTCAAAGAGTGTAGAATGACCCCATAGGAGGTAAGCAAGAGTACAAAGACAGTTGTGCATATTGCTCCCCCATTGGCAACCACTGAGATGCCAATTATATAGGTATCTGTACAGGAAAGTTCCAGTAAAGGGTACATGTCACAAGCAAAGTGATCAATGATATTGGGTCCACAGAATGGGAGATTAAGAATGAGAAGCAACTGAACTATTGAATGCATGAAACCTCCAAACCAGGATAGCAGCAACAGCAGAATGCATACATGCCATCTCATAGTGACTAAGTAATACAAGGGTTTGAAAATGGCTACATAGCGATCATAGGCCATGAAAATAAGGAGGAAAACTTCAGCCCCACCAAATAGGTGTTCCAAGAATAGCTGAACCATGCAAGCTTGGAAAGAAATGGTTCCATTGTCATAGAGCATGTCTAGAATCATTTTAGGGACAATGGTAGTGGAATAGAGAGCATCCATGAAAGACAAGAAGGCAAGAAAGAAGTACATAGGGGACCTTAAACCCTTACTTCCAATGATAGTTATGATGATTAGGGTGTTGCCCACCATAGTTAAAATATAGATAATTAAGAACACAGCAAATAATATTTTTTGTGCCTCTGGAATTTGGGTAAGGCCTACTAGGACAAACTCAGTGACATTGTTCCTGTTTTCCATTTTTTTAAGGATGGCAATGGGGGAGAGTGAGAGTAACTGTTTATTAAATGCAGTACCAGACTTATCATTAGGAGATCCTTGAGTTAAGTTCTTACATCTACCCCTTTTTGTTGACAACCTGCTTAACCTTAATAGGAATCAGTTTCCATACCAGAAAAGTGCTCATGTCATAACACTCCCTACTTCACAGAGCTTTTGTAGGGCAGAGGGGAAAAAAGAAATGATGGATATTCTGTCTGCCAAGTTTAATCTTGCCTACAAAACTTGCTTTAACTTTTGTAGTTTCAGTAGTCAAATTTTTACCTATAAAGATATTTGTGCACAATAAATATTTTATTGACCCTCTATTTATATCACTTTCATGTCTCAGTATGACCCCCCTACGTGTGAAAGTATACGAAATAAGCCTTACTCATAGTTTCTCTTCTATGTAACAAAGAAAATAAATCATTGTTTCTCTAGTATTTCCTGTGACAAATTTGATCACAATAATTGCATTACATTTCAGTTGTCTTTTATATTAATACTATTATTCATTTTGTGGAATTTGTTCTCCATTTTATAGCTCTTTGAGTCTGCTTTAATTCAAAAAAATCTAATGTTTCTTTTGCAGATGTTCATATTTCTAATACAGACATGTTCTGTCACTTTTTAGTAATCCCCAATAGATGAATACTTATATTGCTTTTATTTTTTGTTACTACAAAAATTAATGTGATGATAATTTTGGTATGGAAAAGTCCTTTTACTGATGGCCTCTAGAGGATGGACTAGCAACGAGTTTCCCCTTTTGCAATGGCACTTCAAAATTAATAATATTATAATGTTCTCCATGTATTTTGCATATCGAAATAATCAGTTGAATCATTCAATTTCTTCATTTATGTCCTTAAGTTCCTGTAGAGATTAAAAAATTGTTCATGTGAAAAGATCATCACCAGAAATTGTGGTTAGTGGTTTAATTCTTTATTATGATAACATGAACCTTTTTCATTTCTCACTGAACCACGTGGAAAAAAAAAATCTCATTGAGCTTAGGTTAGCATTTATAATCTTAAGGCAAAGCATATTGTGCGATAAATTCAGAAATATGAATAGTTTTTTATAAATATATTACCCCTCCATAAAGTGAATTGTTTCATATCCTTGATTTTGATGTATTTTCCATCATTTTGAAAGACAGCAATGTAGGTCAATGAAAATGCTATTCATCACCTCTTACCCTTTTATACCACAGAGACAAAAAAATACATGGTAATTTGCTTCAGTTTAAAAGTTCTATATGGATCTTAATATTACCAGTTTTTTCTTCCAATTCCCTCACATCAGTATTTTTCCAAACAGCTCCACTTCCTTAGATTGTGATATTGATTCCGTATGAGTCCATGGACATTTTTGTGGACAAAGGAAGATTTTATCTGCATTCAATAAAAACCAAACTCATGTCTGAGTCATTCTAATACTGTCTTCTTAAAATTTTCTTCTCTAATTGAATCCTTTGAGGAATCTGCCCAGAGAACAAGAACCATCCACATGATCCTAAAGTTCAATGTCTCTGGAGCTGTCTCAGAGTTAATAACTGTAATTGTACAGTCAAGAAAAAAAAACAGTCCAAAGGAGGAAACAGCAGAGATATTTCATTTTTTTAATGTATTTTTTCTCTTTTATTTTATTATTATTATTATTATTTTAATGTTCCACAATCACTTCCTTAAAATTAAGATTTATCCCCACAATGCCTTCCCCCCATTACCCCCCTGTCTCCCCATGACAACATGCAATTCTGCATAGGTTTTACATATGCTTTCCTATTGAGCACATTTCCACTATAGTCATGCTATGTAGTGGAAATAAAATAAATGGAAGAAATCATATAACAAATCAAAACATAATACACTAAAACCCCCACACACAAACATGATCCGCTACATTGTGCAGATGACCTCCATATTTCTTTCTCTGAGTGTGGAAGGCATTTTGCCTTAGAAAACCACCATTGGGATTCTTTTTTTCAGTAAGTTCTTCTGTTATTATGAAGTTCCAAGTCCACCGGAAAAAACTCTGGCACACTGTGGTCGTTGCTGTGCACACAGTTCTCCTGGTTCTGCTCCTTTTGCTCAGCATCAGATCATATAAGTCCTTTCAGGCCTCTCTGAAATCTTCTTGTTCATCATTTCTTATGGCACAATAGTACTCCATTACATTCATATACCATAATTTATTTATCCATTCCCCAATTGATGGGCATCCCCTTGATTTCCACTTCTTGGCTACCACAGAGTGCTGCTATAAATATTTTTGTACATGTGGGACCCTTTCCCATTTTTGTAATCTCTTGGGGATACAGTCCTAGTAGCGATATTGCTGGGCCAAAGGGTATGCACGTTTTTGTAGCCCTTTGGCCATAGTTCCAAACCGTTCTCCAGAATGGTTGGATGAGCTCACAGCTCCACCAACAAAGAATTAGTGTTCCAACTTTCCCACATCCTCTCCAGCATTTATCATTTTCTTGTTCTGTCATGTTTGCCAATCTTATAGGTGTGATGTGGTACCTCAGAGTTGTTTTGATTTGCACCTCTCTAATCAGCAGTGATTTAGAGCACTTTTTCATATGATTATAGATATCTTAAATTTCTTCCCGTGAAAATTGCCTGTTCATATCCTTTAACCATTTATCAACTGGGGAATGACTTGTATGGTTATACATTTGAATCAGTTCTCTATATATTCTGGAAATGAGGCCTTTATCCCCGAGCTTAGCCGTAAAATTTTTTCCCAATTTACTACATCCCTCCAAATTTTGGATGCATTGAGTTTGGTTGTGCAAAAACTTTTCAGTTTAATGTAATCAAAATTACCCATTTTGCATTTCATAATTCTTTCTATTGTTTCTTTAGTAAAAAATTCTTCCCTTCTCTATAAATCTGATAAATAGACTATTCCTTGCTCCTCCAGTTTATTCATGGTATCAACCTTTATGCCTAAATCATGTCCCCATTTGAACTTTATTCTTGTGTACGGTGTCAGGCATGCACTGATATCTGGTGCTTGGCGGCTCTCACTGGCTCAGTTCAGCTTGTCTCCTGCCCTTGGTGGCGCTCCACCAGTTCCATTCACTGCTCTCAGGTTTCTCGGGTCCCATCCCCTCTGCTGTGCTGGCCTAGTTGCACTGTGTGCTGTGGGCTCACCCCCGTGGAAAGATCCTTCCTGGGGACCTTCCAGTCCAACCTGAGCTCCCAATCCATCACAGTCTGTCTCCCACTGGATTCCGCACCTCCAAAATTTGGTCAGATTCTCCTTTCATATGTATCCGAAGGAGTTTGTCCAAGAGCTTAGGTGAGTCGTTGCTCTCACTCCACCATCTTGACTCCGCCTAGAGATATTTTCAAGAGGAATCACTATTTCATGGAAAAGCTGGCCCTTTTAATAGTCTTTATGAGGTTTCTTCAAAGTTGCACCAAATGACAGCTGCAGCCTCAGGTGTATAGTCTCTTGAATTTTGAAAATATGAAAAACATTCATTCATCATGAACATTTGAATACATTAAAAATAAGTTTTTATCTTCCCTGAGGGGGGACAGAGGTAGAAAATGCAATTACTAACAATAATTTTATTAACTTTTGAAGTTTAATACTACTTTTTACTGGAATGACAGGCCAAATATCTAAGTTTTTCTGGACCAGACATTTGTTTCACTCCCTCCTTTTGTGGGTTCTACCTCTCCAGAATTGATTTTAGGGCATTATTTAAAGGTTTACAGAGGGGTTTGGGGAAGAATTGAGACAAGTACCTGCCCTTCGTCTGCAATCTTGGCTCTACACCCACATAACGCTATTCAGAAGAGAAAAGACCTCTGAATCCAAAACAACAATGAAAAGGTCATTGGCAGCCAGGATATTTGAAGTTAGGGGATTAGCATATTGGGGAATGCAAATAAGGCATTCCTGAAGTGCTTGATAGTATGGGCAAATATAAGAGTTAATCTGAAGAGATTATCATGTTATAATATTTGGCTGGCATTTCTAAATAAGGATTATTTATGAATGAAAGCAGGTATTTTCTTTATCTCTTTCCTTTTTTTTTTTGTTTGTGTTTTTGTTTTTTGGTATTAGATAAGTTCGAATCATTTTTCCACATTCTACACAAGGTCATTTGCCCTTAACCTCAGCTTCTAGTGCTTCCCTTCAAAAATATTTGACATTTCAAGATGAAGAACCAGGGCATAAGGAATAGAGAGCTCACACTAGCCATAGGTTTAAATGTCATTTCTCATATATTTTCGCTGTGATTGCAGCCAAGTCTATTCATATAAATGTTCTATATAATTCTAACCTCCAAATTCATTTGAACAGAAGGTGTTGGTGCAATCACAGATTCACTTTTCCTTCTTTGTTTTTGTTTATTTTTTCAAAGTACATTTGTTAAATGATGGGGGGCAGGGAGAGACAAAAATTAAAGCATTCAGACAAGAAGGAGGGAAGCTAGAAGAATGCCAGGCTATCCCTTCTGTGCGTTCACAAACTTCCCACTGCAGGTCACAGCAGCTCTGGATCCCACTCCAGCATGCTCCATCCCCAGGTGCCAGTAGCCACACACAGGCTAAGCACAAGGTTCCCCTGCTCTGGAAACTGGGCTGGAGTAGCTCCAGCGAGGCACCCCCAAGACCCAATGCCCATGGCACCACCATCTCCTGTGTCACTTGGCCACCTGCCCCGGCCACGTGCCCTGATCCCCTGTGCACCTGGTGCTGGAACACCCTGATCTTCTCTTTCACACCTCCATCATGTTCAACTCGACCTCTGGGTGCTATTCTGCACTGGGCAGACCCCAGAGGTGCTGCTGGAGATGATCCCCACTCTGCCTCTATGCCTTACAACCAGCACACCTCATGGCCAGCAGGCAGGCCAGGAGTCTTGGGTACATTCAGGCCACCATGTCTTGGTTGTTGTCACCTTTGACTCGAGCATCATTAAGGGCACATCGGAGCACGTGGGGTCATGGTCCTATTCATGGAAGTCAGCAACATCTTGCTTACAATGAAAATGATGATGGGGCTCAGCAAGGATGAGGGGGGCTTTGTCTAGTTCAGGTATTCATGCAGTCAGCCATCCTCAGCACTGCCTTGTCAGTGTGAGTACAAGTTGGAATAAAGACTACTCTTCATAAGGGCTTCACAAATACACCTTTAATGAAAAGCAGAAGATGAAAACACATTCTGAGACTTTCATCTCTTTATACTATGCTCTCCAATTGACTTATCAATGGAAACATTTGGAGAAGTGAACAGTTATTCCTCAACCCCCCTTTCATTTCAGTCTATTTCATATGTCTAAAAATCATGTTAAGGAAATACTTTTTTAATGCTCATATTTGACTACAAAATAATTTTATTGCCTTTGAAAAACTCTTTTGAGGGAGATGTCACTTTGCTCATGATTTCATAAGAGAAAAACAACTGCCTACATTTGTGGGTAAACATAAGCTTCCTCTTAATATCAGCCCCCCAAAAAAGGAGAAATTATGATTAAGTGTGTAGTACACATACATTCATGTGTAGGGGTGCAGGAAAGGACGGTTATTGTTTAGAGAATAAAGATTAGGCGAGTGTCTGACCTATTTTGGTTGCCAAAATCTACTTGATGAAATTATGGAATGTGAAACTATATATAAGAAAAATTTCCCTATGAAATACATGTACAACCCCCTGTTGCACCAATGTAATATTCATAACACCTATTGCAGGTATGAATAAACCTGTGTAATTCTTAATTGGAAAATACAACAGACTCCACATGAAAGACAGAACTAAAATATTTATTGAAACACCAGAAAGCCAAATCCATCATAGCAATAAAGAAATCCATCATAGTAACCACAAGTCTATACACATCATCAGGAGTTCCCACAAACAGGCTCCCCTGAGCAAAATGCCCTTCTCTTACTCATACTCAGCTGCCTCTTTTCTCTGTCCTTCCTAGCTCTGACTGCTGCACCCTTCCTGTTAAATCCCTTCCTGTTCAACCCTTCAGTAAGCGCATCCCACCACAAACTTCATGTGATTCAAATTCACATGACTTAGACTTCCATGTATCTTCAGGAGATCACATAGGACTATTAATGGAAAGGGAAAGATGTTCCCATTCCTTTAAAATACATGAATTTCATTAAAAATACGTTAACAATACAATCTCTTGCCAGGAGGATATCTTGTGTGAACAGTGTGCAGTGCATGTGTGTGTATGTGTGTGTGTGTGTGTGTGTGTGTGTGTGTGTGACAGAGAGAGAGAGAGAAAGAGAGAGAGAGAGCACTGCTATTTGCTACCTGTGGAGATATTATTGGGAATTTTTTCAACAACAACTATAGTTTACTCCATGATTTGTGATCAGTAACTATAGTTTACTCCATGTTGACTGATAACTCTAAATCAAGAGAAACAGAATATGAAAAAGAGGTGTTTCTTTTTCTCCATGATATAGGCAAATCAACATTTAAGTGTCTTTGATTCTTTTCTTGTCACAAGGATTCCTTTCTTTTAAAATTCTAGATTTGAAGTATATCAAAAAAGAGGGAAACAAATTTACACGTCTTTGAACCTCAGAATAAAATTGTAACATAAAGATAAAAATACATGTTGAACTGCCAATAGTTGGCCAGATAACTTGAGAGCTCATATTCACTTTAAATTTCTGGAAGGAGGAATTTGTCACAAGATGGTGGAGTAGAAAGATGCACATACACTAACTCTTATCCCACAGTATATAAAATACCTGTAAAGAAGAACTTTCAACAAATTCTAGAGCAGGAGAAGCTACAGAACAACAGTGTAGAATATTTCTAGCCAAGGTGACCTGAAAGACCAATGAGAAAGGTCTGTTGCACGGGATGTGGAGCAGATCCCAGCCCAACCTTGGCCACATGGCACCAGAAGGGGCAGAACCAAGCAAGCTTCAGGGGCAGAATCTCCAGCAGCAGCACAGATCCTTCAACCCACAGACGCCAAAGGTCAGTGAGAGGGTCTTTTAGCCTGGCCGAGAAGGTAGCTGGATGTTCCCATAACTCGGACTTCCTCAGGTGGCAGCAGTGGAGAGAGTAGCTGGCCAGGGCTGCCAAGGCAGGCAGCAACTTTCATACATTGTTGAAGGTCTCACTGTAAACCCCCTGAGGGAGAAGCTCTGCCCCTACCTGAGGAGTTGATCTTAATCTCACACTGAATACCTGCCTGCCCCTTCCTAAAGCCCCTGAGGGTTTGGAGAAGCTTATCTGAATCTCAGTCCCCAGTGGTGGCTTGGCAAAACTGGAGACTAGGTGGTTGTAGAGAGGAAACTCAGAAATCAAGTAACTGGCTGGGAAAATGCCTTAAAAAGGGGGAAAAAAATAAGACCACAGAAGGTTACTTTTATGGGGAACAGGTGTCTCCCTCCATCCTTTCAGATGAGGAAGAACAAGGCATACTATCACAGGAAGTCAAGGCCTCTGCCTCCAGGGGCTCCAAAGGGTAATTAAATTGGGCTCCGGCAATAGAAGACCTTGAAAAACAAGTTAGTAGCTTAGTAAAGGAGAACCAAAAAAATGCTGAGGAAAATAACAGCTTTAAAAAGAGGCTAACTCAATTGGAAAAAGTGGTCCAAAAAGCCAATGAGGATAAGGAGGCTTTAAAAAGCATAATTAGCCAAATGGAGGAGAAGGTTCAAAAGCTCACTGAACAAAATAATTCATTGAAAGAGAAAACTGAGTTCAGGGAAGTGAATGACTATGAGATAAATCAAGCCGTTAGAAAACAAAACCAAAAGTTTGAAAAAAAAAACAGAAGATAATGTGAAACATCTCACTGGAAAAACAATTGACCTGGAAAATAGATTCAGGAGAAACAACCTAAAAATTATGGGACTACCTGAAAGCCATGATCAAAAAAAGATCCTATACATTATCTTCCATGAAATTACCAAGGAAAACTGTCCTGATATTCTAGAACCAGAGGGCAAAGTAAATATTGAAAGAATCCTCTGATCATCTCCAGAAGGAGACCTGAACAGAGAAACTCCTAGGAACACTGTGGCCAAATTTCAGAGTTCCCAGATCAAAGAGAAAATACTGCAAGAAGTTAGAAATAAATAATTTGAGTACTGTGGAAATACAATCAGGATAACATAGGATCTAGCAGCTTCAAAATTAAGGGATCAAAGGGCTTGGAATAGGATATTCCAGAGGTCAAAGAACTGGAATTGAAACCAAAAATTGCCTACCCAGGAAATATGAGTATAATACTTCAAGGGAAAACATGGTGATTCAATGATATAGAAGACATTCAATTATTCATACTGAGGAAAAGACCAGGTCTGTGTAGAAAATTTGACTTTACAATACAGGAATCAAGAGAAGCATGAAAAGGTAAACAAGAAAGAAAAAAAATGTAAAAGACTCTCTAAAGCTGAACTGTTTACATTACTACATGGAAAGAAAATAATTTTAACTCTTGAATTTTTTCTCAGTATTTGGGTAGATGGGAAGATTGTACATACACACACACACACACACACACACACACACACACACACACACACACACACATATATATATATATATATATATATATATATATATATATATATATATAGACAGAGTGTACAGGGTGGGATGAATCAGAAGAGTTGATATCCACACACAAAAAATAAAATAAAATAAAAATTAAGGGGTGAGAGAGGAAAATAGAGGGAAGAGAAAGGGATAAATGGAACAGGGAAGACCATAACTCATAAAAGAGATAATAAAAATCTTGCTCAATGGAGGAGAAAAGGGAGAAGGAGAGAGGGGAAAATTGAAGCTCCTCTCTCCACATTGTGACTGAAGGAGGGAAAAACATGCTCACTAAATTTGAGATGAAAATTCATATCACACCACAGGAAAGTAGGAGAGGAGGCAACAAGTGGGGTGAGGGGAACGATAGAGGGGAGGGCAAATGGGAGAAGGGAGTTATTAGAAATAAACACTTTCAAGAAGGGACAAGGTCAATTGAGGGGAAAAATAAGGGGGGGTAGAGTAGGACAGAGGGCAATATAATTAGTATTACACAACACCATTATCATGGAAGTCTGTTGCAAAACGACACATATTTAGTCTGTATTTAATTGCTTGCCTTCTCAGTGGGGTTGGGGAGGGAGGCAGGAAGGAGAAAAGTTGGAGTTCAAAGTATTAGCAACGAATGTTGAGAATGTTTATTGCATATAATTGGGAAATAAGAAATACAGGGAGTGAGATATAGAAATTTATCTTTCCATACAAGAAAAGAGAGAAGATGGAGATAAGGGAAGGGTGGGGTGTGATAGAAGGGAAGGTGCATTGATGGAAGTAGTAATCAGAATGCAAGGTATCAGGAAGGGAGGGGAGAGGAGTTATGGGGAGAAAAATTGGACATGTTACAAAGCGAGGTAAAAACAATTAGAATTAAAACAATTGACTGACTTAATTACTGAGAATAAATCAATGATATCTTTAGTTTGGGGAAAAGAATTTTAGTCTCTATTTCCTTGAGGAAGGTAACCTTGGGCAAAATTTTGCATTGATGGAAAAGTTAAGGTTTTAATAGTAAATTTGATTTTATGATTGCTATTTAATCAGGAACTAGAACACGTATAGAAAGGCATGTAAGCCACTTAAGATTTGCCTCAAAGGATGTTCCTTAGCTAAAGTAAAATTATAATCTTATTTGAAACCTAGTTATTGGAACTTGCCATTTTTAGATGCTATGGGACAATTAAGTGACTGTTCTTCTGAGTCTAACTCCAAGTATGGAGAGTAAGAAAGGCGGTCTGAGCCTCCAATCCATGATGCCAATAAGCCTGTGAGATGCTGGTATGAACTGCAAAAGGTGATCTCATGGGAAGGGTGGGAGAGCGGCTGTTCATTCTGGGTTGAGGCAAGATTCTCCTGACTCTGTTTCTCCACTGACTTTAAGCAGACTTTAAGCCTGACTGAATATAAGTGGACAATCTAATCCTGCTTGGAACTGACATGAAGTTCGGGAGATATTGTATCCCTGAAATGTCCATACTCTTCGTGGCAATTTCCGATAGTCCAAAGGTTTGTAAGCTTAATACCAGATCTATTAAATTATAGATTATTGGTAGGGGAACATCTGAGGTTAAGTCTAAAATTAAGCAATTAGGCATAGGACATTACACAAACAACACTAGGTTAGTGTCCTTTAATTCTTAGTAATACTGTGAAGACAATTAGGTCAAGGACTTGTGAAGTTAGCATATGAAAATATTATTTGTGTCTCAGTTGGCAAATGTTTAAAAAAATTCTTTCCTGGTCCATATTGTAAATGCTTTAAAAAGAAGTATCACCTGACCAAAAGTTTGAGTTGTTTTTATCTGTTATAAACTGTGTTAAAAATTAAAAATAAAGAAATAAAAATACAACCAAAAAATTGTATTATAAAGTAGGAATTATCAAAACTACTTGGTAAGGAACAGAAGGGCAGACGAGTGGAATAGGTTAGGTATCCAAGACACAGTAGTCAATGAATATAGCAGTCTACTGTTTGATAAATCCAAGGACCCCAGCTTTTAGGATAAGAACTCACTGTTCGACAAAAATTGCTGGGAAAACTGGATAACAGTGTGGTGGAAAATAGGCATAGACCAACGCCTGACACCGTACACAAGAATAAAGTCCAAATGGTACATGATCTAGGTATAAAGATTGATACTATAAACAAATTAGTGGAGGAAGAAATAGTGCATTTATCAGATTTATGGAGAAGGGAAGTATTTTTGACTAACCAAGAGATAGAAAACATTATGAAGTGCAAAATGGATAAATTTGATTACATTAAATTGAAAAATTTTGCACAAACAAATCCAAGGAGAAAACTGGGAAAGAATTTTTGCAGCTAGTGTCTATGATAAAGGCCTCATTTCTAAAATATGTAGAGAACTGAGTCAAATGTACAAGAACACAAATCATTCCCCAACTGGTCAAAAGATATGAACAGGCAGTTTTCAGAAGAAGAAATCAAAGCTATCTATAGTCATATGAAAAAATACTCTAAATCATTACTGATTAGAGAGATACAAATCAAAACAACTCTGAGATACCACATCACACCTATCAGATTGACTAACATGAAAAAGCAGGATGATGATAAATGTTGGAGAAGATGTGGGAGAGTTGGATCACTAATTCATTTTTGGTGGAGCTGTAACCTGATCCAACCATTCTGGAAAGCACTTTGGAAGTATGCCCAAAGGGCTACAAAATGTGCATATCTTTTGACCCAGTAATATCGCTTCTAGGACCTTATCTCCAAGAGATAATAAAAATGGGAAAGGGTCTCACATGTACAAAAATATAGCAACACTCTTGTCATGGTCAAAAAGTAGAAATCAAGGGGATGCCCATGAATTGGGGAATGGCCGAATAAATTATGGTATATGAATGTAATGGAATGCTATTGTGCTTTAGGAAATGATGAACAGGAAAACTTCAGAGAGGCCTGGAAAGATTTATATGAACTGATTTTGAGTGAAAGGAGCAGAATCAGGAGAACTTTATACACAGAAACAGCCACAGTTCATGAGAATTTTTTTCTGGTAGACTTAGAACTTCATTGCAATCGAAGGACTTAAAAAATTCCCAGTAGTCTCTTAAGGCAAAATGTCTTCCACATCCAGAGAAAGAACTATGAAATTCGATCACAGAATGTAGCAGATCATTTTCTCTTGTATTACATTTTGGTTTGTTTTATGATTTCTCCCATTCATTTTACTTCTTTTATGCAACATGACTAAGGGGAAAATATATTTAATACGAAGTTACGTGTAGAACTTGTATAAAATTACATGCTGTCTCAGGGAAGGAAGGGAGGGAGTGGGAAAAGAATCTAAATTATATGAAAGTAGCTGTAGAACACTGCAAAAAATAAAATAATAATAAAAAAATTTCTGGAAGATGTGGGTCTATATGAGCGTATGTATACATTAGTTTTCTTAAAGTTATTTTTTTTTCTTTTCTTAGTCCTTTTGAAATATGTGATCAAATCCCCATGTACCTAAATACTCATTTCCTGGAATAATCTGAAAATCCCTTTGTATCCTTAGTCTATTGTTACAAAGATTTCTTAGGTTTTTACATTTATGTTAAACTCATAATAAAAAAAAAACAAAGGAAAACAAATTTCCTTAAATATTTTAGAAGCAGTGAAAGCAGAACAGGACAGTTTCTCCATTATCATAATATCAATCTTGTGATCGTTTTGAGCATTCCAATTAGTGCATTTTAAACTTCTTATATACAAATCTTTAACATACAATTAGAAAATTATTAACATTAGAACATAAAAACATGCTATTCTGTGTATTAATCTATATTTCCTTATACTCTGTCTTAAAACAATTTGATAATTTAAAATATATGTAATGATCATAAAGGAGCACTCTAAAAAAAAGAAGCTTCTTGAGATTTGCAAAGCAACGTATATATGTTAAGTCATTTGATCTTCATAAGAATTCTGCAAGTAAGATCTATTATGGTCACTTTGCAGGGTATGAAGCTGAAGCTAAAAGAGGTTAAGTGAATGGCCCAGGGCGACATAGTTATAAAGTCTCTAGGTGTAGAACTGAACTCAAGATATCCTTAATCAAAGTCCAGCAGTCCTAACCATGTAGCTTTGTTGCTACAAAAAAAGTATGCCCTCATTTGTAGACCACTCTGGGATTGGAGGGGGCAGACTTCCCTCCAGTTCTACACCTGAGGGAACTAATGATTCTCCACAGATCAAGATTGTAATAACAATGTAACAGTTGATAAACCACATACAAAAAAATCCAGAAGAAAATAACACCTTTAAAAATAAAATTGACCAAATGGAAAAGGAGGCACAAAAAAGTTCACTGATAAAATCAACCCGTTATAAACTCGAATTGATCAAATGGTGAAAAAAAGTGTGAAAGTTCATTGAAGAAAATAATTTCTCAAAAATTGGCGTTCGGTAAATGGAACCTAATGACTCCATAAAACATCAAGAAACAACAAAACAAAGTCAAAACAATGAAAAAAAAGATACAAGAAAATGTGAAGTATTTCATCAAAGCAAGAACTCACCTGGAAAATAAATCAAGGAAAAAAGTTAATTAGGGCACTATCTGATTGTGATGAAAAGGCACCAACTTAGCACAATGGATAGACCTCAGGGAATGGGATATGGAAGTTATGATTTTAATATGCCCTCAGGCACTTACTATGTGATCTTGCACTTCCTTATTATTAATTTGTTTTCAGTTTTCTACAATTACTTCTATAAGTCTTAGATTTTCTCCTCCTTCCCCCTTCTTCTTCTTGAAATTCCTGCCTCCTTGAAATTCAATCTTATATGGGTTCTACATATATGTTCCTATTAAACATATGTTCCCATTAGTCATGTTGCACAGAAGAATTAAAATGATTGAGAGAAACCAAGAGAAAAAAAACAAAACAAAACAAAACATAACACAAAAAATTCTGCTCCATTCTGCAATCCAGTTCCTTAGTTCTTTCTATAGATGTGGGAGAGATTTTGTCTCAAGAGTCCATTGGGAATGTATTATGTCCCTGCATTGCTGTGAAAGGCTAAATCTACTAGAAAAATTCCTAGTGTACTGTGGTTGATACCATTTACAATATTCTCCTGGTTCTGCTGCCGTCACTCAGCATCAGTTTATCCTTCCAGACCTCTCTGAAGTCTTAATGTTTATCATTTTCTATAGCACAATAGTATTCCATTACATTCATATACCACAACTTGTTCAGCCATTCCCCAACTGTTGGGCATCCCCTTGATTTCCAGTTCTTGATCAACACAAAGAGAGCTGCTATAAATACTTTTGTACGTGTGGAACCCTTTCCTATATCTATGATCTCCTTGGGATACAGTCCCAGAAGCAATATAACTGGGTCAAAGGGTGTGCACATATTGGTAGCCCTTTGGGCATAGCTCCAAATTGTTGTCCAGAATGGTTTGATCATCTCACAGCTCGACCAACAATGAAATAGTGTTCAAACTCTGCCACATCTTCTCCAACATTGATCATCTTCCTGTTTTATCATATTAGGCAATCTGGTAAGCATGATGTGGAACCTCAAAGTTTTTATTTGTATCTCTCTAATCAATAGTGATTTAGAGCATTTTTTATATGACTAGAGATAGCTTTACTTTCTTTTTTAAAATTTATTTATTTAATTCTGACATTGATTTTCACAAAATTTTGGGTTTCAAATTTTCTCCCCATTTCTCCCCGCTCCCCACCACAAAACACCAAGCATTCTAATTGCCCCTAACACCAATCTTCCCTCTCTTCTAACATCCCTTCCTTTCCTTGTCCCCATCTTCTCTTTTGTCCTGTAGGGCCAGATAACTTTCTATACCCCAATACCTGTATTTCTTATTTCCTAGTAGTAAGAACAATACTTGACAGTTGTTCCTACAACTTTGACTTCCCACCTCTCTTCATCCCTCCCTCCCCACCCATTCCTTTTAGGAAGCAAGCAATTCAATATAGGCCATGTCTGTGTAGTTTTGCAAATGACTTCCGTAATAGTTTGTTTGTGTACGACTAACTATATTTCCCTCCATCCTGTCCTGCCCCCCACTGCTTCTATTCTCTCTTTTGATCCTGTCCCTTCCCAAGAGTGTTGATTTCAGATTGCTCCCTCCTCCCATAGCCCTCGTTTCCATCATCCCCTCCACCCTGCTTATCCCTTTCTCCCCCAAGTTCCTGTATTGTAAGACAGGTTTTCATACCAAAATGAGTGTGCATTTTATTCCTTCATTTAGTCGAATGTGATGAGAGTAAGCTTCATGTTTTTCTCTCACCTCCCCTCTTTTTCCCTCCACTGAAAAGTCTTTTGCTTGCCTCTTTTATGAGAGATAATTTGCCCCATTACATTTCTCCCTTTCTCCTCCAATATATTTCCCTCTCACCACTTCATTTCATTTTTTTAAGGTATGATAGCATCCTATTCAATTCACTCTGGGCTCTCTGCCTCTGTGCATGTGTGTGTGTGTGTGTGTGTGTGTGTGTGTGTGTGTGTGTGTGTGTGTGTGTAATCACACCAATTATCCAGATACTGAAAAGTTTCAAGAGTTACAAATATTGTCTTTCCATGTAGGAATGTAAACAGTTCAACTTTATTAAGTCCCTTATGACTTCTCATTGCTGTTTACCTTTTAAAGCCTCTCTTCATTTTCATGTTTGAAGGTCAAGTTTTCTTTTCAGCTCTTCTCTTTTCATCAAGAATGCTTGGAAGTCCTAGAGTTCATTGAAAGACCATGTTTTCCCCTGAAGTATTATGCAAAAGTATTATATTTTGCTGGGTAGGAGATTCTTGGTTTTAGTCCTAGTTCCTTTGACTTCTGGAATATCCTATTCCACGCCATTCAATCCCTTAATGGAGAAGCTGCTAGATTTTGTGTTATTCTGATTGTACTTCCACAATACTTGCATTGTTTCTTTTTAGCTTCTTGCAATATTTTCTCCTTGACCAGGGAAATTTGGAATTTGGCCACAATGTTCCTAGGAGTTTCTCTTTTTGAATCTCTTTCAGGTGGTGATCGATGGATTCTTTCAATACTTATTTTGCCCTCTGGTTGTAGAATATCAGGGCAGTTTTCCTTGATAATTTCATGAAAGATGATGTCTAGGCTCTGTTTTTGATCATAGCTTTCAGGTAGTCCCATAATTTTTAAATTGTTTCTCCTGGATCTATTTTCCAGGTCCCTTGTTTTTCCAATGAGATATTTCACATTCTCTTCCATTTTATCATTCTTTTGGTTTTGTTTTTTGATTTCTTGGTTTCTCATAAAGTCATTAGCCTCCATCTGTTCCATTCTTATTTTGAAAGAACTATTTTCTTCAGTGGGCTTTTAGACCTTCTTTTCCATTTGGCTAATTCTGCTTTTGAAAGCATTCTTCCCCTCATTGGCTTTTTGAACCTCTTTTGCCAATTGAATTAGCCTATTTTTCAAGGTGTTACTTCCTTCAGCATTTTTTTGGGTCTCCTTTAGCAAGGTGTTGAACTGCTGTTCCTGCTTTTCTTGCATCTCTCTCATTTCTCTTCCCAGTTTTTCCTCCACCTCTCTCACTTGATTTTCATCATCCTTTCTGAGCTCTTCCATGGCCTGAGCCCATTGAATATTTACTTTGGATGTTTGGGATACAACAGTCTTGACATCTATGTTTTTCCCTGATGGTAAGCATTGTTCTTCCTCATCTGAAAGGAAGGGAGGAGATATCTGTTCACCAAGAAAGTAACTTTCTATGGTCTTATTATTTTCCCTTTTTTGGGCATTTTCCTACCCAGTTACTTGACTTTTGGGTCCTTTGTCAAGAGTAGGGTATACTCTGGGAATCTTTGAGATCTCAGTTCATTCCAGGTGGCACAATCAGGCATGTACTACTCTGGACACAGAGAGGGATTTTTGTGCCCAGAATCTTAGCATATAGATCTCCACAGCCACTTGGCCTCTAGTTCCGATTAAAGTCAGCACTGGAGGCTGATTTTCAGATAAGCTGGATGGGCAGAGCCACCATTCAGTTTGATACAAAGACCAGCTTGGCCATGTCCTCCACCTAGGCCTGATGTAAGTCTCAGCCCTTCAATGCCCCCAGAGGTTTTTATGCTCCAACAAAGGAGCTTCCATACGGGCTGCTATGCTGGCTCTGAGGTAGTTGCCTCTTGCTGGAGCTATGAGAAAGCCCTTCTCCCTTCCTGGATTGCTGATAAAACCCCATCATTGACCTTTTTTGCCTGTGGTTTGAGGGATCTGAGGACCCGCTGCTGCGACTGGAGATTCCTCCCCTCCTCCCAGAATATCATCATGCTGTTCCACACTGTGTTGCTGGGCCAAGGCTGGTCTAGGCTCTGCACTCTGCTCTGCATCCGGCACAACCAACATTTCCGTGATCCTTTCAGGTCACCGTGGGCTGGAAAGCTCCTCCTCGCTGTTGTTCTCCACTTCTGCTGCTCCAGAATTTGTTGTGAGTCCCTCTCTACTGGTATTTTATGGGCTGTGGGAAGGACCCTGTGGTAAGTGTATCTTCCTAGTCTGCCATCTTGGCTCCACACGAGATAGCTTTACTTTCTTCCTCTGAATACTACCTGTAGATATATTTGACCATTTATCAATTGGGGAATGGCTTATATTCTTATGCATTTGACTCGGTTCTCTATATATTTTCGAAATGAGCCCTTTATAACAGACACTAGTTCCAAAAATTCTTTCCCAGTTTTCTTCTCCTTTCTTAATCTTGGTTGTATTGGAGTTTTTTAGGGAAAAACTTTTCAATTTAATGTAATTAAAATTATCCATATTGCAATTTATAATGCTCTATCTCTTGTTTGGTCAAAAATTTATCTATTCTACATGAATCTCTCTCTCTCTTTCTCTCTCTTTCACACACACACACACACACACACACACACACACACACACACACACACACACACACTAGTCCTTTCTCCCCTGATTTCTTTATAATATCAATCTTTATACCTAGATCATGAATCCACTTGGACTTCCTTCTTGTGTACAATGTCAGATATTGGTCTACGACCACTTTCCACCTCACTTTTATCCAGATTTCCCATAAGTTTTGTCAAAGAGTGAGTGCTTTTCACAGAAGCTGGGGTTCTTGGGTTTATCAAACAGTAGATTGCTACATTCATCGATTACTCTGTCTTGAATACCTAGCATATTCCACTGGCCTACCTCTCTATTTCTTAGTCAGTACCAATGCCTTTGCATGACTGCTGCTTTATATTTCAATTTGAAACCTGGTAAAACTAGGTCACCTTCCCTAGCATTTCTTTTCATTAATTCCTTTGATATTCTGAACGTTTTATTCTGCCAGATGAATTTTTATATTATTTTTTCTAGCACCAGAAAATAATCATCTGCTAATTTGATTGGTGTGGTACTGAATAAGTACATTATTTTAGGTAGAATTTTCATTTCCATTATATTAGCTCTGCGTAGCCATAACCAACTGATGACTTTCCACTTAATTAGATCTGACTTTGTCTCTGTAAAAATTGATTTGTAATTGTGTTCATATATTCCCTTGGTTTGATTTGGCAGGTAGACTCCCAGATATTTTATGGTATCTATCATAGGTGTAAGTGGGAGCTCTCTTTCTATCTCTTGGTGTTGGACTTTGTTAGTAATATGTAGAAATACAGAGGATTTATGTGTATTTATTTTGTAACCTGAAACTTTGCCAAAAGTCTTTACTATTTCAAGTAGTTTTTTACTTGATTCTCTTGGATTTTGTAAGTATATCATCATATTATCTGAAAAGTGTGATAAATTAATTTCTTCTTTGCTTATTCTAATTCCTTCAATTTATTTCTTTGTCTTACTGCTAAAGCTAACATTTGTAATACCATAGTGAATTACAGTGGTGATAATGGACATCCTTGTTTTACCCCTGGTCTTATTGGAAACACTTCTAGTTTATCCTCATTTGTCCAATTTTCTCAGTTAGGTTTTGTGCTTCCTTTTCCATTTGTTCAATTTTCCTTTTCGAAGAGGTGTTCTCTTCATAGAATTATTTTTTTCATACTTTTAAAATCATTGGCCAAATTTTCTTCTATTTCCTCCTTCAGCTGGTCCAGGAGAGCTGTTTGTGCATGTCAGCAGTTCATAGTCCCTTCTGAAGTTTCAGAGGGGAGTACAGTTTCACTATTGACCTCTTTGATATTCTTCTTATGGTCCTTGGAACCACAGAAATATTTTATGGGGTTTTTTTGGGGTTTTTTGTTTGTTTGTTTTTGCCTTTGCTCTGCTTTTAGCTTTTTGTGTTTTGGCCTCTGGTTCTTTCAGTTAGAAACTGCGGAACTTGCTGTTGTGTTGAATGATGCAAAAAAGCTAAGGGTAGGTGCTTTTTTATCTTTTTATTTTGTGTTTCCCTGAATCAGCCCTGGGTCTAGCTTGCTAAGAATGGAGGAGGAGTAGTCTGGCCGCTGGAGATCTCCTTAGCTGAGCTGAGGCACAGGCAAGCTAAGAATGCAGTAACTTATTGGAGAGTAATACATTATGATTAGGTAGGATTCTTACCAGGAATGTAGAGTTGGTTCCATAATAAGAAAACTATTAGCATTGTGGATCATATCAACAACAGAACTAACAGAAACCACATGATTGTCTCAATAGATGCAGAATTATTAAAAACACTGGAGAACATAGAAATAAAGAGAAATTTCCATAAAATAATGGGCAGAATCTACCTAAAACCTTCAGCAAGCATTATATACAATGAAGAAAACTATAAGCATTTTCAATATGATCAGAGGTGAAACAAGAAAGTCCATTATCACCACTATTTTTCAATATGATACTAGAAATGTTAGGTGTAGCAATTAGACAAGATAAAAAAATCAAAGGAAATTGAATAGACAAAGAAGAAACTAAGTTATCACTCTTTGCAAATGATATGATGATATACTTAGAGAATCCCAGAGATTCAAGTAAAAAAAGCTACTTGAAATAATAAACAACTTTGGTAAAGTTGCAGGTTACAAAATAATCCCACACCAATCTTCTCCATTCCTGTATATTATTAACTAAGCCCACCAGCAAGAGATAGAAAGGGAAATCCCATTTAAAGTTAGGCTAGACACTATGAAATATTTGGGAGTCTATCTTCCAAAACAAATCCAGAGGCTATATGAACACAGTTACAAGACACATTTTTCGCACAGATTCAGATCTATAATTCAATTCAGATCTAAGTATTTAGATATAAATTCAGATCTAAGTAAGTGGAAAAACATTAATTGCTTGTGGTTAGGCCATGCCAATATAATGAAAATGACAATTCTACCTTAATTTATTTACTTATTTAGTGCCATAACAATTAAACTATCAGATAATTATTTTCTAGTGGATTAAACAGTATCAAATTTCATCTGCAAGAGCACAAGGTCTAGAATATCAAGGGGACTAATGAAAAGAAAGACTAAGGAAGATACCCTGGTGTTACCAAATCTGAAATTGTATTATAAAGCAGTAATTACCAAAACCACCTGGTATTGGCTAAGAAATAGAAGGGTAGACAAGTGGAATATACTAGATACTCAAGATATAGTAGGCAATGAATATAGCAATCTACTGTTTCATAAACAGGATCCCAGGTTCTGGGATAAGAGCTCACAGTTCGACAAAATTTGCTGGGAAAACTGGGTAACAGTGTGGTGTAACTAGACATAGACCAATGCCTGACACTGTACACAAGAATAAATTCCAAATGATCTAGGTAAAAAGATTGATGCTATGGACAAATCAGAGGAGCAAGGAATAGTATGTCAGATTTACAGAGAAGGGAAGAATTTTTGACTAAAGAAGAGATATAAAGCATTATGAAGTGCAAAATGAGTCATTCTGATTACATTAAGCTGAAAAGTTTTTTTACACAACCAAACGCAATGCACTTAGAGATGCAGAAAACTAGGAAAAATTGCATTTTTGCAGCTAGTGTCTGTGATAAAGGCCTCATTTCTAGAATATATAGAGAACTGTATCAAATGTATAAAAATACAAGTCATTCCCCAATTGATAAATAGTCGAATGATATGAACAGCAGTTTTAAGGGGAAGAAATTAAATATATCTGTAGTCACATGAAAAAAGTGCTCCGAATCACTACTGATTAGAGAGACAGAAATCAAAACAATTCTGAGGTACCATGTCCCACGTATCAGATTGGCAAACATGACAGAACAGGAAGATGATAAATGTTGGAGAGGATATGGGAGAATTGGAACACTCATCATTGGTGGAGTTGTGAGCTGATCCAGCCATTCTGTGGAGCAATTTGGAACTATGCCAAAAGGGCTACAAAAATGTGCATACCCTTTTGTCAAGTAATAGCCCTTCTAGGACCATATCCCAAGAGATCATAACAATGGGAAAAGGCCCCACATATACAAAAATATTTATAGGAGCACTTTTTCTGGTGGCCAAAACCTGGAAATCAAGGGGATGTCCATCAATTGGGAAATTACTGAATATATTGTGGTATTTGAATGTAATGGAATACTATTGCACTACAAGAAATGATGAACAGGAAGACTTCAGACAAGCTGGGAAGGACTTATATGATCTAATGCTAAGGGAAAGAAACAGATCCAGGAGAACTTTGGGCACAACAACCACCAGAGTGTACGAGAGTTTCTTCTGGTAGACTTGGAACATCATTGCAATTCAAAGACTTGAAAAAAGTCCCAATGGTCTTTTAAGGCAAAATGCCTTCCACATCCAGAGAAAGAACTATGGAATTCAATTGCAGAATATTAGCAGATCATTGTGTGCGTGTGTGTGTATGTGTGTGTGTGTGTGTGTGTTACATTTTGGTTTGTTATATGATTTCTCCTATTCATTTTCATTCTGTTGCACAGCATGACTATAGTGAAAATGTATTTAATAGGAATGTATGTGTAAAGTCTATATAAAATCGTGTGCCCTCCCAGGGAGGGAGAGAGGACCTGGGGGGAGGGAGGGGTAAAATATCTGTGTTATATCGTCGTGACTGTAGAACACTGAAAATAAAAAAAATTAATATAAAAAAGAAAGAAATTTTATGAATGAAAATTGATATTTTCTTTATCTTTTTCCTTTTCTTCCTTTCTTTGGCTATTGGACAAATTTGAATAATATTTTTTTTTGAAATGATACATAAGACAATTTGTCCTCAACACCAGCCTCTATTGCTTTCCTCCAAAATTATTTCATATTTCCTTTGTGTATTCTTTAAAAAATGAAGAACCATGACTTACTGAATAGAGAGGTCACCCTAAATATAGGATTATTTGTCACTTCTGACGCATTGTAACCATGTGATTTTGATCAAGTCAATTAACTTATAAACGTTGCATGCAAACCTGACACCAAAATTTAGGTGCAGAGGTGTTGATGAAATCACAAATTGGTTTTCCAAACACAGATTTTTAATTTTTATAGTAAATTTGCTTTATGATAGGAGATGGGAAAGACAGAAATTAAAGCATTCTTTCTCTCAAGGAGCTAATATTTTATTTGGGGGGAATAATATGCATACACATAAGTGCATATGCAAACAATCCATTTTCCTAAAAGTCAAATTATATTAATAGTTTAAAATTTTTGAGGTATAAATCACTTGTAGGAATGATATTGAGAATGTGTGAGTAATGGATAATGGGAAGAAAATATCTTAAAAGGCATTAAAACTGGTAGCATTGTAAGATGTCTCAATCCTTTAAGAGCATTCCAAGAATGCTCAAGTAGAGGCATAGTCAGGTGTCTCTAGAAATGATTTGTCACTGTGGGTACCAGTTGGAATAAATACTCTAATTTTCATAAGGGCTACACAAGTACATCTTTAATTGAAAGCATCAGACAAAAACACACACTATGGCTTTCATATCTTCATAATATTCTCTCCAATTGACCTATTAATTGAACCATTTAGAAAAATGAACAGTCATTCCCAATCGACCCCACTCCCTCATTTCAATTTATTTCATATATCGAAAAGTCATGTTAAGGAAAATTTTTTTAAATACTCGACTACAAAATAATTTTATTCCTTTTGCAAAAGCACTTTTGAAGGAGAAGTCAATTTATTCATGATTTCAGAAAAGAAAAAGTAAACACAAGCACCTGCTCACATTATGTGCAGAGTAAATAACAGCTTAGTACAAAAAAAAAGAAGAAAGTATGCTTAATCAGTGTATATGTGTACATTTATTTGTATGTAAGGGTATAGAAGAGGGATGTAACTGTTTAGGAAATAAGTATTAGGAGAATCTTTGACCTCTCTTGGTTCCCAAAATCTACTTGACGAAATAATTGCCTTATGAAATATAGGTACATTGTTCTTGCCAGGAGGAAATCCTGTATGAAGAGTGTTTTCTCTCTCTCTCTCTCTCTCTCTCTCTCTCTCTCTCTCTCTCTCTCTCTCTCTCTCTGTGTGTGTGTGTGTGTATGTGTGTGTGTGTGTGTTAGAGAGAGAAAGGGAGGGAGGGAAACAGATAGAGAGAGGGGGTAAGAGAAAGAAGGAGGGAGAGAAGGGCAGAAAAAGAGGTTGAGAGAGAGGAGAGTAACAGAGAGAGAGGGAGGGAGTGAGGGAGAATGAGAATGCTTCTCACCATCTTCAGAGACTTTATTGGATTTTTTAAATTTATGATCAATAACTATGGTTTCCTTTATGATGACTGATATTTTGAAATGAGGAGAAACAGAATTTACAAAAGAGCTATTTATTTCTCTATGATATATAGAAGTGAGTTCTTAAATGTCTTTGATCCCTTTTTTCGCACAAGCTTCCATTACTTTAAAAACTTAAACCTGAAGTACAACAAAAATGAGGGAAGGATATTTACCCTTCTTTGATTCCTAGAAGAAAATTGTGACATAAAGGGGAAAAAAACACATGCTAATGTGCCTATACTTGCCCAGGTAATTTGACAATTTATATTCAACTTAAATTTCTGGAGGATGTGGGTCTATGTGAGCATGTATATATGATATTAGTTTTCTTAAAGTTTTTTTTTTTCTTTTCTTAGCCAGTTTGAGAAATACAATATCAAATCCCCATGTACCTCATACTCCTTGAAATAACCTAAAAATCCTTGTATATGCTTGGTCTGTTGTTATTGAGATGTCTTCCTGGTTTCACTTTTATGTTAGAGTCATAGTAATAAGAAAAACAAGGAAAACAAATTTCCTTCAGTATATTTTGTAAGGAAAAAAATAGAAGAAAGCTTCTCCTCAGCCATAATACCAATTCTGTGATTATTTGAATCATTCCAATGAGTGTCGTTTACATTTCTCATATATGTGCTTTTTGTTTTATACATGAAGTATGATTAGATAGCTATTAACATTAGAATATACAGAGATACTATTCAATCCAGGGATTAACCTATATTCTCTTATATTCTGTCTTAAAAGAATTCAATGATTTAAAATATATATATAGTAACCATAAAACCCAGATTATTCAATTTCATAGGGTTTGCAAAGTAATGTTTATATGTTGTCATTTAATCTTCACAAGAACTCTTTGAGGAAAGCATTACTATGCCCATTTTACAGAAGCTGAAGTTAAGAGAAGTTAAATGATTTGTCAATGTAAACATAGTTATAAAGTCTTTGGGAGTATAAATTGAACTCAAGTCTTCCTTAATCCAAGTTCAGCACTCTTGGGTATTTTGCCAAAAAAAATAACAAATGATCTTGAATTTTTAAGAATGATGGAAGTCACTGTCCAGCTTACTTGCTGTGAAAGGGTATGCTCTTACTTGGAGATCATTCTGGGTAAAAATAAAAACAAAACAAAACAAAACTTTTCTCCATTTCTGGACCTGAGGGAAATAAATCATGTTCCTCTACAGATTAGAGTTATGATCTGAGAAGGCATTAACAACTTCGTAAGAGACATTTTAAAAATTAAAGAAGAGGGGGAGGAGTCAAGATGGCAGAGTAGAAAGACTCACATATGCTAGCTCCAAGTCCACAGCCCATAAATTTCCTGTAACAAGAACTACCCACAAATTCCGGAGCAGTTCAAGCCATGCAGCAACACAGTGGAGGAGATTTCTGTTCCAGCGAGCCCTGAAAAACTGGCGCCAAAGGTCCGTCACACACTGGACAGCAGAGCCCAGCCCTGCCCTGCCCTTGCTGCAATGCCCCGAGAGGAGCAGATCCGAGCAGGTTTCAGGGACACAATCTCCGGCAGCCACTAGCGTCCCTCCACCCACAAGCGCTACAGGTCAGTGAGAGAGACTTTTGGGCTGGCCAAGAGGGGAGCAGGGTGTCTCCATCACTCAGGCCCCCTCAGGAGGCAGCGGCGGAGACAGGGACAGCAGCAGACCCGGGCACCCAAGCAGGCAGGAGCTCCACTCCATTACTGAAGGTCTCTGCATAAACCCTCTGAGGGAACTGAGCCTGGGAAGTATCCCTGCCCCCACCTGAGCACCAGAACTTAAGTTAACATTGAATAGCAGCCCCACCCACCACTGAAAGCCTTGAGGCTGGGGAGCAGCATCTGAATCTCAGACCCCAAGCACTAGCTGCGCAGACCTAGGCGGGGGTAGACAGGAATCTCAGAAGTCAAGTAACTGGCTGGGAAAATGCCCAGAAAAGGGAAGAAAAATAAGACGATAGAAGATTACTTTCTTGGGGAACAGATGTTTCCCCCTTTCATTTCTGATGAGGAAGAACAATGCTTAGCATCAGGAAAAGACATAGAAGCCAAGGCCTCTGTATCTGAAACATCCGAAATAGATATACAATGGGCTCAGGCCATGGAAATGCTCAAAAAGAATTTTGAAAATCAAGTTAGACAGGTGGAGGAAAAACTGGAAAGAGAAATGAGAGAGATGCAAGAAAAGCATGAAAAACGGGTCAATACCCTACTAAAGGAGACCCAAAAAAATGCTGAAGAAAATAACACCTTGAAAAATAGGCTAACTCAACTGGCAAAAGAGGTTCAAAAAGCCAATGAGGAGAAGGATGCTTTCAAAAGCAGAATTAGCCAAATGGAAAAAGAGGTTCAAAAGCTCACTGAAGAAAATAGTTCTCTCAGAATTAGAATGGAGCAGATGGAGGCTAATGACTATGAAAAACCAAGAAATCACAAAACAAAACCAAAAGAATGAAAAAATGGAAGAGAATGTGAAATATCTCATTGGAAAAACAACTGACCTGGAAAATAGATCCAGGAGAGACAATTTAAAAATTATAGGACTACCTGAAAGCCATGATTCAAAAAAGAGCCTAGACATCTTCTTTCAGGAAATTATCAAGGAAAACTGCCCTGATATTCTAGAACCAGAGGTCAAAATAAGTAGTGAAGAAATCCATCAATCACTGCCTGATAGAGATCCAAAAATAGAAACTCCTAGGAATATTGTGGCCAAATGCCAGAATTCCCAGGTCAAGGAGAAAATATTGTAAGCAGCCAGAAAGAAACAGTTCCAGTATTGTGGAAATACAATCAGGATAACTCAAGATCTAGCAGCTTCTACATTAAGGGATTGAAGGGCATGGAATAGGATATTCCAGAAGTCAAAGGAACTAGGACTCAGACCAAGAATCACCTACCCAGCAAAACTGAGTATAATACTTCAGGGGGAAATATGGTCTTTCAATGAAATTGAGGACTTTCAAGCATTCTTGATGAAAAGACCAGAGCTGAAAAGAAAATTTGACCTTCAAACACAAGAATGAGAGGAAGCATGAAAAAGCAAACAGCAAAAAGAAGTCATAAGGCACTTACAAAAGGTGAACTGTTTACATTCTTACATGAAAATACAATATTTGTAACTCTTAAATTTTTCAGTATCTGGTTAGCTGGTGGGACTACACACGCACATACACACACATATGTGCACACACACATGTCCATGCATGTGCACACACACATACACAAATGCATGCACACAAAGAGACAGAGAGCACAGAGTGAATTGAATAGGATGGGATCATAATTTTTAAAAAGTAAGGTAAATATATAAGAGAAATGTATTGGGAGATCATTTATCACAGAAGAGGCAAGCAGGAGACTTTTTATTGGAGGGAAAAAGAGGAGAGCTGAGAAAAAAAAACATGAAGTTTACCCTCATCACATTCGATTAAAGGAAGGAATAAAATGCACACTCTTTTTGGTATGAAAACCTAACTTACAGTACAGGAAAGTGGGGGGGAAAGGAGATAAGCAGGGTGGTGGTGATGATGGAAGGGAGGGCAATGGGAGGAGGGAGCAATTTGAAGTCAACACTCTTGGGGAGGGCCAGGATCAA
The DNA here is from genome assembly GCA_023548195.1 of Bettongia penicillata ogilbyi. Classification (NCBI taxonomy): domain Eukaryota; kingdom Metazoa; phylum Chordata; class Mammalia; order Diprotodontia; family Potoroidae; genus Bettongia; species Bettongia penicillata. The sequence goes on from JAJHZJ010000335.1 coordinate 2,796,842, forward strand.
AAGAGAGAATAGAAACAACTGGGTGCAGGATAGGATGGAGGGAAATATAGTTAGTCTTACACAACGCGACTATTATCGAAGTCATTTGCAAAACTACACAGATAGGGCCTATATTGAATTGCCTGCCTTCCCAAAGGGAATGGGTGGCGAGGGAGGGATGGGGAGAAGTTGGACCTCAAAGTTTTGGGAAACGCTGTTGAGTATTCTTCTTGCTACTAGGAAATAAGCAATACTGGTAATAGGGAATCGAAAGTTATCTGGCCCTACAGGACAAAAGAGAAGATGGGGAGAAGGGAAGGGAGTGATGATAGAAGAGAGGGCAGATTGGTGATAGGGGAAATTAGAATGATTGGTGTATTGGCAGGGGGAGAGGGGACAAATGGAGAGAAAATTTGGAACCCAAAATTTTGTTAAAATGAATGTAAAAAAAGAAAGTTAAATGAATTAATTTATATATCTAGAAAAAAAATTAACAGCTGTATTTTTGAGTTTTTACAGGAAGTAGATATCAAAACTGCTTTCATCAAAAAAATGTGGTGAGACAGCTTTTATTGCACCTCATTGTGAAATGATTCCAATTGAATGAGTATGTAAAGGAATTGTAACTGGTGATTTTCTGAAAAGAAATCCTGGTGTCAAAGAAGTGTACAAGTTCTACTCACCTAAAGTGGAGTGGATTTTCAAGGATAATAACAATAATGATCAACAGTGGTCTGAAGAACAAGATATTGCTGCAAAATGGTATTTTACTGGACTTAACATAGGTCAGAATGAAGTGGATATCGTAAGCCATTCTACATGGGCTATGTTTTAAACACTGAAGAAATCCTGGTTACCTCAGAATGGTACACTGGTTGACATGAAGACTTAATTTGGTGTTGATGTAACTACGAAAGAAATTGTTCTTGCTGATGTTCTTGATAATGATTCCTTGAAGCTATGACTATCTGGTAATAGAATCCAACAAAAAGACACATAGTCATATCGGGATCTTAAGGAAGTGACTCCTGAAGCCTTCCAGAGAGTGAAGAAAAACTTTGAATGGAGCAATGGAGTTACTTCATAAAGTGGAAAGCCATGAAAAGTTGTGGTATTGATGAGCTCAGCTTCTGATTTGGTCATTGTGAAAACATTAAGAAGACTTGTGGAAACTATAGAATCTCCTTTTTACATTGAGTAGTATCTGCTTATAAAGGATCAGATGAAACTAGCGATTAAAGCAGAGTATGGAGAATGTATTCCTAATGCATTTGCGAAATCAGCTGACAGAAACAATGGTTTGGGACCAGTAACGTCTGGTAACACTGCATATCCAGTAATCAACTATCTTCCCCTTATAAATGATTTGGGAGCTGTGAGGGTAAACTAAGTAGGATCTTTTTGTTGTTTTTGTTTATACCAAGAAGTGTAATGTCTCTGAAAAATGTGATTAATGAGTATCTTCCTCACTCGTTGATAGGCCTTCCCATTGAGGGAAGTTTGATTAAGAGAATTGTTTTGTAGGAGGGTCTTAAGTATCATCTGTTTTTTTTTCTATTGAGACACTAGGTCAGAGGTTCATGCCCTCTGGCTCTGAAAAGTGTACAAATCCTCTGAGGGTGAGCTTTTAAATTTGACACTTAATTTTTGGATAAGGGCTTTGTGCCAGATGAGAGACTCTGGAAAGCCACTAAGCAGGCCCACGGTTTTGGAAACCTGGGTGCTGGTTTTTGATTTCTCTGAAATTTTTATTTTTATTTTCTCTTTTAACTGTGCTTGAATAAATGATTGTTAACCCCTCAAAATTTGCCTTTCCTATTAGAAAAACGGATTCAAAACCTGTGATAGCAGGCCCCCATGTGTATGTTGGGGTACTTACTTATACAGGAGCTCATGATGTGTGGTCCTTCCTTCAAATGTCTAGTGGTCTTGGTTGTTCAACTATGCTCTCACCTGAGGAGCAGCTCAATTTGCAGCCCAAATACTTTTGATTAGTGTGAATGCATTCAACTCATTTATAAAACAGAAACTGATAGATTAGAAATAAGAACTTAGTAATGTATTTTTTTAAGAAAACAACTAAAAAAGGCACACAATGAGTTAAAATAAGTGACTGGGAGCAGAATCCACTGTGTTTCAGCTGAAGTAAAACAAAAGACTGAAGTAGTAATCATGATTTAAGAAGAAATCAAAGCAAAAATAGACCTAGTTAAAAAACCCTAAGGAGAGCAACTACATCTTGCTAAAAGGCACCATGCCAAATGATATAGCATCCAAATTCTCAAGGGAAATGATAAATGAACTACACTAGAGAACACAGGAAAACTATATTAGTCAGCGGCTCTCAACTTTCTCATAACTAGATAAATATAATGATAAAGTAAATGAGAATGAAATTAAGGAAAGGAATAGAATCTAAAAACAACTCAATAAAAAAGAAGCTCATTATAAACCAGTAAAATAACTAAACTATTGATTGATTGAAACAAAAATAAATTTAAATAAAGGAAAACCAAACTACCAGTATCAAAAATGAAAAAGTGATGGTTGTACTACTGAAGATGAAACTAAAATATCTATTATGAGTTATTTTTCTCAATTATATGATAGCAAAACTTGTAATCCAAGTGAGATGTATGAAAATGTACAAAAAAATAAAAATAAACTCTTCCCAGATTAACAGAAAATAAAATAGATAATATAAAGAACCTTATCTTGAGACCAAAAAAAAAAAAAAAAACAACCATCAATAATCTTTCTAAGAAAAAATGTCCATGATCAGATGGATTTAGAAGTGGATTCTGCTAAATATTTTAAGAATAATTGATCACAATACCATATAAAGTATTTGTTTTCCTTGATAATTTCTTTCAAGATGATGTGTAGGCTCTCTTTTTTTTTTTGACCAAGGCTTTCAGATGGTCTAATACTTTAAAAAATATTTCTACTGAATCCATTTTCAGGTCAGTTGTTTTTCCAGTGAAACACTTGACATTCATTTTGTTTCATTTTATGACTTCTTGATTTCCCATAAAGTCATTAGCCTCCATTTTCTCCAGTCTAATTTTTAAGGAATCACTTTCTTTAGTGGTTTTTTAATCTCTTTTTTTTTCCATTTAACTCAATATACTTTTTAACACATTGTACTCCTCATTGACTTTTTGGACCTTTTTTGCCATTTGGGTTACTCTAATTTAAAAGATGTTATTTTCTTCTGCATTTGGGGGGTGGGTCTTCTTTAGCAACTATTCACTCGTTTTTCATGATTTTCTTACACACTCTCATTTAACTTCCCTATTTTTCCTTTACTTCTCTTACTTGATTTTGTCCTTAGACCAGTTTTCTTGGAGGTTTTGAATACAGCAGCTTTTAATTTTTTTGTCTCCTTCGGGTTGTATGTTTTAATCTTCCTCATCACTAATGATATTAAAAAAATGCATTTTCTCAAAGAAAGTTAGAATCAATAGTCTGGTTTTCCCCTGTTTGTTCATTTCCCCAGCCAATTACTTAACTTCTGAGCTCTTTCTTGAGTGGTGGGCTCCATAAGCAGTGAGGCTTTTATAGTGGCTGCCACTGCCCTGGGACTAGGGTTTGGACTGAACTATGCTACCCTCTCAGTCAGTTGAGAGTCCCTACCCACTGACCTTGGAAGCTGTCTTTGATCTTTATGGGTTGAGATGTCTGGAAACTTCCACAGCTACCAGAAATTCAGACCCATGTGACCTGCTCCATGTCCGTCTGTACCAGTATGGTCCATGCCAAATTCCCCTCCTTTCCTAGCCTGGTGCAATAGACTCTTCATTTCAACCTTCCAGATTGTGAGACTGGATATTTGCTTTAGTCCATAATCATGTGGCTTTTGCTGCTGTAAAATTAGTTTAGAGTCAATTTTTACTGGTGTTTTTGAGAGGTTTGGGGGCAGAGCTCAAGCAAGTTCTTGCTGAGAGAGCCATAGAAGCTATTTGAAAAAATAGATGCAGTGCTTACCAAATTACTTTTTAGGACAAAATGTAGTTTTGATACTTAAAATATAAACTCATACCAGAGAAAGAAAGCTATGGTCCTATTTTTTTAATGAATATAGATACAAAAAACTATATAAAATATGAGCAAGAAGATTACAGTAATATCTTGCAGTGATCATATACTACAATCAGGCAAAATTTTTGCAAGTAATGCAGGGTTCATTGAATAATAAAAGAAAACTATGGTGATGAAACAACAAAAATCATATTATTACATCAATAGATGTAGAAAATAGCTTTCGACAAAATAAAATGCCTATTAATATTATAAATTCAAGGACGTCTTTCTCAAGATCATAAGTGGTATCTCTTTAAAAGCAAGAACAAACATAATCCAAAACTTGGTTAAAGGCCCTCTCAATAAGATTGGGGTTGAACGATATCTCTTATCACCACTTTTATTCAGTTCTGTAGTAGAATTGGGAACCAAAACAAGAGGTAAGAAAAAGAAATTGAAGAAATTAAAAGAGGCAATGGGGAAACAAAGCTATCGCTCGTAGATGACAAGATGTTATATTTAAAGCTCTCTAGCAAATTAACTTTAAACATGAAAAAAAATGTTCAGCGTTAGCAAACTGCAAAAACTATCCATCTTTCTATGCACTACCAAGAAAATTCCACAGGAAAAGATAAGAAAGAAAAATTTCAGGTAAAATAAATGCAGAAAATATTAAATGCCTGGCTATCTATCTGCTAAGAGAAATCCAGGCAATATTTAAGCAAGATTACATAAAAAAAGAAACAAAAAAAATCTTTTCACAAAGATAAGACATATCTTAACAACTGGAGAATTATCAATGGGTCATATATAGGCTGAGTAAAAGTAATTAAAGTCGGGAGCTTCCATCTTGTGGGAGTGAAACCAACACCTGTAGAGCTGATAAAAAGAAGCAGTGGCAGCTGCTCACAGGTGAGGAGATAGGAAGCCCGAGGCTCAAGAGCGAAGAGTTTCTTTTGCCAATACTTAACACATCACTCTTGGACCATGGGGAATATATTTGTTAACCTTTTCAAGGGACTGTTTGGCAAAAAGAAATGCGGATTCTAGTGGTTAGTCTGGATGCTGCAGGAAAGACAACTATTTTGTACAAACTGAAGCTTGGTGAAATAGTAACTACTATCCCCACTATAGGTTTCAATATAGAAACTGTAGAAAAACATTAGCTTCACAGTGTGGGATGTAGGTGGCCAGGACAAAATCCAACCCCTGTGGCACCATTATTTCCAGAACACACAAGGGCTGATTTTTGTGGTTGACAGTAAGGACAGAGAATGAGTGAATGAGGTCCGAGAAGAACTGATGAGAATATTGACAGAGGATGAACTTAGAGATGCCCTTTTACTAGTGTCTGCTAAGAAATAGGATCTTCCCAATGCCATGAACGCAGCTGAAATCACAGATAAACTTGGACTGCATTCTCTTCCTCACAGAAACTGGTACATGCAAGCCACCTGTGCTGCTAGCGGAGATGGGCTCTACGAAAGATTGGACTGGTTATCCAATCAGCTCCGAAACCAGAAATGAATCAGTTAAAATTCCTCCTCCCTCTTTCCTTCTCTCCCTCTTATTTCTTCCTAATTGCCCTTCACTCTGCTCTCATGTGGCGAACTGTGCTACTTTGTGGTCCTAAGTGCCAGAAGCTGTGTTTTCCTACCCCTTGTCACAGTATGTATTGTACCATCATGTAAATGTGGCAAATACAGGCCTGAAAACAAGTTTCTTATTTAATGTAAATAGCTTTTGTTTCCAATGGGGCAGTTTCTGGCACTCCTATGCAATATTACTCAGCCTTTTTATTGTAAAAAAATCAACTCACCATTTAATACTGGGAAGGGATTTTAAGCACATTGACTTGAGTTGTTGGGGGTTAAAGTGCAGCAGCAGAGTCGAATGCTACTACTCCCAGTGGCTTGTGAGATCTGTGTTGAGATTCATTTTAGTGGCTGGTTTTTAACCTGAACTCAGTGTATTTTTTTAAATAGTAAAAAAAAATTTAAAAAAGACAAGTAAAACACTTGAACATGCAGAACAGAAAAATATGCTTAGATGCTTAGTGTAAGTTTGGCAGTAACAACTTGAATACCAGACCATTGTAAATTTGTCTGCAGTTTTTCTTTTGAAACTTGAGAAACAATGACAAAAATCAAACAAGTGATCAATTTCACATGGTTAAAATAGAGATCCATGTAATACTATGTCTTTGGATCTTTATGGATTTCGTAGAGTTTATGCTTACATTTGTGCTCACATGGATACTTATTAGGAAAAAAAGCTTTGAGGTTGTGATTCAGAGCAGGCTGCACATTGAGAGCATTAGATCTTCAATCATAAACCATTTATAAACTAGACTTTCCCCCCTTGCAATTCAGGTCAGGCTGTGATTAGTTCTCCATCACATTTGAAAAACTCTTAAGAAGGACGCAATTACGGCTAGTCATCAATATTGAGAAGCGCTTTCTCATGTATTTGGACACCACCACCAACAACAACAAACCGGTCTTCTAATTTTGGTCAAGTGTGTGTGTGGTGCTTCTGTTTGAAACCTCTCCACAGTAAGCACAACCTATGTTAGCCCCAAAGCTTGGCTGGAGATATCTCAAAAACAGTCAGGGACACCAGCTATTTCTGTATGGTGTCTAGGTTTTGAAAGAAAATAAACTGAGCATGAGAGCTTGGGGAGTCATTCCATTCTAGAACTATTCAGTCCCATTTTGGTACAATCCCCCTATATGTATATGTGTGGAATGTCCTTTGCTACCCCTCATTACTACAAGGGCCAGATTTGGCATCTGAAAAAAAAAGATCTTTATTTTTTTTTTCTTTTGTATTTTGATTAACACTGAAGAAGCTGGAGTTGTTAAACTTTATCTTGGGAAAAACTCAGAACTGGTTTGTTTGGTGTTGTGGAAACTTTTATTGCTTTCAATACACAATTAGTAATCGACTGTTTTGTATACTTCTTTTCAGTTTTCATTTCGACAAACAAGCACTGTAATTAAAGCTATTAGAATAAAATCTCTGAACTATTAAAAAAAGTGATAAACAAGGTAATGTTATTTAATTTACTCACTCAGCGTCAAAGCAATTAACTACTAAGAAATTATTTTATAGAGCTACAAAAATGTAGCAAAATTCTTCTGGAAGAACAAAAGGACAGGAATGTCAAAGGAAGTAATGAAAAAATGTAAAGAAAGGCAGTCTAGATTGGCCAGATTTCAAAGCATAGCATAATCATAAAAACAAGCTGGTATTTGCTAAAAATAGAGTTGTAGATCAGTTGAATAGAATAGGCATATAATGCATAGCAATAAATGCCTATAGTAATCTAGGTTTAATAAACACTAGGATCCCAATTTTGGAGAACATACAATTTGACAATATTTGGGGGTGGAAACTAAAAAGCAATTTTGGGGAAAAAAAACTAGGCATAGAATATTATCCTGCTGTGTTTGCAAAGATAAGTTCAAAATACTTAAAGGATTTGGGTATTAAGAGTGCTAGCATGACAATTAATGGAGGCATGAAACAATGTACCTGTCATATCTATGGACAAGGGGAATGTTTGTGACCAATGAATAGAGAGGATCACAGGAAGGAAAATGAACAATTTTCATCATATAAAAGGAAGAAAAATTACAGAAACATTGCTGATGTAGTGAAAGTTTGAAGGAAAATGAGAAAATGAGGCAAAAAAACCCACCACCTTTTCCTAATTCATCTAAGGCCTCATTTCTCAAAGATAGAGGGAAGTTAGACAAATTTAGTTTTTTAAAAAAAAAATCATTGCCTAGCAATAAATGGTCAGAGGATATAAACAGTTTTCAGAAGCCAGGTCTAAAAGGCAACTTTCAGTAGAAGGAATCATAACTACCAATAATCACATGAAAACAAGAAAGAAATCAGTATTGATTAGAAATATGCATGCTAAACAACTCTGAGTTACCACTTCATACCTATCAGACTGGCTAACATGACAAAAATGGAAAATGGGAAATACTGGGGGTGATGTAGAAAATTGGGACACTAGTTCCTGTTGGTGGAGTTGTAAACTCATCTAACCATTATGGAGAATCATTTTGAACTATACTCAGAAGGCTATCAAACTGTACATATGACGTGATATAATAAGGAGATAAATGAGACAAAAATTTATTCTTCAGAAATATTTAAATCAACTTTTTTTGACATAATAAAAATGACAAATTGAGGGGATATCCATTGACTGGGGAATGGCTAAAAAGTTTTGATATACCACTGTTTTGAAATACTATTTTGCTATAAGTAATGATGAAGAGGAAAGTTACAATCTTTTTTACTATCACACAAGTATTTTCCATTTGTTTTCATAAAAATTGATAGTATCCAACAGGCAATTCTTAGAAAAAGAAAGTAAAGTTATCAATAGTCACTTAAAAATAAATGAATAATCGGGGCCAAGTTGCTATCCCAGATGGCCACGCGGCTGGGGGATGCACTGTGGGGTTCACAGAGACCTTGTAGGTTGTCGGAGTTGCAGCTGAGGAGGCTCCTCTGTACCATGAGCCGCCGAGATTTAAGAGATTATGGCATCTGAAGCCCACAACGATAGAAAACGGCACCTTTTGCGTACTGAGGACCATTCCATTGATCTTCCTACAAAAAGGTTCTTTCATTTCACTAATAAGAACATGAAGGAGGGTAAGAAATCTCCAAAATAATTGGCTGCTTATACTAATAGAACAGTTGAATACACTGTGAAAAGTCCAGACAAATTGCACAAAGAACTATGTTACAGAAAGTTCATCATTATTTTCCAAATTCTTGTATAGAAGAAAACATTTCCCTAAAAGCAGGTGTTGTAACATGGCAAATAAAGGAAATGAACTGGCTTGTGCAGGCCACCTGCCTGAAGAATTACACCATTAAGGTCGTACATTTTTACTTAACACCAGTGATTCTAGTTCTTCACAAACGGAAAGCCCATCATCAAAATAGAGTGGATTTTTTACTGAGATTTCTCAGGACCATGAAACAATGGCACAAGTCCTTTTCAGTAGAAATTTGAGGTTGAACGTAGCTTTAACTTTTAGGAGAAAATGAAGTATAAGTGAACTGGTAGCCTATTTAGTGAGGGTAGAAGACCTTGGGGTGGTGGTAGATTGCCTTCCTGTGCTCACCAGCAGTTTACAGGAAGAAAAGCAGTATATTTTACTTGGCTGCTGTGTAGAACTGTTGCCTCTAGCAAAATCAGTACTTAAAATAAACTTTAAGAATGTGTGATAGTTGGTTTGAACTGGATTCAAGCAGTTATAAAAAGATGGTGTTATAAAAAGTTATAAAAAGAACTATTTGCCAATATAGAAACTGTAAAAGATCGAAATGTTCATATTTTAAAACAGCAATTAAGTGGATTGTGGAAAAAAAGAAAACCATCTTACATTGTTTCCAGGATACACTGGTAATATAGCTAAGGATGTAGATGCTTATTTATTGCAATTACATTGACAAGCCTCACTACTTGAAGAGGACTTCCTTATTCAGAATATTATGAACTTTGTAAGCTTCCAGAAAGAGGGCTTTTCTGAGAACTGTGAACCAAGGAGGGAAGTGGAATCTTCCAAAATGCCATTTAATGAAATCACTAAAGAAATCCGAACAATCTATTTCACATTGAGGTGGAAAAATATCCATAAGGAGCATCTTTGACTTCAAAGTGACTTCACTATGAAAAGTGTACACCTTTGCTGTGTTTGGGATTTGTATGGTTATTTGGGAGATAGTTGTTTAAGTGCTTCTGTGTCTTATTGCAGTCTTTCACATTGCATAAAAAGACAATTTATACTGATGTGAAAAGAAAAAATGGTCAAGGTATTTAATTTAGCTAGGAACCACAAAGATCAATCACCATTTATATTTTTTTTAAGATTATATTTTATAAAAAAAAACCAAACCACTAAATGTGTGCAGCTACGTTGTGATCATACTGATAAGATATTAAAGATGTTTAAAACAATATAGCAAACAATAAATAGTTTTTTCTCAGAGAATACTATGTAAAGCAAAATGCCTTAATTATTAGTATGTCTGAAAAAGCCAATATATTATGTTACTTATGTCTTTTAAGACAGCCATGGACACAGGCATGAAATCAGGGGTTTTACAGTCATGTAGAATTTTGATTTTGGAACCTGTTTCACACAGTTTGAAAATCTTGAGGATATTTTTTTCTGATTTTTGCCAGAATCTCTGAGTGTGTGTGTGTGTGTGTGTGTGTGTGTGTGTATGTGTGCATGTGCATGCATGTGTGGGTGTATGTGTGTAAATATAAAATACTGAATATTAATTGGATGAATGCTTAACTGGAAATGTCCTTGGAGTTAGCTAATTTATATTCACTTTTTAAAAATTATCTGGGGATTCTATCATTTTCAGTCCTGAATCATTTAAACTCCTTTTATTTGAGTAAAAACACTAAATGCTTCTCTTTTTTTGCTTTTAAAGCTTCATATAATGTCATACATGTTCTAATTTTTTTCTCATTACTTATGTTTTGGATAGTAGTGCCTAATGCTTTAGAAATTACAACTAGAGTTGACTCTATATTCTCCATCCAAATAATTAGTGAAGTACCTCCTCTAATGGTTGCTTTGAAATGAGTTTCATATATACTCTTGGTGTGTACAAATCCAGTTTTGGTATGATTATACAGTGATATGTGTTAAAATTAAAAAAAAAAACAACCTCTAGATCATTATTTATTAGAGAGATGCAAATTTAAACAATTCAGCACCAACCATCAGATTAACTATAACGACAGAAAAGGAGTTGATAAAAGCTAATCAGAATATGGGAAAACAGGTGCAATAATGAATTCTTGATGGAGTTGTGATATGGTCCAGTATTCCAGAAAACAATTTAGAACTTTATGTAAAAGGTTATAAAATAGTTCATTTCCATTGACCCAGAAATGTCACGACCAAGAGATCAAAGAAAAGGGGAAAGGTCCTACATGTACAAAAATACTTATAGTAGTTCCTTTTTGTGTTAGCAGAAAAGAGGAAATTAAAGGGATGTCCATAAATTAGAGAATGACTGAATAAGATATGGCATGAGATTTTAATCGAATATTATTGTGTTATAAGAACTTATAAGCAGATAGGTATCAGAAAAGCCTGGGAAGACTTATATGAATTTACTCAAAGTGAAATGAACAGAACCTTGAGAACTTTGTACAGAGTAATAGCAATACTGTATGATGATCAACTGTGAAAGATTAGCTACTTTAATCAATACTATGATCCAATACTATTCATCTGCAAAGAGATATGATGAATTCTGAGTGTAAAGTAGCAGACATAAAGATACAAAAATGGAACAAATCCACTTTTAAAAAGTAGAGGTAATCCAAATGAGACTTGTAATCAAATATCAAATGTAATCAAAAAGTAATATTTATAAAACATGTTACAAATTTTCAAGTGTTGTATAAATTTTAATTATTATTATTCCAATGATATATGTGCTTCAAAATATAGAGACTTTGAATAAGCACTGACAGCTGACAAAGGATGGAGTCAGAACTGGATAGGAGAAGATTAAGCTTAACCTGTTCTGAGAGGTCACATGGCAACTCGAATATTCATAAAATATTCCCTGCTTTATAAATTCACCTGCTTAATGTGAATAGTCTTCTGGAAAATGGCAATGATAAGGAATCATGGGATATATTGCCTCAAAAATTGAAATTTAAAAATCATAAAAATATAAGGAATGTTATATGTTTGACAGAGCATGTGCCAAATTTAATTTCAAATGAGAGGTGTTTAAGTGGCAAAATCAAGGAATTATGTTACCTGGGGGATGGGGAAGGGTTGGGGAGTGGAATATCCATAAAGCAAGAATGAGAGAAAATAGATATACTCCCTAGACACAGTGTTTAAAAGCTCAAGATAGTAATAGTACCAGAGAAAGGCCTCCATTTTATTCACTGGATAATCTCTGCACAATTCACAAAAGGGATTAGGAAAGAATTGCATAATATGGTATTGGAGTAGCAATCATGGTCCTTTGAAGATAAAACATAATTACATGAGAATAACAAAAACAGTGATTAGGATTATGCAAAAACGATCATGATTGTCATGATAGTGCACCAAATTAGAACAGTGGATAGAGCTCAGGGCCTGGAATCAGGAAAATGTGACTTTAATCTGCCCTCAGCCTCATATTAACTGTGTGACCCTGCACATGTCACATAAACCTTTTTGTCCCAGTTTCTTCCTCTGTAAAATGGGGATAATAAGACCATCTGTCTCCAAGGGTTGTGAAGGTCAAATGAGATAATAATTACAAAATGTTCCGTACATTGCCTGGTTTAAATAAATGCTGTATACATGTTGGCTATTATTTTACTCATTATCACCACAATCACCACCACTGCCATCAGCACCACTATTGTTTTAGCAAGTCTCAGTTCTATTTCTACATTGTTGAGAAAGTAGAAAACAATAAGAAAGAATGACAATTCCAGCTCTTGGGGTATACAAATTTAGTAATCAATGAATAAGGGCATTAGGAGAATAGTAAAGCACATCAAAGCAGTCTTTAAAAAAATGCCCCTGTGATAGAACCATTAAGAAATATTCTGGTGGTCTGAAACATATGACAGAAATTGCAAATATGAAGAGTATAAATTAAAATCTCAACATTTTTAGAGGAAATATATAATTTTGATTCTTAAAACAGTTAGGAACAGCCTTCTAATAGATACTTACACCTCAGAAATTCATAATGTCTCACCAAGGCAGAACAACCTCATTAGTATGAACAAAAGTATTAGACAAAAATATCAGGCAAAAGGATTAAGACATTGTGGAAATAGGACAACTTAAGTAAACGTCCCTGTTGTCCTTGCTGCTTTTAGAATTAAACTGAAGATGATTCATTGAGATTATTATTGAGATACATTTACATTTAGAAATATTTTCTCTGACTCTAAAAACAATCTGTTATATAAAATTATAATTGTACTATAATCCATAGTGCATTGAATATAAAGTAAAAACAAGCAAATAAGCTAAAATATGTATCTTGTTCTGGGACTATTTCTGATGGAATCTAATTTTTTTAAAATAGAATGAGATTATTTTTGTCACTATTCATAACAACAACTCTAATATTAAAGTTTGAGAGGGGTTAAATAATCCTTACAGTGTCAGAGGGTGATTTAAGACTAATTTTTTTTGCATTACAGATACAAAACTCTATCCACTATGCCATGCTATCTGTCTTATTGAAAAATATAAGCTAATACTCACAAACTTACAATTTAATTATTGATATTGCAAATTAATATTGCTTTTTGAAAGAATTGGAGAATGCTATTTGATTTAAAATAATCAGGGTTATGTATCTTTTGCGTGTTTAGGTTTTACATATTTGATAAATAATTTCACTAATAAAAACAAATATCTCTGTATTACCTGATTTTACATCCCATAATTATATTTGAGATGCAGTTTTAAGATGATAATGTAAAATACTAATATGAAGCTGGTTAATCAACATTGAAAACTTGGAGCAATAATAACTTCAAGTCAAGTGAAAAATTGATTTGTTTTTTTTTTCTCTTCTCTAGAATATCCACTGTCTCACTAAAAGAACATCACATGACATTAATTTACTGTCACTAAACATTTTGAACAATATTATTCTAAGAATGATCTTTGCATCTTTGTTAGAAGACAACAGTTTTTTTTTTAATGTTTCATCTAATTGAAATGAATTGATATTTCCCTGATGATTCAGGATGCAATATAAAAAATTTTATTTTTTGTTTCAAATTTATCTCTCTCCATCCCTGTCCTCTGCTACCCACTGGAAAGGTAAGAAATGTGATGTCCATTATGCATATTAATGCATATAAAAATATTTCAATATTGAACACATTGCAGAAAAAAGAAAAAAGTAAAGCAAAAAGTGTGTTTCAATCTGCAAACAAAGATCATTAGTTATCTATCGGTACATGGATAGTATTATTCAGAACACCACCGTGTTCTTAAAGAAATAGTTCCAACAACAACAAAAAGGCAGGTTGTAATGCTGACAGGACACTAATTTTTTCTTCACATATTCAGGATCTCCTTACTTAGCCTCAAATAAGTTCTAAGAATATTACAATCTTTTATCATTTCCCTTGTAAATCATCATTGCTTGGCCATGATATCCATTATCTCACAGATGGACATGACTTTTCTGTTCCAAATCTTCCTCATGGCATTTTTTATCTCTCTGTTTCTCAGAGTGTAGATCAAAGGATTCAACATAGGAGTGATGATAGTATAGAAGACACTTAGAGATTTATCCATGGGGAAGGTACAGACTGGCCTAGCATATATGAAAATACAAGGGACAAAGAAGAAGACAACAACTGTGATGTGGGAGATGCAAGTAGAGAGAACTTTTTGTCGACCTTCTGAACTTTGAGTTTTCAAAGAGTGTAGAATGACCCCATAGGAGATAAGCAAGAGTAAAAAGACAATTATGCATATTACTCCCCCATTGGCAACCACTGAAATGCCAATTGTATATGTATCTGCACAGGAAAGTTCCAGCAAAGGGTTCATGTCACACATGAAGTGATCAAGGATATTGGGTCCACAGAATGGGAGATTAACAATTAAAAGCAGCTGAACTAGTGAATGCATGAAACCTCCAATCCAGGATAGCAGCAACAGCAGAAGGCATACATGCCATCTCATAATGACTAAGTAATACAAGGGTTTGCAAATGGCTGCATAGCGATCATAGGCCATAAAAATAGAAAAACTTCAGTCCCACCAAATAGGTGTTCCAAGAAGAGCTGCACCATGCAAGCTTGAAAAGAAATGGTTGCCTTGTCATAGAGCATGTCTAGGGTCATTTTAGGGACAATGACAGTGGAATAGGTAGCATCCATAAAAGACAAGAATGTAAGAAAGAAGTACATAGGGGACCTTAAGGTCTTACTTCCAATGACAGTTATGATAATCAGAACGTTGCCCACAATAGTTAATATGTAGATAATTAAGAATACAGCAAATAGTATTTTTTGTGCCTCAAGATTCTGAGTGAGCCCAAGGAGGACAAACTCAGTGACATTGTTCCTGTTTTCCATGATTTTTGAAGGAGGGCAGGGGGAGAAGAAGAGCAACTGTTTAATGGATATGACATGAAATTTGCAGTTAGAAGAACTTTGAATTCATTTTTCACATCTACCTGTTTTTATGGCCAATCTCATATCCTTTATGGGCCTCAGTTTCCTTACCAGAACACTGGTGATAGTAGTAAAAACAGAGCTTTTGTGGGGCTGGAGCAGGGAGAGAAGAAATGATGGATATTCTATTTGCAAATTTTAGTTTCTCATCTAAAAGTTGGTTAATCTTCTGCAGTTTCAGCTGTCAAATTATACCTATAAAGATAATTATGAAATACAAATATTTTATTGATCCCTTCTATATCTCTTTCATTTCTCAGTATGCCCCTTTACATCTGAAAGTATACGAATTAGGCATTACTCATAATTTCTCTTCTTTGTAATGAAGGAAATAAGCTACACTTTCTCAAATATTTCCTGTGACAAAATTGATCACAATAATTATATTATATTTCAATCATTCTTTCTGTTTACATTGTTGTCAACTTCATGGAGACTCTTTTCCATTTTCTCCTTATTAGAATGCTTTAATTTTAAAAAAATCGAATGTTTCTCTGAATTCCAGATATTCATATTTTCTAATAATACAGATGTGATCTGTTATATTTGAGTGTTCCCCCATAAATGGACAGCTATAATTTTTTTTAATTTTTGTTGCTACAAAAAGTAACTTAATTAATATTTTGGAGTATGAAATCCTTTTACTGGTGTCCTTTGAGGTGACTGCCTGAAGATGAGTTTCCTCATTTCCAGTGGCATGAGTAGTTTAGTTTCTTTTTGTAAACACAACCTTTAAAATTTCATCTATTAATGTCGTCTAAAATTTCCAAGGCACTTCCATTTCAATAACACAATTTGTTCTCACAAGAGAAGTAAAATAGTTGTTAGTGATTCCAGTCAAAAGTTGTTAAGGCACAGAAACGTTAGACTTATTAAAGGTTCCCTGATCGCCTATGTGAAAAGATTTATATTTTTTGAAGTAATTAAGTGCTTTCATTAAGTAAACTGTGAGTCATCCAAATGACTGTCCATCACTGAATAGTTAAAAACTAATAACACCTGGTTTCATTCAACCAATTGGGATTTGTTCTATTGTGATAATAATATTTTTCTCCATAATAACATTATTAAAATATTTTAAAAAATCCATCAAAAGATATCACATTAAACTATAATTGAATTTTTTTCCAAATATGTCTATCATAGCCTAAGATTGAAACTGAGATAAATAAATGAATATTTAATTTTCTTTTATTTAAAGGGACCTATTATAGAACTAGAAAATAACAAACATGATATAAAGGTCCTAAAATAAGTATTATTGTTATATCTTCATCATCATCATCATCATCCTCTCACATTTATCTAACACTTTAATCTGGAGGTCAGAAATGGGAAAGATCATGTATTTTTTTTCTTTTTTTGAGTTGTCTGACACTATTTTCTTATTAATAGCCATAATCAGATCACTAAAATCCTCTTCTGAAATTAGTAGCATATGTCATTTTCTCAGTATTTTCCGAGGCCTGAACTTTATACTTTTTTAGTCCATTTGAAAGGATGTCACTTCAAAATGGATAATGCTATAACGTGTTC
Organism: Bettongia penicillata ogilbyi; assembly: GCA_023548195.1. NCBI lineage: Eukaryota > Metazoa > Chordata > Mammalia > Diprotodontia > Potoroidae > Bettongia > Bettongia penicillata. The sequence goes on from JAJHZJ010000335.1 coordinate 2,813,616, forward strand.
CATATATTTTACATGTCAAAATAATCAGTTGAATCATGCAGTTGGTCGTGTGAGAAGACCAGGGATTTCTCTGTGTAGTTTAAATCTTTATTTTGATAACATTATTTTCTCCCATTTCCCATTCAGCTTAGGTTATCATCAACTTTATAATCTGAAGACAAACATAGTTTGGGATAGACTCAGAAATTTGAATTACTTGTATAAAAATATTACCTGTCCATGAAGACAATTGCTCCAAGTCCTCGATTCTGATATGTTTTCCTTGATGTTGAAAGAATGGAGATTAGGGCAGTGGAAATGCTATTCACCACCACTCCCCTTGTTGTCAGCACAGAGACAGAAAAATCCATGGCAATTCATTTCAGCTTAGAAAGTCTATGTGGATCTTATTATTTCCAAATTTCTTATCCATTTCCCTCAAATCAGTATTTTTCCAAACAATTAAATTTCCTTAGATTGTGAAGTTGATTCCATGTGAGTCTGTCGACAATTTTGTCCACAAGAAAGGATTTTATCCATATTCAGTATGGCCACCATCTCATGTCTGTGAAGCATTCTAATACACTGTTCATAAAACTCCTTCTCCTCTAATGAAATCCCCTGAGGAATTTGCCCAGAGAAGAGGGAAAGTTCAAATAGTCCTTCAGTTCAGTGTCTCTGGAGATGTCTCAGAGTTAATGACCTTAATTGTAGAGTCAAGAAGACAATGAGTCCAAAGGAAAAATCAGAGATATTTTCAAAAAAAAAAAAATAGCCCTACTGGAGTTAGGGCTACTAAAAGGCTTATGTGGTTTCTTCAATATTGCACCAAATGACAGTTGGCAGGCTCAGGATTCTATTCTCTTGAACAGGTAATTTATTACAAAATTTAGAAAATATGCAAAATAATGCCTCTATCTCAAATGTATGAATGCACTAAGATAACTTTTTTTTTTCTGAATGGTCCTATGGAAAGAAAGAAAATGGAATTATTGACAATACATTTATTAGCTATTAGATTTATTACTACATATTACTGGAATGAAATTTGTATTGTGCTTAGTATTTCACATGTATCTTATAAGTGAAAGATTTTCTACCAAATTAATATTAGAAAATGAGGAAAAGATTGTAGGTGGAAGAGCAGTAAAATATAATTTTATTTAAATAGGAAATACAGAGACATAAGGATATTTTTAGTGTTTTATGTTTCCCAATTACACTTAAATGCAACTTTTAATATTCATTTTTTAAATGCAGTTCCAAGTTATCTTTCTCCCTCTGTACTCCCCTCATTAAAAAGATGAACAGGGAGTAGAAGGACAGACATGCTCTACCCCCACCCCCATAACCTATAAAATAGTTGTAAAAATGATTCTAAACAAATTCTAGAGCAGCAGAAGCCACAAAAAGACAGAGTGAAAGATTTCCAGCCAAAGACAGCCTGGAAGGCAAACAGGAAACGTGTATCTCACCAGGGTCAGAGTCAAACACAGCCCAGCCTTGGAAACTGACATGGACAGTACTGGAGCGTGCTTTGAGGTGTGGCTTCATGGGTAGCAGCTGCGGTTCCCAGATTTCTCAACCCACAAACGCCAAAGACAGCTTCAAAAGTCAATAAGAAAGCTCTTTTACCTGGGTGAGAAGGAAAAAGGGTCAATTTCTAGCCCTGGTCCCAAGGTGGCAGCAGTCACTCTTCAGTGGATTAAGTTTTGGAGCCCTTTAGTACCCTGGGGGAATTGAGCAGCCCACCTGGGATTCAGTTCTGACTGGTGATCCTATGGTGAGGAGGAGTGCTGGCGTGGTGGAACTAGTGGATGCTTTGGAGAGGATCCTGGGCAGAAAAGCTTGTGGTTGCTCCTAGACCAGAAGGCAGGCAAGGAGAGGTATAAACACCTCTCCCCTAATTGTGCCACCTTGGAGGAACTGAAAACTTACAGGTCCTTTGAGTATACCATCCACTTGACCAAAGACTCAAAAGTCAAGTAACTGGTGGGGAAAATGCCCAAATAAGGGGGGAAATAACACTTCCTTTCTTGGCAAAAAGTTATTTTCTTCCATCCTTTCAGATGAGGAAGAAAAAAGCATCCCATCAGAGGAAGACATAAGAGGTAAGGCTTCTACATCGAAAAACTCCAAAAAATATATCATTGTGTCAGGCCAAGGAAGAGTTCAAAAAGCCTTTTGAGGATCAAGTAAGAGAGGTAGAGGAAAAATTGAGAAGACAAATGGGAGAAATGCAAAGAAATCAGGAAAAGTGTGTCAACAGATGGCTAAAGGAGACACAAAAAAATGCTGAGGAAAGTAACACCTTTAAATATAGACCCTCACCAACTGATAAATGGCCAAAGGATATGAACACACAGTTTTCAGAGGAAAAAATTAAAGGTATCTATATCATATACCATATGAAAAAATGTTCTAAATCACTATTGATTAGAGAGATTCAAATCAAAACAACTCTGACATACCTCATCACACCTATCAGATTGGCTAACATGACAAAAGAGGAAGATGATAAATGTTGGAGAAAATGTGGGAGAGTTGGAGCACTAATTCCTTGTTGCTAGAGGTGTGAGCTGATCCAATTACTCTGGAGAGCAATTTGGAACTATACTCAAAGGGCTACAAAAATGTGCATACTTTATGACCCAGCAATATTGCGTCTAGGACTGTATCCCCAAGATATCATAAAACTGGGAAAGGGTCCCACAAACACAAAAACATTTATAGCAGCACTCTGTGGTGGCAAAAAAAAAAAAAAAAAACAACTGAAAATCAAGAGGATGCTCATCAACTGGGGAATGGCTGAATAAATTATGGTATATGAATATAATGGAATACTATTACACTATAAAAAATGATGAAGAGGAAGACTTTAGAGAAGCTTGGAAGTACTTATGTCATCTGATGCTGAGCAAAAGGAACAGAACCAGGAGAACTCTGTAAACAGTAACAAGCTCAGGGTGCGAGCATTTTTCCTGATAGACTTAGAACTTCACTGCAATACAAGGACTTGAAATTTCCCAAAGGTCTTTTCAGGCAAAATGCCTTCCACATCCAGAGAAAGAACTATGGAATTCAATCGCAGATTGTAGCAGATTTTTTTCTTTTGTATTACGTTTTGGTTTGTTATGTGATTTCTCCCACTCATTTTCATTCTTCTATGACGATGGTGAAAATGTATTTAATAGGCATGCATGTGTAGAAACTATATCAAATCACAAGCTGTCTCGGGGAGGGAGCAGGGAGGTTGGGAGGAGCGAGGTCTAAGAAGGGAAAGGAAAAATCTAGGTTGTATGGTAGTGATTTGCAACACTAAAAATAAGTAAACAAACAAACAAATAAATAAAAATTACACAGGAAAAAAATAGACTAACCCAAATGGCAAAAGAGGTCCAAAAATCCAGTGAGCAGAAGAATGACTTAAAAAACAGAATTAGTCAAATGAAAAAGGAGGTTCAAAACCTTACGGAAGAAAATAGTTCTTTAAAAATTAGAATGGGGCAGATGGAAACTAATGACGTTATGAGAAAGGAGGAAATTATGAAAAATAACCAAAAGAATGTAAAAATAGAAGAAAATGTGAAATACCTCCTTGGAAAAACAAATGACCTATAAAATAAATCCAGGAGACACAATTCAAAAATCGTGAGACTGTCCTGGGCCAAGACGGAGGTGGAAGTCTTGGTCGAGTCTTTCCCTGGAGTGCCCGCGTTGAGAAGTGAATTGGCCGCGATGTTTCTTAAATATTACCTCAACGAGCAAGGGGACCGGGTCTACACCCTAAAGAAAACAGACTCTGCAGGACAACGGACCTGTTCAGCTCACCCAGGCAGATTCTCCCTAGATGACAAGTACTCCAGACACCGTACCACCATCAAGAAGAAATTCGAGGTTCTCATGACCCAGCAAGCACTACTGGTCCTCTGAATTACCAAACCACCCAGGACTCTGCTGCAAGAATCTTGTCCTACATCTAGGAGGCCTCATTCAGGAAGAGCTTACATCTTTGATTCTCTTAACCCATTCTCATAAGTTTAAAATTGCTCCCTCTGTATACTTGTTTTTTAGGATCTAGCCTCAGTTTGCCTGTGTTCCTCTCAGTGCTTGGTAGCAATCAAGCTAAAATGAAAAAGCACAAAGTTGCCACATCTTTTTAATCAGTGTTATAGGCTATTAAAGCTGAGATCACATAAGAGATCTATTTTTCTATTTTAATTGGGGGCAGAAAAATCTTTGAATTGATCAGCGGAAACTAGATGGCTCAGTGGATAGAGTGCTGGATCTGGAGTCAGGATGATTTGAATATATTTGTAAAAGTACTTAATACAGTACCTGGCATGTAGTAGCTATAGAAATACTTGTTCCCTTTCCTGATCAAAAAATAATATCTCCATTTTTATTACTGTTTTAGAATACTAGCATGTTTGCTAGTCCTCAATTGGAATTCAAAAGTCCTCACTTCCTTCAATAAAAATTAATCAAATTGAAAAAAAATTATGGAACTTCCTGAAAGTCATGATCAAAAAAAGAGCCTAGACATCATCTTTCATGAAATTATTAATAAAAACTACCCTGATATTCTAGAACCAGAAGGTAAAATAAATATTGAAAGAATCCACTGATCACCTGATGAATGACATCTGAAAAGAAAAATTCCCAGGGATATTGCAACCAAATTCAAGAGTTTTCAGGTTAAGGAGAAAAATTTGCAAGCATCTGGAAAGAAATTATTTGAGTATTGTGGAAATACAATCAGGATAACACAAGATCTACTTCATTGAAGATCCCTCTCTACTCTGAGGCATTATACTTAGTTTTTCAAAGTAGTTGATTCTTGTTTGCAAACCTAGCTCCTTTTAGACTCCAGAATATTATATTCCAAGCCCTGTGATCCTTTAACATAGGAGCTGTTAAATCTTGTGTTAACCAGACTGTGGCTCCATGATACCTGAATTGTTTCTTTCTGGTTGTTTACAATATTTTCTTCTTTACCTGGGAGTTCTGGAATTTGGCTGTAATATTCCTGGGAGTTTTCATTTTCAGATTTTATTCAGGATGTCATCAGTGCATTCTTGAATTTCTAGTTTAACTTCTGGTTCTAAAATGTTGTAGCAGCAATGTAATATTCATAGCACCTATGGCAGCCATGAATATTGAAGAGCAATTCTGAATTGCAAAATACAACAGATTCTCCACGTTGAAGACAGAACCAGAACGTTTATTCATACATGAGAAGGCCAAATTCATCATTGCAACAAAAATCTATACACAATAACAATGCAGAGAACAACACCAGCACCAAGCTTTCACCCTTCTCAGTTCCTCACAAAACAGTGCCATTAAATAAATCACAAGCAGGTCCCCTTAAACACAATCACAAACAAGCTCTTTTACTAATGCTAGCCAGCTGCCTGCTTGCCTGCATCCTTCCTAGCTCTGACAAAATCATCTCCAAACTTCCTCTCAGCTCTGCACTAACTCCACCTCTTCCTGCTCTACCTGTTCAGCAAATTCTTCTCATCACTAGCTCTACGTGACTCAGACATCTATGCGACACAGGCAGGTGTATTAATAATAATTAATAGGCCTATTAATGAATGGGACAGAGCTTCCCATTTAAATTACCATTACAGATATTGAGACAGTTTGGCCTGATAATTTCTTGAAAGATGATATATAAGCTCTCTGTCTGTCTCTCTGTCTCTCTCTCTCTCTGTCTCTGTCTCTCTCTGTCTCTGTCTCTCTCTCTCTCTGTCTCTGTCTCTCTGTCTCTCTGTCTCTCTGTCTCTCTGTCTCTCTGTCTCTCTGTCTCTCTCTCTGTCTCTCGGTCTCTCTCTCTGTCTCTCTGTCTGTCTCTGTCTCTGTCTCTGTCTCTGTCTCTGTCTCTCTCTCTCTCTCTCTCTCTCTCTCTCTCTCTCTCTCTCTCTCTCTCTCTCTGTCTCTCTCTGTCTCTCATGATCATGGTTTTCAGGTAACCTTATAATTCTTAAATTATCTCTCCTGGATTGATTTTCCAGGACAGTTTTTTTTTTTTTAAATTAGATACTTCACATTGTCTTCTGTTTGTTTTTCATTCTTTTAGTTTTGGTTTCTTGTATCTTGATATCACATAGAGTCACTAGCTTCCACTTGCTCAATCTTCATTATTAAAGAACTTTTGTACTTCTGTCTCCATTAGACCAATTATATTTTTCAAGGTCTTCTTTGTGTTAGTGAATTTTTGTGCCTCTTTGTCCATTTGAGCGATTCTGCTTTTAAACATTTTTTTTCTCTTCAGTGCATTTTTGAAACTACTTTTTCCATTTGGCCTATGCTGTTTTTTAAGGTGTTATTTTCTTCAGTAATTTTTGAGCCTCCTTTCCAAGCAGTTGGCTCTTTTGTTTTCTTAATGATTTTCTTGCATTACTCATTTTTTACATTTTTCCTCTACCTCTCTTATTTGATTTTTTAAAAAAATATTTTGTACTCTTCCTTAGCCTGAGACTAATTCATATTTTTTTTGAGGTTTCAATGTAGGAGTTTTGAATTTGTTGTCTTTAGGGTGTGTATTTTGATCTTCCTTGCCACCACAGTAACTTTCTATAGCCAAAATGTTTTTCTGTTGTTTGTTCATTTTTCCAGCCAAGTATTTTGACTTTTCACTTCTTGTTAAAGTGGGACTCTGCAGGGTAGAGTACACACTGTCTCAAGCTTCAGGGGTTGTGTGCAGCTGTTTTCAGAGATGCTTCTAGGGACCTGTAAGTTTTAAGTTCCTTTGAGGTGGTATGAGCTAAGAAGAGGTGTGTTTACTATTCTCCTGATCTGTGCTCTGTGAGTGTTCACAAACACTCTTCTGTCCTGGAATTGTAACCATGGTCCCTGCTTCCTTTCAGTGGCAAGTTCTGGTTCACTACTGCTCCTTGTCACTGTGCTACTGCTATCCAGATGTGAATATAAGCAAACAATGGAGTCCTTCCCCCAGTGCCAGTAAAGAGATCCCTCTAATCTCCTTCTGACCAGTTGTCCAATCTGCCATTTTTTGTCTGTGGGCTCAGAATTCCAAACGCAGCTGCTTATTCAGTAATGCCCAAGGCCTTCTCTAGTCTAATTGGGGACCAATTGCACTGGTGCAGCTTGCACTGGATTGTCCTCCACTCTCATCCTGCTGCAACAGATATTTCCTGCCAAACATCTAGTGGTCTTGGGCTAGATAACTGTTTCACCTCACCCTTTTGCAGATTCTGCCTCTCTAGAATTTGTTTTAAGGCATTATTTAAAGATTTATAAAGGAGTTTTGGGGAGCTCTCAGAAAAGTCGCTGAAGTCCCAGTCTTTGGGTAGCCATCTTGAATCTGCCCTCACATAAGGCTGTTTTGAATAGAAAAGACCCCTGAACCTTAAAAAACAAAGAACAGGCCATTGGCTGTCAGGCTATTTGAGGTTAGTTGATTAGCGTATAGGGGAATGCAAATTAGACACTTTTACAAAAACCCTTAATGGTATGGCACATATAAGAAATTAATCTGAGGAGAATGTCCCATATTACAGTAGTATCACTATGTCATACCATTTGACTAGTATTTCTAGGAAAGAAATTTTATGAAGGAAAATGAATATTTTTCTTTTCCCTTTCTTATTTTAGAATTTTATTTCTTTTTTTTTAGAGTTATTTAATTTGTTTTCAGTGTTCTACAATTCCTTCCATATCACTTAGATTTTCCCCCCTCTCTTCTCCTCTTTCCCTCCTCCCTCCTTCTGGGAGGCAGCATGCAATTTTATACAGGTTCTACACATACCTTCGTATTAAAAACATTTTCACCTTAGTCATGTTGCATAGAAGAATTAAAATGAATGGGAGAAATCATAAAAGGAAGCAAAAAGTAATACAATTTTTTTTTTTTGCTATGTTCTGTGAACGTATCCTACAGTTCTCTCTCTGGGTGTTGAAAATATTTGCCTTAAGAGACCTTTGGGAACATTTTTAAGTTCTTGCATTGCAGTGAAATTCTATGTCTCCCAGAAAAAATCATCCCACACTGTGGTTGTTCCTGTGTACAAAGTTCAACTGGTTTTGCTCCTTTTGCTCAATATCAGTTCATATAAGTCTTTGTAGGGCTCTCTGAATTCTTCCTGCTCATCATTTCTTATTGTACAATAGTATTCCCTTGCATTCGTATACCACAGTTTATTCAGCCATTCCCTAATTCATGGGTATCCCATGCATTTCCAGTTGTTGGCCACCACAAAGAGTGCTGCCATAAATATTTTTGTACATCTGGTACCCTTTACCATTTTTATGATCTCTCAGGGATATCGTCTATGAAACAGTATTGCTGGGTCAAAGTATATGCACATTTTTGTAACCCTGTGGGCATAGTTCCAAATTGTTCTCCAGAATGGTTGAATCAGCTCACCACTCCACCAACAATGAATTAGTGTTCCAACTCTCCAACATTTATCATCATCCTGTTTTGTCATGGTTGCCAATCTGATTGGTGTGATGTGCTATCTCAGAGTTGTTTTGATTTGCATCTCTCCACTCAATAGTGACTTAGAGAATTTTTTTTATATGACTACAGAGAACTTTGATTTCTTCCTCTGAAAACTGCCTGTTCATATCCTTTGACATTATATCAAATGGGGAATGTCTTGGGTCCTTGTATATTTGACTCAGTTCTCTATATATTTTAAAACTGAGGACTTTACCACAGACACGAGTTGCAAAAATTATTTTCCAATTTTCTGCTTCCCTCCTAATCCTGGTTGCATTGGGTTTGTTGGTGCAAAAACTTTTCAATTGGAATTAGAGTGCATAGCCAAGATGGCAGAGTGAGAGCAGCTACTCACCTAAGCTCTTGCACAAACTCTTTCAAATAACTCTAAAAGGAGAATCTGACCATATGTTGGAGGTACAGAATCCAATAGGAGACAGATTGTAGCAGATTCACACACCAGGACAGACTGGAACATCTACAGGAAGAATCTATTCTTTGGGAATGAGCCCACAGCACACACAGTGCAGCACATTCTGCAGTAGTGTGGACCAGCAAGAAATCCCTAGTCTCAGGCAGCAGCAACATTGAGGAAAGGCGGAGTGGCAGCCCAGAGCAGGAAACCAGCAGAGCCCAGTGAGTGACAGCCACTGAGCCCTAGGTATCAGGTGCAATCGCTCCTGAGACTTGCAGCCCACAGATTAAACATCTGTGAGTCACCTACTTGATCTTCTGGGAGTCAAAATGGCAGAATGATCAGTAAATGCTCTCTCTCCCTCCCCTTCTTGACCTGAAAAGAATCATAAAATATTTCCCCAGAAAAATCCTGGATCACTGGGAACAGCTGGAGGAACATAGAACCTGAGCCTAGGAATATAGCTAAGGGGAAATCATCTTACTATGACAGAGGCTACCTGGAAGGAAAGGAACCGAATCCCAGAAGGGGTGGAAACTAGCACTAGGAGTCAGGCATGCCTCAGAACTAGGAGAGCAGCAACAGAGTGGATAGAAACTCACACTAGGACAACAGGTGTGAGCTGAGTTTTCCTGTGCTTCAGCTCAGCTGAGAAGTTCTCCAGTGACCAGACCACCCCTCTCCCACAGTTAACACACTAGCTGGAATGCTAAGCCAGGAAATACAAAACAAAAGGAAAAACAAAGACACCTGCATTTAGCTTCCCAAACTAGCAGCTCAACAACAGATTCTCCAGCTTCTAACTCAACGAACCAGAGTCCACAACACAAAAAACTTCACCATCATGAGCAAGAAGCAAAAGAGGAGAGAAAAGAACATAGAATCTTTCTATGGGGACAAGGACCAAAACATGATTACCAAAGAGGTCACTATTGAGACTGCACTTCCAACTGAAACTTGAGAAGAGACTATGAACTGATTGCATACACAGAGAGCACTCCCGGAGCACTTGAAGAAGGAAATAGAAGAAAAAATGGTCAATGATTTTAAAAGTACAAAAAAAGAAATCACTTATGAGGACAGCTCTTTGAAAAGGAAAATTGAACAAATGGAAAAGGAAGCACAAAATCTAATTGGGAAAATTGGACAAATGGGAAAGGAAGTACAAAAATTAACAGGTGAAAATAATTTCTTAAATGGAATAATTGGACAGATGGAAAAGGAGATACAAAAGTTAACTGAAGAAAACAATTTGATGAAAATTAGAATAAGATAAGTAGAAGTTAATGAATCTATGAGACGTCAAGAATAAGTCAAACAAAATTTAAAGAATGAAAAGATAGAAGAAAATGTAAAATATCTAATTGGAAAAACAACTGACCTGGAAAATAGATCCAGGAGAGAAAATTTAACAATTATTGGCCTACCAGAAAGCCATGATGAAGAAAAGAGTCTGGTCAATATCTTCCAAGATATCATCAAGGAAAACTGCCCAGAAGTGCTGGATCCAGAGGGTAAAATAGTCATCAAAATAATCTGCCGTTCCCCTCCCAAACGGGATGCCAAATTAAAACAAAAAGAAATATTGTTGCCAAATTCCATAACTATCAAGTGAAGGAGAAAGTATTACAGGCAGTCAGAAAGAAACCATTCAAATATTGAGGAGCTACAGTCAAGATCACAGGACATTGCAGCTTCTACATTAAAAGATCGAAGGAGTGGAATACAATATTCTGTAAGGTAAAGGAGCTGGGACTACAACCAAGCATCAGTTACGCAGCAAAGTTCAGCATAACATTTCAGTCAAGGAGATTGACATTCAACGAAAGCAGGAATTTCGAGACATTCCTGAAAAATAAGGCCAGAATTCAATAGAAAATTCGATCTCCAAATGCAGGTCTCAAGAGAGGAATAGAAATATAAACATGGGAAAAGAAAAACTTGTTACTCAATTTCGGCAAACTGTTTACATTCCTATAATGGAAGATGACTCGTGTTAATATTGAGAATAATATATTTATTATGAAATGTAAAAAGCATGTACATAGAGGGAACAGATACAAAGTAAATGATGTGATGATAAAAATGTGATTCAAGCATTCGAAGGCATTGTAACAGGAGATGTAAAAACGAGGAAGCAGAAAATGATAAAACACATAACAAGAAGTACAAAATTATATTATAGCAGAGGGCAAGTGGAAAGGGAGAGGAGCATGGTTTTAGATATATTCTCATCTGATTTGGTTTAAGGAGGGAACAATAAACCTAATTAAGTATATAAATCTAACTGGCTTTATATGCAGTGGGAGGGGAAAGGGGAAAAAGGGGAGGGAAAGCTAAAAAGGAGGGAAGAAGTAGCAAGGGTAAAGGGGAGTAAAAGGTAGGGGTCTGAAAGAAAGAAGGAAACACTGTGGGAGGTGGTGGTAAAAAGTAAAAAATACTGTTGTGGAGGAGAAGGGAGACAGGAGAACTAAAAACACAGATGGTTGGAAAGAGGATGGAGGCTAAGACACAGACTGTGATCATAACTGTGAATGTAAATGGAGTGAACTGTCGCATAAATTGGAGACAGGTTGGGTAGCAGGATGGATTAAAAGCCATGATCCTACAAAATGTTGTTCACAAGAAAAGTATTTGAAATAGGGGGATACTCACAAGGTAAAGGTAAAAGGTTGAAGCAGAATGTATTGTTCTTCAGTTGATGTAAGAAAAGCAGGGGTAGCAATTCTAATCACAGACAAAACAAAATCAGAAAAAAATCTAATGGGGGGAGGAACCAAGACAGCGGAGTAGAAAGACTCACGTATGCTAGCTCCGAACCCACAGCCCATAAATTTCCTGTAAAAAGAACTCCCTACAAATTCTGGAGCAGTGCAAGCCACGCAGCAACGCAGAGGAGGAGATTTCCGTTCCAGACAGCCCTGAGAAATCGATCCCAAAGGTCCCTGGCACAGTGGACAGTGGAGCCCAGCCCTGACCACTCAACCCCAGAGGAGCAGATCCGACTAAGCTTCAGGGATGGAATCTCTGGCGGCAGCGAAAGTACCTCCTCCCACAGGCGCGACAGATCAGTTAGAGAGACTTCTGGGCTGGCTGAGAGGGGAGCGGGGTGTCTCCATAACTCAGGCCCCCTCGGGAGGCAGCAGTAGAGGCAGTGGTGGCCAGGGAATCCAAGAGCAGGCATGAGCTCCGCTCCATTGCTGAAGGTCTCGACATAAACCCACTGAGGGAACTGAGCCTGAGAAGGATCCCTGCCCCAAGCTGAGCACCAGAAATTAAGCTCACATTGAGTAGCAACCCTGCACGCTGCTGAAAGCCCTGAGGCTGGGGAGCAGCATCTGAATGTCAGACCCCAAGGACTAGATGGGCGGATCTAGCCAGGGGTGGAAAGGAATCTCAGAAGTCAAGTAACTGGCTGGGAAAATGCCCAGAAAAGGGAAGAAAAATAAGACCATAGAAGGCTACGTTCCTGGGGAACAGATGTTTCCGCCTTTCATTTCTTTTTTTTTTTAATATAAATTTATTATTTAACTTTTTACATTCATTTTCACAAAATTTTGGGTTCCAAATTTTCTCCTTATTTATCCCCTCCCCCCACTCCAATAGACCGAGCATTCTAATTTCCCCTATCACCAATCTGCCCTCTCTTCTATCATCCCTTCCTTTTCTTCTCCCCATCTTCTCTTTTGTCCTGTAGGGCCAGATGATTTTCTATTCCCCGTTAACTGTATTTCTTATTTCCTAGTAGCAACAACAATACTCAACAGTTGTTCCTAAAACTTTGAGTGCCAAATTCTACGCATCCCTCTCGCCCCACCCATTCCCTTTGGGAAGGCAGGCAATTCAATATAGGCCATATCTGTGTAGTTTTGCAAATGACTTTGATAATAGTCATGTTGTGTAAGACTAACTGTATTTCCACCCCTGCTATTCTGCCCTCCATTGTTTCTATTCTGTTTTTGGATCCTGTCCCTCCCCGAGTGTTGACTACAAATTGCTCCCTCCTCCCATTGTCCTCCCTGCTACCATCCCTCGCTCCCTGCTTATCTCCTTCTCCCCCACTTCCCTGTACTGTAAGATGGGTTTTCATACAAAAATGAGTGTGCATTTTACTCCTTCCTTTAGTCGAATGTAATGAAGGGAAACTTCTTGTTTTTTTTTTCTCAGCTCTCCTCTTTTTCCCTCCACTAAAAAGTCTCCTGCTTGCCTCTTGAATGAGAGATAATTTACCTCATTCTATTTCACCCTCTCTCCTCCCACTACATTTCTCTCTCACCATTTACCTTAATTTCTTTTAAGATTTGGTCCCATCCTATTCAATTCACTCTGTGTTCTCTGTCTCTGTGTGTGCATGCATGTGTGTATGTGTGTGCATGCATGCATGAACATGTGTGTGTGCATGTATGTGTGTGTACATCTGTGTATGGTCCCACCAACTACCAAGATACTGAAAACTTTTAAGAGTTACAAATATTGTCTTTCCATGTAGGAATGTAAACAGTTCACCTTTGGTATGACTTCTCTTTCCTGTTTGCTTTTTCATGCTTCTTCTCATTCTTGTGTTTGAAAGTCAAATTTTCTTTTCAGCTCTGGTATTTTCATCAAGAATGCTTGAAAGTCCTCTGTTTCATTGAAAGACCATATTTTCCCCTGAAGTATTATACTCGGTTTTGCTGGGTAGGTGATGCTTGGTTTAATCCTAGTTTCTTTGACTTCTGGAGTATTCTATTCCATGCCCTACATCCCTTAATGTAGAAGCTGCTAGATCTTGTGTTATCCTGATTTTATTTTCATGATACTGGAATTATTTCTTTCTAGCTGCTTGCAATATTTTCTCCTTGACCTGGGGACTCTGGAATTTGGCCACAATGTTCCTAGGAGCTTCTTTTTTTGGATCTCTTTCAGGTGGGGATCGATGGATTCCTTGAATACTTATTTTGCCCTCTGGTTCTAGAATATCAGGGCAGTTTTCCTTGATAATTTCATGGAAGATGATGTCTAGGCTCTTTTTTTGATCATGGCTTTCAAGTAGTCCCATAATTTTTAAATTGTCTCTCCTGGATCTATTTTCCAGGTCAGTTGTTTTTCCAATGAGATATTTCACATTCTCTTCCATTTTTCATTCTTTTGGTTTTGTTTTATAATTTCTTGGTTTCTCAGAAAGTCATTAGACTCCATCTCTTCCATTCTAATCTTGAGAGAACTATTTTCTTCAGTGAGCTTTTGAACCTCTTTTTCCATTTGGCTAATTCTGCTTTTGAAAGCATTCTTCTCCTCATTGGCTTTTTGAACCTCTTTTTTCCAATTGAGTTAGCCTATTTTTCAAGGAGTTATTTTCTTCAGTATTTTTTCGGGTCTCCTTTACCAAGGTACTGACCCGTTTTTCATGCTTTTCTTGCATCTCTCTCATTTCTCTTCCCAGTTTTTCCTCCATCTGTCTAACTTGATTTTCAAAATCATTTTTGAGCTCTTCCATGGCCTGAACCCACCGGACATCCACCTCGGATGTCTGGGATAGAGAGCTCCCGACCTTCACGTGCTTCCCTGATGGCAAGCATTGAACTTCTTCATCAGAAATGAAGGGAGGAAGGAACATCTCTTCCAGAATAAAGTAGCTTTCTATGGTCTTATTTTGCTTCCTTTTTCTGGGCATTTTCCCAGCCACTTATTTGACTTCTAAAATTCCTCTCCACCCCTGGCTAGATCCGCCGAGCTAGTACTTGGGGTCTGAGATTCAAATGCTGCTTCCCTGTCTCAGGCCTTTCCGTTGCAGGCGTGGCTGCCATTCAATGTGAGCTTAAGTTCTGGTGCTCAGGTGGGGGCAGGGATACTTCTCAGGCACAGAGACCTTCTGTAATGGAGTTCCTGTCTGCTTGGGGAGTCCTGGGCCACTGCTGGCTCCGCTGCTGCTTCTGCTCCTCTCTCTGCTGCTCCCTCTGCCGCTGCCTCCCTAGGGGGCCCAAGTAACGGAGACACCCCAGTCCCCTCTCGGCCAGTCCAGACGTCTCTCTCACAGACCTGTAGCATCTGTGGGTGGAGGGACCTTCACGGCCGTCGGAGGTTCTCTCCCTGAAACCTGCTCGGATCTGCTCCTCTGGGGCCGCGTGGCCAGGGTAGCATAGGGGTGGACTGCACTGTCCAGGATGCGATGGACCCCTGGGGACGACTTTCCAGGGCTCTCTGGAACGGAAATCTCTTCCACTGCGTTGGTGCATGCTTGCTCTGCTCCAGAATTTGTGGGGAGTTCTCTTTACAGGAAATTTAAGAGCTGTGGATTCGGAGCTAGCATACATGAGTCTTTCTACTCCGTTATCTTTCCACCTTTCATTTCTGATGAGGAAGTACAATCATTACGATCAGGGAGTGACATAGAAGCCAAGGCCTCTGTACCCCAAACATCTGAAATAGATATTCAATGGGCTCAGGCCATGGAAGAGCTCAAAAAGGATTTTGAAAATCAATTTAGACAGGTGGCGGAAAAACTGGGAAGACAAATGAGAGAGACGCAAAAAAACAATGAAAAACGGGTCAATACCATGTTAAAGGGGACCCCAAAAAATATTGAAGAATATAACACCTTGAAAAATAGCTCAATTAATTGGCAAAAAAGGTTCAAAAAGCCAATGAGGAGAAGAATGCTTTCAAAAGCAGAATTAGACAAATGGAAAAAGAGTTTCAAACGCTCACTGAAGATAATAGTTCTCTCAGAATTAGAATGGAACAGATGGAGGATAATGACTTTCTGAGAAACCAGGAAATCACAAAACAAAACCAAAATAATGACAAAATGGAAGAGAATGTGAAATATCTCATGGAAAAACAACTGAGCTGGAAAATAGATCCAGGAGAGACAATTAAATTATGGGACTACTAGAAAGCAATGATCCAAAAAAGAGCCTAGACTCTCGCTTGCAGTAGTTTCTCCTTGACGACTATTATGGAAGTCATTTGCAAAACTACACAGATATGGCCTATATTGAATTATATATTCAATTCACGACTATATTTAATAGTCGTGATGTGTAAGACTAACTATATTTCCCTCCATCCTATTCTGCCCCCCAATTGTTTCTATTCTGTATTTTGATCCCGTCCCTCCCCAAGTGTTGACTTCAAATTGCTCCCTCCTCTCATTGCCCTCCCTCCCGTCATCTGCCCCACCCTGCTTATCTCCTTCTCCCCCACTTTCCTGTATTGTAAGACAGGTTTTCATACGAAAATAAGTGTGCATTTTATTCCTTCCTTTAGTCGAATTTGATGAGAGTAAACTTCATGTTTTTTTTTTCTCAGCTCTCCTCTTTTTCCTTCCACTAAAAAGTCTCCTGCTTGCCTCTTGAATGAGACATAATTTACCTCATTCCATTTCGCCCTCTCTCCTCCCACTACATTTCTCTCTCACCGTTTACCTTAATTTCTTGTAAGATATGGTCCCATCCTATTCAATTCACTCTGTGCTCTCTGTCTCTGTATGTGTGTGCATGCGTGTACGTGTGTGTGTGGTCCCACCAACTACCGAGATACAGAAAAGTTTTAAGAGTTACAAAGATTGTCTTTCCATGTAAGAATATAAATAGTTCACTTTAGGTAAGTACCTTATGACATCTCTCTTTGCTGTTTGCTTTTTCATGCTTCTTCTCATTCTTGTATTTGAAAGTCAAATTTTCTTTTCAGCTCTGGTCTTTTCATCAAGAGTGCTTGAAATTCCTCTGTTTCATTGAAAGACCATATTTTCCCCTGAAGTATTACATTCAGTTTTTCTGGATAGGTGATTCTTGGCTTTAGTCCTAGTTCCTTTGACTTCTGGAATATCCTATTCCATGTCCTTTGATCCCTTAATGTAGAAGCTGCTAGATCTTGTGTTATCCTGATTGTATTTCCACGCTACTGGAATTGTTTCTTTCTAGCTGCTTGCAGTAGTTTCTCCTTGACCTGGGAACTCTGGAATTTGGCCACAATGTTCCTAGGAGTTTCTCTTTTTGGATCTCTTTCAGGTGGTGATCGATGGATTCCTTCAATACTTATTTTGCCCTCTGGTTCTAGAATACCGGGGCACTTTTCCTTGATAATTTGATGAAAGATGGTGTCTAGGCTCTTTTTTGGATCATTGCTTTCAAGTAGTCCCATAATTTAATTGTCTCTCCTGGATCTATTTTCCAGCTCAGTTGTTTTTCCAATTAGATATTTCACATTCTCTTTCATTTTTTAATTCTTTTGGTTTCTTTTGTGATTTCTTGGTTTCTCAGAAAGTCATTATCCTCCATCTGTTCCATTCTAATTCTGAGAGAACTATTTTCTTCAGTGAGCTTTTGAAACTCTTTTTCCATTTGGCTAATTCTGCTCTTGAAAGCATTCTTCTCCTCATTGGCTTTTTGAACCTCTTTTTCCAGTTGAGTTAGGCTATTTTTCAAGTTGTTGTTTTCTTCAATATTTTTTTGAGTCTCCTTAAGCTTGGTATTGACCCGTTTTTCATGATTTTCTTGCATCTCTCTCATTTCTCTTCCTAGTTTTTCCTCCACTTGTCTAACTTGATTTTCAAAATGGTTTTTGAGCTCTTCCATGGCCTGAGCCCATTGGATATCTATTTCAGATTTTGGGGGTACAAGGCCTTGGCTTATATGTCTTTCCCTGATGGTAAGCATTGTTTCCTCATCAGAAAGGAAAGGAGGAGACATCAGCTGTTCACCGAGGAAGTACCCTTCTATGGTCTTATTTTGATTCCCTTTTCTGGGCATTTTCCCAGCCAGTTACTTGACTTCTGAGATCTCTCTCCACCCCTGCTGAGATCCACCCAGCTATTGCTTGGGGTCTGAGATTCAGGTGCTGCTCCCCAGCCTCAGGGCTCTCAGTAGCGGGCCGGGCAGCTATTAAATGTGAGCTTAATTTCTGGTGCTTGGGTGTGGTCAGGGCCACCTCCCAACCGCAATTCCCTCAGTGAATTTACGCGGAGACCTTCAGGAATGGAGCAGAGCTCCTGTCTGCTCCTGGAGCCCCTGACCACTGCTGCCTCTGCCGCTGCCTCCAGAGAGAGCCCGAGTTATGGAGACACCCCACTCCCCCCTTGGCCAGCCCAGATGTCTCTCTCACTGTCCTGTAGCACCTATGGGAGGAGGGACCTTCGCTGCCACCAGAGATTCCATCCCTGAAGCCTGCTCAAATCTGCTCCTTTGGGGTTCCATGGTCAGTGCTGGGGTCCACTGTCCAGTGCACAACGGACCTTTGGGATCGATTTTTCAGGGCTCTCCTGGTACGGAAATCTCCTCCACTGCATTGCTCCGCGACTTGCACTGCCTCATAATTTGTTGGGAGTTCTTTTTATAGGAAATTTATAGGCTGTGGGTTCGGAGCTAGCATAGGTCAGTCTTTCTGGTCCATCATCTTGGCTCCTCCCTCGAGAAACTAAATAATCTAATCCTAAAGAAGGAGTGGGTAAGACAACAAATCATAGAAACAATAACAACTTCATTCAAGAAAATGAAAATAATGAGACAACCTTCCAAACCTTAAGGGATACTGCAAAAGCAGTTTTAGGGGAAGTTTTATATCATTGAATACCTTCATGAATAACATAGAGAAAGAGGAGATCATTGACTTGGACACACAGCTGAAAAATTTAGAAAAAGAGCAAATTGAAAATCCCCAAGTAAACACCAAATCAGAAGTGCTGAAAATCAAGGGAGAGATCAATAAAATTGAAATTAAGAAAACTCTTGAATTTATAAATAAAACCAATAGTTGGTTTTATGAAAAAACTAAGAAAATTGAAAAATATTTGGTCAATTTGATTTAAAAAAGAAAGAAGAAAACCAAGTTACCAATATCAAAAATGAAAGGGATGAACTCACCTCTTATAAGGAGGCAATTAAAACAATAATTAGAAATTATTTTGCCCTACTTCATGCCCATAAATTTAACAATCTAAATGAGAAGGATGAGTATTTTTAAAAATATAAATTGCCCAAACTAACCGAAGAGGAATTTGAATACTTAAACATCATCATCTCAGGAAAAGAATTTGAACAAGCCATCAATGAACTCCCTAGGAAAAAAATTCCAGGGGAAAATAAATTTACAAGGGAATTCTATCAAACATTTAAAGAACAGTTGATACCAATACTATATAGAATATTTGGGAAAATTGGGGAAGAAGGAGTACTCCCAAATTCTTTCTATGATATAAATATGGTTTTGATACCTAAACCAGGAGGAGACAAAGTGGAGAAAGAAAATTACACACCAATTTCTCTAACGAATATAGATGCAAAAATTTTAAACAAGATTTTTGTAAAAAGAATGCAGCAACTTATCATGAGAATAATTCGCTGTAATCAGGTAGCATTCATACCAAGAATGTAGAGCTCCTTCAATAATAGGAAAACTTTTAGCATTATTCATCTTGTCAACAAAAATAAATAATAGAAACCACATGATTATCTCAATAGATGCAGAAAATGCTTTTGACAAAATACAATACCTATCCCTATTTAAAACATTAGAGATCATAGGATTAAAGGGAACTTTCCATAAAATAACAAGCAGTATCTACCTAAAACCTTCAGCAAGCATTATATGAATTGGAGACAAGCCAGATGCATTACCAATAAGATCAGGGGTGAAACAGGGATGTCCATTATCATCACGGTTATTCAATATGGTACTAGAAGTTTTAGCTATAGCAATTAGCCAAGATATAGAAATTGAAAGGAATGGAATAGGGAAAGAAGGAACTAAGTTATCACTCTTTGCAGATGATATGATGGTATACTTAGAAAATCCCAGGGATTCAAGTAAAAACTCACTTGAAATAATAAAGAACTTTGGGAAAATTTTAGGTAACCAAATAAACCCACACAAATCTTCTGCATTTCTGTATATGAGTAAGAAAGCACAAAAGCAAGAAATAGAAAGAGAAATCCCATTGAAAGCAAGAGTAGACACTATAAAATATTTGGGAGCTTTTCTGTCAAAACAAACCCAGGGAGTATATGAACACAACTACAAGACACTTTTCACACAAATAAAGTCAAATCTAAGTAAGTGGAAAAACATCCATTGCTTGTAGGTAGACCGAGCCAAAGCAATATAAATGATAGTTCTATCTAAATTAATTTACTTATATAGTGCCATACCAATGAAACTATGAGATAATTATTTTCTAGAGCCTAAAAAATGGTGTCACAATTCATCTGGAAGATCAAAACGTCCAGTATATCAAGGGGACTAATGGAAAGAAATGCTAGGGAACGTGGCATACCGCTATAAGATCTCAAACTGTGTTATAAAGCAGCAATTACCAAAACAACTTGGTACTGGCTAAGAAACGGAAGGGTAGACAAGTGGAATACGTTAGGTACTCCAGACAGAGTAGTCAATGGACATAGCAATCTACTGTTTGATAAATCCAAGGAACCGAGTTACTGGGATAAGAATTCACTCTTCAGCTAAAATTGCTGGGAAAATTGGATAACAGTGCGGCAGAAACTAGGCAAAGACCAATACCTGACACTGTACACAAAAATAAGTCCAAATGGGTACACGATCTAGGTATAAAGATGGATACTATGCACAAATTGGTGGGCAAAGAATAGTATATTTATCAGATTTGTGGAGAAGGGCAGAATTTGGACTAAAGAAGAGATAGAAAGCATTATGAATTGCAAGATGGATAATTTCGATTACATTAAACTGACAAGTTTTTGCTCGACCAAACCTGATGCAATGAAAACTTGGAGGGATTTAGAAAGTGGGAAAGAATTTTTACAGCTAATGTTGGTGATAAAGGACTCATTTCTCGAATATATGAAAACTGAGTGATATGTACCAAAATACAAGTCATTCCCAATTGATAAATGGTCAAAGGATATCAATAGGCAATTTTCAGAGGAGGAAATTAAAGATATTTACAGCCATATGAAAAAATTCTCTAAATCACTTTTTATTAGAAAGATGCAAATCAAAACAACTCTGAGGTACCACATCATGCCTATCAGACTGGCAAACATAATAGAACAGGAAGATGAT
This sequence comes from Bettongia penicillata ogilbyi, assembly GCA_023548195.1. Classification (NCBI taxonomy): domain Eukaryota; kingdom Metazoa; phylum Chordata; class Mammalia; order Diprotodontia; family Potoroidae; genus Bettongia; species Bettongia penicillata. The sequence continues at coordinate 2,834,504 of JAJHZJ010000335.1, forward strand.
AAATGTTGGAGAGAATCTGGGGGAGTTGAACCACTAGTACATTGTTGGTGGAGCTGTGAGCTGATCCAGCCATTCTAGAGAGCAATTGGGAACTGTGGCCAAAAGGCTACAAAATAGGCATATCATTTGACCCAGAAATAGTACTTCTAGGACTATATCCCCAAGAAATCATAAAAATAGGAACGGGTCCCAGATGTACAAAACTACTTGTAGCAGCATTCTTTGTGGTGGCCAAAACTGGAAATCAAGGGGATGTCCATCAATTGGTGAATGGCTGAATAAATTGTGGTATATGAATGTAATGGAACACTATTGCACTATAAGAAATGATGAATAGGAAGGCTTCAGAGAGGTCTGGAGAAACTTATATGATCTGATGCTGAGGGAAAGGGGAAGAACTAGGAGAACTTTGTGCACAGCACCTACCACAGTGTGCGACAGTTTTTTTTTGGTAGACTTGGATCTTAGTAGCCATGCAAGGACTTAAAAAGATTCCCAATATTCTTCTAAGGCAAAATTCCTTCCACATCTAGAGAAAGAACTATGGAATTCAATCGCAGAATGTAGAAGATATTTTTTCTATGTACATTTATTTTTGGTTTGTTATATGATTTCTGCCATTCATTTTATTTCTTCCACACAACATGACAATAGTGAAGATGTATTTAATAGGAATATATGCGTAGAACCTCTATAAAATTGCATGCTATCTCAGGGAGGGAGCAGGGAGGTAGGGGGGAGGAGTGATTGTAGAACACTGAAAATAAATAAAATTAATTTTAAAAAACTTGTCAATTAAATGTAATCAAAATTACCAGTTTTGGAATTCATGATATTATCTATCTCTTGTATATTAAAAAAATTTTTCTCCATAAATCTGTGAAATTCATTTCTCCACTAATTTGCTTATAATATCAATCTTTATACCTAGATCATGTACCCAATTGGACTTCATTCGTGTGTACGGTGCCAGACATTGGTCTATGCCTAGTTTTGCAGGTAGACTCCCAAATATTTTATAGTGTTTACCCTAGCTTTAAATGGGATTTCTATTTATTCCTATGTTCTTCAGTGTTCTCAGTAGGAACGGGTATTGTGTTTTGTCAAAAATTTTTCTGTATTTATTGAGAGTCATGTGTTTTCTGTTAGTTTTGTGGTTGATATGAAGAATAATGGTAATAGTTTTCCTAACATCGAACCAGCCCTGCATTTCTGATATGAATCCTACTTGACCAAAACGTATTATTCTCGTGATTCGTTGCTGCATTCTTTTTGCTAAAATCTTATTTAAAATTTTTGCATTTATATTCATTAGAGAAATTTGTCTAAAAATTCCTTTCTCTGATTTGGCTCTTCCTAGTTTAGGTACCAATATCATATCAGTATCATAAAAAGAATTTGGGAGGACTCCTTCTTCCCCAGTTTTCCCAAATAGTCTTTATAGTATTGGAATTAACTGTTCTTTAAATGTTTAATAGAAATCACTTGTGAATCCAGCTGGCCCTGGCGATTTGTTCCTAGGGAACTCATTGATGGCTTCTTAAATTTCTTTTTCTGAGATGGGGCTATTTTTATAATTCAACTTCTTCTTCCTTTATTCTGGCAATTTATATCTTTTAAATTACTCATCCATCTCACTTAGATTGTCGAATTTATGGACATACAGTTGGGCAAAGTAATTTCTTATTATTGTTTTAATTTTCTCCTCATTAGAGGTGAATTCACCCTTTTCACTTTGATATTGGTAATTTGCTTTTCTTCTTTTTTAAATAAAATTGAAGCAAGGTTTATCAATTTTGTTAGTTTTTTTTCATAAAATCAACTCCTAGATGTATTTATTAATTCAATAGCTTTCTTAATTTCAATTTCATTAATGTCTCCTTTGGCTTTCAGCATTTTAATTTGGTATTTACTTGGGGATTTTCAATTTGTTCTTTTTCTAGCTTTTTTAGTTACAAGCCCAATTCATTGATCTCCTCTTTCTCTATTTTATTCATGTAGGCATTCAAAGATGTAACAATTCCCCTAAGAATTGCTTTTTCAGTATCCCATAAAATTTGTTAGGTTTTCTCATTATTGTCATCCTTTAGAAGTAGATTGTTTAGTTTCCAATTAATTTTTGGTTTATGTTTCCTTGGCCTTTGGTTACATATAAGTTTTATTGCATTTAGATCTGATAAGGATGCATCTACTATTTCTGCCTTTCTAGACAGGACTGTGAGGTTTTGATGGCCTAGTATATGGTCAATTTTTGTACATATGCCTTGTACTGCTGAGAAAAATGTATATTCCTTTCCACTCCCATTCAAATTTCTCCAAAGATCTATTATATCTACGTTCTCCAGAGTTCTCTTCACCTACTTAACTTCTTTCTTGTTTATTTTAAGGTTTGATTTATCAAGTTCAGAGAAGAGATGTTTAGTTCCCCCAGTAGTATAGTTTTGCTGTCTGTTTCTTCCTGTAACTCGCTTAAATTCTCCTCTAAGAATTTGGATGCTATACCACTTGGAGCCTATATGTTTAGTAATGAAATTACTTTGTTGTCTATGGTGGTTTTAGCGGGATAGAATTACCTTCCTTATCTCTTTTGCTTAGATCTATTTCTACTTTTGTTTTGTGTGAGATTAGGAGTTCTACCCCTGTTGCTTTTTTCCATTAGTTTCTTCAGCCTTTTACTTTTGCCCTCTGTGTATCTCCCTGTTTCAAATGTGTTTCTTGTAAACGATATATTGTTGGATTGTGATTTCTAATCCATTCTGCTATCTGTCCCCATTTTGTTGGAGAGTTCATCCCATTCACATTCATAGTTATGATTGCTATCTGTGTCTTTCCCTCCATCCCTTTCCCCTTATTTATGCTTTTCATTCTGCCTTCTCCCTTCCCCTCCACAGTGAAGTTTTAACTTTTGACCACTGCCTCCCTCAGTCTTCCCTCCCTTCCTTCAGCCCCACTCATTGTTAATCCCCTTTTCCCTTACTACTTCTTTCCTATCGTTTTCCTCCCTTTTCTTCCCCCCTTCCCCTCCTACTGTCTAAAAAGGTAATTATATTTCTATACTTAACTGAGTTTGTTGTGCCTTCCTTGAAGTCGATGAGATGAGAGTACCTCCCAAGCAGTGCTCATTTCCCTCCCCTCATTCTCTCTACCATAATGTATTTTTGTACCTCTTCCTGTCCTGGAATTTACTTTTTTTTCTTGCTTCCTCCTTTTCACATCTCCCATTGCAATCCCTTCACACCCTTAAATCACATTTGTTATCATCCCATGATTTAATTTATACCCCCTTGCTCTATTTATGTAAATTCCTTTTACATTTCAAAATAAATATGTAATTCTCAAGATTAACAAGTATAATCTTCCCTTAAGGGATGAAAACAGTAGGTCTATATTTTGGAACAAGTGTTTTGGTTATTTTTCCCTTCTTACATTTTTATGCCTCTCTTGAGACCAGCATTTTCTGTTGAGTTCTGGCCTTTTCATCAGGAAAGTCTGGAAATCCCTTATTTCATTAAATATCCATTTCCTTGCATGAAATATTATGATCATATTTCCTGGGCAACTAATCCTTGGTTGTAGTCCCAGCTCTTTTGCCTTGGACCTGATAGAATCGAATCTTCACTAAGCTTATGCGAAAGGTACACCATGGATTTGTCATTGGCTTGAGATTTTTCCTGTCACTTTCCTTTACACTGGACACTATCTCTGGTGAGCTAGGTCCTAAAAACATAATGGGACCACTTCAGTATTCATATTCTGAGGCAAATAATTGATTCTTCCAGTATGTAAATAAGAATGAACTGGACATGTCTGCATTGTTTCATAAACCCCTTCCCAAAATAATGTATCTTTTAGGACAAAGCATTTCTGCCACTATTGATAATTAATTCCTCTGAGAGCTCAGTTTTGGGCATTAAAATAGGTCCCTAAATTTTATAATATTCAATTTAGTTTCATTTCTTATGACAAGGTAAAAGGAGAGGAAGTATAAATATAGATGGTCATTTAAAGTAATTTGTACCTGTTGTCATAAAGGCATGTATAGAATGAATAAAACTTTAACATCTCAATATTTTTGTTTTGTTTTTCTTTTATACTTGCTGAAGAACATAGTACTGAATAAGGTTGAATTTTCCTAGATGCAAGTTGGTGGATGTCCAAAATGCAAGAAACCTGAGAATACCTCCATAAAAGAATTGGCTCTATGATGAATCATTGCCACCATCTTCCTATTCAAAGAATATAACAGCATGATATTGAAAATTCTCTTTGAATACATGAGAAATCATCTTTATCCATACATCAGACTAGGGTAAATTTTGCTACCCACATGCACAAACTCTATTGTAGCTGATACTAGCTGTGATTAATATATTTCAGAGTGATCGATTGTAATGATTTACTCTTTAATTTTTGAATGGATTTATTCTATGTTATAAGATATATTTCTTAAAAGAAGTCTAGTAGTAAACAGAGAGTATTCCTTGTTGTATGTTTTTAAGTGCTTGAATTCTTCTGAGGCAGAAAATTCAATTTTTGATCCGATTTCTGACCCTTTACTTTTCTGAGTCTCAGTTTGCTCTTCTGAAAGAGGAAAATACCAGTATTTACAATGACTAATATCTGGGTCTGAGAAGGATGGAAGTTTCTTGGAAAATGTAAGCTGGTATATAAAAGTAATTAATTTAAATCTAACAGCAAAGGAACTGAGGAACAAAGATGATGTAAATAAAATAAGAGACACAGAATTCAAGAAAGATTCTTTACCTTTTATGTTAGACTATGCTGTCTTTTTTCTTTTTATTTATCATCACATCATTTCATTCATACACACTTCCTCTATCTACGTACATGACTTTGACACTTCATAATAAATATACAATTTCCAAAATTAAAAAGTGTCATCTTCCCTTATAGGGATGTAAACAGTTTACCCATATTGTATAACAAGGTTTTTCCCCCATGTTTACCTTTTATGCCACTGTTGAGACCTGCGTTTGAAGATGAAATTTTCTGTTAAATTCTGGCCTTGTCATCAGGAGGGTCTGGAAATCGTTTATTTCATTGAATGTGCATCTCCTTGCCTGAAATATTATACTAAACTTTGCTAGATAATTAATCCTTGGTTGTAGTCTCATCTCATTTGCCTTCCGGAATATCGTATTCCAATTCCTTCAATCTTTTAATGGAGAAGCTGCAAAGTCCAGTGTGATCCTGACTGTAGCTCCTTGATATGTGATTTTTTTTATTTCTGGATACCTACAGTATTTTCTCTTTCACTTCACAGTTCTGGAATTTGTCAACGATAGTCCATGATGATTTTAGTTTGTGGCCCCTTTCAGGAGGTGAATAGTGGATTCATTTGATGACTGTTTTGCCCTCTGTGCCTAGGACTACTGAACAATTTTTTTTGATGATATCTTGAATGATATTTTCCAGGCTCTTTGTTCCATTATGGATTTCTGGTAGACCAATAATCCTTAGATTTTCTCTCCTACATCTATTTTCCAGATCAGTTGTTTTTCCAGTTAGATATTTTACATTTTCTCCTAGATTTTTATTATTTAGATTCAGTTTGACTAATTCTTGATGTCTCAGAGATTCTTTAGCTGCTACTTGCCCTATTCTGTTTTCATCAAATTGTTTTTTCAGTTACCTTTTGCATCTCCTTTTCCATCTGTACGATTGTTCTTCTTTAAATTATTTTATTTATTTTTAGTGTTCTACAATCACTTCCATATAAGTTAGATATTTTCTCACTTCCTCCTCTTCCTTCCCCCCTCCCTTGCCGCTCCCTTTGACAGTCGACATACAATTTTATATAAGTTCTACATATATATCTAATAAGTGCATTTTCACCTTAGAACTGTTACATAGAAGAATTAAAATGAATGGGAGAAATCATAAAGTAAACCAAAACCTAATACAAAAGATAATGATCTGCTACATTCTGCGATCCAATTCCACAGTTTGTTTTCTAGATATGGAAGGCATTTTGCCTTAAGAGACTATTGGGAATATTTTAAGTCCATGCATTGCAATGAAGTTCTAAGCCTACAAGAAAAACCCTTGCACACTGTGGTTGTTGCAGGGCATAAAGTTCTCCTGGCATCCCCTTGAACTCCAATTTGTAACCACCACAAAGAGTCCTGCTATAAATGTTTTTTGTACATTGGGAACCTTTTCCCATTTATGTGGTCTCTTGGGGATACAGCCCTAGAAGTGGTATTGCTGGGTCAATGGGTATGTACATTTGTTCTGATAATTGCTGCTTTGTAATACAATTTGAGATCTGATAGATCTAGGTCACCTTCCCTAGTATTTCTTTTCATTAGTTCCTTTGATATTCTGGAACTATTGTTCTTCCAGGTGAATTTTGATATTATTTTTTCTAGCTCTACAAAATAATTATTTGATAGGTTGATTGATATGGCACTGAATAAGTAAATTAATTTAGGTAGAACTGGCTTAGCCCACCCACGTGAGACTGATATTTTTTCCAGTTACTTAGATCTCACTTTCTGTGAGAAGTGTTTTGTAATTTTGTTCATAAAGTCCCTGGGTTTGTTTGGGCAGGTAGACTCCCCAATATTTCATAGTCGCTGAATTTGTTTTGCCAGGCAGACTCTCATGTTTTTGGAGTGTCTACCCTAACTTCAAATGGGATTTCTCTTTCTATCTCTTGTTGTTGGGCTTTATTGGTAATACATAGAAATGCAGAAGATTTGTGTGGGTTTATTTTATAACCTGCAATTTTTCCAAAGTTTTTTATTATTTGAAGTAGTTTTTTACTTGAATCTCTGGGATTCTCTAAGTATATCATTATATCATCTGCAAATTGTGATAGCTTAGTTTCTTCTTTGCCCATTCTAATTCCTTCTACTTCTTTATCTTCTCTTATTGCTACAGCTAACATTTCTAGTACTATATTGAATAATAGTGGTGATAATGGATATCCTTGTTTCACCCCTAATCTTACTGGAAATGCATCTACCTTGTCCCTATCTCATAAAATGTTTACTGGGGGCGGGGCAGAGCCAAGATGCAGGAGTGAGAGCAACGACTCACCTAAGCTCTCGGACAAACTCCTCCAGGTACCTCTGAAAGGAGAATCTGACCAAATTTTGGTGGTGCAGAATCGAGTGGCAGAGAGACGGTGACAGATTTGGAGCTCAGGTTGGACTGGAAGGTCCACGGGAAGGATCTGTTCCGCGGGGGAGAGCCCACAGCACACAGTGCAGGGCGGCCAGCACAGCACGGCCAGCGCAGCAGAGCAAAAGAGATCCGAGAAACCTGAGTGGCGGGCGGAACCAGAGGAGTGGCACGCAAGGTGGGAGCCAAGCCAAACCGAGTCAGTGAGAGCCGCAGAGCACCAGATTATCAGCGCAGCAGCTCCTGAGACCTTCAGCCCGAAGATCAAACTTCGGTAAGTCACCTACTTGAACTTCCGGGAGCTAGGATGGCGGAGTGATCAGTAAATGCTCTCTCCTCCCCCCTTGATGACTGTGAAAGAACCATAAAATATTTTCCCAGAAAAATTCTAGATCAGCAGAAATAGAAGGAGAGCAATAGTCTCATAACACCTGAGACGAGGAAAATAGCTAAGGGGGATTCCTCCTACGTTGGCAGAGGCAAATCAGAAGGACAGAGGACCCAGGGCAGAGAATGGGAATAGAAAGGAATATACCTTTTTCTCAGCAGTACATGGAACATTTACAAAAATTGACCATGTACTAGGACATAAAAATCTCAAAATCCAGTGCAGAAAGGCAGAGATAATCAGTGCATCCTTCTCAGATCATAATGCAATAAAAATTATATGTAATAAAAGGCCATGGAAAGATAAAGCAAAAATCAGTTGGAAACTAAATAATTTAATCCTAAAGAAGGAATGGGTTAAAGAAGAAATCATAGAAACAATCAACAACTTCATTCAAGAGAATGACAATGATGAGACAACCTACCAAATCTTATGGGATACTGTAAAAGCAGTTCTTAGGGGAAAGCTAAAAAAGCTAGAAAAAGAACAAATTGAAAATCCCCAAGAAAATACCAAATTAGAAATACTAAAAACCAAAGGAGAGATTAATAAAATTGAAATTAAGAAAACTATTGAATTAATAAATAAAGTCAATAGTTGGTTTTATGAAAAACTAATAAAATTGATAAACCTTTGGTCAATTTGATTTAAAAAAAGAAAGAAGAAAATTATATTACTAATATTAAAAATTAAAGGGGCGAACTCACGTCCAATGAGGAGGAAATTAAAACAATAATTAGAAATTATTTTGCCCAACTTTATGCCCACAAATTCGATAATCTAAATGAGATGGATGAATATTTCAAAAAATACAAATTGCCCAGATTAACAGAGGAGGAAATAGAATACTTAAACCACCCCATCTCAGAAAAAGAAATTGAATAAGCCATCAATGAACTCCCTAGCAAAAAACATCCAGGACCAGATGGATTCACAAGTGAATTCTATCAAACCTTTAAAGAACAGATTAATTCCAATACTATATAGACTACTTTTGAAAATTGGGGAAGAAGGAGTCCTCCCAAATTCTTTCTATGATACAAATATGGTTTTGATACCCAAACCAGGAAGAGACAAAACAGAAAATGAAAATTATAGACCAATTTCTCTAATGAATATAGATGCAAAAATTTTCAACAAGATTTTAGCAAAACAAATACAGCATCTTATCAAGAGAATAATATATTATGATCAGGTAGGTTTCATACCACGAATGCAGGGCTGGTTCAATATTAGGAAAACTATTAGAATAATTGATCATATCAACAACAAAACTAACAAAAACCACATGATTATCTCAATATATGCAGAAAAAGCTTTCGACAAAATACAACACCCATTCCTATTAAAAACACTGGAGAACATAGGAATAAAGGGAACTTTCCATAAAATAATAAGCAGTATCTACCTAAGACCTTCAGCAATCATTATATGCAATGGGGATAAGCTAGATGCATTTCCAATAAGGTCAGGGGTGAAACAAGGATGCCTATTATCACCATTATTATTCAATATGGTACTAGAAATGTTAGCAGTAGCAATTAGACAAGATAAAGAAACTGAAGGAATAAAAATAGGCAAAGAAGAAACTAAGTTATCACTCTTTGCAGATGATATGAGGATATACTTAGAGAATCCCAGAGATTCAAGTAAAAAACTACTTGAAATAATAAACAACTTTGGCAAAGTTGCAGGTTACAAAATAAACACACACAAATCTTCTGCATTCCTATATATTAGCAACAAACTCCAACAGCAAGAGACAGAAAGAGAAATCCCATTTAATCTAGAGTAGACACTATAAAATACTTAGGAGTTTACCTGCCAAAACAAACCCAGGGCTTATATGAACACAATTACAAGACACTTTTTGCACAAATAAAGTCGATTTAAGTAAGTGGAAAAACATCAGTTGTTCATGGATAGGCCGAGCTAATATAATAAAAACAACAATTCTACCTAAATTAATCTACTTATTTAGTGCCATACGAATTAAACTATCAGATAATCATTTTCTAGAGCTGGATTAAATAATATCAAAATTCATTTGGAAAAACAAAATGTCCAGAATATCAAAGGGACTAATGAAAAGAAATGCTTGGGAAGGTGGCCTAGCGCTACCACACCTCAAATTGTATTATAAAGCAGCAATTATCAAAACCACTTGGTATTGACTAAGAAATAGAGGGGCAGACAAATGGAGTAGACTTGGCACTCAAGACACAGTAGGCAAGGAATATAGCAACCTCCTGTTTGATAAAGCCAAAGATCTCAGCTTCTGGGATAAAAACTCACTGTTCGACAAAAATTGCTGGGAAAACTGGTTAACTGTGTGGCAGAAATTAGGCTTAGACCCATTTCTGACTTCGTACACAAGAATAAAGTCCAAATGGGTACATGATTTAGGTATAAAGATTGATACCATGAATAAACTGGAGAAGCAAAGAATAGTGTATTTATCAGATGTATGGAGAGGGGAAGAATTTTTCTTCTAAAGAAACAATAGAAAGCATTATGAAATGCAAGATTGATAATTTTGATTACTTTAAACTGAAAAGTTTTTGCACAACCGAACCCAATGCAACTAAAATTCGGAGGGATGTAGTAAATTGGGAAAGGATTTTTATGGCTAAGCTCAGGGATAAAGGCCTCATTTCTAGAATATATAGAGAACTGACTCAAATATATAACCATACAAGTCACTCCCCAATTGATAAATGGTCAAAGGATATGAACAAGCAATTTTCAGGGGAAGAAATCAAAGATATCTATAATCATATGAAAAAGTGCTCTAAATCACTATTGATTAGAGAGATGCAAATGAAAAAAAACTCTGAAGTACCACATCACACCTATAAGATTGGCAAACATTTCAGAACAAGAAAATGATAAATGCTGGAGAGGATGTGGGAGAGTTGGAACACTAATTCATTGTTGGTGGAGCTGTGAGCTCATCCAACCCTTCTGGACAATGGTTTGGAACTATGCCCAAAGGGCTACAAAAATGTGCATACCCTTTGACCCAGAAATATCGCTACTAGGACTGTATCCCCAAGAGATTATAAAAACGTGAAAGGGTCCCACGTGTACAAAAATATTTATAGCAGCACTCTTCTTAGTTGCCAAAAACTGGAAGTCAAGGGGATGCCCATCAATTGGGGAATGGCTGAATAAATTGTGGTATATGAATGTAATGGAGTACTATTGCGCCATAAGAAATGATGAGCAGGAAGACTTCAGGGAGGCCTGGAAGGACTTATATGACCTGATGCTGAGCAAAAGGAACAGAACCAGGAGAACTTTGTGCACAGCAGCGACCACAGTGTGTGAGAGTTTTTTCTGGTAGACTTGGAACTTTGTAATAACACAAGAACTTACTGAGAAAAAAAAATCCTAATGTCGGTCTTCTAAGGCAAAATGCCTTCCACACTCTGAGAAAGAAATATGGAAGTCATTTGCAGAATGTAGCAGATCATATTTGTGTGTGTGGGGGTTTCAGTGTATTATGTTTTGATTTGTTATATGATTTCTTCCATTTATTTTAGTTCGACTTCATAGCATGACTATAGGGAAAATGTGCTCAATAGGAAAGTATATGTAGAACCTATACAAAATTGTATGCTGTCATGGGGGGGAAGGGGTAGTGGGGGAAGAGTGGGGGGGATAAAATCTTAACTTTAAGGAAATGATTGTAAAACATTAAAAAAAGAGTGACCTTTTGCATTTATCAGGTTTACTTTTAGGGAAATCATGTACTATTTATCAAGTTATCTTGTGTTTATAGAAAGAATAAAACTCAGACGAGCTGACTTGAAAATCAAATCAAATCAAATCAAATCCTTACTGAAGGTTTTCGGTAGATGATGTTTATTATTTTATGGGAAGTTTAATTTATTTCTATGTTCTCCAGTGTTTTCCATAGGAATGGGTGTTGTATTTTGTCAAAAGCTTTTTCTTCATCTATTCAGATAGTCATGTGTTTTCTCTTAGTTATTTTGTTGATATGATCAATAATGTTAATAGCTTTCTTATTATTGTACCACTCCTGAATTCCTGGTATAAATCCTACCTTATCATAATGTATTATTCTCGTGATTAGTTGCTGTATTCTTGTTGCTAAAATCTTATTTAAAAGTTTTGCCCTTATATTCCTTAAAGAAATTGGTCTATAATTTTCTTTCTCTGTTATGACTCTTCCTGGTTTAAGTATCAGAACCATATTTGTATCAAGAAAATAATTTGGGAGGATTCCTTCTTCCCCAATTTTCCCAAATAGTCTATATAGTATTACAATTAACTGTTCTTTATATGTTTAATAGAATTCACTCGTGAACTCATCTGACCCTAGAGATTTTGTCCTAGGAGGTCATTGTTGAATTTTTAAATTTATTTTTCTGAGATGGAGTAATTTAAGTATTCAACTTCCTCTTCTGTTAGTCTGGACAATTGGTGCCTTTTAAAATAATCATCCATTTCATTTAAATTGTCCAATTCATAGGCATACTTTTGGTCAAAGTATTTCTTATTATTGTTTTAGTTTCCTCTTCATTGGGCGTGAGTTCATCCTTTTCATTTTTGATCTTGGTAATGTGGTTTTCGTCTTTCTTTTTTTTCATAAAAGTGATCAAATATTTATCAATCTTATTGCTTTTTTCATAAAACTAACTCCTAGTTTTATTTATTAGTTCAATAGTTCTCTTAATTTCAATTTTATTAATCTCTCCTTTCATTTCAGTATTTCGAATTTGACATTTACTTAGGAATTTTCAAAGTGTTCCTTTTGGAGTTTTTTTCAGCTGCATGCCCAATTTATTGATCTCCTCTTTCTCTATTCTATTTATATAAGTACTCAAATACATAAAACTTCCCCTAAGAATTGCATTTTCAGTACGCCGTAAAATTTGGTAGTTTTTCTCATTATTTTCATTTTCTTCAATGAAGTTGTTGATTGTTTCAATAATTGGTGTTTAGCCCACTCATTCTTTAGGATTAGATTGTTTAGTTACAATTAGTTTTTTGGTTTATGTTTCCATGGCCTTTTATTATGTTTAAATTTTATTGCATTTTGATGTGAGAAGGATGAATTGACTATCTCTGCCTTTATTCACTGGATTGTGAGATTTTTGTGGCCTAGTACATGGTCAGTTTTTGTACATGTGGTGTGTACTGCTGAAAAAAAATGTGTATTCCTTCCCCATTCAATTTCCTCCAGAAGTGTATCATATCTACCTTATCCAGGGTTCTATTCACCTCCTTAACTTATTTTCATTTATTTTAAAGTTACATTCATCAAGTTCATAGAAGTGAATGTTGGGTTCCTCCACTAGTATAGTTTTGCTGTCTATTCCCTCCTGTAAGTCCCTTAACTTCTCCAGTATGCTTCGGTATAGCATGATCGGCATGTGGCTATTTGCCATCCCCTTCACTACATGGCACATGGTTATGTGCCCTCCTGGTAGCTGTAGCATGGTTAGGAGATTTACTCCCTGCAACAATACAGTTACTGTTCATAATCAAGATATCATTTTCTTATCTCAATGTCATAGATAACTTTATGTGTGACCTAAATCCTTTGCTAAATCTTGCCCGCACTGACACTCACACCCTTGATTCATTTCTTGCATCCAACAGTGATTTCATTTACTTCTTAAATGTCCTTCTGTTAATGGTCTCCTATGCTGTCATCCTGAGTTCTCTGAAGAGTCACAGTGTGGAGGGGAGACACAAAATTCTCTCCACCTTTGGCTCCCATATCACTGTAGTCATTTTATTCTTTAATCTATCTATATTTGTCTACATGAGACCTGCAACAACCTTCTCCATGTTAAAGCAGTTGGAATCTTCTATACGATGATTACCCCCATCTTAAACTCTTTAATTTACACGCTGAGAAATGCCCAAATGAAAAATGTCATAAGGAAATTTTTCATTTGGAAGGAGACTTTGGTTCATCAATAAACGACTCCTAAGAAAACCATCAGAACATAAAATTACATGACTTTTCATGTGGGAGGGGGAAGAAGGAAAAGTTTTAATAAAGAAAGAAGAAGAAAAGAAAGGTTTTGTTGATGAGGTGGAGAAAAGAAGGCGTTTTCTAACAAAAAAGAGGAACAAAAATTGCAAAGGAGATGAATGTAGCATGGAGGCCAATTTTGGAATGCAGAACGTGGAAAGGAGAGCAGTGTTGAAAATCTAAAGGCCACAAACACATTTGTGGATCACATGTCTTCCCACAATGCAAATCTTATTTTTCCATCTGCTTCGGTTCAGTTCCATATCCATCCAACTAAGCTACATTTCTTTGTCTTGTACATAACTTTTACAACAATAGAACAAAAGTCTTTTTCAAATTTTCTGATGATATTTGGATAAATCATGCATTCACCATTGTCCTGATCTATCAAGTATTATTATAGATCTCTATCTACATGTATCTAAATGTATATGTTAATTCATATCTTTCTAATTTATATAATTTTATATAAGATTAAGACTTATTTGGCATGACTAGTTTTTTTGTTACTAATATTTATTTTTGTACTCATCCATTAACTTGACAGCTTTCAAAATATGGTCTCAAGATACCAGGAGATTATTGCTGAGACATTTTCAAGTAGTTTTGTCAAAATATATAGTAATAGTACTAAGGCATATTAATTTCCTTAACACTTAAATTGAATTGCTTTAAGCCACATAAGCCAAAGAGTGTATGTCAACAAGTAGCTTCATACTTGTCATTCATAATTATAGCATCCATCCACACTCCACTAATTTCCTAAAAGTCCCTATAAGTAATTAGACTTTTTCAATGTTCAAGGGTTTGGGTAAATATTTTAATGTGATTAGTAAAAGTATGATGTAATCAAGAGGAGTTAGAAACATATATGCAAGGACACAACACCTTTGTTCCAATCTCCCTTTTTTTCTTATAGTGCATTTCCATTCCACGCTCTCTGGAGCTGAGTCAGCATGGGAATTTAGTATTTTATGATAGTACCCCTTTTCTATTAAGGCAAGCACAGAACAATAATGTAAGGTAATCATTAAAGAAATTATGCAGTGCTGCTAAGCCTGTGATTGTTTCCCTTGCATCTTCATAACTGAACTGCAGAACTTCCTAATGTCGTGGACCATTGCATCTGTCTGGCTTGGGAATCTGGGTATTTTGGAAACCAGGCTCTGAACTGCTGACATGGAACAAAGCTGAATGTCCAGAGAGTGTGTCCCAACTGTCAGATATCTAACATAACCAAACCAAAAAGGATGAGTATGGTTTTGTGATGGCCATGATTTCCAGGTCTTCATCCTACTTCCCAAAGTTTCAAGTAGTTATCTACAAGGTCAAGACTCCAAAGAAAGAAAAACGAGATAAGAACAGGTTTAATGAGTTATGAGAATATGGATGATCAAAAGATGAAAAGATATGTCCTTAATTGGGGATCGTCAACCTTGTTTGTTCAATGTTTTCGTAAATGTGTTTCAATGTAATTGGCATCCATTAAAATCTGACATAAAATGAATATTTTATACCTTTAAAACATTGTTCTGAGAACGGAAAGCCACATAATTCACTAGTCAGCTTATGTGAGTCATTAAGCACACAAAAACACACATATGCATGCTTGCACAGACACACAAACGTACACAATGATTAAGAAGTTTTGACACAGGAAAAGGCACACGAATGGGACATTATTAGAAGGAAATGAATTTTTCATAATGTAAAATGATGGAGATTGAAGAGTGATAGAGCAAGTCTGATTTATCTGCACATTGCAGAACATCAGAGTAGGGCAATGAGTTGTGAGAGGAATGTTTCCTAGGTGATTTTAACATGTATATTGAAGTTTCCAAGTATGAAATCATTAAAAGAAAAAGAGAGGAATCCTGTGAGTCAAAAACTAAGCTTCAGAAAGGAGTTACCTGAAAGTCATTTCAAATGTGGCTGAACGAGTGATGAAGTGGGGTGAAGTTCATGGAAGGGGAATTACAGTGTAAGGGAGAATGAGAAAAAGTAAGGTGTAGCAGGAATCAAGAAGTCCTATATCTACTCAAATGTCAGTGGGTATAAAAATATAGACTACTTCACTGTGGAGTGTGATCGAGGATTCGTGTCTTTTAAAAATAGCTAGGATTTTTCAGCACCATAAGATAAAAAGCAGGAGTGAGGAGATGAGATGAAATAGTCTTAGATGAGGGTGATGCGATTTTCAGAAAACATCTCAATTATTTGTTCATTACTTGCCTATTATTCATCCATTTATTCATCCATCATTCATTAATTCATTCTTTCATTTGTTTATTTTCTGGATTCTGGTTCTCCTTATCTTACCCGTGTAGAAGAACCCCTCTTGATTACCAATCTTTTACTTATTAATATAGACCGTATGGACACCATTTTTGATCTGGTCTGACCCTTCTTTGAGACTTTGTTAGTTACTTAATTACCAAGTTCATCACACTGGTGATAGATTATAGTATAGATTCATGATTGGATTGTTCCATTGCAGCACAGTAATCTAGTTTTGGAGAATGCAAGCATGAGATTTTTTCCTACTCATTCATTTATACATTACTTATTAACCAGGTATTTACTTCTGAAACCTATTTTCTTCTTTTCAACTTTTTATTTTTGTTTGGTAGCCATGGTGAAAGCAACACTCTTGTCCTGCTGCCTTCAGTATTTTGCCTAAGTTTCAGTAATCTTTCACAATTGTTTAAAGTTTTTTTCAACCTGATGATATCATTTCTGTTCGTGACAATCACAAAGGAGAGGCAGGTATCTCTGAAGGTTCTCTGTCACACTCTGGATACAGACAATACATCCATAACAGGCCTCCCTATTATTGTCATCAGAAGGCTGAGATATAATTTCACCAATCACATTTCAGAGGCAAACTACATTATTTCTTAACTTTTCCTCCTCTGATGCTTGCAAAATTATTTTTTACCTGAAAACACCTCTGTGTCTTTCTCTTCATCCTCCAGAGAACAATTAATTATTCAAGATTACTTCTCTTATGGGGAGACATGTATCTTTTAGTTTTTAAGTAGCTCATTCAGTCATTTTTCCTTATGCCTGATCCTGTGACCCCATTAGTCATTTTCTTGGCAAAGGTATCGCAGTGGTTTGCCATTTCCTTCTCCAGCTAATTTCATAGATGAGGAAACTGAGGTAAACATGTTTAAGTGACTTGTCCAGAATCACAGTACTATCTGAACTGAGGCCAGATTTTAGCATGGCAAGGTGAGTCTTCTGGACTTGTCATGGCACTTTATTCACAGTGTCACCTAGTTGCCTCTCAAGAAATTACAAATGGTAATTATCCTTATTTCCTTGGTAGTATATTCATTTTTTCTGTCCTCCAGACTCCTTGCAGAAGTCAGAATTTACCATATTGCATTTTAGATTTTTTTTTCATTTTACTTTTCTGTGTGCTTTGTTGTCCTACTTTTTTTAATTATACCAAATTCTCATTGCTAAAATATGAGGAAATGGTTCTACAAGTATCTTTACTCCTTCCTTTGAGGAAGAAAATGTTTCTTAAATAATATCCAGTAGTCACTAGGAGGGGGCAGAGAAAAAATTACAAAATGCGGGTATGTGTATTCTCTTTATTTTCATGCTTTTGGGATAAAGTACTGCAGGGTTTTTTGGTTTTGTTTTTTTTTTTTTTGCTTGCTTATAGCTCTTGTGCACAATTTTCTAAAAACACATGCCAAACAGGAATAGAGTGTAAGGACTGGGGAAGTGTGTGGCCTAGAGAAAGGAAGGATTTTAAGTAATACCTACTTAAACTAATTATATTTCTACCTATATGGCTTAAACAATTATATCCATTGGACCTTCACAGTACAGAAATTTGAGGAATTATTAAAAGTTATAAATTGCAACTCAACAGGAAGCAAACCTAGCTACCGAACAGAGACAAGGAAAAGAAGAATGGGCTGCCTTGGTAAATGGTAGGCTTACCCTACCCGCAAGCGATTTGGAAAACATTTAATTATAACTTTAGGGAAGAGTATTTTGTGGGAATGTTTCCTCGTCAAGTATTTGTTGGAATTGGTTGTTTCTGAGATTCCAACAAAATATGAGATTCAATGAGTCTATGTTATCAAAAGTGATAAACTTCAGAAAATTGTTCTTAATGTTCACCCATTGTGACCACGTTTCCATGTAAAGTTGTTGAAAGGACTGCCATACAATTGTTATGAAACTCCCAAGACGATTTTTATTTGAAGATCATGGTGATTTATCTAGCCACTTTTTGACTCTACAGGTATTGTATATTCTGGTGATAAAATTCACAGTATTAGACCCTAGTGAGGATGTGGTAAGAATAATTCCAGTGTCCCAATGGTAAGGGTCAGGGTCTTTGGTTCTTTTCCCAGCTCTCCTAATGATTCATTGCAACCTTTAGGAAGTTATTTCGAGATAGTTTCATTTAGTGGATAGGGAATTGGACCCAAAGTCAGGATAATCTGAATGCAAATCCCACCTCAGATGATTATTAGCTATTTGACCTTTGGCAAGTCACTAAATCTCTTATTTATGCTCAAATACACATCACAGTTTTTAAAAAAAGGAAGTTTGGCTCATTAGCTGTAAAATAATGAGCCTATGATCCATGTAACATCCCTGAGACTTTTTTATTCATCTACAAAATAAGGGAAAGGATATTTGCCATTCATCATCTTTAATGCTTTAGAGAGTGAAAGAAGTTAAACAATTCCACATTAGAAGTATATAATATCTGATATGTTTAGTAAACGAGA
Source organism: Bettongia penicillata ogilbyi (assembly GCA_023548195.1). Classification (NCBI taxonomy): domain Eukaryota; kingdom Metazoa; phylum Chordata; class Mammalia; order Diprotodontia; family Potoroidae; genus Bettongia; species Bettongia penicillata. The sequence continues at coordinate 2,852,817 of JAJHZJ010000335.1, forward strand.
ATACATTCAAACAGGTTTTGTAAAATAATAAAATGCCTAGCCAATGTTGTAATGATGTAAATGGCAATAGAATATTGAGCAAATGCAGGTGGAAAAAGTAGTTAAATGAGATTCAATATTTAAACTACAATGATATTCTTCCTATGCCTTGATCTTTTTTTTTAGATATAAATTTATTTATTTAACTTTTCACATTCATTTTCACAAAATTTTGGGTTCCAAATTTTCTCCCCATTTATCCCCTCCCCCAACCCAATACACCGAGCATTAAAATTTTCCCTATCACCAATCTGCCCTCTCTTCTATCATTCCTCCCTTCTCTCGTCCCTATCTTCTTTTTTGTCCTGTAGGACCAGATGACTTTCTATTCCCCATTAACTGTATGTCTTATTTCCTAGTAGCAATGTTCCTAAACTTTGAGTTCCAAATTCTCCCCATCCCTCCCTCCCCACCTGTTCCCTTTGGGAAGGCAGGCAATTCAATATAGGCCATATCTGTGTAGCTTTGCAAATGACTTCGATAAGAGTCGTGTTGTATAAGACCAACTGTATATCCCTCCATCCTATTCTGTCCCCCATTGTTTCTATTCTGTATTTTGATCCTGTACCTCCCAGAGTGTTGACTTCAAATTGCTCCCTCCTCCCATTGACCTCCCTTTCATCATCTCCCCCACACAGCTTATCTCTTTCTCCCCCACTTTCCTGTACTATAAAATAGGTTTTCATACCAAAATGAGTGTGCATTTTATTTCTTCCTTTAGTCGAATGTGATGAGGGTGAACTTCATATTTTTTTTTCTCAGCTCTCCTCTTTTTCCCCTCCACTAAAAAGTCTCCTGCTTGCCTCTTTAATGAGATATAACTTACCCCATTCCATTTCACCCTCTCTCCTTCCACTACATTTCTCTCTCACCATTTACCTTAATTTCTTTTAAGATATGGTCCCATCCTATTCAATTCGCTCTGTGCTCTCTGTCTCTTTGTTTGCGTGTGTGTGTGTGTGTGTGTGTGTGCACATCATGTGTGTATGTCTGTGTGTGGTCCCACCAACTACCCAGGTACTGAAAAGTTTTAAGAGTTACAAATATTGTCTTTCCATGTAGGAATGTAAACAGTTCACCTTTGATAAGTCCCTTATGACTTCTCTTTGCTGTTTACTTTTTCATGCTTCTTCTCATTGTTGTGTCTGAAAGTCAAATTTTCTTTTCAGCTCTGGTCTTTTCATCAAGAATGCTTGAAAGTCCTCTGTTTCTTTGAAAGACTATATTTTCCCCTGAAGTATTATACTCAGTTTTGCTGGGTAGGTGATTCTTGGTTTGAGTCCTAGTTCCTTTGACTTCTGGAATATCCTATTCCACGCCTGTCGATCCCTTAAGGTAGAAGCTGCTAGATCTTGTGATATCCTGATTGTATTTCCACAATACTGGAATTGTTTCATTCTACCTGCTCACAATATTTTCTCCTTGACCTGAGAAATCTGGAATTTGGCCCCAATGGTCCTGGGAGTTTCTATTTTTTGATCTCTTTCAGGTGGTGACTGATGGATTCCTTCATTACTTATTTTGCCCTCTGATTCTAGAATCTCAGCACAATTTTTCTTGATAATTTCATGAAAGATGATGTCTAGGTTCTTTTTTTATCATGGCTTTCAGGTACTCCCATAATTTTTAAATTGTCTCTCCTGGATCTATTTTCCAGGTCAGTTGTTTTTCCAATGAGATGTTTCACATTCTCTTCCATTTTTTCATTCTTTTGGTTTTGTTTTGTGATTCCTTGGTTTCTCAGAAAGTCATTAGACTCCATCTGTTCCATTCTAATCTTGAGAGAACTACTTTCTTCAGTGACCTTTTGAACCTCATTTTCCATTTGGCTAATTTTTCTTTTCAAAGCATTCTTCTCATCATTTGAACCTCTTTTGCCAATTGAGTTAGCCTATTTTTCAAGGTGTTATTTTCTTCAGCATTTTTTTGGGTCTCCTTTAGCAAGGTATTGATCTGTTTTTTCCTGCTTTTCTTGAATCTCTCTCATTTCTCTTCCCAGTTTTTCCTCCACCTGTCTAACTTGATTTTCAAAATCCTTTTTGAGCTCTTCCATGGCCTGATCCCACCGGACATCCACCTCGGATGTCTGGAATAGAGAGGCTCTGACCTCCACGTCTTTCCCTCATGGCAAGCATTGTACTTCCTCATCAGAAATGAAAGGAAGAAGGAACATCTCTTCCCCAATAAAGTCGCTCTCTAAGGTCTTATTTTTCTTCCTTTTTCTGGGCATTTTCCCAGCCTGTTACCTGACTTCTGAGATTCCTCTCCACCCCCTGCCTAGATCTGCCCAGCTACTGCTTGGGGTCTGAGATTCAAATGCTGCTTCCCAGCCTCAGGGCTTTCCGGGGCAGGAGCGGTTGCTATTCAATGTGAGCATAAGTTCTGGTGTTTGGGTGGGGGCAGGGCCGCCTCCCGGCCTCAGTTCCCTCAGGGGGTCTATGCAGAGACCTTTGGTAATGGAGCTCCTTTCTGCTTGGGGATTCCCAGGCCAGCACTGCCTCTGCCACTGCCTCCTGAGTGGTCTGAGCCACGGAGACACCTTACTCCCCTCTTGGCCAACCCAGAAGTCTCTCTCACTGACCTGGAGCCCCTGTGGGTGGAGGAACCTTTGCGGCCATCGGAGATTCCATACCTGAAGCCTCCTCGGTTCTGCTCCTCTGGGGCCAGGCAGCCAGGGCAGCTCAGGGGTGGGCTCCTCTGTCCAGAGCACGACGGACCCCTGGAGATGGCTTTCTAGGGCTCTCTGGAATGGAAATCTCTTCCACTGTGTTTCTGCGTGTCCTGCAGTGCTCCAAAATTTGTGGGGAGTTCTTTTTACAGGAAATTTATGGGCTGTGGATTCGGAACTTGCATACGTGAGTCTTTCTAATCCACCATCTTGGCTCCTCCCCTATCCCTTGATCTTTAAAGATATGAGGAGTGAATAAAGTATTCCACAAGCTGTAATGGGCAATTATGGAAATTGGATAAAGATTAAAACCCTCTGGCATAAGCAGTAGCAAACACCTTCAAATCAACTGGCTTAGATACAGAGGGCTGGGTTGGAGGTGGAATGCATCATGGGACCAAAGTTCATGTGCTGAAGGAGACTGAGGAATGTCTGCTTCTATGAATATGTACCTTGGACCTTCGTGAAGCAATGTAAAAGGAATTGGATAAATAAGGGAATAAGGGGCAAATTAAATTTTGAATGGGCTGAGGTAAAGCACAGTTTAGGGAATTTGTGAGATGGTGAATGGCAAACAATTCCATATAAAGCATTATTTTTTACCTAACTAAATTGTAACTAATCTCAATTATCTATGCTTTATGTGTGAAAATTAAAATTGTGTTTTGTGACTTCTTATGGTGGACTCTTTCATGGTAGATTAGAGAAAGCAATTAATACCTGAGATCTCCAAATTAAAACCAAATGCCAGGGCTCACAGATAAAGGAGAAAATATTGCAAGTAGTCAGAAATAAACAATTCAAATATTGTGGAGACACAGTCAGGGTTGTACAAAGTCTAGCAGATTTCATTTTAAAAAACTAGAGCATTTCAAACATGATGTTCCAGAAGGTAAAGGAGCTACAATTACAACCACGGTTCACCTCCCCAGCAAAACTGAATATTATGCTTCAAGTGAAATAAATGAATATTTAATTAAATAGAAGGCTTTCAAGCATTCCCGTTGTAAAAAACAGAGCTGAATAGGAAATTTAGCATTCAAACACAAATTTTAAGAAAAGCACAACAAAGTAAACATGAAAGAGAAATGATAAGGACCTCAAAAAAGTTAGATTGCTTACCATTCCAAATGGGAAGGTGATGATGTTACTCCTAAAAATTTCATCTTTATTAAGGCAGGTAAAAGAGTGTTATGTAAGCAGAAAGCATGAGTGTGAATGAATTACATTGGAATGATTGAAACTTTTTTCAGCAGATTTCTCACATAAAGGCTTCATTTCTCAAACACATGGAAAACTGAATCAAATTTATTTTAAAAAGAGCCATTCTCCAATTGATAAATGGTCAAAGAACATGAAAAGATAGTTTGCAGAAGTAAATAAATCTATCTATAATCATATAAAACACGAATGCAGAGAAATGCAAATTAAAACAACTCTTGTGTAGCACCTAACAAATATGAGAAAATAAACAGGCTGGAATGGATGAAGGAAAAAAATAGCTATAACAATGAAATGTTGGTTGAGTAGTGAATTCTCCAGTCATTCTGGAGAACATTATAGAATTATGAAAAAATGTTTATAAAATTGTATTTATTGAACCAACAATATTGCTTTTAGTTTTGTATCCCAAAGAGATCAAAGAAAAAGAAAAATTACCTAAACATAAAAAAAAAAAAATATAAATTCGGAGCACTTCTTTTGTGGTGAAAAAGCATTGTAAAATGAGTGAATATTCATCACTTCAGGAATGATTGAACAATTCATTGAATATGATTGCGATGGAGTTCAAGTTTGCACCTCCCCTCCTGACTGTGATTCTTCAGGAAATGCAGGATGACAACATAGGGTACCATCAAGAAAAGGAAGTTTAACAGACAGATGAAACCACTGTTGAATGCCACAAGTAGACCAAGGGTATGGATATCTGTGCAAACAAGATTAAGGAAAGGGTAAAAGTCGCACATGAAGTGATCTATGATGTTAAGTCCACAGAATAGAGCCAAATTGTGAAAAAAAAAATCTGGATTTTTGCATGGAGAGCCACCAATTCAAGTTAAAATAACAAAAATGATACATAGCTTTCTGTTCATAATGGTTATGTACTGGAGGGGCTTACAGATGGCTATGTATCATCATAAGCCATTATCATGAGCAGGATGATTTTAGTACCCCCTCAAAATATGTTCTGCAGATACCTGGGACTTGCACCCATTAGAGGAGAGGAATTTCTTCTCATGGAGGGAATACATGATCAGTTTAGGAACTGAAGAAGATTAATAAATTGTATCTATGAAACACAAGTGTGCCAGGAAGAAATACATGGAGGTGCCTAACGTACAGCTGGTGGTAATGGTCATCACAACGAGAAGACTTGCCACCAGAGTCACCATCTATAAGGTAAGAAATGGTCTAAATGCTATATTTTGCATCTTTGGGTTCTATGTAAGCCCTAGTAAGATGAATTCAGTTGCATTTCTTTCATCATCCATTTATGTAGTTTAGGCAATGAATAGAGAAATTAGAGTTGTCTTATCTTCAATAAAAAGCCAAGACTTACAGCGTGTTACATAGGCCAGTTCCTTGATTTTGAACAAATTAAAAATCAAACTATCATAATGGTCCACTATTCTAATGGAAAACTCTTCAATGATGGAAGCTTCCTGATCTTTATGTAACTGAATTCTATCTTTCATAACCCTGATAATTCATTTCCCTATGCAACAGAGCCATTGGAGAGATCTCCTCTAAGATGCACATGAAGGATATTTTAGGGAGAGAATAATTCTCTTAAAAATTCCCTCAGGAAAATACCATAGAAATACACATTAGAAATCTTTCAAAAGCCGGTCATTGTTTTGTCATTTTTTTCTGGAATTCCAGGAAGAGTAAGTAGAATAGTAGAAAAGTAGGAATATGCTTCCTGATTCTTTTTTGTGGTACATCAGAGAAGGGGAAGAGGTTCTTGAGGGAAAATTATATTATAATATAACAATACTGTATAGCAGATAATCTCTGATAAGCAGATTCTGAGACAAACACAGATGATATATTGTTTCGTAAAATAAATAGCAGGAAAAGACCTCAGAGAAAAAAATACACTGTGACATACAGAGTAAAAAGTAATCAACTTTATGTGACCATGGTACATATACATTAAGTTATCCTCATTTTTTCATCATCTCTGAAAGTAGTTACTAAATAATTTCAACAGCATAACTCACAAGAGATTTTAGAAGAAACATTGTTTATACACATAGGGACATACACACACACACACACACTCATGTGTATGTGCATATGTACAATACATAAGGAAATGCATATGGCAATTTGATTTATCTTGACCATCATCTTTATATCACAAATGCAAAAACTAAGACTCAGAAAACATGAAGTGTCTCACTCAGAGGTAGTCACTGACTGAATTGAGATAGGAATTCATATTTACTCACTCCGTTGTCATCCTTCTCCCAATCTACAAACCATTTACTCGATCTCAAAGCATAGACATTTTGATAACAGGTAGAAAGGACCATACAAAATGTTATCTGTGGAATGTTTATGTGAACTGGAACTAGGAGGGTCTTCAAGGGTCCTTTCTAATGTATTGCTCTTCCAAATTTGAGTCCAGTCTGTAGCATTCCTTGCACAAAGCAAAATAAGCAAATGCACTTTGAATCCTCTATTTAGGAATCCATTTCCTAAATAAGATTCTTATTATACGTTGAGGTAACTTATTAAATTTCTGTAGCCTTTCTGTATATTGAATCATATTCACCTCTTCTCCTACTGCCGATAATTTCCACCAAATGATTTTAGTCCTTGACATAGTAATTGGAAAGCTAAAGTTTATTTTCTATTATACATGTGACATATTTCAAGAAAATTATAAAACAGTTTTCTCCTCTGGGCTCTTCCTTCCTTAGGATAAATGTCCTGTATCCCTAAAGTCAATAGATCAGTTGAGTGATTGCAGCTTACTAATGATGCAATTCCTTCAAAATCTAATAGTCTTTTCTCAGCATTCATGCTTCTTTACCATGCCACTTTTGGTGTAATTTTGATACCAACTCCACTTAGATACTTATGTTTTGGTTTCCATGACTCTGGTTTTTCCTGAATCCCTTTCATTCCCTTTCCCAAAATTATTCCTTATTTTTCGTCTCTGCTCACTCATTATGCATTATTTCTCTCCTATATGTGGCTGGATGGCAAAAATATTTTGACCTTTTCAATCTCTACATTCTATCTCTTGATTACCTCTTCTACTCTTATGATTGCATGTATCTCTGCTAGGATAACTCTGATGTGTCTTTTAATAATGAGATACCTTCAGAATCAGTATCTTTGTTTCTCTTTAATAGAGAATAATTACTGATATTAATAATCATTTACAGAATGTAGTCATCAGACTGTAGAAGTAAAGTTGAAATGACTCTCAGAAATCATACAGTGCTACTCTACCCTCCTTATCAAATCCATAAACTTATATTTACAGATGAAGAAGATAAGGTCCAAAAATTTCAACAATTTGTCCAAGATCGAACATATGTGTTGGCATATTCAACATTCAAAATTAGTTTACCATGCTCCAAATTGAGCACACTTGTTATTGTTCAATATTTCTTCCAATTAATCCTCTCCAGTACATCATAATGGGAAACAGGGTTGTTGAAAATATTATGGAGAATAAATGCACAGTGAAGTGGTTACCCTGATAATGGGAACATTTCCACTCTGCCAGACTTAAGGGAAGCAAATCTCTTAGGAGTTACTTCTAAATCTGGACTGCTGAGTCTACATGGTTGCTCAGAACCTCACAACTAACCTTTATTTATGAGCTGTTTTTTTTTAAGAGTTCCCACAGTCTGAGGTCAGTTCATAGCTTAATTCTGTCCTAAGACTTCCAGTACTTCATATGCATATATACTTACATATACATATATATACATATATACATATGTATGTGTGTACACATATACATACATATATACATACATAAAAATATATCCTCTTTTGTTTAGTGATTTCATCATCTCTCGTGGGTTCAAAGAACACCTTTATGAGATGACTCTCAGATTTATGTATACAGTCCTACTACCTCTACTGAGTTTCATTCACAGATAACTGGCTTCCTTTTAGACATTTTGAACTAGATGAACCCATCACTACCTTAAACTCAATGTGTTCAAAATAGATTTAATTAATTCGTCTCCACAACTTACTTCTCTTCCAAAGTTTCTAGCTCGAATTAATCACACAATCATCCATTTAATCACTTATATTCATAACCTTAGAGGAATTGCTGAGTCTACATTGTCCTTCTCCTCCCATATCCTAATTACTTCCCAAAACACTACTTGAAATCCACAACATTATTAACTTTCGTTGGTCATATTTCCACTTTCATAGCCAATAACAAAGATTACACTTTCATTTCTTCCCTTCTGGATATTATAAATACCTCACCAAATTCTCCTTTTGCCCCATTACTCTTCTCAATTTAATTAATTATAAACACAGGTAGCAATGTGACATAAATCACAAGATTGATTTTGTCACTCTGCTGCTCACTGAACTCTGGGATTCTCTATTACTAGGATTATTTACATTTCATTTGTCTTTGCCTTTTGAACCCCTTCACAGTTCAGATCTGAGATATATAAAAATAGAATCAATCTCAAGTAAAGATATATTGTGACATAGTATGCGTGAAGTATTGTGTGAAGTATGTGACATATTAACTTAGAAAACTACAAATTAACATGAACTACATTTTTTGTTCTTACATATGTCCTAATTACAGTTTAATCTAGGCCTTGTTGCAGCCTCTGAAACTGAGTTTTGTCACTTTATTAAACAATAAGATTGCTCATACTCTTTCACGGACAGATTTTGGTTTTCTTTATTTTCTTCAACTGTGACATTTCCTCACCATTCTTTCTCTTTACACAAGGTGATTCTTATTCTTGAGCTACATTTCATTCTGAATGGGGTACATTGGGATACAAGTGGAGGAAGCAGAATAGAATGATGCGACCCTACTTCCTCAGCACATCAGGGAGGAGATATGTGATGGAACGACTTGTACTTATTTCCGTAGGATCTAGTTTTGTTTCATGTTATGGCTCCAAAAGGATTTTAAAGATTCTAGAAGACTCTATGGGAGACCTGAGACAATTCTACACTACCCAGCTTCTTCTTCCCTATTTCCTTGAATAATAACATACCAGGATTGACTTTGTGTCTTTCACGTACAACAGTCTAGACACAAGATCTTTTGGTTCAGATACCAATTAGCCTCAGTAGATTTAAGTTAGACCTCAGGCCAGCACACCTGAGTGGGAGGACTCTTGGGAGATCTGACACAGCAGCAGGGATATGGGGAAGCGGAATCCTAGGGGGAGAGACCAAGAGAGGTGAGTGACAGCCACTGAGCCCCAGATATCAGTCATAGCAGCTCCTGAGACAGTCAGCCCACAGATTAAACATCTGTAAGTCACCGACTTGAACTTTCAGGAGTCAGAATGGTGGAGTGATCAGTAAATGCTGTGTCCTCCATTCTTGATGACCTTGAAAAAACCATAAAATATTTCCCCCAAAATATCCTGCATCAGTGGGAACAGCAGAATGGGCAACTAGTCTCATAACACCTGAGGCCAAGAAAATAGCTAAGGGGGATTGCTTCTACTGTGGCAGAGGCGAACCTGAAGGAGAGGGTCCCCAGGGTGGTTGAAATTCACACCAGGAGCCATGCAAGCCTCAGTGGTAGGAGAGGAGCCCCAGGGGTAGGGGAGGAAACTCGCACTAAGATCTAGGCATGCCTCTGCACACCATGAGAAATGGGAAGGCAATAGGGAAGCTTGGATCACCATCCCCTGAGCTTGCCTTTGCCTCAGGTCAGCTGAGGAGATTTCGCTTGACCAGATCACCCATCCCCCAAGCTTACCAAGCTAGCCCCAGGGCTGACAAGGGAAACACAAACCAAAAAGATAAAAAGACACTTGTCCTTAGTTTTTTCACACCAGTCAGCTCAACACCAAGTTCTGAAGCTTCTAAATGAAAGAATTGGAAGTCACTATACACAATCACCACCATGAGCAGAAAAAAGCAAAACAAGGATGAAAACACCATAGAATCGTTCTATGGGAACAAAGACCAAATACAAATGCCAAAGAAGTCAGCAGTGACACTATACATTCATCTGAAACTTCAGAAGGCACTGTGAACTACTTGCATTCACAAACAATTCTCCTGGAACATGAAGAAGGAAATAGAGGAGAAATTGGTCAATGATTTTAAAGTATGAAAAAAAGAATTCACTGATAAGAGCATCTCTTTGAAAAGGAAAATTGAACAAATGGAAAGGGAAATTCAAAAAATAACTGGAGAAAATAATTACTTAATAGGAAAAATTGGAAAGATGGAAAAGGAGATGCAAAAGTTAATTGAAGAAAACAATTTGATAAAAATTAGAATTGGGCAAGTAGAAACTAATGAGACAACAAGAATCAGTCAAATAAAATCTAAAGACTGAGAAGATAGAAGAAAATGTGAAAAATCTAATTGGAAAAACAATCAACCCGGAAAATAAATTCAGGAGAGAAAATGTAAGAATTATTGAGTTGTCAGGAAGCCATGCTTAAAAAAAGAGTCTGGACAGTATCTTCTAGGAAATCATCAAAGAAAATTGCCCAGAAGTGCTAGATCCAGAGGGCAAAATAGTCATAGAAAGAATCCACCATTCACCTCCCAAAAGGGATCCCAAACTCAAAACCACAAGAAATATAGTTGCAAAATTCCAGAACTATCAAATGAAGGAGAAAATATTACAGACAGCAAGAAATGAATAATTCAAATATGGAAGAGCTACAGTCAGGATCACACAGGACATTGCAGCTTCTACATGAAAAAATCGAAGGAATTCCAAGGTAAGGAAAAGGTAAAGGAGCTGGGAAAACAACCAAGGATCAACTACCCAGCAAAATTCAGCATAACATTTCAGGAAAAGAGATGGTCATTCAGTGAAGTAAGGGATTTCCAGATCTTCTTCAAAAAAAGCTAGAACTTAATAGAAAATTCAATCTTCAAATGCAGGTTTTAAGAGAAGCATAAAGTGGGGAGGAGCCAAGATGGCAGAGTAGAAAGACTCACGTGACGATTTTGAAAATCAAGTTAGACAGGTGGAGGAAAAACTGGGAAGAGAAATGAGACAGATGCAAGAAAAGCATGAAAAACGGGTCAATACCTTGCTAAAGGAGACCCAAAAAAATGCTGAAGAAAATAACACCTTGAAAAATAGGCTAACTCAACTGGCAAAAGAGGTTCAAAAAGCCAATGAGGAGAAGAATGCTTTCAAAAGCAGACTTAACCAAATGGAAAAAGAGGTTCAAAAGCTCACTGAAGAAAATAGTTCTCTCAAAATTAGAATGGAACAGATGGAGGCTAAAGACTTTATAAGAAACCAAGAAATCACCAAACAAAACCAAAAGAATGAAAAAATGGAAGAGAATGTGAAATATCTCATTAGAGAAACAACTGACATGGAAAATAGATCCAGGAGAGAAAATTCAAAAATTATGGGAGTGCCTGAAAGCCATGATAAAAAAAAGAGCCTAGACCTCATCTTCCATGAAATGATCAAGGAAAACTGCCGTGAGATTCTCCAACAAGAGGGCAAAATAAGTATTGAAGGAATCCATCGCTCACTGCCTGAAAAAGATCCAAAAAGAGAAACTCCTAGCAACATTGTGGCCAAATTCCACAATTCCCAGGTCAAGGAGAAAATATTGCAAACAGCTAGAAAGAAACAATTCCAGTATTGTGGAAATGCAATCAAGATTAAAAAAAAATCTAGCAGCTTCTATATTAAGGGATCGACGGGCGTGGAATAAGATATTTCAGAAGTCAAAGGCACTAGGACTCAAACCAAGAATCACCTACCCAGCAAAACTGAGCATAATACTTCAGGGGAAAATATGGTCTTTCAATGAAACTGACGACTTTCAAGCATTCTTGATGAAAAGACCAGAGCTGAAAAGAAAATTTGACTTTCAGACACAAGAATGAGAAGAAGCATGAAAAAGTAAACAGCAAAGAGAAGTCATAAGGGACTTACCAAAGTTGAACTGTTTACATTCCTACATGGAAAGACAAAATTTGCAACTCTTAAAACTTTTCAGTATCTGGGTAGTTGGTGGAACCACACACACACATACACTCACACACACACACACGGACACATGTGCGCGTGCACACACGTACACATATGCACGCACATAGAGAGACAAAGCACACAGTGTGAATGGAATAGGATGGGATCATATTTTAAAAGAAATTAAGGTAAATGGTGAGAGAGAAATGTAGTGGGAAGAGAGAGGGTGAAATGGAATGGGGTAAATTATATCTCATTCAAGATGCAAGCAGGAGACTTTATAGTGGAAGGAAAAATAGGAAAGCTGAGAAAAAAAGTATGAATTTTACCCTCATCATATTCGACCAAAGGAAGGAATAAAATGCACACTAATTTTCATATGAAAACCTATATTACAATACAGGAAAGTGGGGGTGAAGGAGATAAGCAGGGTGGGGGGGATGATGGAAGGGAGGGCAATGGGATGAGGGAGCAATTTGAAGTCAACACTCTTGGGGAGGGACAGGATCAAAAGACAGGATAGAATCAATGGGGGGCAGGATAGGATGGAGGGATACACAGTTATTCTTACACATCACGACTATTATCGAAGTCATTTGCAAAACTACACAGATATGGCCTATATTGAATTGCCTGTCTTCCCAAAGGGAACAGGTGGGGAGGGAGGGATAGGGAGAATTTGGAACTCAAAGTTTTAGGAACAACTGTTTAGTATTGTTCTTGCCAGTAGGAAATAAGAAATACAGTTAATGGGGAATAGAAAGTCATCTGGCCCTACAGGACAAAAGGGAAGATGGGGATAAGTGAAGGGAGGGATGATAGAAGAGAGGGCAGATTGGAGATAGGGAAAATTAGAATGCTCGGTGTATTGGGGTTGGGGGAGGGTATAAATGGGGAGAAAATTTGGAACCCAAAATTTTGTGAAAATAAATGTAAAATGTTAAATAAATAAATTTATATTTAAAAAAAGAGAGAGGCATAAAAAGGTAACAAGGAGGAAAAAAACAAAAACTTGTTACTCAATTTGGGCAAACTGTTTATCTCACTACAAGGAAAGATGGCACCTTTTAATCTTGAGAGTTGTACATCTATTATGAAATATAAATGAATATATGTAGAGGAAACAGGTACAAAGTAAACGATGTGGTGATAAAAATAAGATTTTAGCATGGAAAGGGATCATAACATGTGTGAATAGGAGTAAGCAAGAAATGGTAAATTACATCACAGGAAGAAGTACAAAATTATAGTAGAGCAAAAGAGGAGTGGGAGATAAACACTGCTTGAGAGGTACTCTCATCTGATTTGGTACAATGAGGGAAAATGAACTTAATTAAGTATATAATTCTAACTAGCTTCATAGGCAGGAGGAGGAGAAGGGGGAAGAAAAGGGAGGGGAAGCTAAATGAGAGGGAAGAAAAAGGGGAGTAAAAGGGAGTGGGGCTAAAAGAAGGAAAGGAGGGCTGCAGAAGGTAGTGCTAAAAAGTGAAAACTATTGAGGAGGGGAAGGGAGACAGGAGAACTAAAAGCACAAACAGTGGGAAAGAGGAGGGAGGGAAATACACAGATTCTAAACATAACTTTGAATGTGAATGGAATGAACTCTTCCATAAAAGAGAGATAGATAGTAGAATGGATTAAAAGTCATAATCCAACAATATGCTGCTTAAAAGAAACACATTTGAAACAAGGGGATACACACAGTGTGAATGTTAAAGATTGGACAAGAATGTATTGTTTTTCAGCTGATGTAAGAAAAGCAGGGGTAGCAATCCTAATCTCACAAAAGCAAAAGCAGAAATAGATTTAATCAAAAGAGATAAAGAAGGAAACTATACCCTGCTAAAAGGCACCAAAGACTATGAAGCAGTATCATTGTGAAACATGCATGCTCCAAGTGGTATAGCATCCAAATTGCTAGAGGAGAGGTTGGGGGAATTGAAGGAAGAAATAGACAGTAAAACTATACTAGTGAGGGATCTCAAACTCCCCCTCTCTGAACTTGATAAATCTAACCTCAAAATAAACAAGAAAGAAGTTAGGAGGTAAATAAAACTCTGGATAATGTAGATAGGATAGATCTCTGGAGAAAACTGAATGGGAATAGAAAGGAATATACATTTTTCTCAGCGGTACATGGCAGATATACAAAAATTGACCATGTACTAAGACATAAACACCTCACAATCCAGTGCAGAAAAGCAGGGACAGCCAATGCATCCTTCTCAGATCATAACACAATAAAAATTATATGTAATAAAAGGTTATGTAAAGATAAACCAAAAATTAATTGGAAACTAAATAATCTAATCTTAATAAATTGTGAGTTAAAGAACAAATCACAGCAGCAATAAGCAACTTCATTCAAGAGAATGACAATAATGAGACAACATACTAAATATTATGGCATACTGCAAAAGCCGTTCCTAGAGGAAGTTTTATATTTTTGAATGCCCACATAAATAAATTAGAAAAAGAGGAGAACAATGACTAGGGCATGCAGCTGAAAAAGCTAGAAAAAGAACAAATTGAAAATCCTCAAGTAAATACCAAATTAAAAATACTGAAAACCAAAGGAGAGGTTAATACAACTGAATTTAAGGAAACAATTGAATTAATAAATAAAGCCAATAGTTGGTTTTATGAAAAAACTAATGAAATTCATAAACCTTTAGTCAAATTTATTTAAAAAAGAAGAAAATTAAATTATTAATATCAAAAATGAAAGGGATGAACTCACATGAAGAAGAAATCAAAACAATAATTAGAATTTACTTGGCCCAACTTTATGCCCATAAATTTGGCAATTTAAAAGAGATGGATGAGTATTTTAAAAAAAAATTGCCCAAGTTGACAGAAGAAGAAGCTGAATACTTAAACAAACTATCTTAGACAAAGAAATTGAACAAGCGATCAATGAATTCCCTAGGAAAAAATCTCCAGGGCCAAGTGGATTTACAAGTGAATTCCATCAAACATTTAAAGAACAGTTAATTCCAATACTATATAGACGATTTTTGAAAATTGGGGAAGAAAGAGTCCTCCCAAGTTCTTTTTATGATGCAAATATGGTTTTGATACCTAAACAAGGAATAGACAAAACAGAGAAAGAAAATTATAGACCATTTCGTCTAATGAATATAGACGCAAAAATTTAAATAATTTTAGCAAAACAAATACTGCATCTTATCACGAGAATGATGTATTATGATCACGTAGGATTTATACCAGAAGTGCAGGGCTAGTTCAATATTAGGAAATTTATTGCCACTATCACTCATATCAACAAAACAGCTGACAGAAAACATATGCTTCTCTCAAGAGATGCAGAAAAAACCTTCGACAAAATACAACATCCATTCCGATTAAAAATGCTGGAGAACCTAGGAATAAAGGGAACCTTACATAAAATAATAAGCGGTATCTACCTAAAACATTCAGCAAGCATTCTTTGCAATGAAAATAAGCTTGATGCATTTCCAATAAGATCAGGGGTGAAATAAGGATGTCCATTATCACCACTATTATTCAATATGGTACTAGAAATGTTGCTGCAGCAATTAGACAAGATAAAGTAATTGAAGGAATAAGAATAGGCAAAGAAAAAACTAAGCTATCACTCTTTGCAGATGATATGATGATATACTTAGAGAATCCCAGAGGTTCAAGTAATAAACTACTGGAAATAATATATAACTTTGGCAAATTACAGGTTACAAAATAAACCTGTGCAGATCTTCTGTGTTTCTGTATATGTAACAAAGTACAGCAGGAAGAGATAGAAATCTCATGTAAAACTAGGCTAGACACTATAAAATATTTGGAAGTTTACCTGCCAAAACAAATCCAGAGACTATATGAACACATTTACAAGACACTTTTTGCACAAATAAAGTCAGATCTAAGTGGAAAAACATCAGTTGCTCATGGCTAGGCCAAGCCAATATAATAAAAAGGACAGTTCTACCTAAAATAATTTACTTATTTAGTGCCATACCAATTAAGCTATCAGATAAATATTTTCTAGAGTTGGATAAAATGATATCAAAATTCATCTGGAAAAACAAAAGGTACAGAATGTCAAAGGGACGAAAGAAAAGTAATGCTAGGGAAGGTGACGTAGCGCTACCAGATCTCAAATTGTATTATAAAGCAGCAATTATTAAAACCACTTTGTACTGGCTAAGAAGCAGAAAGATAGACAAGTCAACTATACTAGGTACTCAAGACACAGTAGACAATGAATATAGCATTCTCCTGTTTGATAAACCCAAAGACCTCAGCTTCTGGGATAAGAACTCACTGTTTGACACAAATTGCTGGGAAAACTGGATAGCAGTATGGTGGAAACTTGGCATAGACCGATGCCTGACACCCTACACAAGAATAAAGTCCAAATGGGTACACGATCTAGGTATAAGAACTGGACAAACCTGAGGAGCAAGGAATAATTTATTTATCAAATCCGTAGAGAAGGGAATAATTTTTCACTAAAGAGGAGTAGAAGGCATTATGATGTGAAAGATGGATAATTTTGATTACATTAAACTGAAAAGTTTTTGCACAACCAAACCCAATGCAACCAAAATTTGGAGGAATGCGGTATAGTGGGAAAGAATTTTTACAGCTAATTTCGGGGATAGACTCCTCATTTCTAGAATATATAGAGAACTGAGTCAAAAGTACAACACTACAAGTCATTCCACAATTGATAAGTGGTCAAAGGATATGAGCAGGCAATTTTCAGAGGAAGAAATTAAAGATATCTATAATCATGTGAAAAATGCTGTAAATCTCTTTTGATTAGAGAAATGCAAATCAAAACAACTCTGAGGTACCATATCACACCTGTCAGATTGGCAAATAAGACAGAACAGGAAAATGATAAATGTTGGAGAGGATGTGAGAGAGTTGGAACACTAATTCATTGCTGGTGGAGCTGTGAGCTCATCCAACTATTCTGGAGAGCAATTTGGAACTACGGCCAAAGGGCTACAAGAATGTGCATAGCCTTTTACCCAGCAATATCATTTCTAGGACTGTATCCCCAATAGATCATAAAAATGGAAAAGGGTCCCACATGTACAAATATGTTTATAGCAGCACTCTTTCTAGTGGCCAAGAACTGGAAATCAAGGTGATGCCCATCAATCGGAGAATGGCTGAATAAATTATGGTATATGAGTGTAATGGAAGACTATTGCCCTAAAAGAAATGATGAACAAAAAGACTTCAGCAAGGCCTGTCAAGACTTATATGATCTGATGCTGAGCAAAAGTAGCAGAACCAGGAGAACTTTGTGCACAGCATTGACCACAGTGTGTGAGAGTTTTTTCTGGTAGTCTTTTATCTTCATAGCAAAGCAATGACTTAAAAAAAGAAATTCTCAGAGGTCTTCTAAGGCAAGGTGCCTTCCACATCCAGAGACAGAACTATGGAATTCAGTCACAGAATTTAGCAGATCATTTGTTTTTGTGTGTTTAATGTTTTGGTTTGTTATATGATTTCTCCCATTTATTTCAGTTCTTCTACACATCATGACTATAGTGAAAATGTATTCAATAAAAATGTATGTGTAGATCCTATATAGAATTGTATTCCATCTATGGGAGGGAGGGAGATATTGAGAGGTAGGTGGAGGGGGAAAATCTAAGTTTTATGCTACTGATTGTAAAACATTAAAAATAAATAAAACTAATAAAAAAATTAGACCTCAATAGATTTAGTGAAAGTAAGTGGGGCTGAGGGAAGAGTCAAGATGGCAGAGTAAGAGCAGATACCTAATTTCTGCAAAAAATTCCTTCAGATACCTCTATAAAGAGAATCTGAACCAATTTTAGAATGACACAATGAGCTACGTGACAAAGTGTGGCAAGTTTCCATCCCAGGACAGCCCAGAAGGACGACAGAAAGGACCTGTAACATGGGGCTGGGGCAATGCAGAGGGCCCAGGCTTCAAGAACGCAGACCAAGCCATACTGCAGCACTGAGACAAAATGAATCATAAGCAGCAGTGTAGATTCTTCAACGTATCAGTCCACGATGGCAGTTCAATGTAACTGAGTGACAGAGAAACACAGCACTCCCTGTAATTGCAGCAGCCACTCGTGAGTCTATCAGTACACAGATTAAATATCTGTCAGTTATTTACTTGAACTTCTGGGAGCCAAGATTGCCTAGTGATCTGTAAGTGTTCTCTCCCTCCCCTTGTTCTCCTTGAAAAACCTAGAGAATATGTCCCCAGGAAAAAATCCTGAAATTGGGTGATCAGCTGAAAGTGTAAACATTCTCTTAACTTGAGAGGCAAGGAAAATCCTCAAGGAGAAACTCTCTTCCTGTGGCTGAAGGGGACCATTGCAGTATGAGAGCTGTCCCAGACAGCCCCACCTCAGCGAACCAAGAGGAGATTCTGATTCCCAAGGGTTTGGAGCCCATAAATACTAACATTTGGACCCCAATTATGCCTTGTCACAGCCAGGAGAATCAGGAGGACATTAGCAGAGACAGGGGGCAGGATTCTGAAACCACTGAGCCTACCTGCTTTCTAGCTCATGAAAGTAAACCTCCTGGGGGGACCACACACCCCTCCCCCACACAGCACACAGTGAGTTCCAGAGTATCTCCAGAGAAACTCAGAGAGACTTCACGTGGCCTCTGCCTTGGCACACCAGCCACCTCATCACCAGGTAAGCTGCAACACTCTAGCTCCTAGCTAAAAGGATCTGAGGACACAACACAGAAAGCCTCAAGTTCTCAGCACAAGCACCATGGGACAGAGCCCCTTACACTGCAGGAGCAGAGATCCACTTTAAAAGTTAGGTAAAAGGCAATCATCTTGAGAATGAAGCAAACCAGAAAAGAAAAAAAAAAGCATCAAATCTTGTTAAGGGGACAAAATAAAAAGCACAAATCCAGAAAAGGTCAGTATTGAAAATATACTCTCATCCTGAAACATCAGAAGGGAATACAAACTGGTCTCAATCTCAAAGAACATTTTTGAAAGAGCTAAAGAAGGATTTAAAAGCTAAATTAGAGAGGTAAAAGAAAAATTGCCCAATGATTTTAAAAATACAATTGGAAAAATGAAAAATATTTGGCAAAGAGAGCAGTTGCTTAAAAAACAAAACTGGATAAATAGATAGGGAAGTACAAAATCTTACTGGAGAAAATAACTCCCTAAAAGGCACAATTGGACAAACTCAAGAGGAGATACAAAGATTAAACTGAAGAAAGAAATCTGTTAAAAATTAGAATTGAACAAATAGAAGCTAAGGACTCGAGAAATTAGGAATCAGGCAAACAAAATCTAAAGAATGAAAAAATAGAAGAAAATATAAAATATCTCATTGAAAAACAACTGACTTCAAAAATAGATCCAGGATAGAATATCTAAGAAATACTGGTGTGCCAGAAAGCCATGATAAAAAAAGAGACTGGACAACATCTTCCAAGAAATCATCAAAGAAAATTGTCCTGTGGTCCTATACACAGAGGGCCAACTAGTCATCTAAAGAAACCATCGATAACCTCCTGAAAAAGATCTTAAATTGAAAAAGCTAAGAAATAATTGTTGCCAAATTAAAAAACTATGAAGTTAAGGAGAAAATACTGTAAGCAGCCAAAAAGAAACAATTCAAATATCGAGGAAGTACAGTCAGTATCACACAGGACCTTGTAGCTTCTACATTAAAAGACCATAGGGAACTTCCAAGAGACAAGATGGTGGAGTGATCAGTAATTGCTGTCTCCCTTCCCTTGTTGACTTTGATGAACCCAGAGAATATCTCCCCAGGAAAATTTCTGAAACAGTGGGAGCAGCAGAAGCGGTAAACAGTCTCTTAGCACATGAGGATAGGAAAATAAAGAGGGTCTTTCTTGCTGTGACTGAAGGGGACCAGTGCAGGACCAGACTATCCCGGACAGTCTCAGGTCAGCAAAGCAGAAGGAGATCTTTAGCCCCAGGGGGTGGGGTGGGGGGAAGCCCATAGATGCCAACACCAGGACTTCAGGTATGCCTCAGCACAACAGGGGAATCAGGAAGACATTAGTTCAGACAGTGCTCTAGTTCAGCAGAGGAGACCTGCTCTGGTCAGACCATCTCTCTCCCACACTTAATGCAGCTAATTCCAGGGTAACTCAGGGGAAACCCATAAAAACTTCACCTGGCCTCTACTTTCCAACTCTAGCCAGCTCAGTGCGAGGTAAGCTGCAGTATTTTAGCTTCCAGCTCAAAGAATCAGAGACCACAACACACAAAGTCTCAAGTTTGGGCACAAGAACTGTGGGACAGAGCCCTCTGCGCCTCAGACACAAAGATTTACCTTAAAAGCCAGGGTGATCATCATGACGAAGAAGCAAAGCAGATAAGAAAAGACCATAGAATCTTTCTATGGGGACAAGGACCAAAGCAAGAACATCAAAGAGATTAGCATTAAGACTGTACTCCCATCTGAAACTTCAGAAGGGAATATGAATTGACCTCAAACACAAAGAGTATTCTTGGAAGAGAACACAAAGAATGTAAAAGCCAAACGAGAGAAATAGAAGAAAAATTGACCAAAGCTTTTAAAATTATGTAAAAAAGAAATCAAAGAAGAATTCAAAAGGAAAATTGGACAAATGGAAAAGGAAATACAAAACCTAACTGGAGAAATTGACAGCTTAGTAGGAACAAGTGGACAGATGAAAAAGGAGATGAAAAAGTTGACTGAAGAGCACAATTTAATAAAAATTAGAGTCAGGCAAGTAGAAACTAATGACTCTATGACACATCAAGAATCAGTCAAACAGAATCTAAAGAATGAAATAATAGTCTCTTGGTGGGGCAGAGAAAAGGTGGCAGAGAGAGAGCAACTTCTCACCTAAGCTCTTGGACAAGCTCCCTCGGATACCTCTAAAAAGAGAATCTGACCAAATTTTGGAGGTACAGAATCCAAAAGGAGACAGATTGTGGCAGATTCACAGCCTAGGAAAGACTTGAAGATCGACAGGAATAACCTATACCACAGGGGTGGAGGAACACACAGCACAAAGCATAGCACATTCTGGCCGTGTTGGGGCTGGGAAGAAAAGCCCCCTGGTGGTCTGAGGAAGACCCAGCATGGCGAGATAGCAGCTCAGGGTGAAATTAAGCAGAGCCAAGCGAGTGAGAGATGAAAAATGGAGCCCCAGGAAGCTCCACAGCAGCTGTGCCTCAGACTTTCAGCTAACAGATTAAATGTCTGTAAGTCACCTACTTGAACTTCAGGGAGCCAAAATGGGGGAACGATTGGTAAATGGTCTTTCCCCCTCTTCTTGTTGACCTTGAAAGAACCATAAAATATTTAGTTAGTAAAATCCTGGATCACTGGAATCAGCAGAAGGGGCAACGAGTCTCGTACCACCTGAGCCTAGGAGAATCACTAAGGAGGATTCCTCCTACTGTGGCAGAAAGTAATATACCATTTTCTCAGCAGTACATGGCACATATGCAACAACTGACCATGTACTAGGGCATAAAAATGTTACAATCCAGTGCAGAAAGAGAGAGTCATTGCATCCTTCTCAGATCATAATGCAATAAAACTATGGATAATAAAGGACCATGGAAACACATACCAAAAATTAGTTGGAAAATAAAATATCTAATTCTAAAGAAGGAGTGGGTTGAACAACAAATCATAGTAATAATCAACAAATACATTTAAGAAAATTACAATAATGAAACAACCTACCAATTCTTATAGGATACTGCAAAAGCTGTTCTTAGGGGAAACATTATATCTTTCAATGTCTACATGAATAAAATAGAGAAAGAGGAGATCAACAAATTGGGCATGCAGCTAAAAATTTTCGAAAAGGAACAAATTGAAAATCCTCAAGGAAATTCCAAATTAGAAATGCTAAAAACCAAAGAAGAGATTAGTAAAAGTGAAATTAAGAAAACTGTTGAACTAATAAATAAAACATAGTGTTGGTTTTACAAAAAAATCAATAAAATTGATCAACTTTTGGTCGATTTGATTAAAAAAAAGAAAGAAGAAAACCAAGTTAACAATCTAAAAAATGAAAGGGGTAAATTCACTTGCAATGAGGAGGAAATTAAAACAATATTTAGAAATTACTTTCCCCAACTTCATGCCCATAAATTCGACAATCTTAATGAGATGGATGAATATATATATATATATATATATATATATATATATATATATATATATATATATATATATATATATATATATATATATATATATATATATCTTGCTCAGATTAACAAAAGAGGAAGTTGAATTCTTAAACAAACCCACCTCAGAAAAAGAAATTGAGCAAACCATAAATGAACTCCCTAGGGAAAAATTGCCATGGCAAGATGAATTTACAAATGAATTCTATCAATCATTTAAAGGACAGCTAATTCTAATACAATACAGATTATCTGGGAAAGTTGAGGAAGAAGGAGTCTTCCCAAATTCTTTTTATGATACAAATATGGTTTTGACAGCTAAACCAGGAAGAGACAAAACAGATAAAGAAAATTGTAGACTAATTTCTTTAATGAATATAGATGCAAAAAAAATTTAAATAAGATTTTAGCAAAAAGAATAGAGCAACTTTTCATGATCATAATATATTATGATTGGGTAAGATTCATAACAGGAATGCAGGGCTGGTTAAGTATTAGAAAAATTATTAGAATTATTGATCATATCAACAACAACCCTAACAGAAACCAAATGATTATCTCAATAGATGCAGAAAAAGCTTGGACAAAATATAAAATCCCTTACTATTAAAAACACTGGAGAGCACAGCAATAAAGGGAACTTTTCATAAAATACTAAGCAGTATCTACCTAAAACCCTCAGCAAACGTTATATAAAATGGAGACAAGCTAGATACATTTCCAATAATATCAAGGTTAAACAAAGGATGCCCATTATCACCACTATTATTCAACATGGTACTAAAAATGCTAGCTATATCATTTAGAGAAGATAAAAAAAATTGAAGGAATTAGAATAGGCAAAGAAGAAACTAAGTTATCACTCTTTGCAGATAATATGAGGATATACTTAGAGAATCCTAGAGATTCAAGCAAGAAAACTACTTGAAATAATAAACCACTGAGGCAAAGTTGCAGATTAGAAAATAAACCCAGACAAATCTTCCGCATTTCTACATACTACCAACAAAGCCCAGCAGCAAGAGATAGAAAAAATAACCCATTTGAAGCCAGCGTAGACACTATAAAGTATTTGGGAAGTTAACTACTGTAAGGAGTCTGGAACTCTTGGGTTATCAGGGTTATCATGATGCCCACAGGAGAAATCTCTTGAGACGTCATGTCCTTGCATGACTTACGTGATGGACTACCGTTATGCAATAACCGACCTTCACAACTATCTTGAGCAACAACAGCAACAGTCAAGCATGTAAGCTCAGCACACAGTGTTTACAAACCTCTTGCATGAATGGAAGTAGAATGCCTATATATAATCTGAGCTAGCTAAGAATAAACGGAGTGCATACCATCTTTGCTCCCGCTTCATTCATTCGCGCCCAGAAGAAAGATCTCAAGCAGGCATGAGATCTTTGGGAACTTAACATTTTGGCATCTAATGTGCAGCTCCTCTAAAAAATACTTGGTTCCAGAGTAAGAGGAGTGGACAGCTCAGGGAAGTGCACACCTGGATCGAGCAATGGCAGGAATGGCTGACACCCATAGTTTCAGGGGTGAACCTTTTTTTGGAACAAAACAGCTGGAATAAGTTGTGTAAGCATCGCTTTAGCACAATTTATCATGGGACAATACCTAGTCACTTCACAAAAGGAATCATACATAAGATCTTAAAAAAGTAGGGCTGCTCAGTATGCCTATTGCAGATTTCAGAATTTTTGGAAACCGCATGTAAAGTCTCCCCTTGGCTAGTTCATAATCCTTCTTGTGACACAGTGTCATGGAAGGTGGTAGGGGAGCAACTTTCAGAACTTCATAGAGAAAGACCAGAGAAGGACCCCCAGAGCCGAAGGGGCGACTTCTTCAGCGTGGTCACTTTTACTTTGAACTCAGTGAAATTAAATTCACTTTAGCAATAGGCTAGAGCCCAAGTATTTTAAAGAGACGGGTGAAGTAATTCATGTGGTGAAAGGCATGAAGGAGCTGGAGGAAAGGATTATAAATCTTGAAAAGTGGGAAACAGTAGGCAATCAAATGAGTGTGTATTATAGAGAGGTCAGACCAAGTGCTTCTCCTGTTACAATGTTTTCAATTTGGTAATGTATTTAAAATCTGTCTTCAGAAACCTGAATAAGTACTTTTAACCACAAGAATGATAAAGGTAGATGCAGCCTGTAGTACAAAAGAGAAGGAAGATCTGATGGAGTGTGTCACACAACAATTTAAAATAACATCTCCTCCTCCCACTGCTCCTCCATTATAGAAGTCTAAATCATAAGTTTGTGAAAAAATCCAAGAGCCTGAAGGGATTGTACAAAAGTCCTTTTGCAAACCACAGAAAGAGGAGAAGGAACACTTTTGGAAATGAGGTTAACAATGGTATTAATAGAAACTCCACATCCATATAACCCAGGAGCAGCTATAAGAGAACATACCACTCTGGATTTTATGTTCTCAAAGAAATTAATCAGTTATGGACCAGATGGTCTTTACATTCAGTCTCTTATGGACAGCCTCTCAGAGAGCCTATACCCCACTGATTGGTGCAATATAGCTAAACCAGTGTTGAAGGACAAGATTACTTAGTTGGAAATCTGAATTGTATGAAAGATGCTTAGAATACAGTGATAGAAAGCGAGTCAAAGTTATAATTTGTGCAGAGAATTTCTGACAATGTTTTTGTCTGTTCATGTGTTCTGTCTTTACATGTCGTGTGCATGTGGGTGTGTGTCTTTGTGTGTGTGTGTGTGTGTGTTTGTGAGTTATTATGGCTGGCTCCACTGTAGCTGGAATTTGGAATGTTATCTCTTTCCCTCCCCCTTATACCTTCTCTCTGATGGATAAAGCATCAGGGAGGAGAATGGGAGAGAGAAAGAGAGAAACTAATCTTATATTATTTAGTTTATATGAGTGCTAAATGTAGTTTGACATAAGAAATACAAGGAAATAATATATGAAGCTTTAAAGGGGCTTTAATGAAGGACGACTAGTAGAACAACATGGGTAGGAAGTTTTAGGAAAGCATAAAAGTTTTGGAAATTATTGGAAGGTTGTTGCTAAAATTCTCTTTCTCTTTCTACCTTCTAACGCTGGCCAGGTTGTGACGATGGAGAGAAAGAGAAGAAGAAATCGAGGGAATTTTTCCCCTCATATGAGAAAGGCAGATTGACGAGCATATTCATTATCTCATGTCTCTCCTAAAAGAGAAGAGATTTTGTATAATGGGATACAAGTAAAAGGTAGTTATTTTGGTCATATTTTAAGTGAAACATGTCAATCCTATTTGGATGTTTAAGACAGGTCAGAATTTATTGTATTATTTGTATTATTTTTGTAGTAATAATTAATTATTTGTTAGTTAATTAAAAATTAAAAATTAATAATTTGTATTATTTGACACTAAGGCAATTTGGCAAAATGCATAAATCTGAAAATGAAAAAAAAGATACCTCAGAGATAAAGCTTTGAACGCCCAAGTGGAAAGGATGGGACTAGGCTCCACTGGACTTTGTTCCAGAGTCTTCCTCACTTCTACATGCAGTTTAACAACTTTTTCTTTTTTTTTATTTAATTTTTACATTCGTTTTCACAAAATTTTGGGTTCCAAATTTTCTCCCCTTTTATCCCCTTCCCCCACCCCAATACACCAAGGATTCTAACTTTCCCTATCACCAATCTGCCCTCTCTTCTATCATCCCTCCGTTCACTTCGCCCCATCTTCTCTTTTGTCCTGTAGGGCCAGATGACTTTCTATTCCCCATTACCTGTATTTCTTATTTCCTACTAGCAACAACAATACTAAACAGTTGTTCCTAAACTTTGAGTTCCAAATTCTTCCCATCCCTCCCTCCCCACTCATTCCCTTTGGGAAGGCACGCAATTCAATATAGGTCATATCTGTATAGTTTTGCAAATGACTTCGATAACAGTCGTGTTGTGTAAGACTAACTGTATTTCCCTCCATCCTATCCTTCCCCCTATTGTTTCTATTCTCTCTTTTGATCCTGTCCCTCCCCGAGTGTTGACTTCAAATTGCTCCCTCCTCCCATTGTCCTCCCTTCCATCATCCCCCGCTACTTATCTCCTTCTCCCCCACTTTCCTGTTTTGTAAGATAGGTTTTCATACCAAAATGTGTGTGCATTTTATTCCTTCCTTTAGTTGAATGTGATGAGGGTGAATTCTTGTTTTGTTTTTTTTTTCTCAGCTCTCCTCTTTTTCCCTCCACTAAAAAGTCTCCTGCTTGCCTCTTGAATGAGATATAATTTACCCCATTCCATTTCCCCCTCTTTCCTCCCACTGCATTTCTCTCCCACCATTTACCTTGATTTCTTTTAAGACATGTTCCCATCCTATTCAATTCACTCTGTGCTCTCTGTCTCTGTATGTGCGTGCATGTGTGTATGTGTGTGTGCGTGCACGTGTGTGTGTGTGTATAATCCCACCAACTACCCAGATACTGAAAATTTTTTAACAGTTACAAATATTGTCTTTCCATGTAGGAATATAAACAGTTCACTTTTGGTAAGTCCCTTATGACTTCTCTTTGCTGTTTACTTTTTCATGCTTCTTCTCATCCTTGTGTTTGAAAGTCAAATTTTCTTTTCAGCTCTGGTCTTTTCATCAAGAATGCTTGAAAGTCGTCTGTTTCATTGAAAGACCATATTTTCCCCTGAAGTATTACACTCAGTTTTTCTGGGTAGGTGATTCTTGGTTTGAGTCCTAGTTCCTTTGACTTCTGGAATATCCCACTCCACGCCCTTCAATCCCTTAATGTAGAAGCTGTTAGATCTTGAGTTATCCTGATTGTATTTCCACAGTACTGGAATTCTTTCTTTTTAGCTGCTTGCAATATTTTCTCCTTGATCTGGGAATTCTGGAATTTGGCCACAATGTTCCTAGGAGTTTCTCTTTTTGGATCTCTTTCAGGCAGTGATAACTGGATTCTTTCAATACTTATTTTGCCCTCTGGTTGTAGAATGTCAGCGCAATTTTCCTCGATAATTTCATGGAAGGTGATATCTAGGCTCTTTTTTTGATCATGACTTTTAGGCAGTCCCATAATTTTTAAATTGTTTCTCCTGGATGTATTTTCCAGGTCAGTTGTTTTTCCCATGAGATATTTCACATTCTCTTCCATTTTTTTCATTCTTTTGGTTTTGTTTTGTGATTTCTTGGTTTCTCAGAAAGTCATTAGACTCCATCTGTTCCACTCTAATTTTGAGAGAACTATTTTCTTCAGTGAGCTTTTGAACCCCTTTTTCCATTTGGCTAATTCTGCTTTTGAAATCATTCTTCCCCTCATTGGCTTTTTGAACCTCTTTTGCCAATTGAGTGAGCCTATTTTTCAAGGTGTTATTTTCTTCAGCACTTTTTTGGGTCTCCTTTTGCAAGGTATTGACCAGTTTTTCATACTTTTCTTGCATCTCTCTCATTTCTCTTTCCAGTTTTTCCTCCACCTGTGTAACTTGATTTTCAAAATCCTTTTTGAACTCTTCCATGGCCTGAGCCCACCGGACATCCCCCTGGGATGACTGGGATACAGAGGCCCCTCCCTCCACGTCTTTCCCTGATGGTAAGAATATTTCCTCTTCATCAGAATTGAAAGGCGGGAACATGTGCACCCCATAAAAGTAGCTCTCTATGGTCTTATTTTGCTTCCTGTTTCTGGGCATTTTCCCAGCGACTTTCTTGACTTCTGAGATTCCTCTGCACCCCCGCCTAGATCCGCCCAGATAGTGCTTGGGGTCTGATATTCCGATGGGCTTTCTGGGACAGGTGTAGCTGCTATTCAATGTGAACTTAAGTTCTGGTGCTTGGGTGGGGGCAGGGCCGCCTCCCAGGCTCAGTTCCCTCAGGGGCTTTATGTAAAGACCTTCAGTAATGAAGATCCTGCCTGCCCGGGGAGTCCCGGCCACCGCTGCCTCTGCTGCTGTCTCTGCTGCTCCCTCTGCCACTCCCTCTGCCGCTTCCTCCAGAGGGGGACCCGAGCCACGGAAACACCCAGCTCCCCTCTCGACCAGCCCAGACGTCTCTCTCACTGACCTGTAGCATCTGTGGGCGGAGGGACCTTCCTGGCTGCTGGAGATTCTGTCCCTGAAACCTGTTCGGATCTGCTCCTCTGGGGCTGTGGCCAGGGCAGCATAGGGGTGGACTGCGCTTTCCGAGGCACGATGGACCTTTGGGGTCGACTTTCCAGGGCTCTCTGGAATGGAAATCTTTTCCACTGTGTTTCTGTGCTCCTTGCAGTGCTCCAGAATTCGTGGGGAGTTCTTCTTGTGGGAATTATATGGGCTGTGGGTTCGGAGCTAGCATACGTGAGTCTTTCTACTCCGCCATCTTGGCTCCACCCCTCAACTTTTTCTTTCAAAAACGTTTTTAAGGAGTGGACATAGACCTGAAATTTTCTTGAGTAAAAGTTAGAACCCATATGATTTTTATTTTACTCTGTGATCCATAAATAGCGTTAGAGAAAGCAATCTGTAATCTGAATTTTGTTGAAACTAAAAGACGTTGGAAAAATTGTGTAAAGCCAGTTTTGTTATTAAAAATTTTATCAGTCCTACTAACCATCTCTTAAAATGTTTTGTAATTGCCATTTAGAAAATGAACTATTTTCACCTTTGCGTGCTAAAGAAGTTGCAGCTAATATAATTTGACCATCATTTATAAAAGTTGTAAGAAAGATTGTTAACTAAATTTTAGGAGTTACTGCTTTAATGCTAAAACCAGACACTGTCAATGACTCATTGTGTGTGGAAAGAAAGAAATTGAATAAAAATTTTATTTAGATTGATTCTGCCCATTCAGAACAGTCCTCCTGCATGTTTGTGGTTTGGCAGGCATGGGATCCGTGCCAAATCTTTTATTTTGTAAAACTGCCAAGGTAACTTTCATGTGGACATCAGTCCTAAGAAAGAAATTTGTTTGGCTTATATAATTTGTAGAAAAAGGCCAAAGGCCCATCATGCACCAGATCCAGAACGGAACCCAGCCTTGCCTTGTCCACGTGGCACCAAGAGGACCAGATCCGAGCAGCCTTCAGTGACAGAATCTCCAGCGGCCACGTACGTCCATCCACGTACACATGCCAAAGGATACTGAGAGAACATATCTGGCTAGCCAAGAGGGGAGCGGGGTGTCCCCATAACTCAGGCCCTCTCAGGAGGCAGCAACAGAGGCAGCAGTGGACAGGAGCTCCCAAAGCAAGCAAGAGCTCAGATCTGCCGTTGAAGGTCTCCTCATAAAGCTCCTCAGGGAACTGAGATCACTGTGGCGGCCCTGCCCCCTCCCGAGCAGCTGAACTTAATCTTACATTGAATAGCAGCCCTGCCCCCGCTGAAACTCCTGAAGCTGGGAAGCAACATTTGAATCTCAGACCCCAAGTATTTGCTGGGTGGGTCTGGAGGCTAGGTGGGTGTGGAAATGAAATAGTATTCCAACTGTCCCACATCTTCTCCAGCATTTATCATCTTCCTCTTGTGTCGTGTTAGCCAACCTGATAGGTGTGATGAGGTACTTCAGAGTTGTTTTGATTTGCATCTCTCTAATCAATAGTGAGTTAGCGCACTCATTCATATGAGTGTAGATAGCTTTAATTTCTTCATCTAAAAACTGCCTGTTCCTAACTTTTGGCCATTTATTAATTGGGGAATGACTTGTATTTTTGTACATTTGACACAGGTCTGCACATATCTTAGAAAAGAGGCCTTTATCACAGACACTAGTTGCAAAAATTCTTTCCTAGTTTTCTGTATCCCTCTTAATTTTGGTTGCATTGGGTTTGTTTGTGCAAAAACTTTTCAAATTAACGTAATCAAAATTATCCATTTTACACTTCATAAAGTTTTCTATCTCCTGTTTAGTCAAAAATTTCTCCATTCTCCATAAATCTGATAAGAATACTATTCCTTGCTGAACTAATCTTTATACCCAAATCATGTATCAATTTGAACTTTATTCTTGTGTACAGTGTCAGGCATGATCTATGGCCAATATCCACCACACTGTTATCCAGTTTTCCCAACAGTATTTGTTGAACAGTGAGTTTTCATCCCAGAAGCTGGAGTCCTTGGATTTATCAAACAGTAGATTGCTACATTCACTGACTACTGTGTCTCAGGTATCTCACCTATTCCACTGACCTACTGTTCTCTTTCTTAGCCAGAACCAAGTGACTTTGGTAATTGCTGCTTTATAATACAATTTGAGATCTGCGAAGGCTAGGTGACTTTCTCTAGTGTTACTTTTCCTTAGTTCCTTTGATATTTTGAATCTTCTGTTTTTCCAGATGAATTTAGATATTATTTTTTCTACATCTAGAAAATAATTATCTGATAGTTTGATTGGTTTGGCACTGAATGAGTAGGTATTTTTTATTATATTGCCTCAGTCTACTCTTGGGCAACTGATGCTCTTCCACTTACAGAGATCTGACTTTATTTGTGTGAAAAGTTGTTTTGTGATGGTGTTCATATAGACAGTGGATTTGCTTTGTGAGGTAGATGCCCAAATATTTTATAGTGTCTACTTTAGTTTTAAATGGGATTTCTCTTTCTATCTCTTGTTGTTGGGCTTTGTTAGTAATATATAGAAATGCAGATGATTTGTGTGGGGTTTTTTTTGTAATCTGTACCTTTGCCAAAGTTGTTTATTATTTCAAGTAGTTTTTCACTTGATTCTCTGGGATTCTCAAATACAACATCATATAATCTGCAAACACTGATAACTTAGTTTTTTCTTTGTCTATTCTAATTCCTTCAATTTCTTTATCTTTTCTTATTACTACAGCTAACATTTCAAGAACCATATTGCATAATAGTGGTGATAATGGACATCCTTGTTTCAGCCTGATTTGAAAATAGATCTAGCTTATTGCCTTTGCATATAATACTTCCTGAAGACTTTAGGTAAATGCTGCTTATTATTTTATGGAAAGTTTCATTTATTCCTGTGCTCTCCAATATTTTCAATAGGAATTGGAGTTATTTCATCAAAAGCTTTTTCTATATGTATGGAGATAATCATGTGGTTTCTGTTAGTTTTGTTGTTGATAAGATCAATAATGATACCAGTTTTCCTAATATTGAACCAGCTGTGTATTCCTGATATAAATCCTGCCTGATCATAATGTGCTGTTCTTATGGTAATTTCCTGTATTCTTTTTGCTAAAATCTTACTTAAAATTTTTTGCATCTGTATTCATTAGAGAAATTCGTCTATAATTTTGTTTCTCTGTTTTGACTTTTCCTGGTTTAGTTAACAGAACCGTATTTGCATCATAAAAAGAATTTGGGAGGAATCTTTCTTCCTCAATTTTCCCAAATAGTCTATATATATTATTGGAATTAACTGTGCTTTAAATGTTTGATAGAATTCACTTGTAAATCCATCTGCCCCTGGAGGTTTTTTCCTAGAGAGCTCATTGATGGCTTGTTCAATTTCCTTTTCTGAGATTGGGTTATTTAAGTATTCAATTTCCTCTTCTGTTAATGTGGGCAATTTATATTTTTTTAAAGTAACCATCTATCTCGTTTAGATTGTCGAATTATGGGCATACAATTGGGCAAAGTAACTTCTAATTATAGTTTTAATTTCCTCCTCATTGGTGATGAGCTCACCCTTTTCATGTCTAATATTGGTAATTTGGTTTTCTTGTTTCTTTTTCTTAATCAGATTGACCAAATTTTATCAATTTTATTGTTTTCTTCAAAAAAGCAACTCTTAGGTTTATTTGTTAGTTAAATAGATTTCTTAATTTCTATTTTATTGATCTCTCCTTTTCTTTTCAATATCTGTAATTTGGTATTTTCTTGGGAATTTTCAGTTTGTCCTTTTTGTAGGTTATTCAACTGCATGCCCAATTCATTGATCTCCTCTTTCACTATTTTATTCATATAGACATTCAAAGATATAAAACTTCCCCTAAGAGCTGCTTTTGCAGTACCTCATAAGATTTGATAGTCTCATTATTGTCATTCTCTTGAATGAAGTTGTTGATTGTTTCTATGATTTGTTTTTCAACCCACTCCTTCTTTAGGATTAGGTGATTTAGTTTCCAATTAACTTTTGGTCTACATTTTCATGACCTTTTATTACATTTTTTTTTATCACATTATGATCTGAGAAGGATGCATTGACTGTCTCTGCCTTTCTGCTATGGATTGTGAGGTTTTTATGCCCTAGCCCATGGCCAAGTTTTGTATATATGCCACATACCACTGACAAAACAGGTGTAGTCCTTTCTATCTTCTTTCAGTTTCTCCAGACATCTACCATAATACCACACCCAGTGTTTTATTCACCTCTTTAACTTCTTTCTTGTCTATTTTGAAGATAGATTTATCAAGTTCAGAGATGGGGAGGTTGATGTCCCCGGGTGGTATAGTTTTCCTGTTTATTTCTTCCTATAACTCCCTTAACTTCTCCTCTAAGAATCTGGATGCTATATCACTTCTATGATATATGTTTAATAATGATTTTACCTCTTTGTCTATGGTGCCTTTTAGCAGTATACAGTTTATTTCCTATCTCTTTTGATTAGATCTATTTCTGCTTTGGCTTTGTTTGATATTAGGATTCCTACGCCTGCTTTTCTTACATCAGCTGAAGCACAATAAATTCTGCTCCAACCTTTTGCCTCTACCCTATGCATATCTCCCTTTTTGAATGTGTTTCTTGTAAACAACATATTGTTGGGTTGTGGTTTTAAATCCACTCTGATAGGGCCAGATGACTTTCTATTCCTCATTAACTGTATGTCTTCTTTCCTAGTTGCAACAACAATACTAAACAATTGTTCCTAAAACTTTGAGTTCCAAATTCTCCCCATCCCTCCCTCCCCACCCATTCCCTTTGGTACGGCAGGAAATTCATTATAGGCCATATCTGTGTAGTTTTGCCAATGACCTCCCTGATAGTCGTGTTGTGTAAGACTAACTGAATTGCCATCCCTCCTAACCTGCCCCTCATTGTTTCTCTTCTGTCCTTTGATCCTGTCGCTCCCCAAGTGTTGACTTTCAATTACTCCCTCCTCCCTTTGCCCTCCCTTCCATCATCCCCCCCCCCCCAATATCTTCTTCTCCCCCGCTTTCTTATACTGTAAGATAGGTTTTCATGTTTAGAAGAACATCTATGGAATATGGAGAAGGGCATTGATAAGGGAGCTTAAAAGCAGTGGTGGTCCATTTTCCATTATATAGCATGAATTTGTAATGAAAAATCATTCCTTTGTATTGGAAATCACTCCTTTCATAAAGCAGTCATATTACATAGTATTTGTAAACCATAATTTTTATTACCTATTTTACCAACTATTCCTCAGCAAATTGACACACCTTCATGTCTTTTTTAGATACTGTTTATTTTTAATTCCTTTCAAACTTGAGTACAAAATGGCCTGTTCATATGTTTGACCATTTATCAATTGGGAAAAAGTCTTGTATTCTTATAACTTTGACAAAGTTCTGTATAAAGCTTTTCTTAATTTCATGCATTTGCAATGACATAAGATTATATAAAATACACACACACATACATATACATATACATATGTATGGTATGTGTATATACTTATTTCTACATATATATTTATATATGTATATTCATAACAATACTTTGTGGTAGCAAGGAAATTAAACTGAGGGTGACATATACATATTATATACATATATATTTACATATACACATACATATATATTTACATTTATTTATGTATATATTTCTCTGTATATTGATAACAAATCTCTATAAAATAAATATGGGTCATTTTTCTCTTTTCTCCTATCTCTTTTAATTAAAGACCTAATATTAGTATAGTTGGGTTTGAAAATTTCTGTGACATAGTTTGAAATTACTGTCCCAAATGACTAGGCCAGCAGACAGTTTCAACACTAATGCATTAAAATAGTTGTTTTCCCACACATCTTCCAGCATTTTCCATTTCCAATTTTTGTCCACCTTGACAATATGATGGATGTTAGAGTGGACCTTCTGAGTTATTTTAATTTGAATTTCTTTAATTATTAATTATTTAAATAATTTTTCACATGACTATTGCTAGCTTGGGTTGGGACTTCATTCTCTTCAAAATTCCTGCTAATATTATTTCAATATTTTTCATTTGGGGAATTCATACGTTGATTCTGATCTGCCTCTTCCTATAAATGATTATACTAAAGGTAATGGTGAAAATCATCATAGAAAAAATCTGAATCCCTGATTTGGGGATATTTATATTGACTGAGTTGAATTGGAAGATCCATATCATTGCAGTGGAGCTTTGATACAGTATGTATTAACTAAATGTTAAAATAATAAAACTAAATACAAGAACAACAAAATCCGGTTACTCCTAACATGCACTATTCTACCTGTTTGTTGTTTTTTGGTCAGTTTTCAGTCACGTTCATCTCTTTGTGATGCCACTCGTGTTTTTGTTGGCAAAGACACTGGAGTTCTTTGCCATTTCCTTCTTCAGTTCATTTTATAGATGATGAACTTGGACCAACAAGTTTAAGTAATTTGTGTAGGTACACACAGTTCACAAGTGTCTGAAGTTGGTTTTGATCTCAGGATGATGAATCATCTTCACTTCAGGCCTGGGATTGCACCACCTGGCTTCCTTGTTCCCTCCAAAGACCTGTGGAAAAACATGTTAAGAATCTTCCATTTGCATCTATAATTAAAAAATATATATTCATCTTGATTGGATGTCTAATCATCTTCTGCTTGCTAATGTATTTGACAAAAATTTCCAAGCTGACAAATATCAGATGAGTTGACAAAGTAAGGGGGGAGTCACCTGAGGAACCACATTAATTCACCTTTATTAAGCTCAAGTGAAAGGTGCACCAGGGATGTGTTATTGGTATGAAAGTTTTCCTGTTACTTTCCTTTTCACTGGACACTGTATCCATCAGGTCCTGAAAGCATAATGGAAACATTTCAGTATTACTCTTCTGGGGCAAATAATTGATTCCACCAACATGTAAAGAAGAATGAACTGGACTTGTCTACATTGTTTCAAAACATTTTCCCAAAATAAAGTATCTTTTAGGATAAAGCATTTCTGGCACTATTGATAATTAATTCCTCTGAGAGCTCAGTTCCGGGCATGAAAATAGGTCCCTAAGCTTTATATTATGCAATTTAGTTCTATTTCTTATGACAAGATAAAAGGAGAGGAAGTATAAACACAGATGGTCATTTAAAGCCATTTCTACCTGTTGTCCTAAAGACATATATAGAATCAGTGAGACTTTAACATCTCAATATTTCTGTTTTGTTTTGCTTTTATTATTGTTGGAGAGGAAATACTGAATAATGTTGAGTTTTCCTACATACAAGTTGATGGAGTTCCAGGATGCAAGAATCCTGAAAATACCTCCATAAAAAAACTGACTGGCTCTATGATGAACCATTGTCACCATCTTCCAATTTAAAGAAAACAACAGCATGAAATTGAAAATTATCTTGAATACATGATAAAACATCCTTAGCCATACATCAGACTAGGGTAAGTTTTGCTACCCACCCACACAAAGTCTATTGGAGCTGATACTTGCTCTGACTAATATATTTCACCATGATCCATGGCAATGATTTAATTCTTGAATTTTAAATGGATAGATTCTACAGTATAAGAGTTGTTTCTTAAAACAAGGCTAGTAGCAAGTAGGAAATACAGTTTGATGTGTGTTTTAAGTGCTTCAATTGCTGTGAGTTAGAAATTTCAATTTTTGATTTGGTTTCTCACCCTTCACCTTTCTGAGTCTCAATTTGCTCCTCTGAAAAAGGAAAATACTAATATTTGCAATGGCTAGTATCTCGAACTGATTGGGATGAAAGTTCTTGGAAATACACACTGGTATATAAAAGTAATTTATTTACATTTATCAGCAAAGGAACTGCAGAGCAAAGATAGCATAAACTAACAGACAGATGAGGATTTTAAGAAAGGTCCTCTACCTCTTATGTTGAAAGACACGCCTTTAAAGAGAAAGTTTTAATCTGTAATAATCTAAGGTTTTAAAGTCTTGAAATATATATGCATATATGGTAAAATGCCATAATAAAATATAAACTATTTAATGCTGAAGAGTAGGATAAGTATTGGAAGTGCTCCTAGATCTTCCCTCTCTGAGTGACCGCAGGATATTTTTCAGAAATACATTTATGTTCGTGGCTTAAAATTCCCCTACAAAATGAACAGAGATGCTTTAAAAAAAATAAAGGGAAACTCAGAGTTGGCAAAGGCAGGATGTGGAATCAGGAAGAATAGAGGCAGGCAGATTCAAAATTCCAACAGGGAGAATAGGCTAAAGTGTTCTCCTTTGAGTACTACCAAACACATATTTTTAACTTCAAATTTTATTTCCATTGCAAATATCTGATTTAGATAATATCAGAAGAAAAATAAGAGCAATAGAAATCTCTAGTGCTTCTTCAAAGAAAGGCAAATATCTTTGTGGGTTTGGATAAAGGATAATGAGAAGTGATGAGTTATCATAATTGGTAAGCGTTCCTAATAATTGTATGTAGTATTAATTATGGAGAGAGATTAGCTCTCTAATCATCCAAATAAAACATGTCAAAGTGTCATGACTATAAAAATGAAGAGAAAGGAACAAAATTTTGAGATGTTTTGTAGACAGAATTGATATGACCTGGCAACTGTTTGGATAAAGGAGATGTGGGAAAGGAACATTCAAGGTCAATTATGAGATCAGAAACCTTGGTGACTCGAAACAGAATAATCTTAAAAACATGGATTTTAGAGCAAGTGCAGGGTAAAATTATAGTGATATAATTTCATTTTAATGTGTAATGTACATACCTCCATATATACTGGATGAGGTGTCAATCAGGCAATTGAAGGGTAATTGTTGCACAGGAGAAATTGTACAGGAGAAATACTTAGTTTGGGCATATATTATATATATCTATATATAGATATAGATATATATATATATATATATACCCTCTTCCTTGAATTCCTCCATATATATATATATATATATATATATATATATATATATATATATATATATATATATATATATGGAAGCTATCTGTGCAGACATTTATTTCTATCCATAAAAAGAGATGTCATTAACATGGGTTGGGGTGAAAAAGAGAAGAGAAGAAGGTTCAAATCAAGGGTATAAAGGATATCCATTCTAAACTTCAGGATATGACTGATGGTTCAGTAAAGGTTAAAAAGAAAGAACAACTAGAGAGTTATGATGAGGATCAGGAAATGACTTTACCAGGGAAGCCAAAATGGGGAATGAATATTTCAAAGGAATTAATTTTCAGGAAGATCTAAAGCTTATATAAAACTACGTATTTTTAAAAGTTCAGAGGAGGGAAAGGAGGTGAATACAGGGATTGAAAAATGGGTAATTATTTCACAGGTATACCATTCACTTTGATAAGTACTCAATCAATTCTTCCTGAATGATTGATTTCATTCAGGAGGTAGCATCAGATATCATATGGCAAAGTGTTGAGAAGTGTAGGAAAAAGTGGAGTAGCATCAGTTATGTATACTTTTTTCTAAAAGTTCAGAGGGTTACAAGTGAAAGATTCCATTTGATTTTTATATTAAAAAATCAGATATACCCAGTTTTATTTTTAGATAACAAAAAGAGAGAGCCTTAATAAAAACGGTAATTGGTAGATTGCAGTAGGAGGGGGGAGGGTCTGAATTTGCTTGTGGTAAATACAAATTCCTTTATCCAATCACTGTGTTAAAAAAAAAAAAGTCAAGTAGTATTGAAAATGGTGGTGGCCAACAGTGAAATTTCTTCTGGTTAAAGGATTGTTTCTATGAGTGAAAGACAGAGTGTGGAAGAAGAGATTGAAGAAGAAGTTAGATTTGCCAAAGATCAACCTGATATTTAAAGTGAAATAATGTAAAGGAAGAATTTCAGGCAAAGAGACAACTGAGTTACTGCCAGCAAACAATCAAGTCCAGATTTACTTATTGTAGCCAGGACTGTTGTAGAATGCACAATCCTTCTAGTCCATTGGCTCTTAACTTTGTGTCATTTATTCCTATGGCAATCTTGGAATGCCTATGGGACCCCTTCACCTTATGAGAAATATACATACATATATAAATATACATACACTCTGTACATGTATAGTCTGTGTGTATCCATGTTTATAGCATACATCTACCAAGTAATTTAATATCTAATACAATTGAAATAGTTATCAAATTTTAATAACATCAGATTCTTATCTCTTATTCATCTCTTTCTGCTTCCTTATTTATCATGATTATGGTTACCAGAATATGGTCCTATATTTTCCTCCCGCTTAAAATCCATAATTAATTAATTAATTGGATTATTTATTTATTTATTGCTTTCAACATTCACTTCCACAAAATTTTGAGTCCTAAATTTTCTACCCATCTCTCCTTTCTGTTCACTGCAAAACAGCATGCATTCTGATTATCCCCTTCCCCCAATCTGTCCTCTTCTCTATCATACAGCTTTGTTCTCCCATTCCCCTCCCCTCTATTTTCCTATAGGGCAAGATAGATTTCTATACCCCATTGCCTGTATGTCTTATTTCCCAGTTGCAAATAAATAAAATTTTTAACATTCATCTTGAAATTTGAGTTCCAACATCTCCTTTCCTCCTCCCCCACCCAAGTCCGTTGAGAAGGCAATCAATTCAACATAGGTTACACATGTGTACTCATGTAAAACTCTTCCATACCAGTTATATTTTGAAAGACTATATTTTCCTCCATCCTATCTTGTCCCTCATTTATTCCAACATCTCTTTTGACCCTATCTCTCCTCAAAAGTGTTTACCTCTAATTATCCCCTCCTTCCATTTGCTCTCACTTCTACCATTCCCTGAACCCCTGCTTAACCCTTAACCCCTTAATTTCCTGTAGTTTAAGAAAAATTTTCATACTAAATTGACTGTGCATGTATAACTTTCATCTTGAAAGCTTTCATTGATTCATCATGGCTTACAGAGTTGACCTTTAATTTTTCATTTATGGAAAATACTATTAAAAGTCTTATCTCTGAAACTTTTAATTAATGGACAATCTACACCAGTGAAATAGTTCTGTTCACTTTCTGATAGGATGCCTGAAGTCTCCTACATTCTATATATTCAATTAATGCATTTCTTATCTCTTGTCTTATTTTAACATTTTCAGTTATCTGGAAAGGATGATATGGGTTTTAAGTTACTACTACATACATTATTCACAATACCAGTGACATTGTATATACTTTGGACAGGAAACTGAGAAAAAGCATCACATTTCATGGAAATATAGTGACTCATTTTAATAGAACAAGGAAACA
Organism: Bettongia penicillata ogilbyi; assembly: GCA_023548195.1. Classification (NCBI taxonomy): domain Eukaryota; kingdom Metazoa; phylum Chordata; class Mammalia; order Diprotodontia; family Potoroidae; genus Bettongia; species Bettongia penicillata. The sequence continues at coordinate 2,892,180 of JAJHZJ010000335.1, forward strand.
CAAAACTAAAAGATTTCACAATTAAGGGACAGTCAAAGGGAAGTCAATATTATTTCCCCTAAATAATTCTCACTATAGTTTCCCCAGTAAAAGTTTCCATCTAGATTTTGAGTGAGGACCCCAACATAAAAACCTGAGAATTTATTTTTTCCTGAAATGAGTCATTCTACTTATTGACTCCTCTAATTGTGAAGGTTCCCCCTCTACCTCCATGACATCAGAACTAAATACATTAAGTCCAGTGAAATGAACACAACATTTGGAGTCAAAGGAAAATGAGTTCAAATCCTACCTCAACTATTTTTTACCTCTTTGACAAAAGGAAGCCAATTAAAGTCTTTGTCCTTTGTTCTATGTAAAATAAGTGGAATGAAATAAGTAGCTCCCAAGGTCCCTTTTAGTAATAAGAAGATCAGGCTATGACCATTTTACCACTTCCAACACTTGCTCCAAGTTTTGCAGTCTGGAGGCATATGGAACAAATTCATTCTCTACAACACATGACAGTTCTAATATATTCTCTACATCTTTTCACTTGAAGTTCCATCACGCTAAGGTCCTTCAATTAATCTTCATAAAATATCAACTGCATCACGTTCAATCATCCCAGTTCTCCTCCATGGAAAATTTACCATTTATCAATTTTCTTCCTACAACATGTCATGTGGAATGCAACACCATAGTCCAAATATGGACTGCTCCTGAAAGAGTCAAGAAGCGCTATGTCTTTATTCTTTATGCTATCATTCCAGTTTGACACTCTAAAATCACATCCGCTTGTCACAGCAAGTGCTGACTCATAAGGAGCTTAGAAACCAATAATTCAATAAACAAAAAGGTTGTTTAACCAAACATTCATCAGTCTGTCACTATGAGGATGATATTTTTAAAGCCAAGTAAACTTTAAATTTATTTCTGTTTTATTGCAACTTATTTAATTTGGCATAATGTTTTAGCATGTCACAAATTAATAAAGTCCACCTGTAATCATAAAAATATTTATCCCTCCTAGGTTTATATATTTTGCAAATAGATTATGAATTTAAAGTACATCTTTAACCAAGTGAATGATAAAAATCTTAAACAATCCAGAACCAAGACAAGTTGCCTATGACTCTTAATGTATACTTAATTCTAAGACAGTGTTAAATCAGTGTTTACTCTGTTTCCCAACATTCAATGAATCCTCAGTCTATCTAAATATATTATCAGGTAGGCCATATGACTCTATTTTATTTACCAAAACAGTAGGAGAGATTTGATGAAATGTTCTGTAAAAAATGGCTCTTTAAGGTGTAAAACGTGTTGCCACATGCTTGCTGAGGTAACTGATATAATCATAAGAAAATTTATATCTTGAAGAGAACATACAGGGAAGGAATCAATTCACCCCATAACTATTCAAATGAAGAAATTAAGTCAAAGAAATGAAGGGAAACTGCCAGAGTTACAAAATTAGGCAATGCAGTGAATAGAATGACTGATTGAGTTTAAATCCTGTCTCAGAAACTTTTTCTGTGTTTTGCCCTGGGAGAAATATCATAATTTCTCCTACCCTCAGTTTCCTTCTCGATAAAGTGAGTAGAATAATGTTATCTGTCCCAAAGGGTTGTTGTGAAAATAAAATGAGATAGCATATATAAATTACTTTAAAAATTATTACATGTTTAAACTAGGTATATAGTACTTTACAGATACTCTGCAAATGTCAGCTGCAAAAAGTATTGGTAGCATACATCACAAAAGGATTAGAACCTATGTTTTTTCTCTAGAACCTGTGCCCTACACTGCACCATAAGCCTCTCTGCAACTCACTTTAAGTATGAGACCATACAAATTCAGAGAGTATAAATTGCCTACTTTCAGTTTAACCAATGACAGGGGCATTAGGGTTACAAGTGTAGTTCTCAGGCCAATCTCTTTCCACAAGAAATTTACAGAGAAAAGTCCAGTAAAACCAGGCTCCCTTACTGAAAACATTTACTTTCTTTACAGACAATACAACTCTTGCCTGAATTAAACATCAGTATGAAATAAATGGATAACGGAAATAATGTGACTGAATTTATCCTATTGGGGCTGACTGAGAATGTAATGATGCAGAAAATTATTTTTGTTGTGTTTTTCATTATGTATGCTATAACAATGGTGGGTAACATACTCATTGTCATCACTATTATCCACAGTCCTAGCCTTGATTCCCCCATGTACTTTTTTCTTGCCTACCTGTCATTTATAGATGCCTGCTATTCCTCAGTTAGTGCACCTAAAGCAATTATAGACTCACTTTATGAAAAGAAAACCATTTTCTTCAATGGTTGCATGATGCAAGTCTTTGGAGAACACTTCTTTGGAGGTGCTGAGGTTATTCTACTCACAGTCATGGCCTATGACAGGTATGTGGCTATTTGCAAACCCCTTCACTACATGGCCATCATGAATTGGAGGTTGCGTGCCCTCCTGGTGTCTGTAGTATGGATAGGAGGCTTACTCCATGCAACAATACAGATTATGTTCATAATTATGATACCATTTTGTGGTCCCAATGTCATAGATCACTTTATGTGTGACCTAAATCCTTTGCTAAATCTTGCCTGCACTGACACTCACATCCTCGGTTTATTTGTTGCAGCCAACAGTGGTTTCATCTGCTTCTTAAACTTCCTTCTGTTAATGGTCTCCTATGCTGTCATCCTGGGTTCTCTGAAGAGTCACAGTGCAGAGGGAAGACACAAAGCCCTTTCCACCTGTGGCTCCCATATCACTGTAGTCATTTTATTCTTTGTTCCATGTATGTTTGTCTATATGAGGCCTGCAACAACTTTCTCCATCGATAAAGCTGTTGCAGTCTTCTACACAATGATTACCCCCATGTTAAATCCTTTAATCTACACCCTGAGAAATGACCAAATGAAAAATGCCATCAGAAAATTATTTAGTCGGAAGGAGACTTTTGTTCGTCAGTAAAGGGCTCCTAATAAAACCATCAGACAATAAAATCACGTGAGTTTTCATGTGGGAGGGAGAGGAAGGAATTTTTTTTTTCTAAATAAACAAATAAATGACAATGTCATTGATGAGGGAGGGGAAAATTCAAGGGAATGTTCAGAAAAAAAGAAATTGGTACCCAGTATTCACTGAGTCTACATTAGGATCTTTTTTCTATTTTATTTCTTCCAATGTTTAAAAATCTCTACCTATGGGGGACTATTTACTTAGCATTTTCAAGTCATTTTAATATGGTCAATTAATAAATAATAGGGAAATGAAAACGTACAGCTCCCATGAAAAAGCTGCATTATATCCCTTGATTTTCAAATATTAATATTAATTAATATTAAAATATATATAGATGTGTGTATAAATATGTATCTATCTATATGTACAATAAAAATAATGTCAGAATCAGATTTCTTTCAGAAATTGAAATGTTAAGGTTGGGATAATTTTCATTAAAAAATGTCAATTAAATTTCATAAGCATTTTGTATGCACCCACTGTGTATCAGACATTGTCCACAAGAACATAGTACTCAGTGAATGCTTGTTAGCAGACTCAGTGCTTTGTGAAAGAGGTACATAAGCAACAGTAAGATCATTGTTGCTCTCCTGAGCACTATATTTTTTGGGGAAAGTATGAACACTCATAAATAAATGAAAAAGATACAAAACAAGACTCAGTTGTTTTAGAGGGATCCCTAATCTTTGGGGGCATGTGGGAAATTAGTTTTCTTCTAATGTAAAAGGTTGCACTTTGTCCAAGTCTTAAGTTTTGCCAGATATTCTACTAGGTGGGAAAAAAAGAGCTTTTCCACCAAGGATGGGAAACATAGATTGGAAAAGAAATGGAATACTTTGTGTGTGATATAGCAAGGAGGTCCATTTTTGGAATGCAGAACATGGAAAGGACAGTAGTGTTGAAACTCAAATGACAACAAACACATTTGTGGTTCACATACTAAGAATTCTTCACACAATGCAAATCTTATTCTTTGCCTCTGGTTCAGGTGGGTTCAATATCCATCCAAATCTGCAGACATCTAACCTACATTTCTTTTTTTTTGTCCATTCCTTTTATGATAATAAAACAAACATCTTTGTCAAATTTTCTAATGATATCTGGGTAAATCATTCATTCATTATCATTCTAGTCTATCATATAATAGTGTAGATCTCAATGTAAATATATCTAAATCTATATGATAATTCATATCTTTATAATTTATTAAACCTTATGTAAGATTAAGACTTATTTGGCGTGACTTTTTGTATGAAGAATACCATTTTGTTATCACTATTTATTTTGCCAGTCATTCATCAATATCACATCTTTCAAAATGTGGCCTCAAGACACCTGGAGGTTATTGTTGAGACCTTTTCAGAGGGTTTTGAAAGTCAAAATTATATTTTAATAATACTGAGACATTAATTTCCTTAACAGCAGATTCAATAGCTTTAAATCACATTAACCAAAGTGTCCATCAACAAGTAGCTGCATAGTTGTTATTCTTGTTTAGAGCACTCACCTACACTCCACTAATTTCCTAAAAGGTCCTATAAGTCATTACACTTTTTCAATGTTCAAGGTCAGAGTTAAACAGTTTAATGTGATTAATAAAAACATGATGAAATCAAGAGGAATTAGAAACATGTATTCAAGGACGCAACATGTCTGTTCCAATCTCACTTTCTCTCATATTGGTCCATTTCCATTTTATGCTTTCTGGAGCTGAGTTAGCATGGGAATTTAGTATTTTACCCCTTTAATATTAAGACAAGAACAATAATATAAGGTAATCATTAAAGAAATTGTGCAGTGCTGCTGAGGCTTTGAATATTTTGTTTGCATCTTCATAAATGGACTGCAGAACTTCCTAATATCATGGACCATTGCATCTATCTGGCTTGGGAATCTGTATATCCCTGCAACCAGTCTCTCAACAAGGGCATTGCCCACATGGTACAAAGTTAAATGTCCACAGAGTGTGTCCAGAATGTCAGAAATCTAACATAGCCAAACCAGAAAGGATGAGCATGGCTTTGTGGTAGCCATGATTTCCAGGTCTTCCTCCTACTTCTCAAAGTTTCAAGTAGCTATCTACAAGGTCAAGAGTCTGAAGAAAGAAAAACAAGTCCAGACCAGGTTTAATGACCTATGACAATATGGATGATCAAAAGTTGAGGAGATATGTCCTTAACTAGGATCTTCAGCCTTGTTTGTTCAATATTTTGATAAACGTGTTTCAGCGTAATTGATATCCGTTAAAATCCGACATAAAATCAACATTTTATACCCACAAAAGATTATTCTGAGAATAGAGAGCCACAGAATTCACTAGTCAGCTTGTGTGAGTCATTAAACATACACATACACACACATATATATGTATATACATGCTTGCATACACACACAAACACACACAACAAATAAGAAGTTCTGGCATAGGAAAAGGCACGAGACTGGAACATCACTAGCTGAAAAAGGATTTTTAGAATACAAAGTGATGGAGTCTAAAGAGTGATACAGCACGTCTGATTTATGAGTATGTTATAAAATATCAGAGTAGTCCAATGAAATGTGAGGGGAAGTTCCCTGGGTCAAATTAATATGTATATTGGAGTTTCCAAGTATGGAATCATTAAAAGCAAAGGAGAGCAAGCCTGAGAGACAACAATTAACCTTATGAAAGGAGATATCTGAAAGTCATTGCAAATGTGACTGTAAGAAGGAAAAAACAGGGTGGAATTCAAAAGAGGAGAATTACAGTGTAAGGGACCATGAGACAATGGTGAAGGAAGAGTCAAGAAGCCCAACATCTACTCAAGGGTCAGTGGGTATAAAAATATAGATAACTTCACTGTAGCATATGGTACAGAATTCAGTGTCTTTTAAAAATAGTTAGGATTTTTCAGCATCATAAAATTAAAGTTAGGAGAGAGGAGATGAGATGAAAGATCCTTAGATGATGATGATGCGATTTTTAGAAACGGTCTTATGTATTTGCTCATTAATTACCTATTATTCATCCATCCATTCACCTATCCTTTCATTTGTTTATTATCTGGAGTCTGGTTCTCCTCATCTTACTCTGCATGAAAGAAGCACTCTTGAGCACCAATCTATTGCTGATAGGCACAAGAGTTTTGGCCTCCTCCACTTTTGATCTGGGCTGACCGTTCTTTGAGAGTTTCGTAGTTGCTTAATTACCCAGTTCATCATATTGGTACTAGACATTAGTAAAGATGGCTGGTTGGCTTCTTCCATTGAAGCACAGTAATCTCAAGCTCTGGAAATTGCAAGCATGAGGTTATTCCAGCTTATTCATTTAGACACTACTTATTAACCAGCTAATTACTTCTGAAATCTATTTTCTTCTTTTCAACCTTTTGGCTTTGATTGGTAGCCCTGATGAAAACAACACTTTTATCCAATATCTTCAGTGTTTTGCCTAAATTTTAGTAATATTTTGCTGTTCTTTCAAGTTTTTTCATGCTGATGATATCATTTATGTTCATATCAGTAACACAGCACAAGTAGTTGTCACTAAAGGCTCTGTGTCACACTCTGGATGCATACCACACATCAATAACAGGACTTCCTATTGCTGTCATCAGAAGGCTGAGATATAATTTCCCAATCACATTTCAAAGACAAACCATATTATTTATTAATTTTCCCCCTCCAATGCTTGCAAAATTATTTTTCACCTGAATGCAACTGTGTTATCCTCTTCATCCTTCAGAAAACCACTAATTATTCATTGTATGGTCAAGATTACTTCTCTTTTGTGTCTTTTAGTTTTTAATTAGTTGGTTCAGTCATTTTTCATCATGTCTAACACTTTGTGAACCCATTTAGGATTTTTTTGCAAAGATACCTCAGTGGTTTGCCATTTCCTTCTCCAGTTATTCTGATAGATGAGAAAACTTAGTCAAACAAGATTATGTGACTTGTCCAGAGTCACAGAGCTACTAAGTGTTTGAGGCCAGATTTTAGCACAGGAAGATAACTCTTCTGAAATTTTGTCTTGACACTTTATTCATTGCATCACCTAGTTGCCTCTCCTTTGTTAAGATCCTTCTCTCTTTGATGCTATACTATTTTGTTTCCTCTCCCCCAGAATCCTTGTATAAGTCAGAATTTATCATTGATTTATCATATCATGCTTTAGATTTTTAAAATTTTATATTTCTCCATACTTTTCAGTCATACACACACACACACGTATATACATATATATTTTTTAATTACACCAAATTCTCATTGACGAGAGGGGGGATGGGTGTAAAAGTATCTGAACTCATACATTTGAGAAAGAAAATGATTTTTTTAATAATGTAAGGAAGTCATTAGGATGTGGTAGAGAAAGAAATACTCCAAAAACGCAGCAAGTGCATTCTCTTTACTCTCATGTTTATTGACAACAGCATTACCATTTTTTTTATGTTTGCTTATAACTCTTGTGCACAATTTTCTAAGAATACATACTAAACAGGAATGGGTTGTAAGGACTGGAGACATGTGGCCTAGAGAAAAGAAGACATAGAAGATTTTAAGCAGTAGCTCCCTAAACAAATTGTACTTCTAACTATGTGACAGGAAATTATACCATATAATTGGACCTTCTAAGGGAAGATATTGGAGAAATTATTAAAAGTTACAAATTTCAACTCAATAGAAAGGGAACTTAGCTACCAAATAGAGATACAGAGGAGAACGGGCTGTCTTGGTATATGGAAGGTTCACCCTAACTGCAAACAATTTGGAAAATATTTAATTATAACTTTTTGGAAGTGTTTTGTGACACTTTTTTCCTGGTCAAATATTGATTATAAATGATGGTCTGTGCGGTTCCTACAAAATATGAGAGTCAACGAGTCTATATCACCAGAAGTATTAAATTTCAGAGAATTGTTCCTAACGATCATCTATTGTGTCCACAGTTCCATGTAAAGTAGATGAAAGAATTGCCTTACAGTTCTTCAAAAATTCCTAAGACCGTTTTCCTTTGTAGATCATGGTGATTTATATAGGCTCTTTTTGACTCTACAGTATAGTGACAAAACTCACACTAATGAGGATGTGGTGATAATAATTCCAGTGTTTCACTGATAAGAGTCAGGGACTTTGGTTCTTTTCCCATTTCTGCTAATGATTCATTGCAAACTTTAGTAAGTCATTTAGAGATATTTTAATACAGGGGACAGGGCATTAGACCCAGAGTCAGGAAAATCTGAATTCAAATCCCTCCTCAAATGATTATTGACTATATGACTTCTGGCAAGTCACTAAATCTCTTATTTACGCTTAAATACATTTCACAGTTAAAATTAAGAGGTTGAACTCATTAGTTCTAAAGTAATGATCTTTGATCCATTTAACATCCCTGTGACTTTTTATCTGCATCTATAAAATGAGTTAAAGGATATTTGCTATTCTTCACCTTTAAAAGTGTAGAGGGCTTGAAGTATGATATTCCGGAAGGTAAAGGATGTAGCATTACAATCATCACTTACCCTGTAAAACTGAATATTATCCTTCAGATAAAAAGGGAATATTTAATGAAATAGAAGACTTTCAAATATTCCTGATGTAAAAAAACAAAGATGAAAAGAAAACTAAGCATTCAATTCAAAGAAAATTCAAGAGAATCACAACAAAGTAAACATGAAACAGAAATCATAAACAACTCAATAAAGTTAACGCTGTTTATCTTTCCAAATGAGAAGGTGATAATGTAACTTCCCCAAACTTCATCTTCATTAGGGCAGTTAAAAAGGAGGTTATAGAGACAGAAAGCAAAGGTGTGAGTCAATTGCATTGGAATGATTAGCAATATTTTCTGAAAGTTTTCAGAAAAAGGTTTCATTTCTCACATACATGAAAAACTGAATCAAATTTATTTTAAAAAGATTCCCAAATTGATAAGTAGTTACAAGACATGAAAAAGCAATTTTCAGAAGTGAAAGGTAACTATAGTCATATAAAATGTTTTTATAATGTTTATATATCATTGGTTCTCAGCATTCATTTGCACAATATTATGAGTTCCAAATTTTCTCCCCAGCTCTTCCCTCCCTCCACCCAAAAACACCATGATTACCCCTTTCCCCAATATGTCCTCCCTTCTATCATGCCCCTCCATTTATCTCCATCTTCACTCTTTTCTTGTAGGGCAAGATAGATTTCTATACCACATTGTCTGTATTTCTCATTTACAGGTTGTATGCAAAAACAATTCTCAACCTTCATTCCTAAAACTTTAAGTTCCAACTCTCTCCCTTCATCCCTCCCCTCCCCAACTCCCATTGAAAAGGCAAGAAATTCAATATAGGCTATATTTGTGTAGTTTTGCAAAAGACTTCCATAATAGTCATATTGTGTAAGACTGACTATATTGCCCTCCATTCTATTCTGCCCACCATTTATTCTATTCTCTCTTTTGACCTTCCCAAAAGTGTTTATTTCTAATTATTGCCTCCTCCCACTCACCCTCACCTCTATCATCCCACAATCCCACTTATCCCTTTTCCCTTATTTTCCTGTAGGTAAGACAGATTTTCAAATCAAATTGACTGTGCATATTATTACCTCCTTAAGCTAAATGCGGTAAGAGTAAGATTCACTTTTTCCCTCTCATCACCCCCCTTTTCCCCCCCCATTGAAAAAGCTTTTCTTGCCTCTTTCATGAGAGATAACCTGCACCATTCCATTTTTCCCTTTCTCCTCCCAATATATTCCTCTTTTGCCACTTGATTTTATGTTTTTAGATATTATCTCTTCCTATTCTACTCATCCAATACGTTCTCTATATTTGTGTATATAATCCCTCCAACTACCAAATACTGAGAAAATTTTCAAGAGTTATAGATATTATCTTCGCATGTGTCAATGTAAACAGTTCAACTTTAGTAAGTCCTTTATGATTTATCTTTCCTGTTTATCTTTTCATGCTTCTCTTGATTCTTCGGTTCGAAAGTCAAATTTTCTATTAAGGTCTGGTCTTTTCATCAAGAATTCTTGAAAGTCCTCTATTTCACAGAATAATCATTTTCCTCCTGAAGTATTACACTCAGTTTTGCTGAGTAGGTGACGCTTGGTTTTAATTCTAGTTCCTTTGACTTCTGAAACACCATATTCCAAGCCCTTCAATCCTTTAATGCAGAAACTGCTAAATCTTGTGCAATCCTGATTGTATTTCAAACAATACTCAAATTGTTTCTTTCTATCTGCTTGAAAAATTTTCTCCTTGCCCTGGGAATTCTGGAATTTGACTACAATATTCCTAGGAATTCCTCTTTTCAGATATTATTTTAGGAGGTGAACAGTGAATTTTTTTCAATATTTATTTTACCTTATTGTTCTAGAATATGAGGGCAGTTTTCCTTAATGTTTTCATAAAAGATGATGACTAGACTCTTTTTTTGATCTTAGCTTTCAGGTAGGCTGAAAATTTTAAATTGTCCCTCTTGGATACATTTTCCAGGTCAGTTGTTTTACCGTTTGAAATATTTCGCATTATTTTCTATTTTTTCATTCTTTTGAATTTGTTTTATAATTTCTTCGTTTCTCATAAAGTCATTAGCTTCCATCTGCTCCATTATAACTTTTAAAGGACTATTTTCTTCAGTGAACTTTTGGACCTCCTTTTCCATCTGTCTGATTCTGCTTTGTAAAGTATTCTCGTCACTGAATTTTTGGAATTCTTTTGCAAATTCAGTTAGTCTATTTTTCAAGGTGTTATTTTCTTTAGCATTTTGGGGGTATCCTTTAGCAAGCTGTTGACTTACTTTTCATGATATTTTGTGCATTTCTCTCATTTCTCTTCCCAGTTGTTCCTCCACCTCTCTTCCTTGATTTTCAAAATCCTTTTTCTGGTCTTCCATGGCTGAGTCCATTGAATATTTATTTTGAAGGTTTTAGATGCAGAAGCTTTGAATTTTCAGTCTTCTTCTATTGGGATGCTTCCTCATTGTTCTTCCTCATCCAAAAGAATGGAAAAAAATACCTATTTGCCAAGAAAGCAGCCTTCTATATTCTTCACCCCCCTTTTGGGAGCATTTTCCTAGCCAGTTACTTGACGTTAGAGTTCTTTTTCTTTCCTTTTTTTTAATATAAATTTATTTATTTAACTTTTTAAATTCATTTTCACAAAATTTTGGGTTCCAAATTTTCTCCCCATTTGTCACCTCCCCCCACCCAAATACACCGAGCATTCTAATTTTGCCTATTAGCAATCTGCCCTCTCTTCTATCACTCCTCCCTTCTCTTGTCCCCATCTTCTCTTTTGTCCTGTAGGGCCAGATGACTTTCTATTCCCCATTAACTGTATTTCCTATTTCCTAGTAGCAACAACAATATTCAACAGTTCTTCCTAAAACTTTGAGTTCCAAATTCTCCCCATCCCTCTCTTCCCTTTGGGAAAGCAGGCAATTCAATATAGGCCATATCTGTGTAGGTTTGCAAATGACTTCCATAATAGTCGTGCTGTGTAAGACTAACTGTATTCCCTCCATCCTATCCTGCCCCCATTGTTTCTATTCTGTCTTTGATCCTTTCCCTCCCCAGGTGTTGACATCAAATTGCTCCCTCCGCCCATTGCCCTCCCTTCCATCATCCCCCCGCACCCTGCTTATCTCCTTCTCCCCCACTTTCCTGTATTGTAAGATAGGTTTTCATACCAAAATGAGTGTGCATTTTATTCCTCCTTTTAGTCGAAAGTGATGAGGGTAAACTTCATGTTATTTTTTCTCAGCTCTCCTCTTTTTCCCTCCACTAAAAAGTCTCCTGCTTGCTTCTTGAATGAGACATAATTTACCTCATTCCATTTCCCCCTCTCTCCTCCCACTACATTTCTCTCTCACCATTTACCTTAATTTCTTTTAACATATGGTCCCATCCCATTCAATTCACTCTGTGCACTCTGTCTCTGTATGTGCATGCATGTGTGTATGTGTGTGTGTGCATGTGTATACGTGTGTGTGTGTGTTTGTATGTGTGTGTGTGGTCCCACCAACTACCCAGATACTGAAAAGTTTTAAGAGTTACAAATATTGTCTTTCCATGTAGGAATGTAAACAGTTCACCTTTGGTAAGTCCCTTATGACTTCTCTTTGCTGTTTACTTTTTCATTCTTCTTCTCATTCTTGTGTTTGAAAGTCAAACTTCATTTTCATATCTAGTCTTTTCATCAAGAATGCTTGAAAGTGCTCTGTTTCATTGAAAGATCATATTTTTCCCTGAAGTATTATACTCAGTTTTGCTGGGTAGGTGATTCTGGGTTTTAGTCCTAGTTCTTTGACTTCTGGTATATCCTATTCCACACCCTTCGATCACTTAATGTAGAAGCTGCTAGATATTGTGTTATCCTGATTGTATTTCCACAATATTGGAATTGTTTCTTTCTAGCTTCTTGCTATATTTTCTCCTTGACCTGGGAATTCTGGAATTTGACCACAATGTTCCTAGGAGTTTCTCTTTTTGGATCTCTTTCAGGCGGTGATCTGTGGATTCCTTGAATACTTATTTTACCCTCTGGTTCTAGAATATCAAGGCAGTTTTCCTTGATAATTTCTTTTTTTTGTGAATTAATAACATTTATTTATTGACATTTTTTAATATTCTACAATCATTTCCTTAAAATTAAGATTGTATCCCCCCCACACTTTCCCCGATCCCGCTCCCTCCCCATGACAGCATACAATTCTCTATAGGTTCTACATATACTTTCGTATTGAACACATTTTCACTATAGTCATGCTATGTAGTCGAACTAAAATAAATGGAAGAAATCATATAACGAAACAAAACATAATACACTGAAACCCACACACACACAAACATGATCTGCTACCTTCTGCGAATGACTTCCATATTTCTTTCTCTGAGTGTGGAAGGCATTTTGCCTTAGAAGACCAACACTGGGATTTTTTTTTCTCAGTAAGTTCTTGTGTTATTACAAAGTTCCAAATCTACCAGAAAAAAACTCTTGCATATTGTGGTCATTGCTGTGCACAAAGTTCTCCTGGTTCTGCTCCTTTCGCCCAGCATCAGATCAGATAAGTCCTTCCAGGCCTCCCTGAAGTCTTCTTGTTCATCATTTCTTATGGCAAAATAGTACTCCGTTACATTCATATACTATAATTTATTCAGCCATTCCCCAATTGATGGGCATCCCCTTGATTTCCAGTTTTTGGCTACCATGAAGAGTGTTGCTATAAATATTCTTGCACACCTGGGACCCTTTCCAATTTTTATAATCTCTTGGGGATACAGTCCTAGGAATGATATTACTGGGTCAAAGGGTATGCACATTTTTGTAGCCCTTTGGGCATAGTTCCAAACCGCTCTCCAGAAGGGTTGGATGATCTCACAGCTCCACCAACAATGAATTAGTGTTCCAACTCTCCCACATCCTATGCAGCATTTATCATTTTCTTGTTCTGTCATGTTTGCCAATATTATAGGTGTGATGTGGTACTTCAGAGTTGTTTTGATTTGCGTCTCTCTAATTAGTAGTGATTTAGAGCACTTTTTCATATGATTATAGATATGTTTAATTTCTTCCCCTGAAAATTGCCTATTCATATCCTTTGACCATTTATGAATTGGGGAATGACTTGTATGGTTATATATTTGAGTCAGTTCTCTATATATTATAGAAATGAGGCCTTTATCCCCAAGCTTAGCCATTAAAATTTTTTCCCAATTTACTACATCCCTCCAAATTTTGGTTGCATTGGGTTTGGTTATCCAAAAACTTTTCAGTTTAAAGTAATCAAAATTATCCATCTTGCATTTCATAATGCTTTCTATCATTTCTTTAGAGAAAAATTCTTCCCCTCTCCATAAATCTGATAAATACACTATACCTTGCTTCTCCAGTTTATTCATGGTATCAGTCTTTATACTTAAATCATGTACCCATTTGGACTTTATTCTTGTGTATGGTGTCAGAATGGGTCTCCGCCTAATTTCTACCACACAGTTAACCAGTTTTCCCAGCAATTTTTGTCGAACAGTGAGTTCTTATCCCAGAAGCTGGGATCTTTCAGTTTATCAAGCAAGAGGTTGCTATATTCCTTGCCTACTGTGTCTTGAGTGCCAATTCTATTCCATTTATCTACCCTCATGGCAGGCATTGTACTTCCTCATTAGAAATGAAAGGAGGAAGAAACATCTCTTCCCCAAGAAACTAGCTTTCTATGGTCTTATTTTTCTTCCCTTTTCTGGGCATTTTCCCAACCAGTTACTTGACTTCTAAGATTCCTCTCCACGCCCACCTAGATCCGCCCAGCTAGTGCTTGGGGTCTGAGAGTCATATGCTGCTCCCCGGCCTCAGGGCTTTCTGAAGCGGGTGTGGCTGCTATTCAATGTGAGCTTAAGTTCTGGTGCTTGGGTGGGGGTAGGGCCGCCTACCAGGCTCAGTTCACTCAGGGGGTTTATGCATAGACCTTAGGTAACAGCCTTGTTCTCCTGCCATCTGCTCTGGTAGTCCTGGGCTGCTGCTGCCTCTGCCACTGCCTCTGCTGCTGCCTTCAAGGGGGCCCGAGTCACGGAGACACCCCACGCCCCTCTCGGCCAGCCCAGAAATCTCTCTCACTGACCTGGAACTCCTGTGGGTGGAGGGACCTTCGTGGCCACTGGAGGTTTGGTCCCTGGAGCCTGTTTGGATCTGCTCCTCTGGGGCAACGTGGCCAGGGCAGCTCAGGGGTGGGCTCCACGTCCAGTGTGCGATGGACCCCTGGGGATGGCTTTCCAGGGCTCTCTGGAATGGAAATCTCTTCCACTGTGTTTCTGTGCGGCTTGCAGTGCTCCAGAATTTGTGGGGAGTTCTTTTTACAGAAAATTTATGGGCCATGGATTTGGAGCTAGCATACGTGAGTCTTTCTACTCTACCATCTTGGCTCCTCCCAACCTTTTGAGTCCTTTTACCAGAGAAGAGTATACTCTCGGGACCTGTAAGTTCTCAGTTCCTCCAATGTGGCACAATCAAGGGAGATGGGTTTACCACTCTTCTGGCCTGTGTTCTTGTCTGTGAGCAACCACAAGCACTCTGCTGTGCCCAGAATCTGTGAGTACAGTACCCTCTCCACAACTACCTCCAACTACACCATACTAGAAGTCTTCTTCAATCCAGGAGAGTCACTCAGGGCTGAGATTTAGATCAGTTATTCAATTCCCCCAAAGGCTTTAGGCCAAAGATTCCAAAAATGGAAGCTGACACGTCAATGGCTACTCCCAGTAGGATTAGGCCCTTTTTCCTTCTCATGAGGTGAAAGAGCTTTCTCATTGACCTTTGAAGTGATCTTTGGCATTTGTGAGTTGAGCAATCTGGAAACTGCAGCTGCTGCTGATATTCCTGCTCCAAACCTGTTAGGGACCCCGGGAGTCTGAGCCAGATCTCTAGGGCCCACAGGCTTATCTGATCAGCAGAGGTCTGTAGGCCCTGGGGGAATTTAGCTGTAAGCAATGACTGAGGCAGGAGACAAGATAGTAAGAATTCCGTTTATTCAAGCAGTGAACGGTGCTTTTATCTCTTCTCTGACACCAGTGCTCTAAGTGAACCTATCACCAATAAGTTTGCCCTTATAAGAAAGTAATTTGCCTTAATCCAGGATTGCCCAGGGTGGACACATAGCCCCTAGAAAGAAAAACATCTTGGGCTTCTTTGTTCTCTGGAAAGCCTGAGAAAATAGCCTTGAGCAAAACAGGGGCAGAACCCTTCCTCCCAGCACCATCTTGTTCATGCCTTACCAGTCTCCCCTCAGTTTACCTGAGTCGTGACCAGTGAATGCCATCCAAGAGGCTGGGGGTTGGCAATTCCCTTTTACAAACCTTGCTCCAGCCCTATCCCTGTTGTGCTGCTATCAAAGCCGTACTTCACTCTGCTCTGTGTGCAGTGCAACAGATCTTCCCTGTAGACCTTCCAGGCTGTCTTGGGCTGGCAGTCCCTTTACTCTGTCGTTTTGTGGCTTCTCCTGCTCTAGAATTTGTTTAGAGTCATTGTTACAGGTACTTTATGGGTTATGGAGGGAAACTTCTACAGGTCTCTTCTTCTAGTCTGACATCTTGGCTCCATCCTTTCCCCATATAGAACATTATAAAACACTAGTGATTAGAGAAACGCATATTCAAGAAACTCCCAGGCAACACCTTACAATTATGAATTCTACAATTCTAGAAAGGATGAGAGGAAAAATTCGTATACCAATGAAATGTTGGTTGATTAGTGAGTTCTCCAGTCATTCCTGAGAACATTTTGAAACTATGACAAAATGGATATAAAGCTGCATTTATTGACCCAACAATGCTACTCTTAGTTCTGTATTCCAAATGAAATCAAAGAAAAAGAAAAAAATTATGTAGATGTACAATAAATATTTCTAAATGCTTTTTGGTAGCAAAGTATTGGGAAATGAGGGAATATTCATTATTTCAGTAATGGTCAAATAACTCATTACATATGATTGTGATGGATTTGTGGTTTCCAAACTGGCACTTAATTGTTCTCATTGGTGAAGGAAGAAGTACAGCCTTGAGCAAGCCACCATATTAATATTCCCAGGCAATAGTCTAAAAACATTTTAAGCACATGTAAAAACAATTTTAACTTTTATTTTATAAATATCTGAATTCCAAATGCTCTCCTTCCCTTGTTATTCTCTCATCAAGAAGGAAAGACTTTTGATAACCATTATACCATGTAGTCATACATGACTAATATGGAAACATTTTGCATCACTCCCCAAAATTTAGTGGATTGTCTCTCCTGATTCTGACCTAAAGTAGCGTGGTATGGTCTTTAAAGTCCTGGTGCAAAACGTGCCATTACTGGTGAAAAGTAGGAATGGTATAAAGAAAGAAAGAAAGAAAGAAAGATGCCAGAGTCTTTGACTGAATGGATGTTAAATCCCTTTTGATAAGTTTCCCAATAATCTAAAAATCATATTTTAGTTAGATTTTACTGGTTTGAAGAAATCATCACAATATTTCAAACCACAGTCTAGATATCAAAACCCTGTTGTATAAAGACTTAAAACGAGATAGTAGAAATACCCAAACATACCAACTTGGGGTAAGATAGAGATGCTAGGAAACATTACAGCCACTTGTGAGACACCAAACATCAAAGGTTGCTTGTAAAGTGTACTGGGCATAGGGAGAAAGGAATTCATCAAAGGAATCACTGGGAGGAAAAACCAAGGGAAAAGAACCCCCTGCGGGGGTCCATTGTGTGCATTTGCATATAAAGGTCTTATGAATTGAGAATAAGCATTTGCTCCACTCTTGCATTTTGCTCTCTGAAAACTTTTGTGTGCAACTATTCTCTATTTTTTCTTCTTATACTATGATTACTATTTTCAAACCATAGATAAATAAGTTTATATTCATTGTATGGTAAGCTAAGCTTCTTTCAATCAGACAAAAGAAGTATAAATATAATGAGTGCCTCATAGATTTCACTTCCTTTGGATAAGGATTTGATCATTCCAGTCTTCTTAATGACTACTCTAAAGTCAGGTTTATAAACATGAATTATTTTCTCCCCCTCCCATTCTAATTATTTATGATGTGAATCCATTGTTTTGTTTTGTTTTGTTTTTTTATTCCAGAGCTTTCTCATAGCATTTTTTATCTCTGTGTTCCTGAGGGTGTATATTAAGGGATTTAACAATGGGGATACTATAGTGTAGAATACAGCAACTGCCTTATCTATAGGTAAAGTGACCCCAGGCCTCAGGTACACAAATATACAAGGCAGAAAGGATAAGACAACTACAGTAATATGAGAGATACAGGTGGAGAGGGCTTTGCGTCTCCCCTCCAGACTGTGATACTTCAAGGAATGCAGGATGACTGCATAGGATACAATCAAGAAAAGGAAGTTTAACAGACAGATGAAACCACTGTTGAATGCCACAAATAGACCAAGGGTATGGGTATCCATGCAAACAAGATTGAGCAAAGGGTATAAGTCACACATAAAGTGATCTATGATGTTAGGTCCACAGAAAGGGAGCCCAGCTGTGAAAAGAATCTGGATTGTTGCATGGAGAAAGCCACCAATCCAAGCTACAATTGCAAAGATGATACATAACTTTCTGTTCATAATGGTTATATAGTGGAGGGGCTTACAGATGGCTACATATCTATCATAAGCCATTACCATGAGCAGAATGATTTCAGTACCCCCAAAAATATGTTCTGCATAGACCTGGGTCATGCACCAATTAAAGGAGATGACTTTCTTCTCATGGAGGGAATCCATGATCAGTTTAGGAGCTGATGAAGATGAATAAATAGTATCTATGAAAGACAAGTGTGCCAGGAAGAAATACATGGGGGAGGCTAATGTGTGACTGGTGATAATGGTGACCATAATGAGCAGATTGGCTGCCAGAGTTATCATGTATAAGGTAAGAAACACCATAAATATTATATTTTGGAACTTTGGATTCTGTGTAAGTCCTAGTAAGATGAATTCAGTCACATTTCTTCCATTATCCATTTATGTAGTTTAGGCAGTGAACAGAGAAATTAAAGTTGTCTTATCTGCAAAGAAAAGCCAAAAATTATAGAATGTCACATGAGCCAGCCCCTTGATTTGGAACAAATAAAAAATCATACTATCATAAGGTATAACTGTTCTAATGGTAAAACTCTCCAGTGATGGAAATTTCTTGATGTCTATGTCACTGAATTCTATCTTTAATGACCCTTGTAATTTATTTCCCTGTGCAACAAATTCATTGAAAAGAGCTCCTCTAAGAGGAATGTGAAGGATATCTTTAGTGAGAGAGCAATTCTGTTAACAATTTCCTCAGGTCAGTAGCATACAACTAGGGATTACAAATCTTCCAAAAGTCAGACATTGTTTTGTCATTTTTTCTGCGATTCTAAGAATAGTAAGTAGTATATTAGGAAAGTAGGAATATGTGTCCTGATTTTAACTGTGGTAGATCAGGGGAAGGGAATCTCTTGGGGGAAAATTACATGATAGTACAACAATGCTGTATTGAAGCTTTTCTCAGACAAGCAAATTTTGAGACAAACACAGATGACATAATATTTCATAAAATAAATAATTGGAAAATACCTCAGAAAAAATTAAAAATACACAGTGACATTTAGGGGTAAAAATAACCAACTTTGTGTGATCATGGTTCATTATATATATATACACTAACTTATCTTCACTTTTTTAATCATCTCCGAAAAAGATACTGTATAATTTCATCAGCATACCTCACAAGAGTTTTAGAGGAGAAAATGCTTATACCCATAGGGACATATATATACACATGTTTATGTGCATATGTAGAATGCATATGTTAATATATATGGAAATTTGATTTATCTTGCCAAACACTTTCATATCACAAATGCAAAAACTAAGAAACAGAGAACATGAAGTGTCTCACTCAGAGGCAGTCAGTGATTGAGTTGAGAACAGAATCCGTATCTACTCACTGTGTTCTCATTATTCCACCAAACCATTTTCCTTGATCTCAAAGCATAGACATTTTGATAATAAGGGCAAAGGACAGTATGGAATATTATCTATGGAATGTTTATGGAACTGGAATTAGGAGGATCTTCAAGGGTCCTTTTTAGTTCACCATTCCTCTGAACATGAGTCTAGTCTATGGCATTCCTTGTAATTAGCCAACTAGCCATCTATTCAGGAATCCATTTGCTAAGTGAAATTCTTATTATCCACTGAGGCAAATTATTCAGTTTCTATAGTCATTCCGTATATTGAATCAAACTCAGCCCCTCTCCTGCTTCCCATAATTTCCACCAACTGATTTTAGTTATATTTTAGTTATATAGTTTATATTTAATAACTATATTGTTTTAGTTATATTTAATAAGATTAAGGCTAATATTTATTTTCTATACTAACATGGGAGAAATTTCAAGAAAATTGTCAAATGTTGTCCTTCCTCAAGGCTCATTCTTCTTTAGTATAAGTACCTTGAGTCCCTAAAGTCAACACATCAGTTGAGTGATTATACCTAACAAATGATGTTGCTACTCCAAAATCGAATAGTCTTTTCTTAGCTCCCATGCCCCTTGCCTCTGATACTTTTGGCATATTTTGGCGCCAATTCCACTTAGATACTTATACTTTGGTTTCCATGCCTCTGATCATTCCTGATACCCTTTCATTCCCTTTCCCAAAATTTTCTCTTATTCTTCTTCTCTGCTGGCTCATTATGAGTTATTTCTAAACATGGATGCAAAAATGCCTTGATCTTTTTAGTCTCTACGTTCTATTTCTTCATTTTCTCTTCTACTCTTATGGTTGCAGATATCTCTGCAAAGATAATTTAGAGATCCATATGTCTCCATTAATAATGTTAGTTTCATAAGCAGTATCTTTATTTCTCCTGTATTGGGGAATAATTATTTATGCTAATAATCAGTTACAGAATATAATCATGAGACTGTAGATGTGAAGCTAAAATGGATCTCAGCAATCATATAGTGCTACTCCTCCCACCCTCACCAAATCCACCAACTTATTTTTACAAATGAAGAGGATAAGGTCCAAAAATTTCAACAATTTGTCCAAGATCAGACATATTTATTGGCAGATCTAACATTCAAAATGAGTTTACCTGGCTCCAAATTGAGCATAGTTGTCACTGTTCAATAATTCCTCCAATTAATCCTCTGCAATACGTCTTAATGGGAAATAAGACTTTTTCTAAATATTAGGGAAGATAATGCATAGTGAAGTAGTTACTTTATAATGGTAACATTTTCATTCTTCCTGGCCCAATGGAGGCAAATCACCTAGGAGCTACTTCTAACTCTAGACTGCTAAGTCTAAATTGTTGCTCAGAAGCCCACAATTAACGTTTTTTTACAAACTGTTTTTAGGAGTTCCAACAGTCTTAGGGCAGTTAATACCTTAATTCTCTCCTAAGACTTCTGGAATATCCTGTATACAGAGAGGGGCATAGATATTTCATTGATATACTTCCAAAATTGTCATCAAGAAAGAAAGACCTTGCCATTTAAATATAAGAAATTAGTGCTAAAAAAGAGGAGGTTTTTGTTTAAATTTTAGTTTTCACTGACAAATATTTTGAAGGTGATAATAATTTTGCATTCATTAGTTAGCTTATACTTTATGATAATGTTCTTAAACAGATACTGAACATTTCTATCTTCCTTTTAGAAATGAGAAGACTTATGTGGACAGAAATTAAATGACAGGGAACCACAGTTAATAAATGTCAGAAGCCAAATTTTACTCTATTTTTATGGCTTCAATGTGAGCATGTTGTATTCTATAATAACTAGCCTCCTCTAACCAAGAGTAATTTTAGGAGTTCTTAAAATATCCAAAAAGGAAAAACAACTTACATTTATTGTCAATCTGCTAATGATTCCATCCAGTTACATTTAAGAGTGTGGAGAAAATCTTTCATTCCACTCTTTTAAAAACATGGCATATTCCATTTTCATTTTCTTGAATTCCCCATCTTCACAACGATGTCTTCACATTATGAACAACTTCTAACATGAAGTATGTAGCACACTTTGGAAACAATATGAGAATAGTTTCATTATGGTTCTTCCTTCACTAGATTTTCAAAGTATAATAAAGGAACTGGGAAAGCAAAATCTTGTTAACATAAATTCCTGTTTAGCTTAAAACCAGAAAAAAATGTAGCATAGGTGTTGAGATAACTGTTAATTGTATCTCAAGACACTGTGCTGCCCTCTTTTCTTTGGTTATTTCACCATCTCCCATGGGTTCAAGGAACAGATATAAGATGACTCCCAGATTTATACATCCAGCCTACTGCCTCTCCTGAGTTTCATTCCCAGACTCCTAACTTCCCTTTAGACAATTTAAACTAGATGAATCCCTGGGCATCTCATCCTCAATGTGTTGAAAATAGAATGAATTAATTCCCATCCCCAACTTACTTCTCTTCCAAAGTTTCTAACTTTAATTAAGCATACAAACATCCATTCAATCATCTTCATTTACAACCTGAGAGTTATTATTGAGTCTGCATTCTCCTTCTCCTCCTATATCCTAATTACTTCTCAAAACACTACTTGAAATCCACAACATTGCTAACTCCCTTTGGTCATATTTCTACTTTTATAGTCAATAACATAGATTATACTTTCATTTCTTCCCTTCTTCCCTTCATTTCTTCCCCTATTCTCCTTTTGTACCATAATTCTTCTCAGGCAATTAATCTTAAACAAGGGTGGAAATGTTATTTACCTAAATTACAAAATTTATTTTGTCACTTCCTTTCTCAGTGAACTATGGGAATTCTCTATTACAGGGACTATGTGCATGCATTTTCTTTACCATTTAAATTCCTTCACAGTGCAGATATCATATATATTATATGATAATAGTTTCAATGTCAAATAGATATAAAGCCTTGTGTGCCACGTATAAACTTAGAAAACTGCATATTAATATCAACTATATTTCATTTTTTATTTGTTTTGTTAAATATATCCTAATTGCATTTTAACCTGGTCTTTATGGCAGCCTGTGGCCTTTAGTTTAACTGCTCTATTAAACAATAAGGTTTCCCACTACTCTTTTCTGGCCAAGTTGATTTATTCTCTTTGTTGTCTTCAACTGTGACATTTCTTCACCATTCTTTGTCTTTACACAAGATTACTCTTATTCCTGAGCTACATTTCATTCTGAATGGGGAATATATTTTGGGATATAAGTGGGGGAAGCACAGCAGAATGATGTGTCTCTCCTTCCTCAGGAGATTAGGTAGGAGATCTGTGGTGAAATGACATGTAATTACTTCCCTAGGATGTGATTTTGTTCCATGTTATGGATTGAAAAGTATATTAAAGAATCCAGAAGAGTCCCGGGGAGACCTCACACAATTTTACACTACCCAGCTTCTTCTTCTCCATTTCCTTACACTTTGTGTCTTTCACCTCCAACAGTCTGGGGCAAGATCTTTTGGCTTCATACATCAATTAGCCTCAGTGGATTTAAATTAGATCTCAATGGATTTAGTGAAAGTAAATATTGGTTTCCAGCTGGCTTCTTGTGCAATAGTGGACTGGAAAGAAGTATCTACTGACATGTCCTGTTTGATTTATCAACTTTTGTTTCATCTCAAACCTTTCTTTATTCTTTGCTAGGAAGTTTCATGGTAGGGATTAATTTACCATAATCATTCTTGTTTAAATAATTTCCAAAAGTTTTCAAAATATTTCATTTTGCAATAATTTGTTCAACATAAAGTGTTTCTAGACAATTTTTATTGGGAAAGAGACAATGATAAGAAAGGACTATGGTCTGTAAGGAGAAATGAGTGGTCATTTAAGAGGTATCATAGATAAGGAGAAAAAGGGGAGGTCAAGAGTCTCCAGGTTTGTGACTAAAGGATCTAGGGAGAATATTATGGGAGTTGGTAATAAAGCAAAGACATAAATGCCCCAAAATACATAGTTATAAGAACTCTTCTTTTCATTCCCTGTGAAATAAGATTCTCTCTAGATATATTAAAATCAAGCCTCCAGAAACATTGTAATTTATCAAGTTTCTAATGAGCAGCCTTATTCAAAGAACACCATAATCAGAATCCAAAGTACATTGACCTCCTGATTGGCCACAGCATTTGAAGTGAGTCCTTAATTAATAAGGTCTAGACCAAAGGCAAGTTGACAACGTAGATAAAAGGAGATGGTCCAAGTAACTGACAGCTTTGATCATGTCTTCCCAAATAGCATGTAAAGCCCTTGGTAAGAGGGACAATGACAACTTGTCATTAAACACTTGTTTACTGGATGTCTTATGCAGTTCCTTTGATATTAATACATGAAAGTAAAGGTTCCTTAGTGCCAAAAATGGTAACCTTGCTAATTTGCATGTTTCCTAGCTTTTATTTTTTTCAATTATTTAAAAAAATACATATCATTGAAATTCTTTCTCTACTCTGCTCTCCCACCGTGGTAAAGAAAGAAAATGAAGAGGTTGCAAATATGAGCAGTCAAGCAAATAAAATTGCTCTATTATTCATGTAAAAAATTAAAACAAAAACATAATCATCACATAATTCTATAAACTGTTAGAGGCGAATAGTATATTTCATCATAACTCCTCTGTAACCATTCAAGACTTTAATAAATATTTATTAACTGACTACTATTATGCCAGTCATGGAGATCAGTGCTGATGATACAAATAAGAAGGAAAAAAAATATAGGTTCTGCCTCAGAACCTTACAATCTAATGGGGAAAGGAAATACATGAAAGGAAGCTGAAAGGCAAGAAGAATGTGGTACACAAGGGTGGAACAGAGTATTCTGGACTCAGAATGGAGTTGAAGCTAAGTAGAACTGCTGATGGAAAATGGAATCATCAGGTTTATGATCCCTCTACAAAGGCAAACAAAAGAAGGGGTTTAGTGCTTCAACCTCTGGCTCTCCAAGTAGAGGGGAAAAGCAACTGAGAGTAAAACGAGAAGTTTTTGACAATGAAAATCTGAGTCACTTCTCATGATTATGAGATAGCAGATAGTTCTTCTCATATGGGTGAGGGGTTGCTCTAAGGATTTTAAGTCTAACAGAGCTGCTGATAATATAAGTTTCTAAATCAGAGTACTAAAGTCTTTTTTTTTATTTTTTTTTTATTTTTTTTTAATGTTTTACAATAATTTCCTTAAAGTTAAGATTTTATTTCCCCCCACCCTTCCCCCAATACCCCCCTCCCTCCCCATGACAGCATACAATTCTGTTTAGGTTCTACATATACTTTCCTATTGAGCACACAGAGTACTAAAGTCTTTCTGGGTTATCTTAACAATAATATTATTATAATATATTATCCTGGTTCTGCTTACTTCACTGTATGCAAGTCTCCCCAGGTTTTGTTTTGTTTTTTGAAACTTTCATTCATTTATGTAAAAAAATATTTGTTAAGCACCTATTTGAGCCAGGCACTACACTAAATCACAGGGATACAAAAAGAAGCAACATACAGTCCTTGGTCTCAAGGAGCTTACAGTTCAATGGGAGAGACAACATGCAAATAAATATATACAAAGAAAGATAAATACAGGATAAACATGAAATAATTAAAAGAGGAAAAACACTGGAATTAAGAGGGTTTACGAAAGGCTTCCTGTAGAAGATAGGAATTTAGATGGGATTTAAAGGGAAACAAGGACATTACTAGTGGGAGGAGAGAAAGGACAGTATTTAGACATGGAGGACAGACAGAGAAAATTTCCAGAGCCAAGAGATGGCATGTCTTGTTTCTGGAACAGCAGCAAGGAGGCCAGTGTCCCTGGATGGAAAAGTACATATTGAGCAGCAATATATCAGAAGACTTGAAAAGTAGGAGTGGGTAAGTTGTAAGGAACTTTGAATGCCAAGTTGAACATTTTATATTTACTTCTAAATGTAGTAGGAAGGTACTGGACTTAACTGAGTATGTGTGTTTGTGTGTGGGGGGGTCTTGATGGTGAGACCTATATTTTAGAAAAAAATCACTTCAGTGGCTGACTGAAGAATGGATTGGCAAAGGAAGAGACATTAGGCAGGCAGACATTCTAATAGACTACTTCAGTAATCAAGTGATGAGGTGATGAGGGCTTGCACTATATTGAAGATATTATCTAAGGAGAGAAGGGGAAATATTTGAGAGATATTGCAAAGACAAAATCAATAGGTCTTCACAGCAGATTGGAGCTATGGGGAGGATGAGACATAGTTACTCTCATGTTGCAATCCTGAGGGACTAAGAGGAGTGGGTTGCACTCTATTGTAATAAATAAGGTAGGAAGAGGAGGATTTTGGAAAAAGGTAATATGTTCAGTTTCACTATCCAAATCCATAGGTGATATGAGATCTCCAACTGGGGAAATATGAAAGGAGAAGAGAAACCAACCAGATATAAAACCCTGAGTGACACCTATTAGTTGAAGGCATAATCAGGATGGAGATCTAACAAAAAAGATATAGAAGGGATTATCAGTTTGCTAGGATGGAAACCAGGAGAGAATAGTGTCATGAAAACTTAGCAAAAAAAAATATCAAGAAAGAGAGAGTGTCAACAGTCAAAAGGTACAGCGAAGTCAAGAAGACTAACTACTGAGAGAGGAAAAAAACACTATTGCCATTGTCCTCTAAGACATTATTAGTAACATTACAGACAGAAATTTTGGTGGAATGATATGGTTGAAAGCCAGATTTGTAAGAGGTGAAATCGAGTGTGAGAGAATGTAGAGACACCTATTGCAGGTAGCCTTTTCAAAAAGTTTAGATAAAGGGGATAGAAGATATATAGGACAATAATAAGCATGGAAGGATCAATTGAGAGATTTTTGAAAGATTAGGGATCAGAAAGGGCAGTTTGTTGGAGGAGATAAGATGAAATGAGATCACGAGAAACAAGTAGAAGTGCTAGCTTTGCTAAGGAGTAAGGCAACTTCATTGTGTGAAATAGAAGGGATGGAAGAGAAAATTGCAGATGGTATCTGAGTTACAAGAGAGGAGAAAGAGGGAGAAGGAGTTCAAGGTGAATAGCCCCTGTTTTCTGTAAAATATGAAGTAAATCTCTCAGCTCTAATAATGTAGGAAGGAAGAGCAATGAGAGTTGAGAGGAAGGATAGAAATTTGGAAGAGCCACTGTGAAGAGTGGGATAAAACACTGACAGTGGAGGTATAGGAGAATTGCTCAACAGCAATGAAGGCACAGTCATTGTTATGTAGCACATTTCTACATACTTCTCATGCTTTGCCTCATTTTTATAGCATAATTCCATCCCATTCACAAACTATAATTTCACAAGCTAGTCCCAAAATTAATATAACCTTTCAATTTATTGCCACCATAAAAGCAAGGATAGATAGTATAGATAGATATGTAGAGACGTTATGTCTCACATACACACTTGCATACATATACATATATGTATATATAACATGATTCCTTTTCATTTTTTTCCAACTAGGCCAATTTAGTGTTGTTGAGTCAAAGAATATGTATAATTTCATAAGGAGAATCACATTGTTTGAAATTTTTTTCTTGAACCAGTTGACAATTCCAATGCAATGAATTACTATCTTGGTTTTCAAACATTTGCCATTTATCTCCACTCCCAACTTTTCTAATATGATGGGTATAAGGTTGAACCTCAGAGCTGTTTTAATTTGAATTTCTCTATTTATTAGTGATTTTGAAAAAAAATTCCTATTACTATTTTTTTTTACTGCTTAGATTTGAATTTCTTAATCTTAAAAGAGACTATTATCTTTGAATATTTATCATTTCTAGAATGGCTACCCTTTATTTTAATTTTCCTTTCACCATGAATGACCATACTAAAGGTGATGCTGAAAATCATGACAGAAACAATTTAAATCTCTGATTTGAGGATGTTAAAGTTGACTCACTTGACTCAGAAGGTCCATATCACTGCACTGGAGCTCTGGAATAGTATTAACTAAACACAAACTTACAATGAAACTCTGAATGTTCCTATCATCCTCTATTCCATCCAAAGTCTCATGAAAAATTAAAATTCATTTACCTCATTAACAGAAAAGTCATCCAGGATGATTATATGCCCAATCATTATCTACTTCTTCCTGATATTATATTTGACCATTACTTCTTCTAAACTGATAAATGCTACTGGGTTGATAAAATAAGTGGACAGTTAACTGGGATCTACAGTTGACAACTTGCATTTCACCTGTACTGTGGGTACATCAGGAGATGCATGTGGTCTAACATTCACTGATTCTGCTATTCACATAGG
Organism: Bettongia penicillata ogilbyi; assembly: GCA_023548195.1. Lineage (NCBI taxonomy): Eukaryota > Metazoa > Chordata > Mammalia > Diprotodontia > Potoroidae > Bettongia > Bettongia penicillata. The sequence continues at coordinate 2,919,971 of JAJHZJ010000335.1, forward strand.
CCACTGAATTCTTGAAGAGTCGATATTAAAATCCAGAAGGTTTCATTCTAATTGACATATTTCGTTATTTCACTTCTAGAACATATAATTGAAGTCTCCCATAAAGAGAGAAGGAAGATATTTGTGTGTTGCTTCACAAACACATTTCAAAATAGTAGATCTTCTAAGGAAAAGTACTTCTGATACTGCTGATAATTAATTCCTCTGAGAACACAGCTCTGGGCATAAAAATAGGTCCCTGAACTTTTATAGGATTGTATTTACATATATTTTCCTACGACCAGACAAAGGGAGATGAGGTATAAAGACAGATGGTCCCTTAGATTCGTTTCTGCCTGTTGTCATAAGGGCACAATGTGTCCTCCTTAATATCTAAGTGCTCAGTTTTATTCTTTGGTTTTTGAATTATTAGAGAAAATATTATTGAATAAGGTTCAGTTTTCCTAGATGTTCGACGAAGGAAATTCTGGTTGCAAGGTTCATGAAAATCTTTCCACTAATCACTGAATGACTTAGAGGTTGAACAATTTTACTACAACCTTTCTATCCAATGGAAATATCATGGAAGTGAGGATTACCTTTAATACATAAGAAAACATCCCTATACATGCATTTGACTGGGGTAAGTTTCACTGCCTACGCTGACAATGTCAAATATGAACTGATATTTATTTTGAATCATGACTTTTATTGCGATTACTTACAATGACTTAATGCATTATTTTTCAAAGTCTACCATATAACATTTGATTGTAAAAATAAGCTTATAAGTAAACAAGGCGAAAAACTTTATGGAATAATAATGAGGCTTGAATTGCAGTGTGAGGATATTTTATTTTTGATCCCCTTCCTGACCTTTCACCTTTCTGTCTCAGTTTCCTACTCTCTAAAATGAAAATAACATTTGAAGGCTACCAGATGGGGATGTTTCAGAGAAAAGTTCTTAGTAAAGTGTAAACCAGGATATAAATGCGATTTATTTACATTTATTTTGCAAAGCAACTAAGAAAACAAAGAGAATATTAGAAAAACAGAGACAAATGCAGAGATTTCAAGACAGGTCTTCTAACTCTTACACTACACCATACTACTCTAAACAGCAGTGTTTAAAATGGAATTATCCAAAATTTAAAACACTTTTAACATATGGCACAGTAAGTCATAATACAATATAAACCATTAGATATAATATTGTCCTAAATTTTGAACTCCTAAATTTTCCATGTCTTATAATATACAGGAGACTTTTAAGGTATAATTTTAAATTTAAATACTAAGATGACTCTTTTTCTGCACTTGTCTTTATGTTGGTTTGTCTGCAGTCTTAGACTGCACTGTTAGGGTCATTACTTAATATTCCACTGGAAAATAAGCAGAGATGCTTTAAAATGTAAAGGGAAAATGGGAGAAGCAAACATAAGATTTGGAATAAAAAATAGAGGCATAATGAAATAAAATAAAATAACACCAGTTCAGATAGGTTAGAGTTTTCTCATATGTGTAGTGATTAATGCACATTTTTAATCTTCCAACTTTATTTTTTCACATTTTTAATAAGATATGACATCACGGCCCTTTTCAAAAACAAAGGATACTGACCGTCTTCAGGAGGATAATGAATTGGTAGGCAAGGGTATTCAAGATAAAAGAGATATGTTGAAGTTTGAAGATAGAGAGAAAGATTATGAACCCCTAGAGAGATAAAGGAGAGTGTTCTAGAGGATGTGACTAACATCAAGAAGGATCTTGGTAGGGATATAGATATAGGTACATCTATACTAGATGATATAGAGATTACTGAGATCTATACAACATGCAGAAATAAACATAGTGATAGAGGTAGACGTGCATTGTGAAATGTGAACTGTGCAATATGAAATGGGGAGAGCCAAATGATAGATTGTAGCATAGAAAAAAAGGTCTGCCAATTCTCTTCATCCACTACGTTGAAAGATAAAAGTCTCAACAAGCCTTTCAGATAGTGCTGGCTATTAACAAAATTTCTTCTGGGAGAAATGTCGTAATTGTATTATCTATACATCCTCAGTTGTGTCATTTGTCAAAAAATTTTGAAAGTCAAATATGTCTTTAAGTCAGTGGTGAAAATGTTAAATATCCCAAGACCATACAGAGATTAAGGGTTCTTCATGGAAGCCCCATTCTAAGAGGGTAGTGTTTATGCTTTGTGTCCCAACATTTAATATATTTCTAAGTTATCTAAATATACTATATTCTATGTCAGTTAGGTCATACCACTCTATCCAGTCTACGTAAAGAGCAATAGAGATTTGATGGAATCATTTGAATGACAGTTGGGTGACCAAATTCACTTTAACCTTGTTAAAATAGTTCTTTAACATGGCCAGTGAGGGAATATATATATATAACAATAGGGACAAACATAAATGGAGGATACCCCAGCATCTGCTCTCTCTCTCTCTCTCTCTCTCTCTCTCTCTCTCTCTCTCTCTCTCTCTCTCTCTCTCTCTCTCTCTCTCTCTCTTCTCTCTCTCTCTCTCTCTCTCACACACACACACACACACACACACACACACACACACACACACACACATGCATAGGCACAACCACCAATATACAGATGAGAAAACTGAGACAAAGAGAGATAAAGTAACATGTCCAGGCTTATGCATCTAGGTAGCAAAATGAGTAGAATAATGAACTTTAAATCCAAAATATATTCATTCAAATTCCACCTCAGAAACTTATTAGGCATGTTACTCTGGGAAAATAACTTTTCTTACCCCCAATAGATTTACCTCCAAAAATAGCAGAATAATAGCATCTATCCCTACAGGTTGTTGTCATAATGAAATGAGAGAGCATATGGAAATCACTTTTCTAAATAATCAGCAGTACAAATTAGTGTATAGTACTTTATAAGTACCATATAGCTACTCTAACTTATTAATAGTAAGCACTTGAGCACATTTTGAACCCAGGTCCTCTTAAGTTCAGATTTTGTACCTATCCACTATACCATGTATCCCTTCTCTAAGCCACTTTAGGTGTAAATCCATAGTGAATCACAGGATACAAATTACCTACTTCAAAGACAACATTGAAAAGCAAAGGGTCACAAATGTATCTCTGGACAACATCTCCAAGGACCTCTTCCAATGGGCATTTGTGATATAAATTTAGTTTTCTTTTATTCCAAGACCAACCTATTTCCACATTACTTTTCTACAGCATAGTCTAAAAAAATTAAAGGCTGTCCCTACTGAAAATTTTTATTTATTTTACAGATAAAAAATTCTTGCCTGAATTCAGCATCTATGTGGAATAAATGGATAATGGAAACAATGTGACTGAATTTATTCTATTGGGTCTTACAGAGAATCCAAAGATGCAGAAAATTGTTTTTGTTGTGTTTTTCATCATCTATGCTATTACGATGGTAGGTAACACACTCATTGTCATAACCATCAACTTCAGCCCCAACCTGCATTCCCCTATGTACTTTTTTCTTGCCTGCCTGTCCTTTATAGATGCCTGTTATTCCTCTGTTAACACACCTAAACTTATTACAGACTCACTTTATGAAAAGAAAACCATTTTCTTCAAAGGTTGCATGACCCAAGTGTTTGGTGAACACTTCTTTGGAGGTGCTGAGGGCATCCTGCTTACCGTAATGGCCTATGACCGGTATGTGGCAATTTGCAAGCCCCTGCATTACATAACCATCATGAATTGTCGAGTGCGTGGCCTCTTGCTGGGTGTGGTGTGGATAGGAGGCTTGATCCATGCAACTATACAGATGCTCTTCCTAATCCAATTACCCTTTTGTGGTCCCAATGTCATAGATCACTTTATGTGTGACTTGAATCCTTTGTTGAACCTTGCCTGCACTGACACTCACACTCTTGGTTTATTTGTTGCAGCCAACAGTGGCTTCATCTGCTTCTTAAACTTCCTCCTGTTAATGATCTCCTATGCAGTCATCCTGAGTTCACTGAAGACTCACAGTGTAGAGGGGAGACGCAAAGCCCTCTCTACTTGTGGTTCTCACATCACTGTAGTTGTTTTGTTCTTTGTTCCCTGCATTTTTATCTATATGAGGCCTGCAACAACTCTTCCCATTGACAAAGCTGTTGCAGTCTTCTACACAATTATCACCCCCATGTTAAACCCTTTAATCTACACACTGAGAAATACTCAAATGAAAAATGCTATCAGAAAATTATGCAGTTGAAAGGACAGTTTGGTTAGCTAGTAATATAATCACCAGGCTCAAAGTCAGGAGTGAGGGGGAGAAAGGGAAAATATTAAAACAAAAAGAATTTTGCTGATAATTAAAGGGAAAATTCAAGAAATGTTAAAAAAATTGCTAATTATTCTCCATTATGTCGACATTAGAAGCTTTCCCTACATGATTTCTTATAATATGTAAAAAGTACTCCATATTTGGGGGTACATTGTTAGCTTTATCAAACTGTTTTTAGTGCAGTCAATAAATGAATAATAAAGGAGAAATGAAAGATCTCTATCACCTATGAGCAGACTACATTATATCTTTCATTTCTGAATATATACATATGGATCCATATACAAATAAAGTCAACAATTTTTCATGAATCAAATGCTAATGTTAGAATGCCTTTCATTAAAAATGATAAATTAAATGTATGTGCCTACCCTGGGGCATATATTTTCCACAGAGCCCAGAACATAGTCTGTACTTAGTAAATGGTTATTGACTGACAATGCTAGGTGTGGTGATACACAGGCAAAAATAAAATCATTCTGCTCTTTCTGAAGCTTAGGGGCTGGGGAAAACAATATGAACACTCAGAAATAAACACAAAAGAGATACAAAACAGACACTAACTAATTTTAGAAATGGCCTAAATTTAGAAATAAGGGCTCATGTCATATAAAGGCTGGTACTTGGTCTGAGCCTTAAAGAACACTTGGAATTCTAATAGGTGGAGAAAAAAAAAAGATTTTCTACCAGGCATGCTGTACAGGAATTGCAAAGGAAATGAAATGTTGTATGTGAGGGGCAGTGAATGTGGAAAGTAGAATGTGGGAAGGACAATATTGGAAAGCAAAGGGCCACAAACATGTCTCTGGATAACATCTCCCACAATGTGAACATGATTATGTGAATCTGGTTCAATTAAGTTCCAAATCCATCCTATCGTCTAACCTATGTTTGTTCTTGTCTGTTCTGTTCACAAAAATAGAGCAAAATTCTTTGTCAAATATAATGATAAAATCTGGGTAAATCATACATTCATCATTACCCTGATCTATCAAGTAATATTATATATCTATATGCACATCTATCTTATATAACTTTATAATTTACATAAATTTATATATTAAAATCTGTCTGGCATAACTTTTTAAAAATGAAACTGTATATGTCTGTGTGTGTGTGAGTGACACTATTTTTCCATTCATCCATCAGTTTGCCAGCTTTCAAAATGTGGTCTCAAGTTCTCTGGAGACTGATGAGACTTTTTCAGAGTTTGAATGGTGAGAATTATATTTTCTAGAAAAACTAAGACAATTCTCCTCAACAGTAAATTTTATTGGCTAAAATGCAAATAAACAAGAGTATCTATTAACAAATATCTATATGCTTGTCATTCACATACATAACACTTACTTCCTGAGAGGTCTTACGAATTATGTCAGCCTCTCAAAGCTCTTCTCTCAAAGATCAGGGGAGTGCCTAAACAGTTTAATTTGATTAGTAAAAGCATGATGCAATCAAGAAAATCAGAAACATGCATCAAAGCACACAACACTTCTGTTCCAGTCCCCTTCTTTCTAGTTGTAGTTCATCTCCTGCCTCTTTACTCATTGAAAGTGAGTCACCAAGAAAACTCGGTATCTTATATTACTGCTCTTATCTTATTATTTTTTTTTTTTGCTTTAACGTGCGCACTTTTATCTAAACTGGTCTTAAGTCAGTGTACAGGTAAAGCTCCTCACCTCCCCCAAGTACTGGCACTCATCTCATAAAATTTGCAGGGAGACTGTGAAGTCTTCATTCACATCTATGCTCGGGGCAGGGAGGGAATTTAGGGGGTCATTCAATATGGCTGACAATTTAAAAAAAAGGAACAAGTGTTAAGGTGGAAGATACAAAAGGTTTTTTTTTAAAGGATTACATTAATTTACATATAAATTTTACATGTAAAAATTTACTAGTACCTTCACCCCTCTCCCCCTCCCCATTTGAATTTGTTACTTAGCTCCTTTGAGCTCCTTTCGTGGAGCTAATTATTCTGTAACAATGTATTGTATAATATTTGGAAAGACTATTAAAAAACCAACACACAGATGTACAATCAAGAGTCCTGAAGATGCATTGTAGAACTTTGGATATGTTTGCCTCCAACATATTAAGACTGCTCATCACCTTCACCGTTTCAGTTTTTAAATCCTGAGTCAAGAGCCAAATAAAATAAAACAAAACAAAAACAAATAAAGCCATGCTAATCTCATCGCCTTTTTTGGGCAATTATCATGTCACACCCTTTTGACGAAAAATAAAATAAAAAATAAACACACAGTCCATTTAGAAGCATTTGCAGTGTACAATGGAAGGCCCAGATTCATCATACTCCTGTCTGCTGATCCACATCTGCTGGAAGGTGGAAAGAGAAGCCAGGATGGAGCCTCCAATCCAGACAGAGTATTTGTGCTTAGGTAGGGCAATGATCTTGATTTTCATTGTGCTAAAAGTTAGGGCTGTAATCTCCTTCTGCATCCTGCTGGCAATGCCTGGGTACATGGTGGTGCAATGTTGATATGGTATTGGCATAGAAATTCTTACAGATATCAACATCATGCCTCATGGTTGAGTTGAAGGTAGTTTCTTGGGTTCCACAGGATTCCACACCTAAGAAAGATGGCTGAAAGAGAGCTTCTGGGTACCTCTTGTTGCCAATGATGATAACCTGACCACCAGGGAGCTCATAGCTCTTTTCCAGAGAGGAGCTAGATACAGCAGTAGCCATCTCCTGCTCAAAGACTAGGGAGACATAACACAGCTTCTCCTTGATTTCACACATGATTTTCCTCTCAGGTGTAGTAGTGAAACTACCCTCTCCTGGTCAGGATCTTCATGAGGTAGTCCATCAGATCACGGCTAGCCAGATGCAGAAGGAGGAAGGCATGGGGAAGGGCATAACCTTGATAGATGGGAACAACTAGAGGTATACAGGGACAGCACAGCCTGAATGGCAACGTATATGACTGGGGTGTTGAAGGTCTCAAACATAATCTGAGTCATCTTTTCTCTGTTTGCTTTGGGAGTCAGGAGAGCTTCTGTGAGCAGCACAGGGTGCCCTGCAGGGACCACACAGAGCTCATCGTAGAAAGTGTGATGCCAGATCTTCTCCATGTCATCCTAGTTGGGGACAATACCATGTTCGATGGGGTATTTAGGGTCAGAATACCTCTCTTGCTCTGGGCCTCATCCCCCAAGTATCTGTCTTTCTGGCCCATTCCCACCATCACACCCTGATGTCTGGGACACTCAACAATGGAGGGGAAGATGGCCCGAGGGGCATCGTATCCTGTAAAACCAGCTTTGCACATTCCGGAGCCATTGTCAACAATCAGAGCAGCAATATCATCATCCATGGTGAACTTTGAAGTGACAGGGTTTAAACCTTTAAGGGAGAGAGGAGGTGGTGCCACACCTGGAGGCAGGGGGCAAGTGAGTGCATGCTGGCTGGGAGAGCTCACAGCTCTACTCCTGTCTTAATAAGGCATGGATGGAATACACAAACTTCACTTACAAAAGGTAGTTCATAAAGGAATTATGGCACCCTTCTGAAGCTTTCATTGATTAATTTTATTATATCTTCATAAATGGCCTGCACAGCTCCCTGATATCATGTTATGTCCGTCTGATTTAGACATCTACGTATCTTTGCAACCAGGTTCTGAGCAATGGTGTTGTTCATGAGTTACAGTGGCTAATGTTCACAGAGGGTGACCTGACTGTCACAAACCTAATACAATCAAGTCAGAATGAATGAACAGGAATTTGTGGGAATCTCAATCTTCAGGCTCTTCCATCTACTTTTCAAAGCTTCAAGTAGTTACTTACACAAGTTACTACTTGTGTCACATCCACAAATATAAACTCTTTAGACTGCTCTGGCATCAAAAACAACTCATAAATGTTCCAGTATTAAGAGTATACATGGGAATAGAATCGTCAAGCTCCATAGAGCATACCATCCAAATATTCCATATATCTAGAGGGTCAAGATTCTGAGGGCGAAAAACAATTTCAAGCCAGGTTTAATGACTATGAGAATATAGAAGATTAGATGATGAAAAGATACTTTCTTAACTTGGGATCTGCAACCTCATTTGCTCAATATTTTGATAAATACATTGTAATATAATTGGTTTCCATTATTATCTTACTTGTTTTACTGTATGCCCTTAAAATATGATTCTGAGGGAAATTACAGGATTCACCAGTCCGCCTCAGTGGTCTGTCTTACACACACATGCACACACATCCGCGCGCGCACACACACACACACTGATTAAGAAGTTCTGGTCTAGACATAGAAGTAAGATTACAATAAAAGTTTAGAAGTGCTGAAATATGGGACGAAGAAAAAAGACTGGAAAATATTAGCATAAAAAGACTTTTTGGAGTATAACATGGTTGAGGTAGATGAGTGAATAGTTTGCCTGAGTTTATGTGCACATTGTAGGACATCCTAACAGACTAATAAACTGGGAAGGAAGTGTTGCCTAGAGTATATCAGCCTGTAATTGGAGTTACTAAGTATGAGATCAGTAATAAAAACAGAGAGGAAACCTGGGAACCAAAAAGTAAAGTACTTGGGAAAGGAGGTAACTAAAATCGATTGCATATGTGCTTCCAGGAAGGATGAAACAGGGTGAAATTTAAAGGACTGCAGAGTAAGGGAGACTGAAAGTAGCAGGAATTAATGAACTCTAACTCTGTACTATGGTAGTAGGCATACAGGAAATAAAAATGTATGAACAAATTCACTACAAAATGTATTGCAGGATTTGGTGTCTTTTAAAAATACCTAGTTACTTTGTTTTACAAAGAGGGTAAGATGAAGGAATCATAAATTAAAGGGAGTTGATTTAACAAATCTATCTTATTTATTTATCGAAATTATCTATTATAAATTCATTTACTTATCCATCTATTCACGCATTCATTTAATTAATTAATTAATCCACTTGTTTATTTGTGTATTTACTTAACAGAAACTGTTTCCTCATCTCACACAAGGGGGAATAACAATGCATGGACCCAATCTTATCACTGCTAGGCATGGGATCTTTGGCTTCCTCCATTTCTGAGCTGTTTGACCCTTATTTCACAAACTGGTGGTCTTCTGATCCAGAGATTGCCATTTTAGCTCTCAACTTATCATAGATACATGATTGCTTAGCCCAGAATTGAATGAAGCACAGAAATCTAGAGTTCATGGGAATACCAGCATGTAGTTTCTCCTATTTTCTTTGCATTCAGACATGATTTTTGTAACCAGCTAATCATTTCTGATATATATACACATATATATGTATGTATGTGTCTATATATGTGTATATATATATATATATCATTCTTTTCAACTTTTTGATTTAATTCATAGCCATAATAAAAATGATACTTTTATAGTAAAGTCTTCATTATTTGGTTCACATTTTACTAATCTTTAGCAGTTTTTTCTAGATATTTTTCTGATGATATTGTCAGTATATCATGAGACACTCTATTTTCCAGAGCTGAGGCACAGCAAATAAGTTGTGTCCTGAACTTGGCATAACAAGAATCCTTTGCCATCACCTTGTGAGCTTAAAAAATCACCAACAGGCCCAGACATGAATCCTGGTATGAAGGAATTCTTTTTGTCACTAGACAACCTTATCCCACTGTTGCTGTTGCGCCTCACTGCTGTGGTACATTGTACTGTTTGACTCTTTGCCTAACCACAAGTATATAAATCAAGGTTCATCCTCACTGACTCAGGTCCCCTCCCTAGGGACAGGGCCTTGTCATATGTATATAATCTGCCTCCTTGTTTGCAAAGTGTTTCTCTAACTTTTAAATTAAATTTCTGTTTGATTCCTAACTCTCCTTTCTTTTGCCTGCTCTGTTCAACTGTAGCCACCCACAGAGTTGGAATGGTTAGGTCCAGTTGACAATAACATTTATGTCCATGTCAATCACCAAAAGTGGGCAGTTGTCGTAAGTTTGAAAGACTGTTGGAGGCCCTCTGTCACACTGTATACATACCACATGTCATTATCAGGTCTTTCTATTGCTGTCATTACAAGACTGAGAAATACTTGCTGCAATCATACATAGGAGCAGCCACTAAACTACTCTTTATTAATTCTTTTTGCTTCTGATGCCTGCAAGATTGTTTCTCACCTGATGGCACCTTTATATCTTCATTTTCACACCTTGGAGAGCAGATAATTGCACTTTGGGTAGCCCAGATGCCTTTTCTTATGGGGAAGATATGTGTCTTATAGTTACATAAGGTAATTGGTTCTTATTTACTTGATACTCTGTTATTAAATTATTCTCTCCCTCAGTCTTCTGATACAAGTCAGGGTTTATCATTCGTCTATCATATCATTTTTAGATCTTTTTCTTTTATCATTCATTTTTGCATTTAAGCTTCTGAGCATCATTCTTTTTATATTACAAATAGTTCTCATTGAAAACTGTTTAAAAGGGTCTTATAAACTTTTTTTTTATTCCTCTCTTTAAGGAGGAAAATCTTTGCTTATATAATAGAAAATAGTAATTTGGATGGGGCAAAGGGGGAAATACTAAATGTAGATAAGTACATTCTCTTTACTATCGATTCTCAGAAGCAGCACTATATACATATATATATATATATATATATATATATATATATATATATATTTATTTATTTATTAGCTACAGCTCATGTCCACAATTTTCTGAGAGCACATTCTAAATAGGGATGGTTTGAAAGTACTGGCAGTATATGGATTTGAGAAAAGAAGTCATGGAGAGTTTTAAGTGAAAGATTTCTGAAATAATTACTTTTCTAGTTAGGCGATTTAGAAAATGAAGTAATTCTATTTAGGTTCTCAAGGCAGAAATTAAATGAGTTAGTAAAAATTGCAGATTTTAGCTCAATGGAAGGAAATAATGATATCCAGAAGGGGGATGGGTAAGAACCCCAACATACACAAGGGGGCAAGCTGTCAGAATTTCTTAGATCTGCATTCATGAAAAGAAAAGCAACTTTTAAGGGGTTAACAATCACTTTAATCAAGCACATGTATCATTACTTTAACCAAGCACATATGTCATTCACTTAGTTCAGGAGAATCAACAGCATGAACTTCAAAGAAAATACAGAGAAATTAAAAGTCAGTAGACATGCTTCCAGCATGGCTGACCATTATTCAACAGACAGGTACAGTTGTCTGAGGAACAATTTACTATTGAGTATTGCCCAAGAACCCTGAGGATTTTCTTCTCCTGGTTAGATTTTTTTTTTTAATTAATGGAGTCACCTTTTGAGCAACTACTTAAAAAAGCCTATTCATTGAATGGGTATATCTCACTCAAAGTGAGAATGCTATAGGACCTGAGCCTAAAAGGGCCAAGGCCTCACATTGCATCCTGGGGCATCTCCAGCCCACCTGATAAATATCAGGTCCCTGGATCCAGATGGCTCAGGAGAAGAAAGTGAGGTTGCTGATCCTGCACAGCCCTGCCTCACTCAAATCAAAGTCAGCTGCAAGTCATATCATCATCTTGATTTCATGGTCCTCCTTGAATACCAAGGACAAAAACACACAACTGAAACAACAGCTGTCTGACCACAATTCCCTGAGGGAGGGAAGGATGAAATCTGGGTTCTAAAAGCCTGGGGGCTCCTTACTGGCTTCCCAGAGTCCTCCTCTGGCACTCAAACCTTCTTACCAAAAATAAGAAGCAAAGTAAAATCTCACCCTCAGAGTCTTTATACACTTTTGAAAGCCAGAGGGTATCACATCCTTTGAGAACCAGTGCCTCATTAACAAAAGGCATGAACTTTCTTGCTAATTTTCCCTTACCCATCAATGGATGGGAAAGATCCTCCTCAGCCACCTTCAAATAGAGGCATTATTTTTCTTGAATATACCAAAACAAAAACAGCAAAAGATCCTACTTTACTTTCCATTACAGGTGCCTTGGTAAGTTATAGCTTTCCTGAACTAGAAACAATGTGGGAAAGATTAGATGGTCACTTATGGGGGCGGGGTGTGCCATGGAAGGATTCTTTTTTAATGGTTGGATACTGTTTAGACTCAATCATCTCTGAGATGCCATACAAAATGTAAGATTCAATGAGTCTGCACTATCAGAAATGATAAATTTCAGAGAATTGCTCCTAATGATGGGGTACAAGACTTTTTTCTCTTGAATTAGTAGGACTTTTGTCATATTTGTCTGAAGGACCCTGGAAAGTCTGGCCTTGGGTGTGGGGTCTCCTTAGTTTCCCCTTCCATTTCTCCCATGCCAGGTACTCCCTACCTTCTATTTAGTATTCCTTATATATTCCTCCCTTTGATCCTCTTATCAGTCACTCCCATCAGCAACTGGCTTTGATCTATCAAGACCATCCCTGGGACCCCAGATTACCTGGCAACACCTGCATGCTTCGCTCAGTCTTTTTCTGTATTTAAGTTCCATCTTGTCTCCATGAAGGCACTCAGATTCAATCCAGCTCAGACTCTTTCTAGCTGAGATTCTATCTGACCCACTTGTTAATACAAGCATTACAAATGCTTAGGCTCCTTAAGAGCCAACCAGTATGGTGAATCTTTAATAAAATTTGTCTTTCTTTGGTTTTGAGAAGGCTTGTGTCTAATTCATTTTTTTTTCTTTTTTTTTTTTTTTTTTTAAATTTATTTATTTATTTATTTATTTTACATTCATTTTCACAAATTTTTGGGTTCCCAATTTTCTCCCTTTTTCTCCCCTCCCCCCACCCCAATACCCCAAGCAATCTAATTTTCCCTATCTCCAATCTGTCCTCTCTTCTGTCATCCCTCCCTTCCCTTGTCTCTATCTTCTCTTTTCTCCTGTAGGGCCAGATGACTTTCTATTCCTCATTAACTGTATGTCTTCTTTCCTAGTTGCAACAGCAATACTAAACAATTGTTCCTAAAACTTTGAGTTCCAAATTCTCCCCATCCCTCCCTCCCCACCCATTCCCTTTGGTACGGCAGGCAATTCATTATAGGCCATATCTGTGTAGCTTTGCAAATGACCTTCCTGATAGTCGTGTTGTGTAAGACTAACTGAATTGCCATCCCTCCTCACCTGCCCCTCATTGTTTCTCTTTGATCCTGTCCCTCCCCAAGTGTTGACTTTCAATTACTCCCTCCTCCCTTTGCCCTCCCTTCCATCATCCCCCCCCAATATCTCCTTCTCCCCCGCTTTCTTATACTGTAAGATAGGTTTTCATACCAAAATGAGTGTGCATTTCACTCCTTCGTTTAGTCAAATGTGATGAGGGTAAACTTTTGTTTGTTTGTTTGTTTGTTTTTTTTTTTTCTTCAGCTCTCCTCTTTTTCCCTCCACTAAAAACATCTCCTACTTGCCTCTTAAATGACATATAGTTACCCCCTTCCATTTCTCCCTCTTTCCTCTCACTACATTTCTCTCTCATCATTTACCTTAATTCCTTTTAAGGTATGGTCCCATCCTATTCAGTTCAATCTGTGCTCTCTGTCTCTGCATGTGAATGCATGTGTGTATGTGTGTGCATGCGTGTACATGTGTATGTGTGGTCCCACCAACCACCCAGATACTGAAAAGTTTTAAGAGTTAGAAATATTGTCCTTCCATGTATGAATGCAAACAGTTCATTTCTGGTAAGTCCCTTAATACTTCTCCTTGCTGTTTACTTTTGCATGCTTCCTCTCATTCTTGTGTTTGAAAGTCAAATTTTCTTTTCAGCTCTGGTTTTTTCATCAAGAATGATTGAAAGTCCTCTGTTTCATTGAAAGACCATATTTTCCCTTGAAATATTATACTCAGTTTAGCCGGGTAGGTGATTCTTGGTTTGAGTCCTAGTTCCTTTGCCTTCTGGAATATCCTATTCCACGCCCTTCGATCCCTTAATGTAGAAGCTGCTAGATCTTGGGTTATCCTGATTGTATTACCACAGTACTGGAATTGTTTGTTTCTGGCTGCTTGCAAGATTTTTTCCTTGAGCTGGGAGTTCTGGAATTTGGCCACAATGTTCCTAGGAGTTTCTCTTTTTGGATCTCTTTCAGGTGGTGATCGATGGATTCTTTCAATACTTATTTTGCCCTCTGGTCCTAGAATGTCAGGGCAGTTTTCCTTGATAATTTCATGCAAGACGATGTCTAGGCTCTTTTTTTGATCATGGCTTTCAGGTAGTCCCATAATTTTTAAGTTGTCTCTCCTTGATCTATTTTCCAGGTCAGTTGTTTTTCCCATGAGATATTTCACATTCTCTTCCATTTTATTGTTCTTTTGGTTTTGTTTGGTGATTTCTTGGTTTCTCATAAAATCATTAGACTCCATCTGTTCCATTCTAATTTTGAGAGAACTATTAAATTCAGTGAGCTTTTGAGCCTCTTTTTCCATTTGGCTCATTTTGCTTTTGAATGCATTCTTCTCCTCATTGGCTTTTTGAACCTCTTTTGCCAATTGAGTGAGCCTATTTTTCAAGGTGTTAATTTCCTCAGCATTTTTTTGGGTCTCCTTTACCAAGATATTGACCTTTTTTTCATACTCTTCTTGCATCTTTGTCATTTCTTTTCCCAGTCTTTCCTCCACCTGTCTAACTTGCTTTTCAAAATCCTTTTTAAGCTCTTCCAAGGCCTGAGCCCACCCAACACCCCCCTGGGGTGTCTGGGGTACTGAGGCCCCGCCCTCCACATCTTTCCCTGATGGGAGAAATACGTTCTCGTCCTCCCCATCAGATCCGAAGGTTGGGATCATTTGCATTTGTTGGAAAAAACTCTCTAAAGTCTTATTTTTCTTCCCCTTTCTAGGCATTTTCCCAGCCAGTTACTTGACCTCTGAGATTCCCTTCCACCCCCGCCTGGATCCGCCCAGCCAGCGCCTGGCCTCTGAGATTCAAATGGGCTTTCCTCCTGCTGGCTGTCAATCAGTGAGCTTTAGTTCAGGTGCTGGGGCGGGGCCAGGGCTGTCTCCGAGACTCTGAGCCCTCGGGGGGCTTTATGCAGCGACTCTCAAGAATGGAGCGGGTGGGGGCGGGGTGGGGGGCCCGCCTCCCAATCTCAGCTCCCCTGGGGGTCCCGAGCAGAAACCTTCAGCAACAGAGCGGGCTGGGGGCAGGGCCGTCTCTCAGGCTCAGCTCCGTCAGGTTTTATGCGGGAATCTTCTGTAATGAAGATCCTGCCTGCTGCTGGGGGACTCCTGGGTCCCGTCCGCTGCCGCCTCAGCCGCCGCCCACGCCTCTGCCTCCGCCGCTTCCTGCCCCCGTCCCTGCCGCCGCTGCTTCCTCCCGAGGGGGCCCGAGTCACGGACGCCCTGCTTCCCCTCTCCTTCAGCCCGGCCTCTCTCACTGACCTGCTTCTGTGGGCGGAGGGAGTTTCCCGGCTGCTTCAGCTTCCGTCTCTGAAGCCTGCTCCGATCCGCTTCTCTGAGGCCTCGGCCAGGGCAGCGCTGGGGGTCGGGTTTACTCTCCGGGGCGCGCCGGACCCTGGGGACGGGTCTTGAGGGCTCCCTGGGACGGAAATCTCCTCCACTCTGCCTCTGCACACCTTGCACTCACCCAGAATCTATGGGGGACTCTTTCTACACCAATTCCATGGGCTTTGTTTTCGGAGCTCGTAAACGTGCGTCCTTCTACTCCGCCATCTTGGCTCCGCCCTCCGTGTCTAATTCATTTGAGCAGGACCCAGGGTGTTGTTATTTCGGAGTCCTCGGCACCCCATAACCTCAACACTAATAATCACCTTTTGTGCCCACATTTACATCCCAAGTAGTTAACAGAGCTAAGCTTCAATTGCTTTGAAATTCCTAAGACAATTTTTATTTTCAGATCATACTGATTTATCTACTTTACTTTCAACTTCAAACCATGCTATATTCTGGTAATAAAACTCACAGAACTAAACCTGAGTGAGGATATGGTTAGAATAATTCCAGTAGCAAGACTCAAGGGCCTTGTTTCTTTTCCCAGCTTTGCTAGTGATTTGTGGCAGCCTTCAGTAAGCCATTTAGAGATAGGTACATGTAGTAGATAAGGCACTGAAGCTAAAGTGAGGAAGACCTGAATTCAAAATCCACCTCAGATAATATTAGCTATGTGACCTTTGAAAGTTGGTAAATCCCTCAGTAAAAATAAAACCAAAAATAAACAGAAAAAGTTAGGAGGTTGGGCTCATTATCTCTAAAATTATAATCCTATGATCCATTTAATGTCTTTGAGCATCAGGGCAAGGATAATTTTTTCCTTATTTTTTTCTTTTCTTCTTTTCCTTCATTTTTGGCTCAGTAAGGGGGGCAGCTAGGTGGTTCAGTGGATAAAGGACCAGTGCAGGAGTCTGGAGGACCTGAGTTCAAATCTCACCTCACACACTTGACACTCACCAGCTGGGTGACCATGGGCAAGCCACTTAACCCCACCTGCCTCACCCTGGGTCATATCCAGTCATCATCCAGTAATCTAGACCATATCTGGTCACTGGATTCAGATGACTCTGGAGGAGAAGTGAGACTGGTGACCTGCACAGCCTTCCCCCCTCCCCACAAACAAAGTCAAGTGCAAGCCATGTCATTATTTCTTTGATGGCACGGTCTTCTTCGGCAATGAAGTACAAATGCACAGTGCAGTAAGGAATGAGACTACATGGGCAATTCAACTTCAGAATTATAAATAGTCCGATATGATGATCAAATGAAATAATAAATACAATAAGACTTTGAAAATAATAAATATCCTTAACACTTGTGATGGATGAATATATAGATGTAACATTTAACAAAAGAAGATGGTAAAGTAGATAAAATGAATTGATTTATTATGTAAACTATCATGTTCTCCCTCTCTCTTGACCTTGACAGAAATAAGAAATAAAAATAAACAGAAATCCACAAGCCAAAGATGTAATAATCAATTATCATAATGGGATTAAAATTCTAAAACCTCCAGAGTAAGCTGTAGTAAATGTCTTCAAATCAACTTGTTACAAAGCAATGACTTGTTTTTGGAATAGATCATGGGACCAGTGTCCATGCATAGGACATGTGCATGCATAGTGAGAGATCCAGTAACACTGCTTTGATCAGAAGGGACCTTGAACCATCTTGAAGTCCCTGAAAGGCAGTGTGCTGTATACGGGAGGAGAGGACAAATGAAATCTTGGATGAAATGGGACTCAGCCTAGAAATTTGGGGAAGGTGAGAGATTAGAGCTATTCCACTTTTTTCTGGCTAATTAGATTATAACCCTGATCACTTGTCTATGCCTTGCTACAATAGTAAGTGCTGTCAATGTTCTTTAAATCTTATTACTCTAGCACAATAACTATTTGACGAGTCCTATTTAATACTTTACTCTCAGTTCTTATATATCACTATTAAGAATGCTTTCTGAGTGGTCTATTTACTTATCACCTAAATTCACTTTCTGGCTCCAGAGCCTCCTCATAGCATTTTTCACCTCTGCATTCCTTAGTGTGTAGATTAAAGGGTTTAACATGGGGGCTACCATAGTATAAAAGATGGCTACAGCTTTATCTATGGGAAGGGTTGTCACAGGTCTCAGATACACAAATATGCAAGGCAAAAAAAATAAGATGACCACAGTGATATGGGAAACACAGGTGGAGAGGGCTTTCCGTCTCCCCTCCATACTATGATTCTTCAGAGACTGCAGAATAACTACATAGGAGACCATCAACAAGAGGAAGTTAAACAGACAGATGAAGCCGCTATTAGCTGCCACAAATAGACCAAGGGTATGTGTGTCCATACAGACAAGATTGAGCAAAGGGTACAAGTCACACATGAAGTGATCAATGATGTTTGGTCCACAGAAAGGTAACCAAATTATGAAGAGAATTTGGATTGTTGCATGAAGAAAGCCCCCAGTCCAAGCTATCCCCACGAGGAGGCCACACAACTTTCTGCTCATAATTGTAGGATAGTGGAGTGGTTTGCAGATGGCAATATATCTATCATAGGCCATCACTGTGAGCAAGATGATCTCAGTAGCCCCAAAGATGTGTTCTGCATAGACTTGGGTCATACACCAATTGAAGGAGATTGTTTTCTTCTCTTGTAGAGAGTCCATGATAAGCTTAGGTGCTGAGGAAGATGTATAGATTGTATCTATGAAAGACAAGTGTGCCAGGAAGAAATACATGGGGGAGTTTAGGGACTGACTGCTGGTGATGGTCACCACAATGAGAAGATTGCCTGCCAGTGTTACCATGTATAAGACTAGAAACAATGCAAATATTATTTTCTGCATCTTCGGGTTTTGGGTAAGTCCTAATAAGATAAATTCTGTCACATTCCTTCCATTCTCCATCTATGTAATATGAATGAACAGAATATCAAGATGGAATTTATCTGCAAAAAAAAAACATAGAATTACACAGTAATCAAATAACTCAATACAAAAGTGAAAAATCCAGGACAAATGCCTACTTCTTTCTTCTTCTTTTCCTTTTTTTGCTTTCTCAGATGATTGTGACTTTACCCCTTCCCAATGCCTGTTCCAGCCTTTCATCATAAACATAATAGTCCTCACCTTCTATGATGGGAATTTCCTTGAAGAAAATCTATCTTACAAAGTGAATGTAAAGGATATTTTGGGGTAGAAAATTCTTGTCCAAGTTCTGTTTGATGAGTAGCATTTAATCCAAATGTTAGTAATTTTTTTGACATTTTCTTGAAAATCGTTTTTTTCTTTTGATATGTCCAAGAGTATGGGACAATAATGATATCCATTTAGTGATTTCTCCTAGTAGGTTATGGGAATGTGGTCTGACTGTCCAACAATTCTGACTACCAGATTTTCTCTCAGACATAGGTAAAAAAAATTGTATGAGTTTCTGTTGTGGCATTTCATAAGACACCGTCTTCCAAAATCTTTACTCATAGGACATCTTTGGAACGAATAATAGATTACTGACATACACTAAAGTCACTGGCTCTGACGGTAAAGAAGTTCTCCGTATGTGTACCCATAATTTCTTCTGCTTTAACTTAGCTAAGAGCTACATCCAATTGTCCATCACAACTGGTGGCACATTTTGTAGAGTTCTGGTTTAGAATCAGAAAGTCATGAAGTAAATACAACTTCAGACACTTGCAAGTTGTATTACCCTGGGTAAGTCCCTTAAACTTGGTTTGCTTTCGTCTCTTCAACTGTAAAATGGGAGAGATAATAGCGCCTACTTTCCAGGGGATTTGTGAGGATCAAAAGAAATACTAGTTTAAAATATACTTAGCACAGTGAGTGGCACGTAGTAGTCACTGCATGAATACTAGCCCCCTACCTTCCACTCCCATGGATATGTAGAACAATAGAATATCACCACAAATACTTCAGGATTTTTCTCATGTTGACATCTTGAATTTGTGGATAGACATGTGGAAATCTTAGAGATCAAAGATAGCATAGAGGCCAAAAGGAAAAATACCCACTGAACACGTATTACTAAAGTGAACTTTTTCTTGATCCACAGTGTCCTCCATCTCTATGTTGTCATGTAGTCTTCAAATGACACCCTTAAAGAAACTAGCCCTCAACAGTGAAATAATTCTTCTTCTTATACTTCAGATCTGGGAAAGTGAAAGAAAAGCATGGAGGGGAGGAGTCTTGTACTCAAAGCAGCTTTATCATCTACTAACTCGTTGACCTTGGGAAAGTGACAAGGTCAGTGTGACTTCACTCATCCATCACTTGAATTTAATTACTATATAACTATCTGACCAATGTTTTGTGAGGAAATTGCTTGGTAAAATTTAAACTTCTGTAAAATTTAAACTTCCATGTGATATAATTGCCTATTTTAATTTATTCATCTTTTACCTGAGGACCTCATAAGTAATAAACTGCAAGACAATGTTTAAAACTCAGGTCTTCAAAAAGCAAATGCAATCATCAAAAAATAAGCTCATTAATAAGCCTCACTGTTTCTCAGCTGCTTATGATAACAATTGCTGCACATGTGAAAAGAAAATTTGGAATCATCTAGTTCAAGTCTTAACTGAATTGCAAAGCTGTTCTCCATTTGAAACCATTCTACCACCAGTTGTATTGTCATCTTGAGCCAAATGTACTTCCACATAATTTACTCATTGATTCTAATTATATATTCTAAGCTGAATTGGAAAAAGTTTAGTTTATCCCTCAATCACATTATAGTGCTTAAGACACTTCAAGATTTATCCTTTTCAAAATCGATTGATTGATTGATTGATTGATTGATTGATTGATTGACTTTTAGTCCATGCAACCATTTAGCAAGACTGGGTTAACATTTAAGAAATCATAGGTCTCAACTTTAAGTCTTCTATTCAGACCTTATTTTTCTGGTGCTCTGTGCAATTTTATTACTGTTGCATACCCCATTATCCTGTATATTCTCTTTCTTTGTTTTCATTACTTTGTGTTTCTCTTCTTTACTTACCTTTACTTAACTCTCATATCCTCTTATCAGCATCTTTTAGTGAAATTTATGGTCCCAACAATTTGACTTGTGATATCAACATGGTATTTTAGAAGCCCCGAACCAACAACCTTGCACTGTTCTATTACATACGGATAAAATAGTGATAAATATGTTTCTGTGAATTTTATTGTTGCTTGATTTTAATCATGATTTCATTAATTTCGACTCTCTGAAAGGAAATTCCCCCCCCAAAACTCGCTTTCAAGCCTCCTTTGAAATTTATCATCATTGGGATTTTTCTGGATTTAAGTGTCTTATTCAGTATCACAGCTACTATGCCAAAGGCTGGACTTTCAGTCTTGGTTTTTATGAAGATAATCCTGGTTCATTATGCACCATCCTAGTCTCCTATGTTTTCAAATGTATTGTTAAAAATTTCTTGTACAAAAAGTTTTAGGCAACTCACAAAAATATATTTCATGAAATATAATAATCAAATGGTAGTTTATTCTGAATTAAATTAAAAATATGCTAAGATGAAAAACCTACATTTGTTGTGTATTTGAATGAGAGCAGCTTCCAATATATTCTTGCATGCAATAAATATTTCTACTTAATAAAACATGTTCAGATCTATGTAAGATTGGCCATGTTCCCAATGGAACCTACCATAATAACCATTTTCAAAGATGATAGGTATAACATACCTCAAGGCAACATTTCAGAAAGATATGCAAAGCAATGTTTTTGGTGAAAGGGATCCAGGTGCTGAACCCATTTGAGAAGCCTCTGAAACGATGTTCTCAGAAAATCCTGAATTAATTTTGGCATCAGAAAAACTGACTTATGGAAGGCTCACTGATAGTTTCCTATGACTACAGGACAATAGACAAAATCTATGTTGGAAATGGATCCAAGTAGTTCTCTCAAACTTTTTCATCTCTTAACCTGTTTCTAAAGAAAATTATGAAAATGATTTCTTCTTTGTTTGAAAAATATCTAAAGAGGATCCTTTAAAAAGATACTGACCTATTTCCATGCCTTAATCTTCATTCTCTTAGGACTTAATTATCAATGCTTTTTGAAGGATTTTGTCTTAGAAGTAGGGGAGGGATTTTGGCGAGTTGTTTATGAAAAAGAAGTCTGTCTAGTTGGCTCTTTTTCTTGCCTTTGGGGTTTGCACTCTCTCTCTTTAAAGCCATGGGGTGAAGGGTTCCATTAGGACTAATCCTCTTGAGTATCAGCAAGGATGCAGAGTTCTGATTGAAGAGAGGCTTTCACATGCTATCACTTCAGGGTTGGGAAAATTAACACATAGACCAGATTGGCCATTTCCCTTTCTAAAATTTGTTTATTTTTTCTTGATTACATGTAAAGAATCGTTTTTGACATTGTTTTCTTTCTTAAATTTTGAGTTCCAAATTTCCTCTTCCCACTCTTTATGCCCTCCTCCTTGGGAAGACAAGCAATTTGATATAAATTATACACATACAATCACGCAAACCATTTGTATTCTACGAATATCGCAAGGAAAATATAGACATAAAAAGAATACCAATGTTTTTAAAAGTATGCTTCATTACACAATCAGGCTCCATCAGGTCTTTCTCTGGGGGTGGATAATATTTTTCTTCATAAGTCATTCAAAATTTTCTTAAATCATTGTATTGTGGAGAACAGGGAAGTCATTGACAGTTGATAATCATTACATACATTACATCACTGCTGTTATTGTGCATAATGTTCTCTTGGTTCTTCTCATTTTATTATGAATCTGCTCAGGTCAGTTTTCCCAGGTTTTTCTGAAAGTATCCTGCACAATAGTTTTACATTGAAGTCATATACCACAACTTAGTCAGTCATTCTCCAACAGATGGGCATCTCCTCAACTTCCAATTATTTGTTACCACAAAAAGAACTGGAATAAACATTTTTGTACATATACTTCTATTTCATTTTTCTTAAATCCCTTTGGGCTACAGCCTCAGCAGGGATGTGTGTACAGTGAGGGCTGTACAGGTCATCAGCCTCACTTCTCCTCCAGAGTCATCTAAATCCAGTGACCAGCTATTCGTCATGATGACTGGAAATGACCCAGAATGAGGCAATTGGGGTTAAGTGACTTGCCCAAGGTCACACAACTAGTGAGTGCCAAGTTTCTGAGGGGAAATTTGAACTCAGGTCCTCCTGATTCCTGCACTGGTGCCCTATCCACTGCACCACCTCACTGCCCAAATAGGGGTATTGATGGATCAAAGGGTATGCATAGTTTTATAGCCCTGTAGGCAGTTTCAAATTGTTGTCTAAAATGGTTTGATCAGTTCACAACTCTCCCAATAGCACATTATGTCGCCATTTTTTAACATATCCTCAAACATTTGTCATTGTCCTTTTCTGTCATATTGACAACTCTGATAGCTATGACATGGTACCTCAGAGTTGCTCAAATTTTCGTTTTTCTAAATAATAGTGTTTAGAACACTTTTTTCATATTTCTATAGGTAGCTTTGATTTTTCTTTTGAAAACTGCTTGTTCATGATTTTTGACTATTTATCAGTTGGGGAATGACTTATATTCATATAAATTTGTCTAATTTCATCCACATTCAAGAAATAAAGATCTTATCAAACAAACTTGCTATAAAGTTTTTTTGTTGTTGAAAATCTTTTTTTAATTTCCCGTAATTGGAATTATCCACTTTACATCCTATAGTGCTATTTTTCTCTGGTTTGCTCATAAATTCTTTCCTTATTCATAAATATGACAGGTAGCATATTCCCTACTCCTCTAATTTGTTAGTGGTATCATCTTTTGTGTCCAAATCCTGTACCCCTTTTTGACCGTATCTCAGTACCTGGTGTGAGTGCTTGGTCTACAACTAGTTTCTTTCCAGTTTTGCCAGCAATCTTTGTCAAAGAGTTATTTGTTTTCCCAAAATCTTGAATCTTTGAATGTATCAATCATTAGATTATTAAAGTCATTGACTACAATGTATGTATATCAAATCTATGCCACTGATCTACCACTTAGATTCTTATTGACTGAGTTTCCATTGAAAAACTGCAGATTGTCATACAACTGTAGCCTTCTTCCAGGATTGCCATTGTTCAGTTATTCAACCTTGTTTAACTCTTCATAACCCCATGGACAATAGCACACCAGGCCCCTCTATCTTCCACTATCTCTCAAAGTCTGGCCAAGTTCATATTTGTTGTTTCCATGATACCATTTATGCATCTCACCCTCTGCCATTCCTTTATCCTTTTGTTTCCATTTTCTCCAACATCAATTTTTTTTCTAATAAGTGTAATCTTCTCATTATGTGATCAAAGAATTTAAACTTTACCGTTAGTATTTGACTGTGCACTGAATAGCCTGAATTAATTTTCTTTTAATATTGATTGGTTTGACCTCCTTGTTGTCCAAGGAACTCTCAAAATGTTCTCCAACACTGAAATTATAAAGCATCATTTATGCAATTCTCAGTTTTCCTTGTAATTGAACTCTCACAGACACATATTACTTCTGTTAAAACCATAGCTTCATGATATCTCTGCTTTTTAGTATGATTTCCAGATTTGCCATAGTTTTCCTTCTAAGGAGCAAGCATCTTTTCTTACTTCATGGCTGCAGTCACCATCTGCAGTGAATATTGAGGCTAAGAATGTAAGAATATTAAATAGGTGCAACTGGGTGGCATAGTAGGTAGAATACTGGCTCCAGATTCAGGATAACCTGAGTCTAAATTCAGTCTAGACACTTACTAGCTATCTGACTACGAGCAAGGGTACTTAACACATTTTGCTTCAGTTTCCTATTCTGTGAAATTACATGGAGAAGGAAAATACAAACCCTTCCATTATATTTGACAAGAAAACCCCAGATGGGGTCAGAAAGAGTCAGCACTGGTCCTGACAGCACAAGGAAACCATGTGATTGAAGCTATTGTCATATTCAGGAAGAGTTACATGTAGTAAGGGGACAAAATCCTAAGAGTAACTTTGACGGTTGACTTAATTAAAGGAGGCTTTTAAGAAGATGACCCGTTCAAGAACAGACTATTCAGTTTTGTTATTTATTAATATATTTCACTATCAATTCATTGTAACAGAAACCCGCCACAAATTATTGAGGTTTTCCCAATATTCACAGGATGAACACATTTGGTGTTATAGATGACAGTTCTGAATTTAGGGAATATTGTTTCTCTCTTTATTCCTTTGTTAATTAATGAAGATTGATTTTTACCTTCATGTTTTTAAATGTTGAGTTCTAAATATATTTACACCCTCTCAGCCCTCCCACATCTATTGAGAAGGTAATCAATATCACATTATATATTGATATATGGCTATGGAATGCCCATCTCTATATAAGACATGATGAAAAATAATTAAAAACAAAAATATAAAGACAGTGATTAAAGTATGATTCAAGATGTGCTTAGAATTTTTCATATCTCTCTTTGGAGAAGGATAGAAATTTTCTAGCAGCAGGGCCAAGATGGCAGAGTAGAACTAGAGACTTGCTAGAGTTCTCCCCCAAAGCCCAGCCACATACCTGTGAAAAATGACTCTGAACAAATTCTGGAGCTGCACAATCCACATAATGACAGAGTGAAGCAAATCTCCAGCCCAAGACAGCCTGGAAGGTTGATGGATAACATACATAACACCAGACAAGGAGCAGAACACAATCCAGCACGGGCATCGCCAGCTCAGACGGGACCTGAGAAGACCTGGAGGGACTGAATCTCTGGCACCTGTGGCAGTTGCCAGACTACACACCTTCAAATTTCTGAGGACAAATTGGAAGGTAAGAGGGAAAAGATATGTAAGGAAGTAGACTGGTTAGACCCCAGCCACAGAGTAGCACAGGAGGTAGAGAAGTCCACAATAGCAGAAGCAGTGACGGAGATGGTAACTGTTTCTGGAGCTCTAGGACCACACATTTTGAGGATGACAATACATCTCCTCAACACCACTGGAATCAGAGAACTACCTTGACAAAGAGCTACAAAGTAAAGTAAATAGCTGGGGAAATGAATAGAACTGGTACAGGCATCAGACTAGAGAATCTTACTTTGGTGCCAAGAAAGACCATACAAACAGAAGAAGAAAACAAAGTCAAAGCTCCTACATCCAAAGCCTCCAAGAAATATATAAATTGTCCTCATTCCATAGATGAGCTCAGAAAGGATTCTGAAAAGTCATGTAACAGAAGTAGAGCAAAAAAATGGATAGAGGAATGAGAGTGATGCAAGAAAATCATGGAAAAAAGTGTCAAGGGCTTTGTAAGGGAACACAAAAATGCTAAGGAAAATAACACCTCAAAAATAGAGAACCCAAATTGAAAAAGTGACCCAAAAACCAAATGAGGAGAGGAACGCCTTAAAAAGCAGAATTGGCCAGACGGAAAAGGAGGTACAAAACCTCATTGAATAAAATAATTCCTTAAAGTTTAGAAAGGAGCAAGTGGAAGCTAATGTCTTTATGAAAAATCAAGAAATTATAAAAGAAAATCCAAGGAATGAACACAATTATAGCAGGGAATGTGAAATACCTCATGGAATAAAACAACTGACCTGGAAAATAAATCCAGGAGGGAAAATTTAAAAATTATTGGACTACACGAAAGTCATGATCCAAAAAAGAGTCTAGAAAGCATATCTCAAGAAATTATCAAGGAAAACTGCCCTGATAGTCTAGAACCAAAGGTTTAAATGGATATTGAAAGAATCTATTGGTCATTTCATGAAAGAGGTCCCAAAAGAAAAACTCCTAGAAATATTGTAGCCAAACTCCAGAGCTCCCATATCAAGGGGAAAACATTGCAAGTAGCCAGAATCAAAAAACATTAGAGTACTATGGAAATGCATACATGATGACAAAAGATGTAGGAGTTTCTGCATTAAGTGATCACAGGGTTTGGAGTATGATATTCCAGAGGTCAAAGGAGCTATTATTTAAACCAAGATTCACTCATCCAGCAAAACTGAGTATAATACTTCAGAAGGAAAAAAATGGGCATTCAATGAAATAGAGGACTTCCAAGCATTCTTGATGAAAAGACTAGGACTGAATACAAAGTTTGAATTTTAAACACAAGAATCAAGAGAAGCACAAAAAGTAAAAAGGAAAGATAAATCATAAGGGACCTACTAAAATTGAACTGTATATTCCTACACGGAAATAAATATGTGTAACTCTGGTAACTTTTCCAGTATTAAACTAGTTTGAGGAATTATACACAGAGGACATAGTTGAATATGAACGCATTATGTCTAAAAAATTATATTTGGGGAGAATTATATTGGAGAAGGGAGAAATAAAATAGGGTAAATTTTTTCACATAAAAGAGGCAAGAAACATTTTTTTCAATGGAGGAGAAGAGGCAGGAGGTGAAAGGGAAAGAGTGAGCTTTACTTAAATTGTATTTGACTCAAGTAGACAATCAATTTGGCATGAAAATGTATCTTACAGTGCAGGAAAGGAAAGGGAAAAGTAAGGGTAGGAGGATTAATAGAATGGAGGGCAAATGGGAAGAGGGGGTAATTAGAAGCAAGGATGTTTGAGGAGGCACTGGATCAAAAGAGAGAACAGAATAAATGGTGGGGTAGGATAGGATGGAGTTAAATATAGTTAATCTTTCACATCATGACTGTTATGGATGTGTTTTGCATGACTATACATGTATAACCTATATCTAATTGTGTGCCTTCTCAGTGTGGATGGGTGGAGATTGAGAAATGGAGAGCAATTGGAACACCAAGTTCTAAAATTGAATGTTAAAAGTTCTTTTTAGTGGAAATAAGTGTCACAGGCAATGGGGTATAAAAATGTATGTTGCCTACTGGAATATAGAGGGGAAGGAGATGAGATAAGGGAGAGGTGTGATAGAAGTCAGATTGGGGCATGCGGTAAACAGAATGCCACGATTTCTTGGAGTGGGCAAAAGGGAGAGTTGGGGGGAAAACTGGGACTCAAAATCATGTGGAAGTGCATGATGAAAACTAAAAATACATCAATTATTTTTTTAAAAAAATAATTTTTCATCATGGGTTCTTTAGACCAGACCAGTATGACGAGTGCAGACCAGACCAGTACAATGAGTGCAGACCAGACTAGCACATAGCCCAGAGTAGTGCAAAACAGCAGGGACAGGACCCAAAACAGGCTTCAGGGAGCCACTCCCAGGAGTTCACAAATTAATCAACTCACAAATGCCACAGACAGTTTGAAAGGTCAGTGGGAGGGCTCTTTCTCCCAGGAGAGGGGAGTGTGGTCTAGACCTCCAGTAGAAGGCACAGCAAGTGCAGCTCCCAATTTAAGAGCCTTCCTTCTAGAATCACTGGGGGAATTGAAGGGATTATCAAGTCTCAGCCCTTAGTGGCAACCCTGGGAGACGTGAGCCTAGAGTCCCTGGGAGAACTGAACCACTGATCTGATTCTTAGCCCTGAGCTCCACGCAGGAGTGAAGAGGAGCACTGGCAGGGAGCTGGAGGTAGTTGTGGTGAGGGAATTCAATTGTAGATTCTGGAGAGAAAAGTTTTTGTCTGCTCCCAGACCAACGTGCAGGTCAGGAGAGGAGTAAATATCTCTCCCTTGATTATACCACCTTGGAGGAACTGAAAAATTATAGGTCTCCACAATATACCCTCCTCTCAACAAAGGTCTCAAAAGTTAAGTACCTGGTTGGGAAAATGTCCAAAAAAGGGAGAAAAAATAAGACTACAGAAGGTTACTTTCTTGGTGAACAGGTATTTTCTTCCATCCTCTCTGATGAGGAAGAACAAAGGATAACACCAGAGGAAGTCAAGGCTTTTGCATCCAAAACCTCCAAAATAAATAGGCAAATAAATATGATCTCAGGTCATGCAAGAGCTCAGAAAGGATTTTGAAAATCAAGTAAGAAAGGTGGAGGAAAAATTTGGAATACAAATGAAAGTGATGCAATAAAATCATGAAAAGTGAGTCAACATCTTGGCAAAGAAGACTCAAAAAAAATGCTGAAGAAAACAACACCTTGAGAAATAGGCTAACTCAATTGGCAAAAGAGGTCCAAAAAGCCAATGAGGAGAAGAATGCTTTAAAAATAAGAATTAGACAAATGGAAAAGGAGGTTTAAAAGCTCACTGAAGAAAAGAGTTCTTTAAAACTTAGAATGGGACAGATGGAAGCTAATGACTTTATGAGATACTAAGAAATTACAAAACAAAACAAAAAGAATGAAGAAATAGAAGATAATGTAAATATCTCATTGAAAAAACAACTGACCTGGAAAATGTGTGGAGGAGAGATAATTTAAAAATTATAGGATGACCTGAAAGCCATTATCAAAAAAATAGTCTAGACATTATCTTTCATGAAGTTATCAAGGAAAATTGCCCTCATATTCTAGAACCAGAGGGCAAAATAAATATGGAAAAATTGACAGATCACCTCCTGAAAAAAATCCAAAAAGAGAAACTCCTAGGAATAGTGTGGCCAAATTTCAGAGTTCCCAGGTCAAGGAGAAAATATTGCAAGCAACTAGAAAGAAGCAATTTGACTATTGTGGAAATACAATCAGAAAAACATAGGATCTAGCAACTGCAACATTAAGAGATTGAAAGCCTTGGAATAGGATATTCCAGAAGTCAAAGGAACAGTGAGGTGAGGGGGATGATAGAAGGAAGGGCAAATGAGAGAAGGGAGTAATCAGAAGTAAACACTTTTGAAAAAGGACAATGTCAAAAGAGAGAATAGAATAAATGGGGGGGTAGGACAGGATGGAGGGAAATATAATTAGTCTTACACAACATGACTATAATGGAAGTCTTTTACAAAACTACACTTATACAGCCTATATTGAATTGCCTACATTCTCAGTGGGGATGGGTGGGGACGGAGAAAGGGAGAGAAGTTGGAATTCAACATAATAGGACTGATTGTTGAGAACAGTTTTTGCATACAACAGGGAAATGAGAAATACAGGTAATGGGGTAAGGAAACTTACCTTCTCCTATAAGAAAATAGAGAAGGGGATAAGGGAAGGGAGGGGTGTGATAGAAGGAAGGGCATATTGATGGAAGGGATAATCAGAATGTAAGGTTTTATGGGCTAGGGGAAGGGAGAGGTGGAGAGAAAATTTGGAATTCAAAATTTTGTGGAAATGAATATTGAAAACTAAAAATACTTAAATAAACATTAAAAAAGTAAAATGATCTGGAGAATGACATGGCAAAACATTCCAATGCCTTTGCAAAGAAAACTCCAAATAGGGTCATGAAGAGTTAGACATTGAACAACAACAAAGTGCCTAAACTATTACTTTTGATAAGCACTATCAGGTAACATTTAGTTTTTACTTTTTTCAAAGGAGTTGAGGTTTTGAAAATTGGTAAAATTTTCCCTTCATGTAAGCCCAAGGTCCAAGGGCCTGTGTTGAATCAATATTAAAGCAGTGATGTTCATGAGTCAAAAAGAAAAATAGAATTCTCTTGGATCAGTATCTGGATCAGAGTAGCTAAGTGTTTTATACTTGATCATTGCTACATTGTTTGTATTACTGTGCACAATATTCATCTAATTCTGCTCACTTTATAGCAGTTTATATGAATCTCCTCACGTTTTTTATGAAATCATCCCCCTCATCTTTTCTTATGACATAATAACATTCCATTTTATAGTATATATTACAGCTTGTTCAGTCACTTACCAGTTGAAGATTTAAATAAATCATTTTCTCTTTCGTGTGTTCTCTTTAAGGCATAGATGTAGTACAGTGATTGCAGGGTCAAAGGATATGCAACATTTGATAGTCTTGTGGGCATAGCTCCAAATTTCCATCCAGCATGGCTGGAGTAGTTCCCAGTTCTACCAACAATGCTTTAGTGTCCCTATTTTTCCTCATCCCCTCTATCACTTGTTCTTTTCCTTGTCTGTCATGGTAGGCAATATGATGATTGTGAGATGGCATTTTAGAATTGCTTTCAGATGAATTTCTCTATCCAATGGTGTTTTGGAACATTTTTCCATGTTACTACTGAGAACTTTAATTTCTTATTATGAAAACTGTGTGTTCATATTTTTTGACCCTTTATCAACTGGAGAATGGGTCCTATTTTTCACAAATTTTTAACCCAACTCTCCATATCTTTGAGAAATGAACCCTTCATTAGAGAAACTTGCTGTGAAATTTCCCCCATTTCCTCCTTACCTTCTAATTATGGTTGCATTCATTTTTTGTGTGCAATAACTATATTTATTTGATGTAATTGAAATTATGCATTTCATATCCTGTAATACTCTCCATTTCTTTATTGGTCATAAGTTCTTCACTTATCCATAGATCTGACAGTTTATATTTTCCACCTCCAATAACATATTTATGGTATCACCCATTATGTCTAAAACATGGACTTAGGTTAATTTTATTTTCATATGTGGTAAAAGATGTTATTCTATGCCGAATTTCTGTTTTGCAGTTTGCCAGTAATTTTTTGCCAAATTTTAAGCTCTTTCTTCCCGCTCTCGCCCATTTGGATGCTTTAGTTTAGCAAATATTGGATTCATATAGGCATTTAACGACCTGTATTCTGTAAGTAATCTGTAGTATTAATCCACCATTGGCCTTTTTTTTTAGCCAGTACCAGATTTGTCTCATGATTATCATTTTGCAATATAATTTGACATCTGAAATGGCTAGGGGGCCTCTTTTCACTTTTTCTCATTGATTCCCTTGGTAATCTTGATATTTTGTGCTTTTTGATTTTTTTTTATTTTTAACTCTATAAAATAATTCTTTGTTAGTTTTGTATGGCAATGAATTGTTTTAGGCAAAATATTCATTTTTAAAAATTATATTGGCTCTGACTACCCATGAACAATGATTTTCCTCTCCAATTGCTAAGATATCCCTTTATTTGTGTGAATAGCATTCTGTAATTTTTTCATATAACCCCTGGATTTGTCTTGGCAAGTAGACCACCAAGAATTTTTTGTTGTTTGCAGTTATTTTAAAGGAAATTTATATTTTTATCTCTTCCTCATAGATTTTGTGCGTTATATAAAGAAAGACTGATGTTTTACGTGGGTTTATTTTTTTATCTCACTACTTTGTTAAAGTTGACTATTGCATTAATTAGCTTTTTTCATTGATTTTATAGAATTCTCTAAGCATGCCATCACATCATTTGTAAAGAGTGGTTATTTTCTTTCCTCCTTAGTTATTCTTATTCTTTTAATTCATTTTTTATTGTACATAAAGATAATATTTCTAATATATAGTTTAAAAATAGTGATGATGATCATGGACATTTTAGCTTCAGCTCTCACATTTGGAAAGTTTTTAGTTTGTCCCCACTACAGACAATGTTTACTTTTAGTAGTAAATACTTAGTATTAAATATTAAAAATTTTAAGAGTGACTCCATTAATTCCTATGCTTTCTAGAGTTTTCAGTAGAAATGGGGTTTTATTTTGTCAAAAACTTCTTCTATATCTACTGTTAGAAATATATGATTGTTTTCTTTTTCATTGATGTGGTCAATTATGCTTATAATATCCATAATATTGAACCATCCCTGCATTTCTGGTGTATTTGAACTCTTGCCAGTTCTCTAGATTTTTCTATATAATCCATCTGATGGTCATCAAATATGAATATTTTTATATTCTCTTTACTTATTTTAAAACTTTCACTTTCATTGTCCAATCTTATTGCAATTTGGATAACTACACAATTTCTAGAAATATGCACTATAATATTGAATAGACACCCTTCTTTTACTTTGTATTTATTGGGAGGGGTGTAGGGAGTATTCAGGGAGTACCAGTGCCTTTGGTGTGATGGTTGCCAAGCTTCTTTTCGGGGCTTTTTCTACCTTTGGTGTCCACCTGTTCCGTTTAACTCTCACCTGTGGCTTCAAGAAGCTGCAGCATGCACAGCAGCCACACACAGGTAAACCATTTCAGCAGACAGTGGAAACCAGACTGAAGGAAACCAAGGGCTCTCAAACCCATTGGTGAGTTAGGGAGGTGTCTACCCTAAGTATGTGAAGACTTCATCTGATGGAATGAGCAGATGAGAACAATTTGTTCCAAAGGCCAGGAAGGCAGATGAAGCAGGTGATGTGGAGCGCTTAGAGCTTGGTTAGACATCAAAGAAGCAAGGGGCATCCACTGCATCCTGAACCATTGCCAGCGGTCTTCACTTTGTCTTGTCACTAAACTGTGGTGACTCAGGAGGAAAGAGTGAGACTGACGACTTTGTGCAACTCTGACTCACTTAAATCCAGTTACACATGAATCAAAAGACATCACCCATACCATTTCACTATTATGCCTTAAAGTCCTGTAGCGACAGGCAAGTGATGAAGCAGCAAGTGTGGATACACTGGGAGTGTAGTCACAACTCTGCACAGAGGTGGCCCAGGCCATAGGGTCCTTTCCCACTGGAAGCAGCTGTGTGACTCGGCAACACCCTGGGAGTCTGAGCAGTCTTTTAAGGATAGCACTGCTTACCTCCTGCTGTGATGAAGAGATCTAGAAAAGGTGCCCTAAACATTGTCTGTTTATTCAACCATGGCCTGATTACCACAACAGACAGGGAATCCCACTATACAGTCGGAACACACACAAAAAAATGTGCAAAGGCGTCTGCAAGGATGATTCCACTAGCCATCAGCACATGGAAAGTTCATACACTAGAATCCAGTAGATCTGAAAGAAGAAGTGCTCTTATTGCAAGAGAACTCAACAGGTATCGCATCTACATAGCAGCCCTGAGTGAAACAAGGTTGGCAAATGAAGGCCAACCTGCTGAAGCTGGAGCTGGATAAACCTTTTGCTGAAGTGGGTGCAGTGAAGGGGAGTGCCATAAAGCTGGTGTGGGTTTTGTAATCAAAACTAAGGTAATCATCAACCTGGTATGACTGCCAAAAGAAGTGAATGACAGACTCAAGACAATGCAATTGCCACTCATAGGAAAACAACGTGCCACCATCATCAGGGCCTATGCTCCCACCATGACAAATCATGATGAAGTGAAAGAAAACTTTTATGAAGACCTAGAGAACTTTATCATCAATGTGCCAAAAGAGGACAAGCTTATAATTCTGGGTGACTTAAATGCTAGAGTAGGCTCAGATTACCAGACTTGGGAGGAGTCCTAGGGAGGAATGGAGTTGGAAACAGCAATAGCAACGCTGAAAATTTGTGCATCATATGACCTCATCACCAACACTGTCTTCAGCTTACCTAAACACGATAAAACTTCATGGATGCACTCTTGCAGCAAACATTGCCATCTAATAGACTATGTGATTGTAAGGAGAAGAGACAGAAAAGATGTGAGAGTGACAAAGGCAATGTATGATGCAGAGTGCTAGACTGATCATGTATTTATCTTCTCCAAGCTAAACACTCACATTCATCAAAAGTGCCACCCCATGGAAAAATGACTACCAGAAGAATGTATGTCCATAAATTAGAGCTTTTCTCTCAGCATGAACAGTTTGTTGCTAACTTGGAGGGAAAGTGAAGCGAGCATACAGTTGGCAACAGTGGAGCAGAAAAGGAGTGGGCAATTCTCAGAGATTTGGTGTACAGTACTTCATTTGCTCATCTGGGTCAGAACACTCAAAAACACCAAGACTGGTTTGATGAAAATGGCGGGGAAATTCAGAATCTGCTAAATGAAAAATGAGAACTCCACAGAATTTACCAGCAGGATGGTTCATCCACCTCCAAGAAGGCAGCATTGAATTCCATCAAAAGCAAAGTACAAGCGAAGCTTAGAGAGATGCAGGATTCCTGGCAGAGTAAGAAGGCAGGTGAAATTCAGTTTTATGCTGATAGTAACAACCCAAAGTGCTTTTATGATTCCTTGAAAGCGTTTTATGAAACAAAAACTTATGGTGCATCACCACTACTCAGTGCTCATGCAGTCAAATGGATTAGTGAGAAGGACATGATCCTGGAGAGATGGCCTGAACATGTCCATAGTGTTCTCAAGAGACCAACATCAATCAATGCTGAGGCCACTGACCATTTACCTCAGGTTGAAGTCAATCCCTCCTTATCTGAACTTCCAAATAAAGAAGAGTTTTTGAGGGCCATTAGGCTCCTTTCATGTGACAAAGCACCTGCTGCTGATTCTATTCCAGTAGAGATTTACAAGGTAGAGGGACCATTGCTCATACAAAAGCTGACTGAAATTTTCCAGGTTGTCCATCTCTGTGAGGGTAAAGGGAATGGATCGTCCTGTAACAATCGCAGGGGGATCTCTCTCTTAGTCACTGCTGGCAAAATTCTTGTTAGAGACATCCTTAATAGGCTGATCTTTCAACTGGAAGATGGTCATATATCTGAGAGCCAGTGTGGCTTCAGAAAGGGCTGAGGAACAGTCAATATGGTGTTTGCTACCTGTCAACTCCAGGGAAAATGCCAGGAGCAGAACAGAGGTCTGTACACAACATTTGTGGATCTGACCAAGGCCTTTACATTGTTAGTCTTGAGGGCTTATGGAAAATTATGTCAAAATTTTGTTGCCCAGAGAAGTTCAGCAATATTGAACGTCAATTTAATGATGACATGTTTGCCCAGGTTCTGGAAAATGGACAGAGTTCTCGTGCCTTCCCAGTCATCAGTGGATTGAAACAAGATTGTGTGCTTCCTCCCACGCTTTTTAGCATGATGTTTTCAGCCTTGTTGCCAAATGCTTTCAATAAGGATGAACATGGCATCAAGGTCAACTACCATACTGATGCTAAGTTCTTCAGTTTCAAAAGGGTTCAAGGCAAGACCAAAGTGCAGGAGTGTTGATGCATAATTTTCTGTTTGCAGATGATTGTGCTCTCAAAGTAGCCTCTGAAGTTGAAATGGAACAACGTATGAATTAATTCTCTGCTGCCTGTGGTAATTTGGGCCTAATAATTAACACCAAAAAGACACAAGTGCTCCATCAGCCATCCTCATCATCCATATGTGGAACCATTGGTTACAACAAATGGAGAAGTCTTGAATGCAGTAGATAAGTTCAATTACCTTAGTATTGTACTTTCCAGGGATGTACACATTGAAAATGAGGTTGATGCATGCATTGTCAGAGCTAGCTCAGTGTTTGGGAGGCTCCAAAGAAAGGTTTGCGAAAGAAGAGGTATTAGACTGAGTACTAAACTGAAGATCTACTGAGCTGCTTTGCTGACCTCATTGTTACAAGCTTGTGAATCATGGACATAACTCCAATGGATTGGGCACGTTGCTCAAATGCAAAATATATGCTTGCCAAAAAAAATTACTTTATGGAGAACTTGCATGGGGCTAGTTCAACTGAGTGAGAGCCCAGAGCCCCACGTATCTGCAGTGACTGCTCCTGAGTCTATCAGCCCACAGATTAAATGTCCTCAAGTCACCTGCTTGACCTTCAGGGAGCCAATATGGCAGAGTGGTCAGCAAATGTTCTCCCCTACACCTTGTTGATCTTGAAAAGCCCATAAAATATTTCCCCAGAAAAAAAATCATGGATTGGCTGAAGAGGTAAACAGTCTCTTAGCATGTGAGACTAGGAAAATTGCTAAAGAAGTGCCCCCTTGCTGTGGCTGAAGGGGAGCAGTCCAGGACTGGAGCTGTCCCAGACAGCCCCACCTCAGCAATCCAAGAGGTGATCTTGAGCCCCAGGGGTGTGAAGCCCACAACCACCAACCCAACCTAGGACTCAACCAAGGATCAATTACACATCAAATCAGAGCATATTATTTCAGGCAAGGAGATGGAAATTCAATGAAATAGGGGATGTCCAGATGCTCCTGTTGGAAAGGCCAGAACTCAGTAGAAAATTAGATATTCAAATGCAAGTCTCAAGAGAGGCAGAAAAAGGGAAAAAGGGGGGAAAATAACATGATATTAAATAACATCACTATGAGGGAAGCTGATACTTGTTAATCTTGAGAATTGTATATTTACATGATATAAAAAAGGAATAGATAGATAGATAGATAGATAGATAGATAGATAGATAGATAGATAGATAGATAGATAGATAGACAGGGGGAGGGAGAGGGTATAAAGTAAATTATGTGATGACAAAAACGTGATTTAAGGGTGAAAAGAGATTGTAACATCTGATGTAAAAAGGAGGAGGCAGAAAATGGTAAATGAAATCACAAGAAGAGGCATAAAATTATACTATATTAGAGGTAGAAAGGGGAGGGAGATGAGCATTGTTTGAGAGCTTCTCATCTGATTTGGTTCAAGGGAGCAACAATAAACTCAGTTAAGTATAGTAATCTAACTAGCTCTACAGGCATTAGGAAGGGAAGGGAGAAAGAAAAGTGAGGGGAGGCTAAAAGGAAAGAAAGAAGCAGTAAGGGTAAAGGGCAGTAAGAAAGAGGAGGGCTGACAGAATGAAGGGAAGACTGAAGGAGGTGGTGGTCAAAAATTAAAACTCTATTGTGTAGGGGGAGAGAGAAGGGCAAACTAAATGCATAAATGAGGGGAAAGAGGATGGAGGGACAGAAACCGAAAACAATCATAACTGTGAATGTGCATGGGATGACCTCTCCCACAAAACAGAGACAGATATCAGAGTGGATTTAAAACCACAACCCAACAATATGTTGTTTACAAGAAACACATTTCAAAAAGGGAGATATGCATAGGGTAGAGGTAAAAGGTTGGGGCAGAATTTATTTTGTTTCAGCTGATGTAAGGAAAGCAGGGGTAGGAATCCTAATATCAAACAAAGTCAAAGAAGAAATAGATCTAATCAAAAGAGATAGGAAAGAAACTATATCCTGCTAAAAGGCACCATAGAGAAAGAGGTAAAATCATTATTAAACATATATGATAGAAGTGGCATAGCATCCAGATTGTTAGAGGAGATGTTAAGGGAGTTATAGGAAGAAATAAACAGCAAAACTATACTACCGGGGGACGTCAACCTCCCCCTCTCTGAACTTGATAAATCTATCTTCAAAATAGACAAGAAAGAAGTTAAAGAGGTGAATAAAACACTGGGTGAGGTATTATGGTAGATGTCTGGAGAAACTGAATGAAGATAGAAAGGACTACACCTTTTTTATCAGTGGTATGTGGCATATATACAAAACTTGGCCATGTGCTAGGGCATAAAAACCTCACAATCCATAGCAGAAAGGCAGAGAGAGTTGATGCATCCTTCTCAGATCATAATGTGATAAAAAAATATATATGTAATAAAAGGTCATGAAAAGGTAGACCAAAAGTTAATTGGAAACTAAATCACCTAATCCTAAAGAAGGAATGGGTTAAAAAACAAATCATAGAAACAATCACCAAATTCATTCAAGAGAATGACAATATTGAGACAATCTATCAAATCTTATGAGGTACTGCAAAAGTAGCTCTTAGCGGAAGATTTATATCTTTGAATGCCTATATGAATAAAATAGTGAAAGAGGAGATCAATGAATTGGGTATGCAGTTGAATAACCTAGAAAAAGAACAAACTGAAAATCCCCAAGAAAATACCAAATTACAGATATTGAAAAGCAAAGGAAAGATCAATAAAATAGAAATTAAGAAATCCATTTAACTAACAAATAAACCTAAGAGTTGCTTTTATGAAGAAAACAATAAAATTGATAAAATTTGGTCAATCTTATTAAGAAAAAGAAAGAAGAAAACCAAATTACCAATATTAGACATGAAAAGGGTGAGCTCATCACCAATGAGGAGGAAATTAAAACTATAATTAGAAGTTACTTTGCCCAACTGTATTCCCATAATTCGACAATCTAAACGAGATAGATGGTTACTTTAAAAAAATATAAATTGCCCACATTAACAGAAGAGGAAATTGAATACTTAAATAACCCAATCTCAGAAAAGGAAATTGAACAAGCCATCAATGAGCTCTCTAGGAAAAAACCTCCAGGGGCAGATGGATTTACAAGTGAATTCTATCAAACATTTAAAGCACAGTTAATTCCAATAATATATAGACTATTTGGGAAAATTGAGGAAGAACGAGTCCTCCCAAATTCTTTTTATGATGCAAATACGGTTCTGATACCTAAACCAGGAAAAGTCAAAACAGAAAAAAAATTATAGACGAATTTCTCTAATTAATACAGATGCAAAATATTTTAAGTAAGATTTTAGCAAAAAGAATACAGGAAATTACCACGAGAACAGCACATTATGATCAGTAAGGATTTATATCAGGAATACACTGCTGGTTCAATATTGGGAAACCTAGTATCATTATTGATCATATCAACAACAAAACTAACAGAAACCACATGATTATCTCCATACATACAGAAAAAGCTTTTGATGAAATACAACTCCAAGTCCTATTGAAAATATTGGAGAGCACAGGAATAAATGAAACTTTCCATAAAATAATAAGCAGCATTTACCTAAAGTCTTCAGGAAGAATTATATGCAAAGGCAATAAGGTAGATGTATTTTCAATAAGATCAGGCTGAAACAAGGATGTCCATTGTCACCACTATTATGCAATATGGTTCTTGATGTTAGCTGTAGTAATAAGAGAAGATAAAGAAATTGAAGAAATTAGAATAGACAAAGAAAAAACTAAGTTATCAGTGTTTTCAGATTATATGATGTTGTATTTGAGAATCCCAGAGAATCAAGTGAAAAACTACTTGAAAAAATAAACAACTTTGGCAAAGGTACAGATTACAAAAAAAACCCACACAAATCATCTGCATTTCTATATATTACTAACAAAGCCCAACAACAAGAGATAGAAAGAGAAATCCCATTTAAAACTAAAGTAGACACTAGAAAATATTTGGGCATCTACCTCACAAAGCAAATCCACTGTCTATATGAACACCATCACAAAACAACTTTTCACACAAATAAAGTCAGATCTCCGTATGTGGAAGAGTATCAGTTGCCCAAGAGTAGACTGAGGCAATATAATAAAAAATACCTACTCATTCAGTGCCAAACCAATCAAACTATCAGATAATTATTTTCTAGATGTAGAATAAATAATATCTAAATTCATCTGGAAAAACAGAAGGTTCAAAATATCAAGGGAACTAAGGAAAAGTAACACTAGAGAAAGTCACCTAGCCCTCGCAGATCTCAAATTGTATTATAAAGCAGCAATTACCAAAGTCACTTGGTTCTGGCTAAGAAAGAGAACAGTAGGTCAGTGGAATAGGTGAGATACCTGAGATACAGTAGTCAGTGAATGTAGCCATCTACTGTTTGATAAATCCAAGGACTCCAGCTGCTGGGATGAAAACTCACTGTTCAACAAATATTGTTGGGAAAACTGGATAACAGTGTGGTGGATATTGGGCATAGACCATGCCTGACACTGTACACAAGAATAAAGTTCAAATTGGTACATGATCTGGGTATAAAGATTGATACTGCAAACATATTAGTTCAGCAAGGAATAGTATGCTTATCAGATTTATGGAGAATGGAGAAATTTTTGACTAAACAGGAGATAGAAAACTTTATGAAGTGCAAAATGGATAATTTTGATTACATTAATTTGAAAAGTTTTTGCACAAACAAACCCAATGCAACCAAAATTAAGAAGGAAACAGAAAACTAGGAAAGAATTTTTGCAACTAGTGTCTGTGATAAAGGCCTCTTTTCTAAAATGTATGGAGAACTGAGTCAAAGGTACAAGAATACAAGTCATTCCCCAATTAATAAATGGCCAAAGGTTAGGAACAGGCAGTTTTTAGAAGAAGAAATTAAAGATATCTACAATCATATGAATAAGTGCTCTAACTCACTATTGATTAGAGAGATGCAAATCAAAACAACTCTGAAGTACCTCATCACACCTCTCAGGTTCGCTAACTTGACAAAAGAGGAAGATGATAAGTACTGGAGAAGATGTGGGACAGTTGGAATACTAATTCATTATTGGTGGAGCTGTGAGATGATCCAACCATTCTGGAGAGTAATTTGGAACTATACCCAAAGGGCTACAAAAATGTGCATACCCTTTGATCCAGCGATGTCCCTTCTGGGACTCTATTCCAAAGAGATCAGAGAAATGGGAAAGGATCCCACGTGTACAAAAATGTTCATAGTAGCTCTCTTTGTGGTGGCAAAAAACTGGAAATCAAGGGGATGCCCATCAATTGGGAAATAGCTGAATAAATTGTGATATATTAATGTAATGTAATATTATTGATTTATAAGAAATGATGAACAGGAAGACTTCAGAGAGGCCTGGAAACACTTATATGAACTGGTGCTGAAGTGGACATTATTCCTCCCTGGTGCCCCTGGGTTGAGAAATGTCTGTTGAGTTTCTAGGTAGGGTTGGGCAACCTTGTCTAGCAGCGACTTTCGGTTGTACCCCTGTGCCTAGCAGCGACATTCTTTCAGGGCCCCTGTGCGTAGCAGCAACGTTCTGTTGGGCCCCTATCAAAAATCCCCCACCCAGTCAAGTCCAGAACCATTCTGTGAGAAATGTTTGCCATAGCAACCGTAAGGCTGTACCAGGAAGTAATGGAATGTTTAAAATGCATACACACAACTTGGTTTGGGGTTGCCTCTTCTGGGTTTTTCCATGAGACAGCCGCAGGCCCGGCTAATAAAGACGCTCTTAAAATTTCTTAATTGACTCTTGCCTGTGTTTTTCTCAGTCCATCCATTTCAATGCTAAGTGAAAGGACCAGAACCAGGAGAGTTTTGAACACAGCAACAACCACAGTGTGTGAGGAATTTTTCTGGTAGAGTTAGTACTTCATTTCAATGCAAGTACTTAAAAAAATTCCCAGTGAATTGGAGGAAAAATGCCTTCCACATCCAGAGAAAAACTATGGAATTTCATCACAGAATGAAGTGGATCATTTTCTTTTGTATTATATTTTTTTTCCTCTTTGATATAAATTTATTTAACTTTTTACATTCGTTTTCACAAAATTTTGGGTTCCAAATTTTCTCCCCATTTGTCGGCTCCCCCCACCCTAATACAGCAAGCATTCTAATTTCCCCCATCACCAATTTGCCCTCTCTTCTATCATCCCTCCCTTCCCTTGTTCCCATCTTCTCTTTTGTCCTGTAGGGTCAGATGACTTTCTTTTCCCCATTAAATGTATTTCTTATTTCCTAGTAGCAAAAACAATACTCAACAGTTGTTCCTAAAACGTTGAGTTGCAACTTCTCCTCATCCCTCCCTCCCCACCCATTCCCTTTGGGAAGGCAGGCAATTCAATATAGACCATATCTGTGTGGTTTTGCAAACGACTTCGATAATAGTCGTGTTGTGTAAGACTAACTATATTTCCCTCCATCCTATCCTGCCCCTCATTGTTTCTATTCTCTCTTTTAATCTTGTCCCTCTCCAAGTGTTGACTTCAAATTCCTACCTCCTCCCATTGTCTTCCCTTCCATCTTCCCCACCCCACCCTTCTTATCACCTTCTCCGCCACTTTCCTGTATGGTAAGATAGACTTTCACACCAAAAAGAGTGTGCATTTTATTCCTTCCTTTGGTCGAATGTGATAAGAGTAAACTTCATGGCTTTGTTTTCCCACAGCTGTCCTCTTTTTCCCTCCACTAAAAAGTCTCCTGCTTGCCTCTTCTATGAGAGATAATTTGCCCCATTCCATTTCACCCTCTCCTCCCACTACATTTCTCTCTCACCGTTAACCTTAATTTCTTTTAAGATATGATCCCATCCTGTTCAATTCACTCTGTGCTCTCTGTCTCTGTGTGTGCATGCACGTGTGTATGTGTGTGTACATGCACACGTGTGTACGTGTGTGTGTGTAGTCCCACCAGCTACCCAGATACTGAAAAGTTTCAGGAGTTACAAAGATTGTCTTTCCATGTAGGAATGTAAACAGTTCAACTTTGGTAAGTTCCCTTATGACTTCTCTTTGCTGTTTACTTTTTCATGCTTCTTCTCATTCTTGTGTTTGAAAGTCAAATTTTCCTTTCAGCTCTGGTCTTTTCATCAAGAATGCTTGAAAGTCCTCAATATCATTGCAAGACCATTTTTTCCTCTGAAGTATTATACTCAGTTTTGCTGGGTAGGTGATTCTTGGTCTTAGTCTTAGTTCCTTTGACTTCTGGAATATCCTATTCCATGCCCTTCGATTCCTTAATGTAGAAGCTGCTAGATCTTGTGTTATCCTGATTGTATTTCCACAGTACTGGAACTGTTTCTTTCTAGATGCTTGAAATATTTTCTCCTTCACCTAGGAATTTTGGAATTTGGCCACAATGTTGCTAGGAGTTTCTCTTTTTGGATCTCTTTCAGGCGGTGATTGATGGATTCCTTCAATATTTATTTTGCCCTCTGGTTCTCGAATATCAGGGCAGTTTCCCTTGATAATTTCATGAAAGAAGATGTCTAGGCTCTTTATTTGATCGTGGCTTTCAGGTAGTCCCATAATTCTTAAATTGTCTCTCCTGGATCTATTTTCCAGGTCAGTTGTTTTTCCAATGAGATATTTCACATTCTCTTCCATTTTTTCATTCTTTTGGTTTTGTTTTGTGATTTCTTGGTTTCTCATAAAGTCATTAGCCTCCATCTGTTCCATTCTAATTTTGAGAGAACTATTTTCTTCGGTGAGATTTTGAACCTCTTTTTTCATTTGGCTAATTCTGCTTTTGAAAGCATTCTTGTCCTCATTGGCTTTTTGAACCTCTTTTGCCAATTGAGTTAGCCTATTTTTCAAGGTGTTATTTTCTTCAGCATTTTTTGGGTCTCCTTTAGCAAGGTATTGACCCGTTTTTCATGCTTTTCCTGCATCTCTCTCATTTCTCCTCCCAGCTTTTCCTCCACCTGTCTAACTTGATTTTCAAAATCCTTTCTGAACTCTTCTATGGCCTGAGCCCATTGGATATCTATTTTGGATGTTTGGGATACAGAGGCCTTGACTTCTATGTCTTTCCCTCATGGTAAGCATTGTTCTTCCTCATCAGAAAGGAAAGGAGGAAACATCTGTTCACCAAGAAAGTAACCTTCTATGGTCTTGTTTTTTTTTCCCCTTTTCTGGGCATTTTCCCAGCCAGTTACTTGAATTCTGAGGTTCCTCTCCACCCTTGCCTCACCAGTGCTTGGGGTCTGAGATTCAAATGCTACTCCCCAGCCTCAGGGCTTTCAGTAGTGGGAGGTGCTTCTATTCAGTAAGAGATTAAGTACTGCTGCTCAGGTGGGGCCAGGGCCGCCTCCTAGACTCAGTTCCCTCAGGGGGTTTATGCGTAGACCTTCAGTAATGAAGTGGCACTCCTACCTGCTTCGGGAGCCCGGGTCTCCTGCTGTCTCTGTCTCTGCTGCTGCCTCCCGAGGGGGCCTGAGTTATGGAGACACCCCGCTTCCCACTTGCCCAGCCAGAGAGGGTCTCTCACTAACCTGTACTGCCTGTGGGTGGAGGGATCTTCAAAGACACCAGAAATTCCATCCCTGAAGCCTGCTGGGATCTGCTCCTCTCTGGGCCAAGTGGCCAAGGCAGGGCTGGGTTCTGCTCTGCATCCAGTGCGCGATGGACCTTTGGGGTCGGTTTTTTAGGGCTCTCTGGAACAGAAATCCCCTCCACTCCATTGCTCCACAGCTTTCACTGCTGCAGAACCCGTTGGGAGTTCTTTTTGTAGGTAATTTATGGGCTGTGGGTTCGGAGCTAGCATATGTGAGTCTTTCTACTCTGCCATCTTGGCTCCTCCCCCTTTTGTTTTATATTTTGTTGGTTTTATGATTTCTCTCATTCATTTTAATAATTCTAAGCAATATGACTAAGGTGAAATTGTATTTAATTAGAATGTATGGGTAGCACCTATATAAATTTGTTTGCTGTGGGAAGTTAGAAAGCTCTGTTGTCCACATTCCTAGGTGATAACGGTTGTGACCTACCATGGTCAGGTTAGTGGTCAGAAACTATGTACAAGCCCAAGGAGCTGTGTGATGAAGTGCTTATCAGAGAGGAGTACACGGAGTCACATGACCAGGGGACTGTGTGGTGGGAGATCCAAAGTTCAGAAAAAAGTATAAGAAGCCCCATCTTCCTACACATGTTATAGGCTTCCTGTAAGATTACTGGGGAGGCTACTCATCCTCTCATAGGGAATGGACCTAAAGATTAATAAAGGGTCTGTTCTTTATCATAAGCATGTTTCTCACTGCTGGGGGCTTGTTTAATGGGCTCACTTCTAACATATGCCATCTCAGGGAGGGAATTGGGAAGGAAAGGGGAAAGGAAGGAAGAGGAGGGAATGGAAAAAATCTAAGTTATATGGAAGTGATTGTAGAACACTGAAAACAAATAAAATAATTTAATTAAAAAGTAAAAAATGAAAAAAAAAGTTTGATAGAATTC
This sequence comes from Bettongia penicillata ogilbyi, assembly GCA_023548195.1. NCBI lineage: Eukaryota > Metazoa > Chordata > Mammalia > Diprotodontia > Potoroidae > Bettongia > Bettongia penicillata. The sequence continues at coordinate 2,964,934 of JAJHZJ010000335.1, forward strand.
TATGAATCCATGCAGATCAAGGTTGCTTCTTTGTTTTAATTGTATTTTTTATTGTTGTTGCCTATTTTTAGTGTATTTTTCTTCCCTCCTCCCCTTTGTTACTTTACAACTAATTATATTTCTTTAACTGAGATTGGTTTATTGCAGTCTCTACTTGATCATGTTTGTTTTTATATTTTATGGTTTCAAAGTTATTCTTTAATTTGACTTGTGATATCAGGGACTTTTTTTCACATTGAATTGTATGATGTAGAGCTTTATAACTTTTTAAATAATTCTCAATTTTTTGATTATCATGGTTCACTTGTTATTATGTTTATTAGCTTATCTTCAATCTTTCAAATTAAATTAGGTGAAGGTTTATAAATTTTATGTATATTTTCAAAGAACAAGCTTTTAATCTATCATTCCTATAAATTTTGACATATTTCTCTACTTTTAATCTCATTTCTTGGCTAATATTAGATTTTTCTACTTAACCTCATAATTAACAATATGCAATATATTTTATTTGTACAATATCCTGTACGTTCAGTTAAATAATTTTCTTGTTTCTATTTTTCTATGTATATGTTTATGGGGATATTTTCCCCACCTCCAAATACAGATTTTGTTACATATCAGAAATTTTTCTATGTTGTTTTATTAATAACATTTTGTTATACTTTTTTTTAGAAAAAAATTCCATCAATGCTGGAATGGAATCCCATTTATTTTTGGACTTTATAAGAAGATTTTACTGATTTTTCAATTCCTTCAGTATTCTGATGACAGACTTGACTGTGACTATAGAGGTGGTATTATAGGTGCATGCACTACTGTTTTCATGCAGAATCTACAACAGCTCATCACTTCATTTTGATCTTGCCACAGAAGGAGTAGAAATACTTGGTAAGCTGACTAATTTCAATTTTCTTCACCGTTTTTCTGAGGGATGTGCCATAACATGTTCCATATTTACCAACGATTCCAACCTACTTGATACAATTAGCCATATTTCCAGTTGCAGGCTTGGAAGTTGGAGAAATGACAGTTTTTATTATTATTATTACTTGTTCCTTGATCTATATATTCTTTAGAATTTAGCTGTTAAGTCTCACAAACATATGTTTTTGAAAAAAAAACAATTGATTATTAGTTTAATTGTATTGTCTGCAAAGAATGTGCTTCTACTTTTTTACATTTTACATTTACTTGATATATATGTTTTAGAATAGAGGGTCATTTTTCAGAAAAGTTTCATGTGGTACTGAGAAATGTGTCTATTCCATTTAGAAGAAAACAGTCTTTTCTAACTACTTTGTCGAGTAATTTTTTTTCAATTCTTATTTTATTTTATTTTTCTATTATACTATTCCAAAACTGAAAGAGGGGCAATGAAATATTATGTCACTATTTTATAATTGTCTAGTTCCTCTTGTAGTTTGGCTATTTTTCTTCCTTATTTTAGATACCATGTATTTGAAGTACAGAATTTTAATATTAATATTGGTGTGTTTAATATAATTGATTTTAGCCAAATGTAGTTTGTTTTTGTGTCTCTTTCTATGCTTTATGTGATAGCATGGTTCCAACTCATGCTTTCTTTATTGTGATTTATTCTGAATTTGTATTAAGCAGAATAGTTTTATCTAGATCTATATTTTTATACTTTTATTTCAGGTAGTTTTTGATAGTTATAATCCTAATAATATTTATATAGAACCTACTATGTACCAGGTACTGTGCCAAGTGCTTTCTGACTGTAAGTCATTTTATCCTCACAACAACACTAGGGGAAAGGTCCTTCAATTAACCCCACTTTACAGATAAGGAAATTGAGGCAAACATAAGCTAAATGCCTTGCCCAGGGTTCCACAACTAGTAAGGATTTGAGGGCAAATATGAAGTCTCATCTCTCTGACTCTGAGACTGGCTCTATTCACTGTGTCACCTAATTTTTCATATGATAACGAACATTAAAATAAATGAGGTTAATGTGATTTCTTCAGTTTACATTTATATTAAGTTGTTTTATCAGCTTATATTTAAAGTTATGAGTTAGCCTCTTTTTGTTTGTTTTTATTTTAAATCGCTATTTTATCTTCACTTTTTATTTGTAGACTTTTTTTTGCTTTTTCAGTTAAATTCAGTCTACTTTAAGTCATCCTTCTCTCTTTCTTCCTCTCTTTCTCGAGCCCCATTTCCTTCCTGATTATTAACGCTTTCATTTAGTTTTGCTTTCTATCTTCCTTTAATGTAGTTATTTGGTTCTTTACCTCATTCTTTTTCCTTCATCTTTTGTTCTCTTTAATACATTGTTTTTAATATTTCCTTTTTTTCTAAAATTGTTTTTCCTTTATTCTCCTTATTATTCTATTCCCTTTCTGTTTATTTTAGACTTTCCCCTCTTAGTTGTTTTTAGTGGCAGTATTTCTCACTGAATTAAAGCCTCTAAATGTAATGGCAATCAAAATAAGATCTTTTGTTGTTTTTGTTTTACTAAAATTGCCTCTGATTGAATACTGTGATTAAGGTGGACCTTTTCCACCCATTGATGGGCCTGACAATTGTGGGACGCTGGATCAGGGAAGTTATTTTGCAGTAGGGTCCCAAGAACCTTTTGTTTTTTCTAGTGAGGCACTGGGTCAGAGGGTCATGCTCTCTGGCTCTAAAACAGTATATATAAATATTCTGAGGGTGAGGTTTTTCTTTGGGGCTTGAAATGAATGGAGTTAATAAATCACAAGCAAAATCAATTAGGATTTTCGAGAGCATCATTTATTAGCCAGGTTGGCAGCTGCCTCATGTAGAGACCCAGAGGAGACAGCCCCGAACTGAGGTGGGTGAATGCATTTTAAGCATTTTGGTGCTACTCAGTACAGCCTTGCAATTTCTACAACAAACAGAGTTCTGACAGAGCAAGAGGGGGGCTTGTTTTTAGGCAAGCACCCCCTAAACAGAGGTGGTTGTCAGGGTGCCACTAGGCAAAGGACCCCAACAGAAAACAGGTGCCAGGAGAGGGACCCAGTGAAAGACTGGTTGTCATTCAACATCCAGTAGTTGTCAGGAAGGGGGTGGTGCTCAGCAGAAGGTGCTTACCTAGCAATGGGGGTCTAACATTAGTGGGGCATAGGTGGTTACCATGCAAATGGACTAAACAAAATATGACTTAACAATTCATCAGATATTTCACAACCTAAAGGGGAATAACATCTTGACAGGGGTCCATCAAAAAAAAACCTGTTACTGGGCAGGTTATCCAACCCTGCCCAGTAACCTAACAGATATCTCTCAACCTAGGGGCCCAGGGAGGAATAATGTCCACTTCAGGCTTACTGGTTCGAAGCATTTCCTTGGCCAGAAAGGTGCTAGGAAGCCTTTAAGGAGCCCCAGCTAAAACCCAGAAGTTGATGCTTCCCTCTCTGGTAATTGTATGTATGTAAAGTTCAGATATTTTGGAGGTATATATGTCGACATTTGATTTTTATTTCCTCCGATACCTGTGCTTGATTAAAGTAATTGTTAATCCCTTGAAGATTGCTTTCCTTTTATGAATGAAGATCTAAGAACCTGTTGAAGTTGGCCCCCTGTGTATGTTGGGATGCTTACTGATACATTAATGCATAGATTTTGGTCTTCTTCTTCTAAACAGTTTCTGTTACTGCTTTGTAGATCCTGTCTTTTTTCTCCTGTGGTCCTTTACTCAGAAATAAAACTCAATCCCATCTAAATTACCTAATCATCCTACTTGACAATCCTTTCACTGTTTGCACCTGGCCCACCACAGACTACTTAACCACTGCTTAATCCCACCCAGAGCCTTTCATTGTCTTTTTGTATGTATCTCACCTCAGACACTTGACCCTTACTAGCTGTGGGACCTTGGGCAAGTCACTTAACCCCAACTGCCTCATCCTGGGTCATTTCCAGTCATCCTGATAAATATTTGATCACTGAATTCAGAGGAGAAGTGAGGCTTGTGATCTGCACAGCCCTCCCTCACTCAAAACAAAGTCAAGTGCAAGTCATGACATCATTTCTCTGATGGCTTGGTCTTCCTCAGCAATGAAGGACAAACACACACACACACATGTAGGCATCCATCTCATCCCCATTAAGTTGCAGATTCACCAGAATCCTTTTCTGATTCTATTGGCTTTACAATAAGCTGACCCTTGACTGGAAAAAGGCTTGAGAGTTTGAATTAATTCCAGGCAGTCTTTCCCTGTACCCTGATATTTTGTGATTCCAAGGACCTGCTGGAGAATAGCAGAGAATTTGCTTCACCTCTCCCCCACCTCTGAATTCACCTGACCTACCTGTGCAAAGAAGGAGAGGAAAGTAGCAGTGGCTATATCAGGGCCTCCTTAGGGCTCTGGATCCCTGGGTACCCTGTAGCCTGCCCAGAAATCCAGGAAGTATCATCCAAATTAAGCACATACTACTCTCCCCAACCCACCCCAGTAACTGCAAACAGCATCTGCAGCCATGGGGAAACAGGAAATGGGGATGGGTCAAGGCAATAAGGGCTAAGAAGCCAGTCAGCCTCTGCACTTGTTAAACCAAATATTTTAAAGTTGTAGTTTTAACGTATTAGTCCTGAGATGTTGATCCTCTGTGTAAAGTAATTTGGAAATGCATTCAACAAAATTGAAGTCTCATGATTGGTAATGTGTTTGAGTTTCAAATTGGTAAGATTTTATATCAGATATGTCAAGAAACGCTTTATAACTTCCAAGTTATTTAAGTATGAAATGAGAGAAACTAAAAAACAGCGGAAAAATTTGCTTCCCTGATAGTCCCATCTTCTCATGCTTCATAGAGGCCATTTAGAAAACTGGGCAATTTCACCTTAGCCTAGAGTTAAGAGGAAGTTGTAACTAAAACAGTTTGGTTTTCACTTCTGAAAATTGTTAGGTAATTAACTAAGATGTTTGGGTTAATTTTTATTCTGAAACCTGAAACTGATAATTGATTACTGTGCATGTGGAAAGGAATAGATGAAGTGTAAGTCCTGCCCAGATTGGTTCTGTCTATTCAGAGAAGTCCTCAGGGCTGGTCAAAAGACTCAGCCCACAGCAGTTCTAACGGTAGATGAGGTGCATAGGAAGCCCCCTCTCTAGGGTCCTTGTAGATTCTCCTTATTTTTCAACCATGCCAAAAGCTTGTTTGGGCTATAAGATTCCTAAAGAATTAAGCTAACTTACTAAGAATTTACAAACCTATAAAAATGACTTCTAACAATTGGTATATAAACCAGGACAAATTTAAATTTGAGGTATAAGCCCTGGGAAATTTTTTCCTAAGCTGTGATTAGTGAAGCTTTCTGTTGAGATGCATGTTGGTATATAGAAAAGCTGAGGAGCCAAGATGGTGGAATAGAAAGACTCACATATGCTAGCTCCGAATCCACAGCCCATAAATTTCCTGTAAAAAGAACTCCCCACAAATTCTGGAGGAGTAGAAGCTTCATAGCAACGCAGTGGAGGAGATTTCCATTCCAGAGAGCCCTGAAAAACTGACTCCAAAGGTCTGTCGCACACCAGACAGTGGAGCCAAGCCCTGGCCACACGGCCCCCAGAGGAGCAGATCCAAGCAGGCTTCAGGGACGGAATCTCCAGTGGCCACGAAGATCCCTCTACCCACAGGCACTACAGGTCAGTGAGAGAGACTTCTGGGCTGTCCGAGAGAGCAGCAGGGAGTCACCATAACTCAGGCCCCCTTGGGAGGAAGAGTAAGAGGCAAAGGCAGCGGAGGCCAGCACCAAGAGCAGGCAGGGGATCCATTGTTGAAGGTCTCTGCATAAACCCCCTGAGGGAACTGAGCCTGGGAGGCAGCACTGCCGCCACCTGAGCAACAGAACTTAAGCTCACATTGAATAGCAGCCACACCATCCACCAGAAGCCCTTAGGCTGGGGAGCAGCATTTGAATCTCAGACCCCAAGAACTAGCTGGGAGGATCTAGGCGGGGGTGGAGAGGAATCTCAGAATTCAAATAACTGGCTGGGAAAATGACCAGAAAAGAGAAGAAAAATAAGACCATAGAAGGCTACTTTCTTCGTGAACAGATGAGGAAGTACAATCATTCTTTCTGATGAGGAAGTACAATGCTTACCATCAGGGAAAGACATAGAAGTCAAGGCCTCTGTATTCCAAACATCCGAAATAGATAGTCAACAGCCTCAGGCCATGGAAGAGTTCAGAAAGGATTTTGAAAATCAAGTTAGACAGATGGAGGAAAAACTGGGAAGAGAAATGAGAGAGATGCAGGAAAAGCATGAAAAACGGGTCAATACCTTGGTTAAGGAGACCCAAAAAAATGCTGAAGAAAATAACACCTTGAAAAATAGGCTAACTCAATTGGCAAAAGAGGTTCAAAAAGCCAAGGAGGAGAAGAATGCTTTCAAAAGCAGAATTAGCCAAATGGGAAAAGAGTTTCAAAAGCTGATAGAATTAAATAGATGGAGGCTAAAGACTTTATGAGAAACCAAGAAATCATAAAACAAAACCAAAAGAATGAAAAAATGGAAGAGAATGTGAAATATCTCATTGGAAAAACAACTGACCTGGAAAATAGGTCCAGGAGAGACAATTTAAAAATTATGGGACTACCTGAAAGCCATGATCAAAAAAAGAGCCTAGACATCATCTTCCATGAAATTATCAAGAAAAACTGCCATGATATTCTAGAACGGGGGGGCAAAATAAGTATTGAAGGAATCCATCCATCACCACCTGAAAGAGATCCAAAAACAGAAACTCCTAGCAATATTGTGGCCAAATTCCAAAAATCCCAGGTCAAGGAGAAAATATTGCAAGCAGCTAGAAAGAAACAATTCCAGTATTGTGGAAATAAAATCAGGATAACACAAGATTTAGCAGCTTCTACATTAAGGGATCAAAGGGCGTGGAATAGGATATTCCAGAAGTCAAAGGAACTAAGACTCAAACCAAGAATCACCTACCCAGCAAAACTGAGTATAATACTTCAGGGGAAGATATGGTCTTTCAATGAAATAGAGGACTTTCAAGCTTTCTTGATGAAAAGACCAGAGCTGAAAAGAAAATTTACCTTCAAAAACAAGAATGAGAAGAAGCATGAAAAAGCAAACAGCAAAGAGAAGTCATAAGGGACTTATCAAATTTGAACTGTTTACATTCCTACATGGAAAGACAATATTTGTAACTCTTAAAACTTTTCAGTATCTGGGTAGTTCGTGGGACCACACACACAGACATGCACACACACATGTACACACGTGTCCACGTACACACACATACACACATGCATGCACACACAGAGACAGAGAGCACAGAGTGAATTGATGGGATCATATCTTAAAAGAAATTAAGGTAAACAGTGAGAGAGACATGTAGTGGGAAGAGAGAGGGTGAAATGGAATGGGGTAAATTATCTCTCATTCAAGAGGCAAGCAGGAGACTTTTTAGTGGAGGGAAAAAGAGGAGAGCTGAGAGAAAAACATGAAGTTTGCTCTCACCACATTCGACTAAAGGAAGGAATAAAATGCACACTTATTTTGGTATGAAAACCTATCTTACAATACAAGAAAGTGGGGGAGAAGCAGATAAGAAGGGTGGGGGGGATGATGGAAGGGAGGGCAATGGGAGAATGGAGCAATTTGAAGTCAACACTTGGGGAGGGACAGGATCCAAAGACAGAGTAGAAACAATGGGGGGCAGGATAGGATGGAGGGATATATAGTTAGTCTTACACAACACGACTATTATCAAAATCATTTGCAAAACTGCACAGATATGGCCTATATTGAATTGCCTGCCTTCCCAAAGGGAATGGGTGGGGAGGGAGGGATGAGGAGAAGTTGCAACTCAACGTTTTAGGAACAACTGTTGAGTATTGTTCTTGCTACTAGGAAATAAGAAATACAATTATTGGGGAACAGAAAGTCATCTGGCCCTACAGAACAAAAGAGAAAATGGCGACAAGAGAAGGGAGGGTGGATAGAAGAGAGGGCAGATTGGTGATAGGGGAAATTAGAATGCTTAGTGTTTTGGGGTGGGGGGAGGGGACAAATGGGGAGACAATTTTGAACCCAAAATTTTGTGAAAACGAATGTAAAAAGTTAAATAAATATGTTTATATTAAAAAAAACAAGAAATGCTGATAGGGCCATTTTTAGCCTTGGTCTAAGGTGGGGTCCTTTTGGTTCAGGTTTCCCAATATGTACCTTTGGAAAGGAATGTTACCCAGTTGGCTACTCCTGAGTATGGCTGTGAGGTGGAATTGATAATCATTTCTCTGCTTTATCCTTCTGTAGCAAATTTCTATAATCAGGGCACATGGTCAGGAAAAGATATGAGCACAATGCAAATATGTGAGATCTCTCTTTTTGACTTTAATGTGTGTGTAGCCATTCCATATTGCAAACAACTGAGTGAAGTAGTAAAGTAGTACTTGGGATTATCATCTGCCTGTCTGCATAATCATGTGGATTATTATCCCATAAACTAAGGCTGGGATTATTTTTCTGTTTGTTCATCATTCTCAGGAGGACCATGATATCAAGATGATGACATGACTTGCATTTGACATTGATTTAAATGAGGGAGAGCAGTGCAAATTCACCAGTCTCAGTTTCTCCTCCAGAGCCCTATGTGACCAGTGATCTGATATTCATCAGGGCAGCTGGAGATGGGGTAAGATCTTATCAGACTCTCACTTTAAGTGAGAGGCTTGTTGTTTGGTTGTTGTCCTTCGTCTCTGAAGAGGAGCAAAATGACATCACCATCATAAAGTGAAATTTCAGTGTGTTCAACTGTGACTGATCCATCAGAGTTATACTCTCTGAACCATAGTTTGAATACTTGGCAAGGACTTCAGAAGCTCAAACAAGAACTTCAGTGCCTGGTACCTTATCCTGCCAGGTGATCCTCAGAATCTTCCTAAGACAGTTCAAATGGAAGCAATTCAGTTTCCTGGCATCACGGTGGTAGACTATCCATGTTTCACAAGCATATAACAATGAGGTCGGCACAATGGCTCTGTAAACCTCCAGTTTGGTAATCAGTCAAATACCTCTTCTCTCCCAAACTTTTTTTTCAGAGCCTCTCAAACACTGAGGTAGCTCTGGCAACATGTACATCCCTGGAAAGTACACTACCAAGGTAAGTGAACTTATCCACAGAATTCAAAACTTCTTCATTTGTTGTAACCAATGGTTCCATGTGTTGATGGTGTGGGGGTGACTGATGGAGCACCTGTGTTTTCTTGGTGTTAATATTTAAGAAGGCTTCATATAGAAATACTAAGCTAGAGTCAGTGAGATATACCCATCTATTGAATATGCCTCTTTAAGTCATGGTATGGATGCTTTTAATAAAGATGGAAAAAAGATTACATTACAATCAAACTTGGAGGGGAAGACCCTCAGAGTTCTTGCATAGAAGGGAAAGAGTTGCTATTCACTATTTACATTCACTCTGTGCTAGGTGGACAGGAACCTGTTGTTTAATCTATGATCTCTACAGTGAATTAGGTTTAAGGCTTGGTCTTTGAGCAAGAAATATAGCCAGTAAACCCAAAGCAAATGAAAAGGTAGCTTTTCATCATGGAAGTGTACCTTCCACTGGGTAAAGTACCCCAGGAAAGGAAGAACAGGAGAGGGGATAAGGAAGAGAAAGGGAGGAGCTGCTACTCACTCACAGGTTGTATTTGTGCTTCAATCATGAAGGGATAATAAAATGTGTTTTTAAGATCTGTTCTAGTCAACCTAATATTATATTCCTTTCCATATGTTAATAGTAACTGGGTGTTACTCTTAATTACTGAAATTAAATCAGAAACATCTTCAGTTTTGTTTGGGGAAGAGAGTTTCGATGCAGTCAATTTTCTTAGAGTGAGATAACCTATAGAAAAAAATGGATATTTGACCATAAAGTGCAGGTTCATTAGGAATCTTGCCTACTCTATTGGTGCTACAAATAAACCTTGCTGCTATGACTGAAAAAAGACTCAAGTGCTTGAATTCTTTCATGGTGGACCATCCTATACCCTTAAATTCTGGGGTTCCCACTACCCCAAATTGCATTTATGCCATGAATCCCAATGAGAAGGGGCAAGGAACTGCAAGCTGAGTTCCAGCTTGAGCTGGACTCTCCCACAAGGCACCTGGGGTGGGAAGAACTAGGGTGTGCTGCAGCTCAAACTAATCAAGAATAAATATCTTAAGAGTAGATGTGTGAGGACATCTGAAATTCTGAAGTTCCAAGGACCGTCTAAGGGAGTGGCAGTCCATGTTACCTTCATATTAAAATTTTTTGTCACTATATTAGCAATTCTATGTCAACAAGACAATGATGGGCTGATCACTGAAGATCACTAAAGTTCAAGATGGGACAGATACCTTTTATAGGTAACTTTAAGACAATTCATCCCGGTCCACCTCAACAAAGGGGCTTGGGCCATCGCATATCAATTCCTCCCCAAGGCTGCCAGAACTTGACAATTTATTGACAAAAGAAGATGATACAGAAAACTACAGACTCGTTATCTCTCTCCCTACCGGTTTACTCCAACATTTGTTAACAAGCAGGGCTGGGCAAAATGGATAACTGAGTCCATGTAATTTTCAACATGTTTATGTCTGTTTCTGCCCCATCAATTTTTTTTTAAACTTCTATTTCGATTCGTGTACTTTTAAATTATTTCTTCTCTGTGATTCTTGTCCTTGGTGACTGTATTTGTTTATTTTTCTTGAATGTCTGTGGTTTTTGGTGAAATAAATTTTGAAATGGTCACTGTGCCTCAAGTATACTTCCATTCCCACTTCAGCCCAGCCTCTACCAAAATGCAAAATGATTTTCTGAAAGCATATGTCCCTTCCACCCGCTTCAATGCATTTTCTAGTGATTACTCATTAAATATTTAACATCAATTACGAAGTCATTTATTTGAAATTTAAAGCTCTTCCTGACTTATCTTCCTGGTTTTCTTAAGCATTATTTCCCTCCACACTCTCTAAGGTCCAGCCATACTGGCTAACTTGCTGGTTCCCACACATGTCACTCTACTTCCATCTCTAAAATTCTGTATATAATATCTCCCACCTCTGCAATTATCTCCATGTTCAGCTATATGTTTTTGAAATCCTGGCTTCTTCCTTCAAGTGAACTGAAAAGCATTCATCTATAGGCAGCCTTCCTGTTCTCCACAGTTCCTTTTCCCTCCCATCTGTTACTTTACATGTAATGTGTGTGCATGTGTCAATATACATATAGATATATGATACTACATATGTTCTTATTGTCTCCCAATTAGATATAAGCTTCTTGAAGTAAGGTGCCATTTTTTTCCTTTTATTATTTGCATCCCCAATGTTTTACCCAATCCTTGGCATTTAGTAGATGCTTTATTAATGGTTACTGATTGATTGACTGATGTCAGAGGACAGAATTAGTACAAAGGAACATGAGTTGCTGAAATGATATATCTTTAAAAAGCAGAAAGATCTCTTTTCCTCCATTACATTGGACTATTTTACCAATAAACTAAGATAAATTGCTGACCATGGAGGTCACAATTGGAGAGCCACATGGGAACAGATTTGTCCAAGGCAATTTTTAATAATAAATTTATTTAGAGATTATATTGTTGTTGTTTGGCCTTCATTTTCCAAGAGGACTTGACATCCAAGGATGATATCTTGACTTGTCCATGGATGGGATTTAAGTGAGGCAGAGCTGTGCAGAGTTGTCAGCCTCATTGTCTTCTCCAAAGTCATCAAAGTCCAGTAACTGGACAGAGGCCAAGACAGCCAATGATGCCTCCGGATGCAGTGGGTGACCTTGGCCTTTCTGAATTAGATCTTGCACAGGTCTCAGTTTGTCTAAGGCCATTGCCATTCAATAAGTAAGGGCTAGGAAATAAATGACACAAAGTATGGCTCAGTTTCCATTGATCTGGGAGGGGAAGATTTTGGAAGTAGAGTTTCTGGCTGGAACAGAAAAAACATGCTATTTATACTTGTTCTGTTCCATCAGAATTAAACAAGTTAACCACAGGTTCAGGATGGGGGTTTTATTGGCTAATTCAAAGAAAGCTGGCATGAATAGAGTTTAGAAGACATAGGCTAGTAGATCCATGGAAAGCACAATCTGCTTTGTAAGAAGCTCTTTTTTTCCAGAGTTATGTCAGAGGAAATAAAAAATGAAAGCCGCAAAGGGCAGAGAGTAAATTGTCTCAGCTATTTTTGGAAGAAAAAAAAATGGAACAGAAAGTGGAGGAGGAGAAGGAGAGAGGAAGGAGAGGAAGTAGAAGAATGAGGAGGAAGAATCACTTTTATTGTGTTGAGTGCTTATTTTGCTCTGCACAAGTTGGGACAATTTTTTAATGTTTCTCTAAATTTATCTTAGCATAATTATGATCACTGCGCTTAATCCTAGGCAGAATTTAGCCACTAACCCTAATCAGATGGAATTCTGGCCACAGAATAATACCAACAGATTTACTAAAAACCCCTGTTGAGAGCCTTCAATCTGTTCTATTACAAACCATCAGATTTAAAGAGTTCAAATAGTTGAACTGCATTGGCATACCTTCCTCACAGGGCCAATTATTAATCCTCAGAAGAGATAAGAGGCCAATATGTTACCCATTCTCTACACTGAATGCAGGTCATATTAAATCTTCCATTACAGTGAGAAAAGAATTGAAAAGGATTGGCTGAAAAGTGTCCTTGATAGAACCCTTTGCAGAAAGCAGTGTCTCCCACTGGTAGCTGTACTTTGTTTTTCTTGCCTCTACTCCTGGTTAAACAGTAATGGAAAAGGAAGGAATCTGCATGGCAAAGATTAAAGAAACATCTCCCAGCTGGACTTGGGCATTAGCAGAGAAATATCATTTGAGGAGATGACTTCAAGAGGGAATGTCTACTTCAAGAATGTTGAAACCACTGCTGTTTTCATGGTACCTGTAAACCTGATTTTAAAAGTTTTTTTCAGTTTTAAATACATGTTTTATATTATCAGAGTTAAACCTGGAGATTTTTCAAATCTTATGCATTTTGGGTATTTTTCCCAGAATTTTTTAATGGGAAAGATATTGTAAGAAGGAAAGGCAGAGGCACAGAAATGCACACAGACACAAATACACAGGCACAGAGAGAGACACTGAGAGAAATGTGGAAAAATGCAGAGAGAAACAGAAAGAGGGGGCAGGGAGAGAGAGGAAAAAAACAAAAAGAAGAGATGTGCGTATGTGGGGGAGGGGGGCATGGGACCAATAATTTTTTTTTCTGCTGTTCTGAAATACGTTTAATCTTAAATCTCTATATATGACTGTTCCACATATAATAATGAAGGTGCTGAACACATTGCACTGGGCTAGTGCATATCCAGTAGAAACTGGTGGACAAAATGAGATATTGAATCAAATGACCTAGGTTCAAATCCTACCTCAGATACTTGCTAGCTATGTAGCCCTGGAAAAGGCACTTCCAGTGCTTTAGTTACTCACTCTACAAGATAAGAGTTTGGGGACTGATCATCTCTAAGACTATTTCCACCTCACAATCCTATAATTCCATCTCCCGAAAACACAGTCCCAAAATTTTTCAGTTTTTAGTATTTATTCAAATTCTTTCCTTAGAATTGTAGGGTGTGTGTGTAAGTTCATCAACATGATTTTATGACCTCTGTGGTTGCAATTTCACATATACATCATTTGGAAGAAAAAAACCAAACATTTATTTCAAAAGGATATGCTTGGAAAGAATCAATTTCCTATGACTATGCACACAGTGAGGTATTCTCAAACTAATGCATTGTTTCACTGATTTAACTAAGTAACTCCCCCCACTTCATCAAAAAAGAAAAAATAACAAGGTTATATGTCAATATTTATTTTTCATCACTAAGATGAGATTGAAATCTGCAAGGGCATTTCATATGAGCATCAGCATCTCAATTCTATTCTGGACTAATATATAGGTGTATGAAAAATATTTTAAGGTTTCAAAAGGATTCTCTGTACAATAACTATAATGTAGGGGATCATTCCCATCTAACAGGTTAGGAAATAGAGGCTTGGATAAGTTAAACGACTTTTATAAGTTTAGATTTTAACCTTTAATTCATGATTCCAAGATCAGAACTCAAATCAATTACGCTTCTCACAAAACAATTGCCAATATTACCAGCCTCACTTGAAAACATAGGGTTAAAAGTAGAAAAGGGGGAAAATCAAAACAAAGCAAATATAAAAAAACAAATAAAAATAAGTAGGTCTCAATTCCTTAGTACAGCTGGACTAGAGAGATGGTGCTTTGTACCCCAGCATTGGACTGAATATTGGTTACTGTTATTAGTACTGAGTGTTAGTTACTGAGCTCAATGGCTCCACTTCTGTGACTTTAGCCAGACTACTAAATCCTTCCAAATCTATTTACAGATGATTGTGCTGGATTAGATCCACATTGCCTACCACATAAAATGCTTATTGTCATGATTTGACTTGCTGACTTCAATTCTTTGATCATATTTAAGATATTATGTTTTCACAGTAAATGCCAAAACCTGTAGTTATGCATAATAATTTAATGTGCCTAATTATAAAAACAAATTATGAATGATACTTAAATAGACCTTTAATAATAACAAATAACCATTGATATTTATAAGTGGATGCACACATACAAATGTATATATGTATGTGTTTGTGTATTCATATGCATGAATAAGGGTATGTGTAGGTATATGAACTCCCATGAATCCCTATGACATAGAATCCCGGGGGATGACCTTGTGGCTAATAGTCACAGGTTACCCACCCCTTACTGTAGACACTGCAAGTTTTATTTTCCCTGTCTTTGAGTGAGAGGACTAAGGCTCAGTGATATTATGAGACTTGTCCAGGATCACACAGTTAGTAATTGATAGTGCTAGAATTCAAATCTGGTTCTCATCTGACTCCAAATGAAGTACTAAAAACATTTCTTTATCTTCAGAGTGTGTTTGTAGAATTTAAATACTAAAAGGGACTTAGTGTGTTCTTGTAGTCCTGAAATTAGTCATTGGAATTTAGGAATTTAACTATATTATGAATAAATAGAGCTAAGCCTAGGTATGGAAGAAATATGGATTTAGTACTAAAAAGGGACCTTAAGTAACTACTCTGCTCATTATGTGGATGAGGAAACTTGTAGAAAACTTTTTCAGATGATATGAGTATATGAGTACTCATATAACTAGATGAGTACTAGTTGAAATACAAACAAGCAGGAAATCTTTGAAAGTTAAATGCTGAATTAAGGAAAGAAAATTTTAAAATAATTAAAGTTACATGTTTAAGTTATGTAGTCAAAAGTTAAAATTAACTGTATATAATCTAGATTGATATTTTCATGTACAATCCTTTTTGGGTTCCAATTTATATATGGAAATGTTCATGTTATTTGGTATCTGTTAAGTATGGAATAGGAAAAAAAGCTTGCACAACTTGACTATAATTAGATTTAGAGTCACATGGCACAATAGTGATTTTCTGGTTAAACTCATATAGAGAAGGAAATTAAGTTTTAGAATGGTTATAGAAACCAGCTCTAAGTCACAAAGTTTATAAATATTAAGCCTCAATTCAAGCTGAGGTTCATTGAATTCCAAACCAGAGCAGATACTAATTTTTCTGTCTGTCTCCCATCCCTTTCTTTTTCATCTCACATGACAGATATAAGATCAATGAGTTTAAAATAATTCTGCTTGTACTCATTGTAGGATAATTTTTTCAAGTACTATAACTATCAGAAAATTTAGTGTTTTATCTTCATAGATAGTATATTATTCCTCACTGGAAAGCTTCAGAGATAATAATCTCTTGTTCCTTGTGAGAATCTATTTAGGATACAGATATTTTCAGTTTCTTAGAATTATCTTTGACAAATAATTTCCACAAGTACAAGGTGGGATGGACCTGGAAAGAGAGTAATCGATGTGAAAAAATAAAAATGTCAACGTTTTGGTGGAGCTCAAATTTGATATGAGTCAACAATACCTAGGGCAACTGAGATACAAAAGCAATTTTTGTTATAAAGATACAGGATCTAGAATTAGCAAGTGATAGTCCTGGTACCACACACTCAAATGGACAGACCATATCTAAAGAAGTGAATCCAATTCTGGACACCACATTTTAGAAAACATGACTGAAGTAGAGAGAACTACAAGAAGAGTCCTGTCACGTGTTAGAACTGATTGAAGGAAAGTGGCATTTAGCCTGAAGAAAATCGCATTCGTGGGGTACTGGAGGTCGTTTATGTGAATGATAAGTTAGTTTTGCTAAACAGAAAGAACAAAAGATGAAATTTTAAAGAGGAAAATTTGGGCTGAGATATATATTAAAAATAAAAATAAAAATCCTTAACTGGAATATGCTGCATTAGAAGGTAGTGGATTCTGCCTCATACAGAACCTGAGTAGACACTTATCATATATGTTGTAGAGGGATTTTTGAGTGGGAAGCAGAGATAAGAAAGAAGGCTACTTGGGGTAGATACCTAAAAATCTGAGAACTCTTGAGTTCTAGTATTCTGACATCTTGTTATGTATTTGCTATGACATAGTGTGTATGTGTGTGTGTATGTGTATGAAAGAGACAGAGAGAGACACAAAAATGGAAAGAGATAGAGACAGAAAGCAAAGAGAGCTTATGTTTCAAAGAAGCATCATATGATTGTAATATGTTATAACATATTAAAACATATATAAGGTAACTGAAAAAAAACAGATGTATATGTGTCCCAAAGTCATGTCTTTGCTGAATGTATCTGCGCTCCCCCCCCAAAAAAAAATCCTTATTGGTAGAACCACAGTCAGAAAAAAGAAGAAAATGAAACACCAGTATAAGAAGAAGAAATGGTGAAAAGAATTATGGATTACATTACATCTAGCCTCTTTAGCCCCATCTTGATTCTAGTGAGTGACTCACCCATTGGAAAAATGGGTAAAATTTCACCTTCTTATGTTGTTTACTGTACATCAAATGTTATCCTTCTGAGAAATTATAATAAAATAGAGTAGCATATTAAATTTCAAGTGTAATTAATTGTAATGATCTCTTATGAAGAGAATTAATTCTAACCAATTTATTTCTCACAAATTTATACAGATGAAGAATGTGAATAATGTGACTGAATTCATTCTCCTGGGTCTTACACAGAATCCAGAGATGCAGAAACTCATATGTGTGGTGTTTTTACTCATCTATTTGGCAACACTGGCAGGCAATTTGCTCATTATCATCACCATCAGCACCAGCCAGACTCTGGGTATCCCTATGTACTACTTTCTATCATACTTGTCTTTCATAGATAGCTGCTGTTCATCTTCCTTGGCCCCTAAAATGATAATTGACTCACTCTTTGAGAAGAAAACCATCTCCTTTAATGGATGTATGACCCAGCTCTTTGCAGAACATTTCTTTGGTGGTACTGAGATCATCCTACTCACAGTCATGGCCTATGACCGCTACGTTGCAATTTGCAGACCTCTGCACTACACCATGATTATGAGCCATAGGCTCTGTGGCCTTCTGGTGGGGGTAGCCTGGGCTGGAGGCTTTCTGCATGCATTAATACAGCTTCTCCTTATAATATGGCTCCCTTTCTGTGGTCCTAATGTCATAGATCATTTCATGTGTGATTTATTTCCTTTGCTCAATCTTGTTTGCATGGATACTCATGCCTTGGGTCTACTTGTTGCAGCAAATAGTGGTTTCATCTGTCTCTTGAATTTTCTCCTCTTGATGGCTTCCTATGTGATTATCCTGACCTCCCTAAAATCTCACAATCTGGAGGGGAGGCTCAAAGCCCTCTCTACCTGTGTCTCACATATAACTGTGGTCCTCTTATTCTTTATTCCTTGTATATTTGTGTACCTCAGGCCGATGATCATCTTCCCCATTGATAAGACTGTGACTGTTTTTTATTCAGTGATAACCCCCATGTTAAACCCTTTAATCTATACTTTGAGGAATACAGAGGTAAAGATTGCTATGAGAAATTTATGGAGTCAAAGAAGAATGATCTTATGTAAAAAAGGGCTGAACATGAAATAAGGTGAATGCCAAAATTTACTCTGTCTCTCCATCTCTCTTTCTTTGAACCTCTCCCTCTGCCTCTACCTCCACCTCTCCCTCTCTCTGTCTCTCTGTCTTTATTTCTGTGTCTACTGTCTGTCTGTCTGTCTCTCTTTCTTTCTGTCTCTCTGTCTCTGTCTGTCTGTCTGTCTCTCTCTCTCTCTCTCTCTCTCTCTCTCTCTCTCTCTCTCTCTCTCTCTCTCTCTCTCTCTCTTTCTCTCTCTCAGAATTGGAGTGAAGTAACTTGCCTGGGATGACGCAGCAAATCAGTGTTGGAGGCTAGATTTGAATTCAGATCCTCCCGAGTCCAGAGCTCATGCTGTATTTACTGTGCCATCTAGCTACACCAATACTGAGATTCCAGGAATAATCATATAGTGCTCATGAAAATGACACTGAATTTTCATTTTAGTTATATATTTAGGGAAGGCAAATATGCAAATATTTTTCATGTTTTAAATACAAATGCTTTATATACTCATAGCAACAACCAAAACTCCATACTGAATGGAGCAGAAGCTGGCCTTGTTTTTTGAAAGACCTGAATTCAAGTCCTTCCTTTGACATACAAATGGGATGTTATCATAGGCAAATCATTTAAGATCTCAGTATCACCATACAATTCTCTCTAACCATAAATTTCAGATTTGGGTGCCAGTCTTCGCTGGTGGAGGGCTTTTTTTAAATCATCATTAACTTCCCATACTATTGAAAAAGAGATTTTTAAAAAGTCACCTTTACATAAGACAGCTGACCATTTGATTGAGCTTTTCCCCCATTTTTGAAACTCATCTGCAGACAATCTTTGAACTATAATTCTTTATTCCCCTGAAAATAAATTTGACCACTTGTTTTGTCTCTGTGATTACATAACCTTTATTTCTTTCTTTGACAATGCTTCCTAATTGAGTTGCGCAGAATTGGCCCTCCACATGACCTGCAATGAATGTATATAATGCATTGCTTCGTTAAAGAATGAAAAAAGTGGAGATATTTTCTTCATGTACAGAACAGAAAAATCTACTTTTAACTGATGTGAACATTGAACTACATGGTATATAGCATCTTTACTACCTCCCAGATTCTGTGACTGAAGTTTCATTCTCCTGTTTGGTGTCATAATTATTCAAAATCATAAAGTCTTTTATTTTTGACAGACTTTTAGTAAATTGACCTCAATTCATTTTTTGTAAATAAGATTATTTACTGAGAAAAAAATACTATGGATGTAGATTTGAAAAAAATTGGGAGGAAGGAACCAGTCGATGTTTTTATGAAATGACACAACGCTTTGAGTAACTTCAATATTCTGAAATTAAGATCATCCATTTAATGTTATTCCAGTAAAGTTATATGGACGTAATTCTTAAAACATCATCATCTCTAAATAGTTCAAATTGTGAGATATGAAAGACAATATATAGACACGCTCTAAGTGTGAGAAGTCTGAAACTTATTAGCAGTGAGCACCTGAGAAAAAGAAGTAATAAACTGAATATCATCTGAGTAGGTGGGCTGATCTTGTAGCCATGGAAACATGATTGATAGATTTGATGCGCGATTGATAGTTGGACATTTTCAATGGATTCAGAACAAGGAATCATTTCCTAAGGTCCACTGATAGATATCTGTGGATCTGTGAAACTGGTGGAAATTTACAGCTTTATATCTATATAAACAGAGGAAATCAGAGTGAGTAGTGGATAGAGCGCATGGCTAGGAGTTGGAAAGACTTGAGTTCAAAACGAGCTTCAGACACTTAGTAGCTGTGTGATCTGGACTTGGATTTAAGTGAGGCAGAACTGTGCAAAGTCATAACCCTCTCTCTCCTCCAGAGCCATCTGGGTTCAGTGGCAAAACATAGATCAGGATGACTGGAGATGGCCCCAGATGCATGGGGAGACCTTGATCTTTTTTAAGCTGACATTTTTCCAAGGACTCAGTCTGATGTTATACTCATTCAGTGATTAAGGCTAGGTAAAAAATGAGGCAAAAGAAGGAATCTTTTACCTACTCAAAAAAAAAAAAATGGGGGAGGGGTAGATATCAAATTTCTGGCCAGAATAGAAGCATTTGCTATTTACAATCACTCTGAACCATCAAAACCCAAAGGATAACAAACAGAGTCTTGGGCAGGGGCTTGTTATTGGCCAATTCAATTCACTTGCAAGTAAAGATATAACCTTCCTGATGTGATTGGTGCTCCTCAGACAAAGAACAGCTGTAGGATCTGGACAGCTCCCTTAAAATCTGTCCACCCTGTTTTCTCAGCATGAAACAAAGTTTATAATAGCACTTACCACCCAGGGTTGTTGTGAAGATGAAATGAGGTAAAATATGTAACACACAACACAGTAACTAGCATTAAGAAATTCTTGTTTCCTTCCTTTCCCACTATATGTTTGGCTTCTTTTGTAACCCTACTTATTTTTTTTTTAAATTTTATTTTAGACCTTTTTATTGGTGGTGTCCATAGCAATCACTGGGACACTAAAGATATCCATCACACAGACATGTCCAGGAACCCTTGATTTACAGAAAGGGCCCAAGCATCTATGTTGTGGCAGGGAGAGTGCTTAGCCCTGTGCATACAAATAAGAGAGGAAAGCAATGAGCAATGAGCAAAAAACAATCCCTTCTCTCAAGGAACTTGTCTATATAGAAACAAGGATAAACTGGAGATAGAGAAGAAGTGTATGAGCGTTAAGTGTACATTTACTATAGTGTAATCCGTAGTACAGTATATACAAAATGTAGTGAATCATCTCCTCTCCACCATCTCATCTAGCTTCTCATCTACCCTATTTTGAGTGAAGGGAGGAATCCACCTTCACAATCTGTGGATTATCCTGAACACCTCAGTGTCTCCATAGAGTCAATTCATTACCAAATGTTGCATTTCATCAATCTCCACAATATTTGTTGCATCTAACCCATTGATGTACTCTAGAGGTGCAGTGGATAAGGCAATGGGACTGGAGTCAGAAAGCCCTGAATTCAAACCAGGTCTCAGACACTTAAGTACTGGAGTGACACAGGGCAAGTCACTGTGCCTGTTTCCTTCAGTTTCTCATCCATAAAATGGGGATAATAATAGCACCAAGCTCTCAATTTTGTTGTGAGGAGAAAATGAGATTATAATATCAAGTACTTAACACAGGGCCTGGAATGGAGTAGTTACTTTGTAAATATTAATGCTATTGCTATTATTATAATCATTATTACTTCATTGCTGAGATTATAGCAAGAGCCTTCTTAGTGGTATCATTGCCTCAAGTTCATCCTTTATCCAATTGATGCTCCATGCAAATGGCAAAATGATTTCCCTAAAATAGAGGAACATTATCTGACTTTTCTCTCCTATAAATTCCAAATGCTTCCATTTGTCTCTAGTCTCAACTATCAATTCCATTGTTTAGTTTTTAGGGCTCTTTACAACCTGACCCTCAGTCTAACTTTCCACCTTATTGTGCACTACTATTAGGGAAATGAACATTATACTGCTGTATTAATAAACAGTTATGAATTTGTTATCCATCCATTTTTCATCAATACTACTTCCTGAAAAGGCCAAGTATGAAGGGCATGACCTCATGGAGCAATGTGCTGTGATCACTCCTAGCCCTCAAGGCATCTACTCAATTGGTTGAGCTGGGCCTCACTCAGATGGGACCCAGGCTTTTGTTACTTTGTCAAAAGGACCCAGGATGAATTAAATCCACCCTGATTTGGTATGGGTATGAGCATGAGTATGTTCTTGGTCTCTTCATTAAAATTTGGAGTGACCCCTTCTGCAAAAGAGAAAAAAAGCCCCTGCCAATCTTCCTCAGGTGGCTTGTATTTGTCTGGTTAAGATTAATTTGTTGTTTTTCAGTCATGTCTGCCTCTTTATGATGCTTTTGGGGTTTTCTTCACAAAAATACTAAATTGGTTTATCCTATCTTTCTCCATCTCATTTTACAGATGAGGAACTGAGCCCAAGAAGGTTAAATGACTTGACCAGGGTCACATAGAAAGTTTGAACACATGAAGGGGAATTTTCCTGGCTCCAGGCCAGATATTCTGTCTACTAAGCCACATAGCTTCCCAGCTAGCAATTGGAATTCCTTATGAGTCACAGAGGAGCAGGATGGAATACATCTGTAGGGGGTGCATCCCACTGCCTTCTCCCCATCTCAAAGATGTAGGCCACTCTTGGCCTACATCATCATTACTATATCCACCAAACAGGATTTCCAGGGAAGGTCCCAATGATGTACTGACAAGCCAATCAGAGGAAGACACACATAGGCATACAAGATACCCTTGGCTCTTGCTCTGTCTCTTTGGCACAAATGAATGCATTCCATAGAACTGTCCTTCATCACATGCCCTATTAATAAATGATATGATACTCAAAGAAATGACTTTTTAATTTGTTGAGAAAATTTGCCTCTGACAGCTCCCAACAATATATTTAATTTTCAACTGGCTTCCTGTTCCTCATGAATGAAACACCGTATCACATCCCCACAGCTTTGTACATGTTGTACACTCTGTTTTAAATAGTTTCCCACAGCAGCTTTGTATCATAGGGTCCTGATTCTTTAAATTCCTGCTTAAATAACACCTATAAGAAGATTTTCTAAAAAAAAAAAAAAAAAAACTTTTCCCTTGATTCCCTGACTTCCCCTGTTCTTATTGTGTACTCCTCTTCCAAAAAAAAAGTGTGCTTTTAAAATGTATTTGTACATTCTTATTTATATACAAGTTGCCCAGCTAGTTCACTGGCAGAGCACAAGACTCTGTTGTTGTTTTTTAGTTTTAGTTTTCAACATTCACTTTTATTTTTTTTAAATTTATTTATTTATTTAAATTTTTTACATTCATTTTCACAAATTTTTGGGTTCCAAATTTTCTCCCCTTTTATCCCCTCCCCCCACCCCAATACCCCAAGCAATCTAATTTTCCCTATCTCCAATCTGCCCTCTCTTCTGTCATCTCTCCCTTCTCTTGTCTCCATCTTCTCTTTTCTCCTGTAGGGCCAGATGACTTTCTATTCTTCCTTAACTGTATGTCTTCTTTCCTAGTTGCAACAACAATACTAAACAGTTGTTCCTAAAACTTTGAGTTCCAAATTCTCCTCATCCCTCCCTCCCCACCCATTCTCTTTGGGACAGCAGGCAATTCAATATAGGCCATATCTGTGTAGTTTTGCCAATGACCTCCCTGATAGTCGTGTTGTGTAAGACTAACTGGATTACCATCCCTCCTAACCTGCCCCTCATTGTTTCTCTTCTGTCTTTTGATCCTGTCCCTCCCCAAGTGTTGACTTCAAATTGCTCCCTCCTCCCTTTGCCCTCCCTTCCGTCATCCCCGCCCTTGTAATATCTCTTTCTCCCCCACTTTCTTATACTGTAAGACAGGTTTTCATACCAAAATGAGTGTGCATTTCACTCCTTCGTTTAGTCAAATGTGATGAGGGTAAACTTCTTGGTTTTTTTTTTTTTTCTCAGCTCTCCTCTTTTTCCCTCCACTAAGAAAAACTATCTGCCTCTTAAATGAAATATAGTTACCCCCTTCCCTTTCCCTCCCCCTACATTTCTCTCTCACCATTTACCCTAGTTTCTTTAAAGGTATGGTCCCATCCTATTCAGTTCAATCTGTGCTCTCTGTCTCTGTATGTGTGTGCATGTGTGTATGTGTGTGCATGCGTGTACATGTGTATGTGTGGTCCCACCAACTACCCAGATACTGAAAAGTTTTAAGAGTTACAAATATTGCCTTTCCATGTAGGAATGTAAACAGTTCACTCATGGTAAGTCCCTTAAGACTTCTCTTTGCTGTTTACTTTTTCATGCTTCTTCTCATTCTTGTGTTTGAAAGTCAAATTTTCTTTTCAGCTCTGGTTTTTTCATCAAGAATGATTGAAAGTCCTCTGTTTCATTGAAAGACAATATTTTCCCTAGAAGTATTATACTCAGTTTAGCTGGGTAGGTGATTCTTGGTTTCAGTCCTAGTTCCTTTGCCTTCTGGAATATCCTATTCCACGCCCTTCGATCCCTTAATGTAGAAGCTGCTAGATCTTGAGTTATCCTGATTGTATTTCCACAGTACTGGAATTGTTTCTTTCTAGCTGCTTGTAAGATTTTTTCCTTGAGCTGGGAGTTCTGGAATTTGGCCACAATGTTCCTAGGAGTTTCTCTTTTTGGATCTCTTTCAGGTGGTGATCGATGGATTCTTTCAATACCTATTTTGCCCTCTGGTTCTAGAATGTCAGGGCAGTTTTCCTTGATAATTTCTTGGAAGATGATGTCTAGGCTCTTTTTTTGATCATGACTTTCAGGTAGTCCCATAATTTTTAAATTGTCTCTCCTGGATCTATTTTCCAGGTCAGTTGTTTTTCCCATGTGATATTTCACATTCTCTTCCATTTTTTCGTTCTTTTGGTTTTGTTTGGTGATTTCTTGGTTTCTCGTAAAGTCATTAGACTCCATCTGTTCCATTCTAATTTTGAGAGAGCTATTAAATTCAGTGAGCTTTTGAGCCTCTTTTTCCATTTGGCTCATTTTGCTTTTGAAAGCATTCTTCTCCTCATTGGCTTTTTGAACCTCCTTTGCCAATTTTTCAAGGTGTTAATTTCCTCAGCATTTTTTTGGGTCTCCTTTACCAAGGTATTGACCTGTTTTTCATACTTTTGTTGCATCTCTGACATTTCTCTTCCCAGTTTTTCCTCCACCTGTCTAACTTGCTTTTCAAAATCCTTTTTGAGCTCTTCCAGGGCCTGAGCCCACCCACCACCCCCCTGGGGTGTCTGGGGTACTGAGGCCCCACCCTCCACGTCTTTCCCTGATGGCAAGAATACGTCCTCATCTTCGTCAGATCCGAAGGTCGGGATCATTTGCATTTGTTGGAAAAAACTCTCTAAAGTCTTATTTTTCTTCCCTTTTCTAGGCATTTTCCCAGCCAGTTACTTGACTTCTGAGATTCCTTTCCACCCCCGCCTGGATCCGCCCAGCTAGTGCTTGGCCTCTGAGATTTAAATGGGCTTTCCTCCTGCTGGCTGTCAATCAATGAGCTTTAGTTCAGGTGCTGGGGTGGGGCCAGGGCTGCCTCTGAGACTGATCCCTCAGGGCTTTATGCAGAGACTTTCAGGAATGGAGCGGGTGGGGGCGGGGTGGGGGGCCCGCCTCCCAATCTCAGATCCCCTGGGGGTCCCGAGCAGAAGCCTTCAGCAACAGAACGGGGTGGGGGCAGGGCCGTCTCCCAGGCTCAGCTCCGTCAGGTTTTATGCGGGAATCTTCCGTAATGAAGATCCTGCCTGCTGTTGGGGGATTCCTGAGTCTTGGGCCGCTGCCGCCTCAGCCGCCACCCACACCTCCGCTGCCGCTTCCTCCCGAGGGGGCCCGAGTCATGGAGACACCCCGCTTCCCCTCTCCTTCAGCCCGGCCTCTCTCACTGACCTGTAGCTTCTGTGGGCGGAGGGACTTTCCCGGCTGCTTCAGCTTCCGTCTCTGAAGCCTGCTCGGATCCGCTTCTCTGAGGCCTCGGCCAGGGCAGCACTGGGGCTCGGGTTTACTCTCCAGGGCGCGCCGGACCCTGGGGACGGGTCCTCAGGGCTCCCTGGAACGGAAATCTCCTCCACTCTGCCTCTGCACACCTTGCACTCACCCAGAATCTATGGGGGACTCTTTCTACACCAATTCCATGGGCTTTGGTTTCGGAGCTCGTAAACGTGCGTCCTTCTACTCCGCCATCTTAGCTCCGCCCCCTCCAACATTCACTTTTATAAGATTGAGTGCTAACTTTTCTTCTTCCTCCCTCTTTCTCCTCCCCCTTCACAAAAAGGCAAGCAATCGGATACAGACTATACATGTACAATCATACTAAACACATTTCCACATTAGTTATGTTGTTAAAGAAGAGTCAGAACAAAAGGTAAAAACCACAAGACAAAAAAACACACGAGAGTGATGGGGTGCTTCAATGCATGTGCTGGAGCCCCAATTCTAAAATCACATTCCTCTTTAAAAGTCACATTTCTCCCTACCTTCAAAACACTGTCTCAGGCAGTTTCTCCCTAGCCCAAGGACACAACCTGACCCAGCAACAACCACTGTAAAGAAGTAAGTCTATCAAAGCTGATTAAGTTGATCATCTCACGATGTTGCTTTTACTTTGTACAATGTTCACTTCACTCAGCATCAGTTCATGTTTTTCAGTCCAAGTTTTTATGAAATACATCTGGTAATCATTTCTTATAACACAGTATTATTTCATTACATTAGTATGTATTTAGCTGTGAACTTGCTCAGCCATTCCCCAACTGATGAGTGTCCCCTCAATTTTCAAATCTTGGGCACCACAAAAAAAGCTGCTATGAAAATTTTTGTACATGTCGGGTCCTTTTCCCTTTTCTATGATCTTTTTGGAACACAGGCCTAGTAGTGGTGCTACTGGATCAAAAGATAGGCACAGTTTCATAGCCATGTGGGGATACTTCAAAATGAACAAGACACTCTTAATCTCAAAGTTGTGGGTTTGAGCCCCACATTGGTTGCAATGGTTTTTTAGGTGATGAAGTCAATACAGAACTGGGCTTGGAGTCAAAAATACTCATCTTCACGAAGTCAAATCCAGCTTCAGACATTTACTAGCTGTCTGACACTGGGCAACCCTGTTTGCCTCAGTTTCCTCATCTGCAAACTGAGATTGAGAAGGCTATGGTAAACCACTCCAGTATCTTTGTCAAGAAAATCCCAAATGGCATCACAAGTCAGACATGACCAAACAATAATAAGAGATCAATCTTGACATTAAAACATAAGCCCTATCAGGTAGGTTTTCAGGGGCTTGTTCTCCCTTCTGCAAACCAGGTCACCCCAAACTTCAATGAAGGGAGCAAGCAAAATACTCATGCTACATCAACAATAATGTGTCTCAACAACAACACATTTGTATACATGTTGTTTCTCCCAATAGACTATAAACTTCATTAGGCTGAGGACTGTTCACCTTTGTCTTTGTATCACAAGTATCTAGTAAAGTACTTGACACTTAGTAGGTGATCAATAAATGATTCTTTAATTGATTTGGACCACTTTTCCCAATACAGCTGAAACAGATAAAAGTTTTTTAATTGTCCTTAGCTTTTATATACGGTCTTAGTTTATATGATACTTTAGTTTTCTTAGCACTTCTCTTTCAAATGCTATGCATTTGTATCCATCCTGTTACCTAATTTTGTTCCTATACCTCATACTTACCTTAAAAAAATGTGACCCCAACATCCTACAGAAACTCTTTGTATTTTTTTTTGACACCGGACTTATTTACCCACATGCACATACACATGTATGTACACATACATATGATGAAAATTTTATCATTTTATGAAAATAAAAAATGATCATTCCTATTAATCTTAGCTAAACTGAAATTTAGTAAAGTTTTGTGACATTTTTGTAGTCATTTTGCATATTGTTCTCTTGGTTAATCTTGCTTTATTTTTCACAAGCTCTGATAACATTTTCCACTTAAAGAGAAAAAAACAATTCCTCATACATTAATTCTCCATGCTGATTGCCACCTAATCATTGACAGAATTCAACAATTAACCCTAATCAGAATATCTCCCAGTCCACTCTATAAATAATCCCTCATCAGATGACTACATCTGTACATCCATTCCATCTCTCTGCAAAAACAGTTTAGAGGGACTAAATCGGTTTTGCTGCTACCTTGGCAGCTCCTCCTACTAGGAGCAATTACAAATCCTTGGAGGAGCTGAGGGGTCAGTATATCCTTTCAACTCTGAATGAAGTCAAAATCAAAGCTGCCTTTGCTTTCAGAGGGATAAGAGTTGAGAAGAAAAGTCTGAGAGGTTTCAGGAGTGTATTTTAGAAGCTAATGTGAGAGGTTTCAGGAGTGTATTTTAGAAGCTAATGTGAGAGGGAAGAGTTGAGAAGAAAAGTCTGAGAGGTTTCAGGAGTGTATTTTAGAAGCTAATGTGAGAGGGAAGGGTCCTTATGAGGACACCTATCACACAATTCTCTTTCTGATTATGAGCAATGGAAAGGGAGACAGACTGTGTCTCCAGGACTAAAGAACTGTTTCAAACCTGGACATGTGAATTCTGATAAATTAAACTTGTAAAAGAATTTGCTTCAGGTGGAACTATGTGATTCAGGTAATTTTTCATGGCACCATTTTCTCAATTTCTTTAATTCTCTCCTCTTAAAATCTTCTCCTCTTAAAAATTGTGACTTTTTTTCTCAATGTTTGTCCTATGTTGGATCATTGATTTGTGTTTTTAAAATTTAGATCTTGTCAGTGATTTTTTTCATTAAGTTCACAGAGTCCCATATCCAAATAGTAGATCCTTCTATAATCCAGGCATGACTGCAGGAAAGAGAAATTGAATCCTAAAGACTTGGATTCAAATCTTGTCTCCAATATTAACGAGCATTATAAACTTAGGCTAATTTTTTTTCCACTCAAGGTTCATTTTCTTATCTATAAATCATCTTGTATTTCATAATTTCACTTCTATATCCACTTTTATATCTTTTTATATTCTCGTAGAGATATTCAACTAACCTTTTCAGCTTTTGGTGTGTACTGTATTATTTTTGCAAAATCAATTTTTAAAAAGACATTCTGTTTTTATTCATTTATTCGTTTGTTTATTGCATTGGAATGATGTCACATCTTCTATGACTTTAACTGCATGAATCTTGATTTGAAAAAGCAAAAATCATTCCATCTCCAAGGGATTACATTTTAAGAGAGCTGGTCAGCCATGACTTATTACAGTCAATGAGAATGCACAAAGAGAGTAGCACATGTAATCTACAAATGTTTATCCCATGACAAGCCCTCTAACTGCTTTGGACTTTACTCGAGATAAAAGGCAGCACAAATACAAGATAGAGGTAGACATGGCTAGGCAAAATGGCAATAGTTATCAGTTTTAATGAACTTCATCTTGGATATACATTAGCTTGATGATATAGAATTGAAGAAATTAAATGAAGCACTCACTTGAATTAAGAGAAGCACAGAATCTAGAATTAGAAGATATTAGTTCTGCCAAACTACGATTGGCCACAACATTTCTGGATAATTGTCTTTAGTTGTGGGAGACTATTTTTATTTTTATTTTTTTTTTTTTTTTATTTATTTTTTTTTTTTTATTTTTTTTTATTTTTTTTTTATTTAATATTTATTTTTTTTTCTTTTTGCTTTTATTTTATTTTATTTTTTTTTAATGTTTTACAATCATTTCCTTAAGGTTAAGATTTTATTCCCCCCCACCCTTCCCCCAATACCCCCCTCCCTCCCCATGACAGCATACAATTCTGTTTAGGTTCTACATATACTTTCCTATTGAGCACATTTTCGCTATATTCATGCTATGTAGTCGAACTAAAATAAATGGAAGAAATCATATAACAAATCAACATATAATACACTGAACCCCACCCACATACAAACATGATCTGCTACATTCTGCAAGTGACTTCCACATTTCTTTCTCTGAGTGTGGAAGGCATTTTGCCTTAGAAGACCAACATTAGGATTTTTTTTTTTTTTTTCTCAGTAAGTTCTTGTATTATTACAAAGTTCCAAGTCTACCAGAAAAAACTCTCGCACACTGTGGTCGTTGCTGTGCACAAAGTTCTCCTGGTTCTGCTCCTTTCGCTCAGCATCAGATCATATAAGTCCTTCCAGGCCTCCCTGAAGTCTTCTTGTTCATCATTTCTTATGGCACAATAGTACTCCATTACATTCATATACCACAATTTATTCAGCCATTCCCCAATTGATGGGCATCCCCTTGACTTCCAGTTTTTGGCTACCACAAAGAGTGCTGCTATAAATATTTTTGTACACGTGGGACCCTTTCCCGTTTTTATAATCTCTTGGGGGTGGGAGACTATTTTTAAAGAATCATTGAAAACTGGTAAATAATTCAACAAAGGCCAGAACACAAAGATCTTGGGCCAACTGAGAGTTGGGGCAAGTAACTGAGAACAATTAGTTTAAAGAAAATTATATTTAAGAGAGACATGATAGGTGTCTTACACTATTTAAAGAGATGTAATGTTGAAAAGAGTTTACACTTGACACCCGCTTTCTTTTTTATTCAAAACTAAAGGTAAATGATTTAAAGAAGTAAATTTTGGGTTTATGTAATGGAAATATCTTGTATAAATAACAGTATTCTTATTTCAAATTGTTTTCCTTGAGAAATAATTTTCTCTTTGGAAATCTTAGACAGTAAAAAGGCTCTGAACTCCTTTTGCACATTTCAGATTCTATGAGTATAGAACCTAATTATGGTGCTTGTTAGAGGATTGAATTTATTTCATGTATTTACCTGTGTATGTGTGTCTGCTTATAGTATAGCTTCAATAACTTATGTAGTTGTAAATACCCTGAAATGTAATATATGGTGACATTAGAAAGAATAGGAAAATGCATTTCTCATACCCTACTCCTGCTAGAGGTTTATGCCAGTTCTTACTGATATCTTGTTTAGTGAAAGAAACTTACAGATATAGTTTCTACCCAAGAATGAAGAAAAAATGAATCAATAGTCTAGGAGCAAGAGCTGAAGACAGGGCTTGTGGAGGGAGCCATATGTATTAGGCAGAAACCTACCCATGAAAAGTGTGATTCTTTTACTTAACCTACTTATCTCCCCCTTCCTCACCGCCATTTTTAAAATGGTGTTCCCTGAGAAGATATGAGAAGACATAGTTTATTAAATTTAAAATCACAAGTGTTCATTATGTTCTTATTTCATTAAAACCAACTTGAACCTATGTGTTTTTCATCCCTGTGTATAGATGGAAGTTATTAGTAATGTGACTGAATTCATTCTCCTGGGCCTCACACAGAATTCAGAGATGCAGAAAATCATATTTGTGGTGTTTTTGATCATTTACTTGGCAACCCTGGTGGAAAACTTGCTCATTGTTATTACCATCTCCCATAGCCAGGCTCTGGGCTCCACTGTGTACTACTTCCTGTCCTATTTGTCCTTCATAGGTGGCTGCTGTTCATCCTCTATGGCTCCCAAAATGATAGTTGGTTCAGTCTCTGAAAGAAAATCCATCTCCTTCAGTGGGTGCATGACCCAACTCTTTGCAGAGCATTTCTTTGTTGGTGCCGAGATCATCCTCCTCACAATCATGGGTTATGACCACTATGTGTCCAACTCTAAACCTCTGCACTATATGACCATCGTGAGCCAGAGTTTGTGTGGCATGTTAGTAGGGATGGCATGGCGAGGTGACTTTTTTCATGCCATGATACCGATTGTATCCATATTTTGGTTACCTTTCTGTGGTCTTAATGTCATTGACCATTTTGTTTGTGATTTCTTTCCTTTGCTGAAACTTGCCTGTACTGATACTCACCCCTTTGCTCTCTTTATTGCTGCCAATAGTGGCATGATGTGTGTTAATATTCTTTATGCTACTTACCTCTTACATTCTCATCTTTTACTCCCTGAAAACACATAGTTCAGAAGGGAGACAAAAAGCCGTCTCTACCTGTGTCTCCCACATTACTGAGGTCATCTTGTTCTTTGTACCCTGTGTATTTGTCTGTCTTCAGCCCATGGCCACCTTCTCCATTGATAAAGCCATGGCTATATTTTACACTATGGTAACCCCCATGTTAAACCCATTTATCTATACCCTGAGAAACGCAGAGGTTAAAAGTGCCATGAGGAAGTTATGGAGAGAAAAATTTACCTAGAATACCAAATAATATGCTGTAAAGAGACATTATAAAAGTCAGAATTTCTGTTGAGGTTTTAGAATTGTATATACAATATTCAACAAAAAGAAGTAAATAT
Organism: Bettongia penicillata ogilbyi; assembly: GCA_023548195.1. Lineage (NCBI taxonomy): Eukaryota > Metazoa > Chordata > Mammalia > Diprotodontia > Potoroidae > Bettongia > Bettongia penicillata. Next base: position 2,996,871 of record JAJHZJ010000335.1, read on the forward strand.
TATATGGAGGAAATCACGCATTTTGCTGTAATTATTTCTTTAATGATTATTCATACAACCTTTAGTTTCTCAGTGCTATCGATTCAGTTTTGTTGTTTTGTTTTTTTTAATTGTGAAAGGTACACACATTTTTACATGTGCCAGTTTCTTGGTCATGCAATATCATCCCCCCCACCCGAGTACCACCCCATCCCTCAATTCTGGAACCATGATCAGATGAGTTCTAACATTTTCTCTTCCTGCCATGTATTATTTAGCTTCCCTAAATAATACTGAGGATTCCTGAGGATTCCACTCAGCATCTCACCATCTTTATTTCTTTGGAGAACTAAGTGATCCTTCCTGCACTATTTCCTCTGTATGTTGTTCCTTCATTTGAATATAACTTCCTTGTGGGTAAAGACGATCTCTTTTTTGTATCAGTCTGACCAGAACTAGTGCTTGATAAATAATAAGTACCACATAATCTTCTCTGCTTTCCTCTCCTTCTCTCTCTCTCTCTCTCTCTCTCTCTCTCTCTCTCTCTCTCTCTCTCTCTCTCTCTCTCTCTCTCTCTCTCCCCTCACTTACCTGTCTCATCTGCTTCTACCTGACAAAGCTGTGTAGGCTTTGTCCCTTACAAGGTCTAAGAATTTACATGGATTTCTCAATAATATAAAATAGAATTTACTTAAAAACTGAATTGAGGGGTAAATGTTGTATACAGAAAGAGCAATTTGCATTGGGACATTTATTACCCCAGTAACATTGGCCATGATAAAGATTTAGATTGATTTATTTCCAAGTTTGATTCAGTTTCTCAGATTATAAATAAACCTTACTTTTCCTCTCTGTGGTTATAGTGGAAAAATGGGATGATGGCAAAGAGGGGCCCTCTGCAGATAAACAAGAAGGTATTTCTTAAAACTAAGGGCAGAATGCCCAAATCATAAAACTTTTATAAGTAGCCACCACACTAGGAAAATTATCTACCATGTTTTCAATATCATTTTCTTCTCTGATCAGGCTGTTAATGAGGCTTTCTATTTTGAAGAAATCAAACACACTCATATGTTTTTTCCATATATGTATAATTTTTGTGTATTTATAATATGCATTATATTATATGCATATATTAGAATACATATATATGTGTGTATGTGTGTATATAATCAAAATGCATACATACACACATACATAGATATATACAAATATTCTAGATATAGTCCTCACATCAGACTTAACTGATACTAAGAATGCCACATTATCAGTAACTATTCCTGTTTTTCAACCATTTCAATAGTGCCTTTTCCTTCACCAGTGCCTCCCTGCAGTAATCAATCTTAAAATTCACAAATAGATTGATTTCTTACTATGTGCCAATATATACTAGTACCTCTTACAGACTGAAATATTAAATAAATGAAATATTAAATTAAATATTAAAATCAATTTCAGTGATTTTTTTTAATATTTCAGTCTAAAAAAGAATAAAAGGAATAGTAAGTCAGTTTATAAAAAAAAAAACATTAATTACCTACTTTGCACCACACACTATACTACATTCTAGAGAAATAATGTGAGAAAGAAAGGCAGTTCTTCTGCTGCAGGAACTTGGAATTACAATAAAATATGTGGTAGAGGAGAGGTTTCTGGCCTGGGAGCCCAATGGATAAGGCCAATAGAATGAAGCTGAATGGAAATTAATAAAAGATTAACTTAAGCACTTTCTTTAAATGAATGTTTGGGGAGACCATCTATGCTATTCCCTCAGATTACAAGAGCATATGTAACTGATGAAGTATGGCTTTTACCATCTTTCAGGACGAAGTGCTTGAAAGCATATTGGAGAAGTCCAAAGAAATGCAACCCAGCAATAAATGCAGACCTGGATGGCCTGGGTGCCTCCCTTAAATTAAAGGCTTGGAGGAGTTATTTGCTCTTCCCTCCACTTAAATGGTGCTGATGAAGTATGAGTACTACATTTGCTATGATCTTGTAGGATGATGAGTTCCATGCTGATGAGGTTCCTGGGGATACGATGGAGAAATCCAAATAGCTCATTGGAATGAATTTATTTTTCCCACAAAGGGAATTATTACTTGAAGATATGTGATTGATTTGCCTGTCAATGAATTTACTTAGATTAAATTGGAGCTCATAAATTTTTATTAAATGATTTGATTTCATGAAGTAGTGTTTTACAAGGGCATTTTATTGAATGTCTAAGTTCAGTTCATCTAGTTTGATGAATCCCTAAGTTCTAATCTCTAACTACTAGTAGACACCTGTATTTGTATATCTCACCATTACCTTGCAATTAACACATTTAAACATTCTCCTCTTTAGTGTCTTCCTCTGGTACCATTCTCCCAATTTCGTTGAATTAAAATCTTTGAGATATCATTGAATTTCTTTATCAAAATCTAGATAGATGCCAAGGTGTATTGCTTTTCCCTGTGTAACATTACAGATATCCATATGTCTCTTGCATTACCACCACAACCACTTTACTTGAGGCCCTTTAAGTTTACATGCAACTGATCATTCATTTCAAAATGGAGTCTTATTCCAAAGTAACACCATTAATGTCAAGAAAAAAGATACAGTACCCCCCCTCTGTCTAACACAACAACCCTATAGCTTAATGGTGGCAGGCAATAACTTATCTTGCCCCTTCAATCCACCCTATGTATGCATAGTCATATTGTTGTTCCCAAACCAGTTTTTACATACGTTGCTATTCATAAACTTAGTGGTTTCTTTGGTGACAAAATGTGGTATCAACTTAGTTCATGTTTTAAGTCTCACCACATTCTATTTTTTCACTTTGCACCACACCTGGAATGTGATCAGCCTCCTCTATGTATTGTCACTGAAATGCATAATTCTTATCCCCTTCTTTACCTTTTCCATTCAAGAAATATCCTGAAACCTCAAGATAGCCCTTTGAATTTGGCAGGGTGTTATGATCTTATAGAACTTTAAGTAAAGATTAGAGAAGTGAAATTATTTGTATGAGGTCACATGTTTCTGAGAGAAGAACCCAGGTCTTCTAGTTCATAGACTAGTGAGCTTGTCTTTAAATCAATCTAGCTATAATATGGGGCCTTCTGTTGAGCACATTATTCAGGTTTCATGTAAGTATACCTCAAAGAACTATCTGTTGTTTTGTTTTTTTTTACTTTCCCACTCCCCAGACTGAGAGGAAAATGGGTAGAGGGGAAGAGGTGGTTAGTGATAAGGAAAAATTATTTTGCTAGAACCTTTAATAATGATGAAAACCCAACAAGGTCTGGGTCTTAGTATATAAGATGTTATTCTACTGATTATATGTAAGCTCAAAAATTATTCATTAAGCACCTACTATGTAAATATATTTACATGTGTGTGTATATATGTACACACATATACAAATATGCATGTACTATGTATGCATGTATACATAATATAGATAAATACATGTCCATATAAATTTATCTACACATCATGTTTATTGGTATACATGTATTGAAATATATATATATATATATATATATATATATATATACACATACATACATATGTTTGTATGTGTACACAAAAACACTAAAATATGTTTGCATAGTCATATATACACAATAGCACATATATATATATATGTGTGTGTGTGTGTAAATGAACTTTATAAGTATATATGTATATTGTGCATATAAGTATATTACATACATACATATATACTGCATGTTTTGTGGATGAAAAAGTATTAAAGAATATTAAGAATGTTCATTCTTCTCAAAAATTATAACATGAACATTGATAAATAAGGACAAAATATAATGAAAATGATGCAAAGACTTCTTTTTTTAAAAATGAATGGTAACTAGCAAATTTTGAGAAGAACCAAATAAAATGTGATGTAGGAAACTGAAAATTCCACGGAAACTATAAATGTTAAAAATCAGGAATGAGGGGTGGAAGAGCCAAGATGGCAGAGTAGAAAGATTCACATATGATAGCTCCGAACCCACAGCCCATAAATTATCTGTAAGGAGGAATTCCCGACAGGTTGTGGAGCAGTGGAAGATGCACAGCAGCAGAGTGGAGAAGATTTCTGTTCCAGAGGGCCCTGAAAGACCGATGCCAGGGGTCCATCATGCACCAGACCCAGAGCAGGGCTCAGCCCTGCCTTGGCTGCATGGCACTGAGAGGAGCAGATCCGAGTAGGTTTCAGGGTCGGAATATCCGGAGGCCACGAGGGTCCCTCAACGTACGGGCACTACAAGTCAGTGAGAGAGACTTCTGGTCTGGTTGAGAGGGGAGCGGGGTGTCTCCATAACACGGGCCCCCTTGGGAGGCAGCAGCAGAGGCAGTGGCAGACAGGAGCTCCCAAAGCAAGCAGGAGCTCAGATCCATTGTGGAAGGTCTCCTCATAAACCCCTTGAGGGAACTGAGCCTGGGAGGTGGCACTGCCCCCACCTGAGAACCCGAACTTAATCCCACTGAATAGCAGCCCTGCCCCCAGCTGAAAGCCCTGAGGCTGGGAAGGAGCATTTGAATCTCAGACCCCAAGCACTAGCTGGGTGGATCTAGGTGGGGGTGGAGAGGAATCTCAGAAGTTAAGTAACTGGCTGGGAAAATGCCCAGAAAAGGGAAAAAAAATAAGACCATAGAAGGTTACTTTCCTGGTGAACAGATATTTCCTCCTTTCCTTTCTGATGAGGAAGAACAATACTTACCATCAGGGAAAGACATAGAAGTCAAGGCCTCTGTATCCCAAACATCCAAAATAGATAGTCAACAGCCTCAGGCCATGGAAGACCTCAAAAAGGATTTTGAAAATCAAGTTAGACAGGTGGAGGAAAAACTGGGAAGAGAAATAGGAGAGATGCAACAAAAGCATAAAAAACAGGTCAATACCTTGCTAAAAAAGACCCAAAAAAATGCTGAAGAAAATAAAACCTTGAAAAATAGACTCACTCAATTGGCAAAAGAGGTTCAAAAAGCCAATGAGGAGAAGAATACTTTCAAAAGCAGAATTAGCCAAATGGAAAAAGAGGTTCAAAAACTCACTGAAGAAAATAGTTCTCTCAAAATTAGAATGGAACAGATGGAGGCTAATGACTTTATGAGAAACCAAGAAATCACAAAACAAAACCAAAAGAATAAAAAAATGGAAGAGAATGTGAAATATCTCATTGGCACAAAAAGCTGACCTGGAAAAGAGATCCAGGAGAGACAATTTAAAAATTATGAGACTACCTGAAACTGTGATGAAAAAAGAGCATGGACATCATCTTTCATGAAATTATGAAGGAAAACTACCCTGATATTCTAGAACCAGAGGGCAAAATAAGTATTCAAGAAATCCATAGATCACTGCTTGAAAGAGATCCAAAAAGAGAAACTCCCAGGAACATTGTGGCCAAATCCAGAATTCTCAGGTGAAGGAGAAAATATTGCAAGCAGCTAGAAAGAAACAATTCCAGTATTGTGGAAATACAATCAGGATAACACAAGATCTAGCAGCTTCTACATTAAGGGACCGAAGGGCGTGGAATAGAATATTCCAGAAGTCAAAGGAACTAGGACTCAAACCAAGAATCACATACCCAGTAAAACAGTATAATACTTCAGGGGGAAATATAGTCTTTCAATGAAACAGAGGACTTTCAAGCATTCTTGATGAAAAGACTAGAGCTGAAAAGAAAATTTGACTTTCAAACACAAGAATGAGAAGAAGCATGAAAAAGTAAACAGCAAAGAGAAGTCATAAGGGATTTACCAAAGGTGAACTGTTTACATTCCTACATGGAAAGACAATATTTCTAACTCTTAAAATTTTTCAGTATAAGGGTAATTGGTGGGATTACACACACACACACACACACACACACACACACACACACACACACACATGCACACACACCCATGGACACACACGGACACACATATGCACACTCACACATACACGCATGCATGCACACACAGAGACAGAAAACACAGAGTGAATTGAATAGGATGGGAGCATATCTTAAAAAAAATTAAGATAAATGTGTAAGAGAAATGTATAGGGAAGAGAGAGGGAGAAATGGAATGGGGCAAATTATCTCTCATAGAAGAGGCAGGCAAGAGACTTTTTAGTGGATGGAAAAAGAGGAGAGCTGAGAGAAAACATGAAGTTTATTCTCATCACATTTTACTAAAGGAAGGAATAAAATGCACACTCATTTGGTATGGAAACCTGTCTTACAATACAGGAAAGTGGGGGAGAAGGGGATAAGCAGGGTGGGGGGGATTTTGGAAGGGAGGGCAATGGGAGGAGGGAGCAATTTGAAGTCAACACTTGGGGAGGGACAGGATCAAAAGAGAGAATGAAAAGAAAGAACAGAAGCAATGGGGGGCAGGACAGGATGGAGGGAAATACAGTCTTACACAACATGACTCTTATGGAAGTCATTTGCAAAAGTACACAGATATTGTGTTTATTGAATTGCCTGCCCTCCTAAAGGGAATGGGTGGGGAGGGAGGGATGGGGTGAAGTTGGAACTCAAAGTTTTAGGAGCAACTGTTGAGTATTGTTCTTGCTACTAGGAAATAAGAAATACAGGTAATGGGGAATAGAAAGTTATCTGGCCCTACAGGACAAGAGAGAAGATGGGGACAAGGGAAGGGAGGAGTGATAGAAGGGAGGGCAGATTGGTGGTACTGGAAATTAGAATGCTCGGTGTATTGGGGTGGGAGAGGGGACAAATGGGGAGAAAATTTGGAACCCAAAATTTTGTGAAAATGAATGTAAAAGGTTAAATAAATAAATTTATTTAAAAAAAGAAAAAAATGGAACAAAAAGAATCAGAAATGAAGTTGAAATGAGGATCATTTGTGTAACAATGCCACAATTTTGAGATTGAATGCCATTCACCAAGAAAAGTAAACAAGTCAGTTTTCTTTGTGACAGCCAACATGTAAGGGGATCCTAAGAAATAATGTTGTAATAGCATAATGATAGAGTGACTTAAAATATCAGATTGATCTGTTTGTAATACGTTCTTGACATAGTGAGGAGTCACAAAAGACTGTTTTTTTTTTTTTATTTTTTTAAGCTAGAGAATGTACTTTGTTAGCTGCTAGTTAGTGGAGATCCTGAGTGAAGATAGCTTTTTTGCAGTTACTACAAAAAAAGGCTATCTTCATTCAGGATCTCCACTTTTGAAACATTAATTACCTCCTCAAGTCTTGGAGATCTGGCTTCTGACCTGATTAATTAGCTTATACTACCATTGATCACCAAGTTGCCAAATTATATGGTCGTTTTCCATTGTTCATTCTTCTTGTTGTCTGTGCAGCATTTGAGTCTTTTGACAATCCAATCTTCCAGGATATTTTCTCTTTTCTCAATTTTCATGCCATTTCTGCCTTCTGGTACACTGCCTAGAAGAATTTGGATATCCCACGATTACCTCGAATGTAACATATTTAAAAATTCTCCCCCTTAGTGCCTTCTTCTGACGTCATTCTCCCAAATCTCTAGGATTAAAATCTTTGAGATATCATTGAATTACTATATCAAAATCCAGATAGATGCCAAGCTCTATTGCTTCTCCCTCTGTAACATTACTGAAATCCAAATATCTCTATGTTATGGAAATGGTAGGTGACACACTTATTGTCATAACCATCAATATCAGCCCAAGCTTGCATTCCCCTGTATAACTTTTTCTTGTCTACCTGTCCTTTTTAGATGCCTGTTGCTCCTCTGTTAACACACCGAAACTTATTATAGACTCACTTTATGAGAAGAAAAACATTTTTTTCAATGGTTGCATGACCCAAGTCTTTGGTGAACACTTCCTTGGAGGTTCTACGGGCGTCCTGCTCACAGTAATGACCTATGACTGGCATGTGGAGATTTGTAAGCCCCAGCACTACATATCCATCGAAAATTGCCAAGTGCATGGCCTCTTGTTGGGTGTGGTGTCAATAGGAAGCTTGATCCATGCAACTATACAGATGCTCTTCCCAATCCAATTACCCTTTGGGGTCCAGGTGTCCTAGGTCACTTTATGTGTGACTTACATATTTTGTTGAACCTTTCCTGCACTGACACTCACATCCTTGGCAATGGTTTCATCTACTTAAACTTCCTCCCCTTAATAACCTCTATGCAGTCATCCTGAATTCCCTGAAGACTCACAATGTGAGATTTCTCTATCCGTGATCTCACATCACTGTAGTTGTTTTATTCTTTGTTCACTGCATTTTTATCTATATGATACCTTTCCCATTGATAAAGCTGTTGTAGTGTCCTACACAGTTATCACCCCCATGTTAAACCCTTCAATCTATAAACTGAGAAATACCCAAACAAAAAATGCTATCAGAAAATTATGGAGCTGAATGGAGAATTTGGTTCGGGCTCAAAGTCAGGTGTGAGGGGTGGAAAAGGGAGTATAAAAAAAAAGGATTTTGTTGATGATTGATGGAAAAATTCAAGGATATGTTAAAAAATGGTATGCTGACTATTGTCCATTATGTTCACATTGGGAGCTTTATCTGTATGATTTCTTGTAATATGTAAAAAGGATGCCATATTTGGGGGTACGTGGTTAGCTTTCTCAAGCTGTATTTAGTGGAGCCTATGAATAAATAATAAAGAAGTGCGAGATCTCTATTAGGTACAAGCAGAGTACATTATGTCCTTAATTTCTGAATATACGCATATGTATGCATATACAAATAAGGTAAACTTCCTATCATGAATGAAATACTAGTGTAGGAATGCTTTTCATTAAAAAAATAAAAACACAACTTAAATGTATATGACCACTCTGTGGCAGGTATTTTGCATGGTGACTAGAACATAATTAGTACTTAGTAAGTGGTTATTAACTGACCAAATGCTAGATGTGGGTGATACACAGGCAAAAATAAAATTATTCTTCCTTTCTGAAGCTTATGGAATGGGGAAAATAACAAGAACACTCAGAAGTAAACACAGAAGAGATAAAAAATGAACACTAATTTCAGAAGAACCACATTGGGGGCATATAGGAAATAAGGGTTCATCTCATGTAAAGGCTTCCACTTAGTCTAAGCCTTAAGGATACAAGGAGTTCTATTAGGTCGAGAAAAGAAAAGGTTTTCTACCAGGCATGCAGTGCAGGAATTGTAAGGGAAATGGAATGCTGTATATGAGAGGCAGCAAGAAAAGCCATTTCTGAATGTAGAGTGTGGGAAGAAGTACAATGTTGGAAAGCAAAGGGCCACAAACATGTCTCTGGATAACATCTCCATAATGTAAACATTATTATTTGAATCTGGTTCAATTAGGTTCCAAATACATCCTATTATGTAACCTGTGTTTATTGTTCTCCTGTTCACAAAAATAGAACAAAAGTCTGTCAAATATACTGATAAAATCTGGGCAAACCATATATTCATCATTATTTGTATCTATTAAGTAATATTATATGTCTATAAGCAATCTATCTGTATATATCTATAGTTACACATCTTCATAATTTATATAAATTTATATATAAGATTACAATTTGTCTGGCATGGCTCTTTTCAATTTACCAGCTTTCAAAATGGAGTCTCAAGATCCCTGGAGATTGCTGAAATGTTTTCAAAGAGTTTTTAAGGTCAGAATTATTTTTTTCTAATAAAACTAAAATATATTTATTTCCTTAATAGTAAAATTCATTTGCTAAAATGCAAGTGAACCAAAAAGCATCTATCAATAAGTATCTGTACATTTGTCATTCACATACACTTCACTCAGTTCGTGGAAGATCCTATGAATTATATTGGCCTCTCAAAGTTCGTCTCTCAAAGATTGGGGGAATGCTTAAACAGTTTAATTTGATTAGTAAAAGCATGATGCAATCGAGAAAAATCAGAAACATGGATCAAAGGACACAACCTTCTCTTCCTTAGTTTCTCTTCCCTTCTTTCTAGTTGTAGTTCATTTCCTGTCTCTAAGCTCTCTGGAAGTGAGTCAGCAACAAAACTCCATATCTTATATTACTACTCCTGTCTTATTAAGGCCTGGAAGGAACATACAAGCTTCACTAAGAAGAGATATTCCATAAGGAATTATGGAAGCCTGCTGGAGCTTTCATTGATTATTTTGATTGTATCTTCATGAATGGGCTGCACAGCTCCCTGATATTATGTTGTACCTGTCTGATTTGGACATCTATATATCTTTACAAGCAGGTTCTTAACAACAATTTTGTTCATGGGTTATAGTGGTTAATGTCAACAGAGGTCCGAATGTTACATACCTAATACAGCCAAGCCAGAAAGGATGAGTAGGATTTTATGGGCATCTTGATCTCCAGGCTCTTCCACTTACTCTTTTGTCATATCTACAAGTATGATCTCTTTAGGCTGTCCTGGCACCAAAAACAACTGATAAATGTTCTAGTACTTAGAATACATTTGAGAATAGAATCCTCACGGTTCACAGAAAGTAATCCCCCAAATATCCATATAGGAACAGTGTCAAGACTCTGAGGGAGAAAATCAATTTCAAGACAGGGTTGATGATTATGACAACAAGAAGATTAAATGATGAAAAGATAAATTCTTAACTTGGGTTCTGCAACTTCATTTGTTCAATATTTTGATACATTTCAATATAATTGGTTTCCATTTCCATCTTATTTGTTTCACTTTATGCCTTTAGAATATTATTCTGAGGATAGAGAGGCACAGAATTCATCAATCTGTGGTTGTCCATCACATACACACACACACACACACACACACACACACACTAATTAAGAAGCTTTGGACTAGTCATTGAAGTAAGATTAGAGCACAATTTTAGAAGTACTGAGATACAGGAAAAAGGAAAAAAGACTGGGAAAATATTAGCATAAAAGGACTTTTCTGAGTATAACATGATTGAGGTAGAGAAGTGAATAGCTTGCCTAAGTTTGGGTTCATCATGAGACATTGTAATAAACCAATGAACTGGAATGAGAGTGTTTCCTAGAACATATCAACCTGTTATTGGAGTTACTAAATGTAAGATCAGTAATAAAAATAGAGAGGAAACCGCTGAGCAAAAAAACTAACTCCTTGACAAAGGAGGTAACTAAAATCCATTATAAATGTGATTCTAGGAAAGATGAAATAAGGTGAAATTCAAAGAATTACAGAGTAAAGGAGACAGAAAGTAGCAGTAATCAAAGAACTCTACCTCTCTACTATGGTAGAGGGTATACAGGGAATGTAAAAGTATGAATAAATTCACTGCGATATGTATTGCAAGATTTAATATCTTTTAAAAATACCGAGTTGTTTTTGTATTAGGAATGGTGTAAGAGGAAAGAATCATAAATGAAATGAATTTGATTTTCCAAAGCGCAAACAAATCTTATGTGTTTCTTAATTATCTATTACTAATTCATTTATTTACCCATCCATCCATCCATTCATTTATTGATTTAATTAATTGAGTCATTTGTGTCTTAACCGACTTACTTATTAAAGACTAAATCTCCTTATCTCAGACAGGGTGGAATAACAACTCATAGACCCAATCCTACTACTGTTAGGCATGGGATCTTTGGCCTCCTGCTCTTCTGAGCTGGTTTGACCCTTCTTTCACAAGCTGGTGGTTCTCTGATCCACAAATTGCCATTTTGGCTCTGAACTTATCATAGACTCATGATTGCTTAGCCCAGAATTGAATGAAGCACAGAAATCTAGAGCATGTGGCTTCTCTTTTCTATGCATTCAGATATGATTCTCTTTTTTATCTAGCTAATAAATTCTGACATATATCATTCTTTTCGACTTTTTGCTTTAATTGTGAGCCATGATAAAAATGATAGTTTTATTCTGAAAATTTCATTATTTTGCTTGAATTTTAGCAATCTTTAGCAGGTTTTTTTAGATATTTTTCTGATGATATTGTCAAGATATCAGGAGACTCCCTATTTTCCAGAGCTGAGACCTAACAAGCAAGCTGTGCCCTGAACCTTTGCCGTCACCTTCTGGAACACATAGTCTCTGAGCATGGACAATCACCAGTAGGCCCAGACGTGAAGCATTCTATGAATGGATTTTTTGTCTCACTGTTGCTGTTGTGCCTCACTGCTGATGGTATATTATACGGTTTGACTCTTTGTCTAGCCACAAGTATATAAATCAAGGTTCAACCTCACTCATGTCCCCCCACCAGCGGCAGGGCCTTGGCACATGTATATAATCTTCCTCCTTGCTTGCAAAGTGTTTACTTCACTTTTAAATTAAACTTCTGTTTGATTCCTGACTCTCCTTTCTCTAGCCTGCTCTGTTCAACTCCAGCCACCCACAGAGTAAGGCTGGTTCACTCCAGTCAACAATAACATTTATGTCCATGTCAATCACTAGAAGTGGGCAAGTGTTTTCCAGTTTGAAAGACTTTTGGCAGCTCTTTGTCATGCTCTGTATACATACTACATGTCCCTATCAGGTCTATCATTGTCATAGGACAGAGAAACAGTTGCTCTAGTCATACTTAGGAGACAGAAACTAACCTAGTATTTATTAATACTTTTTGCCTCTGATGCTGGCAAGATTGTTTCTTGCCTTATGGCACCTTTGTATTTTCATTTTCATTCCTCCGAGAGCAGCAAATTACTCTTTGGGTGGCCCAGATTCCTCCTTTTATGAAAAATACATGTATCTTATTGTTACATATGGTAATTAGTTCTTATTTACTTAATACTCTGTTATTAAATTATTCTCTCCTCCAACCTTCTGACAGAGGTCAGGATTTATCATTGATTTATCATATCATTCTTAAGTCTTTTTCTTTCTCATTCACGTTTAAGTCTTTAAGTATTATGCTGTTTATATTACAAATAGGCTTCATTGAAAACTGTATAAAAGGGTCTTAGAAACTTTTTTTTATATTCCCTTGTTTAAGAAGGAAAAATTTACCTGAAAAATAGAAAATAGTAATTAGGTTGGATGAGAGAGGGGCAAAAATACCAAATGCAGATAAATGTTTTCTCTTTACTCTCATGATTGTCCAGAAGTAGCACCATCATTTTTTTTACTTTTTGTATATGGTTATAGCTCATGTGCACAATTTTCAGAGAGCACATTCCAGAAAGGAATAGGTTGAAAGTACTGTGAATATATGACTCTGAAAAAGAAGTCATGGAGAGCTTTAATTGACAGCTGTCTGAAGTAATTTTCTAGTTTTGTGGCTTAGAAAATAAAATCTTTCTATTTAGACCCTCAGGGCAGAAACTGGAAGAAGCTTACCCAAACTAGAAACAATTTGGGAAAGATTGGATGGACTCCTTTTAGGGATTTTTTTTTTACTGGTTGTATACTGTTTAAAATTGATGGTCTCTGAGATCCCTTCAAAATATGAGATTCAATGAGTCTGTGTTATCAAAAACGATAAATTTCAGAAAAGTGCTCTAATAATCACCTTGTGTGACTACACTTATATGCCAAGGAGTTAAAAAAAAGCTAACATACAATAGCTCTGAAAGTTCAGATCATACTGATTTATCTATTTCACTTTAAACACCAAACCATGCTGTATTAGGTAGCAAAATTCACAGTATGAGACCCTAGTGAGAATGTAGTAAAAATATGCCCAGTGTCAAGAGTGAGATACTTTGTTTCTTTTTCCAGCTTTGCTGGTGATTTGTTGCCACCTTCAGTTAGCCATTTAGAGATAGGTGCATGTAGTGGATAAGGCACTGGACATAAAGTGAAGAAGGCTTGAATTTAAAATCCACCTCAGAAAATATTAGCTATATGACCTTTGAAAGTTAGTAAATCTCTCATTACTTCACCTGCAAAAATAAAAACAAGCAAACAAAAAAAAACTAGGAGATTAGACTCATTTTGTCTAAAATTATAATCCTATGATGAACTTAATGTCCTTGAGCCTTAGGGAATGGATTTTTTCCTTTTTTTTCTTTCCTTCTTTTCCTTCATTTTTAGCCCAGTAAAGAATGAGATTAGATGAGCAATTAAACTTTAGATTTATATAATGGTCTGATATGGTGATTAAATGAAATAATAAATGCAATCAGCCTTTTAAATAATGAATACCCTTTAGAGTAGTGATAGATAAAGATACAGATGTAATATAATATTTGGCAAAGACAGATGATAAAATGAATTGATTTATTATGTAAGCTATCACACTCTCCTTCCCTCTTGATCCTGAGAGAAATAAGAAATAAAAAAGGTAGAGATCCACAAGCCAGAGGTGTAATAATCAATTATGGTTATTGGATTAAACTTTTAAAAGCTCTAGAGGAAACTGTAGTAAATGTCTTCTAATCAACTTGTTACAATGCAATGAATTGTTTTTGGAAAAGATCATGGGACCAGTGTCCATGCACAGGGAGAGATCCAGGAGCATTGTTTTCCTCAGTAGGAACCTTGGACTATCTTGAAGTTCCTGAAAGTCAGTCTGCTGGATAAAGGAACAGAGGATAAAAGAAATCTTGGATGGAATGGAAATGCTCAGCCTAGAGATTTGGGGAAGTTGAGAGATAAAACCTATTCCATTTCAAACACTCTTTTTCCTGGTTAATTAGTTGTTAACCCTGATCAATTGTCTATGCCTTGCTAAAATATTAAGTGCTGTCAATGTTCTTTATATCTCATTACTCTGGTAAAATGACTACTTGACCAGTCCTATTTAATACTTTACTCTCAGTCCTTGTATATTATTATTAATAAGAATGCTTTCTGAATGGTCTATTTACTTATCACCTAAACTCACTTTCTGGCTCCAGAGCCTCCTCATAGCATTTTTCACCTCTGTGTTCCTTAGTGTGTAGATTAAAGGGTTTAACATGGGGGCCACCATAGTATAAAAGACAGCCACAGCTTTATCTATGGGAAGGGTTGTTACAGGTCTCAGGTACACAAATATGCAAGGCAAAAAAAATAAGATGACCACAGTGATATGGGAGACACAGGTGGAGAGGGCTTTCTGTCTCCCCTCCATACTATGATTCTTCAGAGAGTGCAGAATGACAACATAGGAGACCATCAATAAGAAGAAGTTTAACAGACAGTTGAAGCCACTGTTAGCTGCCACAAATAGACCAATGTTATGAGTGTCCATGCAGACAAGATTGAGCAAAGGGTACAAATCACACATGTAGTGATCTATGATGTTTGGTCCACAGAAAGGCAGCCAGATCATGAAGAGAATTTGGATTGTTGCATGGAGAAAGCCCCCAGTCCAAACTACCCCCACAAGAAGGCCACACAACTTTCTACTCATAACTGTAGTATAGTGGAGTGGTTTGCAGATGGCAACGTATCTGTCATAGGCCATCACTGTGAGCAAGATGATCTCATCAGCCCCAAACAAATGTTCTGCATAGACTTGGATCATACACCAGTTGAAGGAGATTGTTTTCTTCTCTTGTAGAGAGTCCATGATAAGTTTAGGTGCTGAGGTAGATGTATACATTGTGTCTATGAAAGACAAGTGTGCCAAGAAGAAATACATGGGAGAGTTTAGAGACTGACTGTTGGTGATGGTGACAACAATGAGAAGATTTCCTGCCAAGGTTGCTATGTATAAGACTAGAAACAATGCAAATATTATTTTCTGCATCTTTAGATTCTGTGTAAGTCCTAATAAGATGAATTCTGTCACATTTCTTCCATTCTCCATCTATGTAATATGAATGAACAGAATATCAAGAGATGGTCTTTATCTGCAAAGAAAATCTGAGAATTCTCTAAGAGAATTATACAGTAATTAAATAACTCAAAATACAAGTAAAAGCAAAAAATCCAAGACAAATGCACACTTTTTTTTGTTTTCTCAGATGATTCTCACTTTACCCCTTCCCAATGCCTACTCTAACTTTTTATCATAAAGACAATAGTCAGCACCCTTTATGATGGGAATCCCCCTGGAAAAAATCTATCTTTCAATGTGAATGTGAAGGATATTTTAAGGTAGAAAAATCTTGTTCAAGTTCTATTTGCTAAGTAGCATTTAATTCATGTGTTAGCACATTTTAATAAGACATTTTCTTGCCAATCATTTTTTTCTTTCTGTATATCTAAGAATATAAGATAATAATGATATCTATTTATTGATTTCTCCTAGTGGAATCTGAGAATTTGGTCTACCTGTACAACAATTCTGCCTACCAGCTTGTCTTTTAGACATAGGCAAAAAATTGTGTGGGTTTCTATTACGGTATTTCATAAACCACCACCTTCCAAAAACTTACTCATAGGACATCTTTGGAATGTATAAGATATTCCTGACATACACTAAATTCACTGGCCCTGAAGGTAAAGAAGTACTGCTTTATGTGTGCCCTAATTTCTTCTACTTCCAATTTAATTTAGCTTAAGCTTATATCCAATTGCTCATGACAGTTTGTGGCACACTTTACATAGTACTGGGCTTAGAGTCAGAAAGTTCTGAGATAAATCCAGCCTTAGACACCTATACGTTGTATTACCCTGGGTAAATACCTTAAGCTTGGTTGGATTTAGTTTCCTCAACTGTAAAAATAGGGGTGATAATAGTATCTACTTTTCAAGGGATTTGTGAGGATCAAAAGAATTATTGATTTAAAACAAAGAACTTACCACAGTGCCTGGCACATGATTTACTGTACGAAAAGTTACCCCTCCCTTCCACTTCCATGAATATATGGAATGGTGGAATACCATTGCAAATGCTTCATGTTTTTTTCTCATGTTGACATCTTGAATTAGTTGACAGAAATGTGGGAATCTTAGAGATGAAAGATAGTACAGAGGCCACAAGGAGAAATACCCATTGGACACACATTACTACATTACTACACACACTGGAGCTTGTCTTGATCTACAGCGTCCTTCATCTCTATGTTGTGATGTGTTCTTCAAAAAAAAAATGCAGGAATAGATTGGGTGATTTTTATTGTTCAAATGACACACTTAAAGAAACTAGCCTTCAACAGTGAAATAATTCTTCTTCATATACTTCAGATCTGGAAAAGTGAAAGAGAAGCCTGAAGGGGAGGAGTCTTGTATTCAAAACAACTATATCATCTGTGACCTTGGGAAAGTGACAAGGTTAATATGATTTTCCTCATTCATCACTTGAATTTAGTTTCTATTTACCTATACATATGACCAGTGTTTTGTGAGGAAGGTGATTGCAAAATTTAAACATTTGTAAAAGTTAAACCTCCATGTGATGTTATTGTCTATTTTAATTTATTCATCTTTTATATGAGGGCTCAGAGGTAATCAATTATAGGGCAATGTTTAAAATTCATGTATTCAAATACCAAATCCAATCATCAAAAAAAAAAATCTCCTCAATAAACCTCAATGTTTCTCAGTTGCTTATGGTAACAATTACTGCACATATGGAAAGAAAATTGGGAATCTTCTAGTTCAAATCTTAACTGAATCGTACATCTATTCTGCATTTGAAATCATTCCATCACAAGTTGTGTTCTCACTTTGAGCCAAATGTACTTCTACATAATTTACACTCATTGGTTCTAATTATATATTCTAAGCTGAATTAGAAAAGGTTGAATTTATCCCTTATTCACATTAGAGTGCTTAAGACCCTTCAAGACCTATCCTTTTCAAAATCTATTTATTTATTTTTTAGATATGTGACAACTTTTCTAAACTGGGTTAACATTTAAGAAATCATAGATCTCAACTTTGAGTTTTGATGTCCTCTATTCAAACCTTATCCCCCTACTCTTCTGTGCAATTTTATTAGTGCTGCACACCTCATTCCCCTATATATTCTCTCTTTACTTGTTTTTCATTACTTTATCTTTCTCTTCTTCTGCACTTAACTCTTTTATGGCCACTTATCAGCATCTTTTACTGAAATTTATGGTCTCACAAATTGAAACTTCCTCTACAGATAATCACAGTATCTTTCTTCATGGGCTCTATGTTACTGTCTAATTGAAGTACTAACAATTTCCAGGACATTTTTGCCACTAGAAATATATAGAAACTCTCAGCTTTAACAGTAATATGCTCCATCCTCATTTTCCTTCAGCAGCCTTAACTTTCTTTAAGACTAATTTCAGGTACAAACTCTGTTGTGATAATCAGCTTCATATGCCTATTTGCTAATTTTCTTTCTCATAAGCTTATTTAAGAGTAGAGGTTGTTTCATTATAGACTGACTATAATATATATATATGTATATGTATATATATATATATATATATATATATTTCCCCATATAAGCCACCCTTAGCCGGGAGTGATATGAGTTCATTATTTCTATTTCTACTTTAAGATTGTAGTACTAAAGAATAATGCCTCATTTTTCCACGACCTATGAAAGTCCAGCTCTGCATATAATTCCATAAGACACTCAAAGGGAACCATTCCCAAAAAAAGAAAGAAAAAGAAACCTAAGAACTATTTTCAATAAGAAATAAAAATTTATATAGCACTTTAAAATCTGCAATGAATTTCATAATTAATGTCATTTTATCAAACAGCCATCCTGTGATGTAAAGAATATGCTTTATACCTATTTTATAGATGAAGAAACAGACACAGGGGATTAAGTGACTTACCCAGTAACACACACCTAGTAAGTATCTGAAGCTTGATTTGAACTCAGTTTTCTTAGCCTGACTTCAGGCCCCATGATCTATATCTTTTGCCAGACAGGTATCTCAAATCATCAGAATCATTTGGTGTATTCCTTCCAACTTTTTGTTGTAACCACTGTTTTATATCTTTTTTAATATACTCTTTGAACCTATTTAAGGTTTCGAAAAGTCTTGACAAAGTTATTTATACCAACAACAAATAAAATAAATTAGTATTTCTATGAACAAAACCACTCAGACTCAAGAACATCTTTATTTCTCCTTTTCAAGGGATGAATGTCTCTGACTTAACACTTTTAAAACCAGACTTCTGTGAGCCATAGGAAAAAAAAAGAGAACTGGGCATGACTGAAAAATCCAAAAGATCTGACTCACTGGGAAGAAGCTGTGCATTAACACAACCTTCTGTTGTGTTGGTGAAAACAACACATAAGAGCTGCCTCTGTTTCCACCCTGGGATATCGAGACGGTGTGCAAGGAGCCCAGAACCAATAACTATGCACTGTTCAATTGCATATGGATAAAATAGTAATAAATATGTTTCTGTGAACTTTATTGGTGTTGGATTGGAATTAGGATGTCATTCATTTTGGATCTCTCAAAGGAAATCCCACCACCACCAATACACTTTCACACCTCTTTTAAAATTTATCATCATAGAGGTTTGTCTGGGTTTAACTGATTTGTTGAGTGTCACAGCTACTATATCAAAGGCAGGACTTATAAACTAGGTTTTTATGATTATAAACCTGTCTCATTACATACTATGCCAGCCTCTATATTCTCCAATGTATTGTTTTAAATTCCTTATACAATGGAATTGTATAATTCCTTATACAATGGAATTGTATAAATTCCTTATACAATGGAATTGTACAATAAGTGTTAGGCAACTAACATAAATATATTTCATGAAATATCATAGGCAAATTATAGTTTATTCTGAATTAAATTAAAAATATGCTAAGGTGAAAAACTTACATTTGTTGTTTAATTGGATAACAGTAACTTCCGATATACTCGTGTGTAATAATTATCTCTGCTTAATACAACCTGTTCAAATCTATGTAAATATGCATGGATTGTCCATGTTCTGAATGGAACTTTCCATAATTAATATTCTAAGATGATAGATATATTTCAGAGAGACATGAAAAGCAATGGTTTTGTTCAAAGTGATCCAGGTACTGAACCAATTTGAGAAATAGAGGAACTTGAAGCAATATTCTAAGAAAATCCTGAATTAATTTTAGCATCAGGAAAACAGTGATGTATGGAAGGCTCACTGATAGTCTCCTATGACCACAGGACAATAGATAAAAGTTATGGTGGAAATGGATCCAAGTGGTTCTCTCAAACTTTTCCACCTCTTAACCTGTCTGTACAGAAAATCAAGAAAGCAATTTCTTCTTTGTTTGCAAAATATTTAAAAAGGATCCTTAAAAAGAATATTAAGCTATTCCCATGCCTTATGCTTCATTCTCATAGGACTTAATTATCAATGATTTTTGAATGGCTTTGTCTTAGATGTAGAGGTGGGATTTTGGAGAATTGTTTATGAAAAAATGTGTCCCTCCATTTGGCTCTTTTCCCTGCCTTTGAGGTTTCCACTCTGCCTTTAAAGCCATGGGGTGAAAGGTTCCATTAGGACTAATCCTTATGAGTATCAGCAAAGATGCAGAGTTCTGAGTGAAGAGAAACCTCACATGACATTTCAGGGTTGGAAAATATTGATACCGCATATTGGCTCTTTCCTTTTTTTAAAGACTTTTATTTTTTCCTTGATTACATGTAAACAAACATTTTTGACATGTTTTCTTCTTAAATTCTGAGTTTCAAATTCCCTCCTATTTCCCTCCCTTCTCTGACCTCCTCCTTGAGAAGGAAAGCAATTTGACATAAAATATGTATATACAGTCATGCAAAACATTTGTTTACTAGCCACTTGCAAGGAATACATGGACATACAAAAAAGAAAAACAAAATTTTAAAAAGTATGCTTCATTCCACACTCGATCTCCATCAGTTCTTTCTCTGGGGGTAGATAATATTTTTCATCATAATTCTGTCCAAATTGCCTTAACTCACAACATTACTGAGAATAGGTAAGTTATGAACAGTTGATTACCATTACATTACATAAAATCACTCCTGTCACTGTGTACAATGTTCTTCTGGTTCTTCTCATTTTACTATGCATCGGTTCAGGTAAGTTTACTCAGGTTTCTCTGAAAGTATCCTGCACAACAGTGTTCCATTGAAATCATATATGACAACGTCTTCAGCCATTCTCCAACTGATGGGCATCCCCTCAATTTCCAATTATTTGTCACCACAAAAAGAACTGTTATAATATTTTTTGTACATATACTTCCTTTGCCTTTTTCTTCAATCACTTTGGTTACAGTCCCAAAAGGGGAATTCTTGGGTCAAAGGGTATGCACAGTTTTATAACCCTTTGGGCACAGTTACAAATTGCTGTCCAAAATGGTTGGATTAAATCACAACTCTCCCAATAGTACATTAATGCCTTAATTTTTATGTATCTGCTCAAATAGTTGTCATTTTTCTTTTCTGTCATATTAGCTAATTTGATCACTGTGAAGTAGTACCTCAAACTTGCTTTAATTTCATTTTTTCTAAGCAATAGTGATTTAGAACGTTTTTACATATTATTATAGGTAGCTTTGATTTCTTTTTCTGAGAATCATTCATTTTTTTTTTACTATTTTTTGATTGGAAAAAGACATATTCATATAAATTTGACTAATTGCCCTATATATTTAAAAAAGATGAAACCCTTTACAAAGAAACTTGCTCTAAAATGTTTCCCCCTAAGTTTTCTTCTAATTTTGGTAGCATTCATTTTGGTTGTTGAAAATCTTTTAAAATTCTTGTAATTGGAATTATCCACTTTATATTCTCTATTGGTCTTTCTCTCTAGTTTGCTCATAAATTCTTTCCTTAACCATAAATATGACAGGTGACATATTCCCTGCTCCTCTATTTTGTTCATGGTGTCATCCTCTATGTCTAAATTCTGCACCCCTTTTTGACCATATTTCAGTACCTGATGTGAGTTCTTGGTCCATAACTAGTTTCTTTCCAGTTTTGCCAGCAATCTTTGTCAAACAGTTATTTCTTTTTCCAAAACTTCGAATCTTTGCGTGTATCAAATGCTAGATTATTAAAGTCATTTATACGTGTATTGTATATAATCTATTCCACTGATCTACCACTCAGTTTCTTATTGGCTGACTTTTGAATGAAAAACTGCAGATTCTCATATGGCTGTACCCTTCTGGCAGGATTGGCATTGTTCAGTTATTCAGTACTGTTTAACTCTTCATGATCCCATGGACAATATCACATCAAGGCCTTTTATCTTCCATTATCTCTTGTTTGATCATTGTTACATTGTTGCTGTTACTGTACACAATATTAGTCTAATCCTGCTCACTTTATAGCAGTTTATATATGTATATATAATTATGATGATTTCATATATACACACACACACACACACATATATATATATATATATATACACCCATATGTTTTATGAAATCATCCCCCTCATCTCTTCTTACACCATAATAGTAATCCACTGCATAGTACATGTAACAGCTTCTTCAGTCATTTCCCAGTTGATGGATTTCACCTCAATTTCTAATTTTTCTGTACCATGAAAAGAGTGACTATAAATAATTATTGTATAAGTACATCCTTTCCCCTTTCCTTTTTTCTCTTTAAGATATAAAACTAGTACAGATATTGCTGGTTCAAAGGATATGCAACATTTTATGGTCGTTTGGGCATACTTCCAAATTGCCCTTCAGAATGGCTGGAGTAGTTCCTAATTCTACGAACAATGCTTTAATATCCCTATTTTTCTACATCCCCTCTATCACTTGTTCTTTTCATTTTTTGTCATGGTATGGAGTATGATAGTTGTGAAGTTCCTTTTGGGTAGAGGGTCTTGACCAGCAAGACACTATGCCACTCTCAGGATGCAATGAATGAGGCGGGAGGCAGGATGTAAAGCAACTCCATTTATTAGCAGTGAAGCAGCATTATTTATATCACAGCCTCATGAATTATACCCTTCAGACAATCCCCTTAAAAGTCAAAGCTAATCCTTCAGTCCCTGCTCCACATTTGCCTCGTGTCCAGCTCATGATCATCCACTTCCCCTAAACTCCAGAAAGAAAACAAGGGCAGCAGTCATACCTCAGGCACCATTAGTTCCAGGCACCTTGGGTGTGGTCCTACAATGGCATCCGAGAGTTCCTAGTCCCCTTAAAATTCCCCCTTTTTGTTTTTGGTAAAGTGGGCTATCCACATAGCATGGCATACTTCGGTCAATGCATTGCTTATACTCTTTTTTTTTTAATTTATATATTTAATTTTTTACATTCATTTTCACAAATTTTTAGGTTCCAAATTTTCTCCCCTTTTATCCCCTCCCCCCACTCCAATACCCCAAGCAATCTAATTTTTCCTATCTCCAATCTACCCTCTCTTCTGTCATCCCTCCTTTCTCTTGTCTCCATCTTCTCTTTTCTCCTGTAGGGCCAGATGAATTTCTAATCCTCCTTAACTGTATGTCTTCTTTCCTAGTTGCAACAACAATACTAAACACTTGTTCCTAAAACTTTGAGTTCCAAATTCTCCCCATCCCTCCCTCCCCACCCATTCCTTTCGGGACGGCAGGCAATTCAATATAGGCCATATCTGTGTAATTTTGCAAATGACCTCCCTGATAGTCGTGTTCTGTAAGACTAACTGGATTACCATCCCTCCTAACCTGCCCCTCAATGTTTCTCTTCTGTCTTTTGATCCTGTCCCTCCCCAAGTGTTGACTTCAAATTGCTCCCCCCCTCCCTTTGCCCACCCTTCCATCATCCCCCCCCCTTGCAATATCTCCTTCTCCCCCACTTTCTTATACTGTAAGATAGGTTTTCATACCAAAATGAGTGTGCATTTCACTCCGTTTAGTCAAATGTGATGAGGTTAAACTTCTTGTTTTTTTGGTTTTTTTCCTCAGCTCTCCTCTTTTTCCCTCCACTAAGAAAAACTCCTACCTGCCTCTTAAAGGACATATAGTTACCCCCTTCCATTTCCCTCCCACTACATTTCTCTCTCACCATTTACCCTAATTTCTTTTAAGGTATGGTCCCATCCTATTCAGTTCAATCTGTGCTCTCTGTCTCTGTATGTGTGTGCATGTGTGTATGTGTGTGCGCTGGCATGTGTGTACATGTGTATGTGTGGTCCCACCAACTACCCAGATACTGAAAAGTTTTAAGAGTTAGAAATATTGTCTTTCCCTGTATGAATGTAAACAGTTCCCTTCTGGTAAGTCCCTTAAAACTTCTCTTTGCTGTTTACTTTTTCATGCTTCTTCTCATTCTTGTGTTTGAAAGTCAAATTTTCTTTTCAGCTCTGGTCTTTTCATCAAGAATGCTTGAAAGTCCTCTGTTTCATGGAAAGACCATATTTTCCCTTGAAGTATTATACTCAGTTTAGCTGGGTAGGTGATTCTTGGTTTGAGTCCTAGTTCCTTTGCCTTCTGGAATATCCTATTCCACGCCCTCCAATCCCTTAATGTAGAAGCTGCTAGATCTTGAGTTATCCTGATTGTATTTCCACAGTACTGGAATTGTTTCTTTCTAGCTGCTTGCAAGATTTTTTCCTTGAGCTGGGAGTTCTGGAATTTGGCCACAATGTTCCTAGGAGTTTCTCTTTTTGGATCTCTTTCAGGTGGTGATCGATGGATTCTTTCAATACTTATTTTGCCCTCTGGTTCTAGAATGTCAGGGCAGTTTTCCTTGATAATTTCATGGAAGATGATGTCTAGGCTCTTTTTTTGATCATGACTTTCAGGTAGTCCCATAATTTTTAAATTGTCTCTCCTGGATCTATTTTCCAGGTCAGTTGTTTTTCCCATGAGATATTTCACATTCTCTTCCATTTTTTCGTTCTTTTGGTTTTGTTTGGTGATTTCTTCGTTTCTCATAAAGTCATTAGACTCCATCTGTTCCATTCTAATTTTGAGAGAACTATTAAATTCAGTGAGCTTTTGAGCCTCTTTTTCCATTTGGCTCATTCTGCTTTTGAAAGCATTCTTCTCCTCATTGGCTTTTTGAACCTCTTTTGCCAATTGAGTGAGCCTATTTTTCAAGGTTTTAATTTCCTCAGCATTTTTTTGGGTCTCCTTTACTAAGGTATTGACCCGTTTTTCATGCTTTTCTTGCATCTCTGTCATTTCTCTTCCCAGTTTTTCCTCCACCTGTCTAACTTGCTTTTCAAAATCCTTTTTGAGCTCTTCTAAGGCCTGAGCCCACCCACCACCCCCCTGGGGTGTCTGGGGTACTGAGGCCCCACCCTCCACGTCTTTCCCTGATGGCAAGGATACATCCTCCTCATCAGATCCGAAGGTCGGGATCATTTGCATTTGTTGGAAAAAACTCTCTATAGTCTTATTTTTCTTCCCTTTTCTAGGCATTTTCCCAGCCAGTTACTTGACTTCTGAGATTCCTTTCCACCCCGACCTGGATCCGCCCAGCTAGTGCTTGGACTCTGAGATTCAAATGGGTTTTTCATGGCAAGCTTTGGTTCTGGCGCTGGGGTGGAGGCAGGGCCGCCTCCCAGGCTCAGTTCCCTCAGGGGCTTTATGCAGAGGTCTTCAGTAATAGAGTGGGGTGGGGGCAGGGCCGTCTCCCAGGCTGAGCTCCCTCAGGTTTTATGCAGAAACCTTCCGTAATGAAGATCCTGCCTGTTGCTGGGGGATTCCTGAGTCCCGGGCCGCTGCCGCCTCAGCCGCTGCCCACACCTCTGCCTCCGCCACTTCCTGCCCCTGTCTCTGCAGCCCCGCTTTCTCCCGAGGGGGCCCGAGTCACGGAGATGCTCCGCTCCCCTCCTCCAGCCCGGCCTTCTCTCTCACTGACCTGTAGCTTCTGTGGGCAGAGGGACTTTCCAGGCTGCCGGAGCTTCCGTCTCTGAAGCCTGCTCGGATCAGCTTCTATGGGGCCACGGCCAGGGCAGCGCTGGGGGTGGGGTCCGCTTTCTGGGGTGCGATGGACCCTGGGGACGGGTCTCCAGGGCTCCCTGGAATGGAAATCTCTTCCACTCCATTTCTGCACACCTTGTATTGACCCAGACGTTATGGGGGTCTCTTTTTACATTAATTCTATGGGCTTTGGTTTTGGAGCTCATAAACGTGCGTCCTTCTGCTCCACCATCTTAGCTCCACCCCCCTGCTTATAGTCTTAAAAAACATTTTTAAAATGAAGGGTAAAAGGCACAATAGTAATAAAAAAGCAAGAAAATCAAAAACAATGATAGAGAATATCTTTTCTGCCCAAGAGGTGGGCTTAAGATTTTTAAAGAAATCAATAATATCTTGAACTGTCTTATCAGGCATCAAATCAATTTTTGCAGCATCATTAATTTGGTTAGCTAGATGAAACAAATCATCAACAGTTAGAGTAAGGTTTGTGGAGAGGGAACCATTGAAATGGTTTTGGATCCTTTTCCAATCCCATTGCATGGAGTTATACTCTTTCTTAGTAACACATATTGTGGACCATCAATAATCACATTGCAAGCTCATCCAAAACTGAATCACATCAACCTCCTCTCCCACATCTAATAGGGCCTCTCATAATTGAGCAATAGCTTCATAGAATTCTTTATCAATTTGAAATTGTTTGCCAAAGCAAAAAGATACATTAAGCATTAACCAATGTAATATTTCTGCTTGAACTACTTCATTCTTAACGATAGAGACTTAACAGACATGGACAGGGAAAGGGAAGATACTATAAGACTTGTCAACATAGTAACTCCAACAACTATACATGAAATACATCTCTTTGCTCTTATCATACAAGCAATTCAGCATGAGCTATATAACTGAAAATACATGGAATGGATAAATGTTTGAAGAAATCTATGATATTTTCTGCAGTTATAGCAGGAGTTAAACCTTTGCTGCATCACACATAGCCCAAGCAAGCTTATATAAATCCTCAATTTCCAGAGTCAAATTCTGATTATCAATATCCCATGCAAATAGTTTTTTTATCCTTTGCCAATCATAATCTGACTCATTATACATGTTGTTAGGCACACATAGGAAGGTCCAGTGATAATGACATACCAATCGTTGAAGAAATTTCAACCTGTCCACC
Source organism: Bettongia penicillata ogilbyi (assembly GCA_023548195.1). NCBI lineage: Eukaryota > Metazoa > Chordata > Mammalia > Diprotodontia > Potoroidae > Bettongia > Bettongia penicillata. Next base: position 3,023,635 of record JAJHZJ010000335.1, read on the forward strand.
TCATCACCAACTGCTACAATAGCGGCTGAAACTCTAAAGACACATTTTGTGCCAACTCTTCCATAAAGTTAGCTTGTACCTTATCATTCTGTACTGTGGATACTGACATAGCCTTAATTATAATGAGGATGGATTCAATGAGATCAGCAAAGATATTTCTAAAATTACACAACTTATACATCTTTAAACCCTTGGTCCCTCCCCAATCTCTATCTTCTGCTCTAATTCCCAGAAAATGTGATCTGCTCTGGATCTATACCAACCCTTAGTTTTTACTAGCATAAGTACATATTTTGGTGATGTTATGATGAACACTGCATCGGAGGCTTTATAGAAACATTGAAGCTAAAGCATGTGATGTTATAAATGTGCTTCTTAGTCCCTTGTAAGGTACCATTAACACTTGTTACAATAATAACATCTTCCTTTCATCCCCACATAAACTCATATTGTCCTCCCAAACATACTTGAGCTGTATAAATGTGGTTAGCTAACACCCCATTTGTCCTGTTCTTTTCAATATAGGACATGGATCCTCCAATTGTCACAAAAATATTCCACGTCCCTGGCGTTGTTTTTCCATTGATCATTGTCCAGTGTTGTGTTGGAAATCCTTGCATCTTGGAACAATTCTTATCCTTCATAGTAATATTGTGCCAGAATTGCGATACATAACCTGATATATTCAATGTCTGTCCCTCATTAGTATCACAGTAAATGAAGTTCGGCCAATAATGTCCATGTATCATGGGTACAGTAATGGGGTGACATTCAAAAAAATTGAGAATATAAATGTCTGAATCTAGGATACACATAATTGATCAGTGAATAGTAAATGTCATTATGACCCAGTACATAGTCAGTTCAGTACATAGCTGGCAGTTGAGTTCTTTAGGTGTAGGTGACTACTACAGGAGGAAGGGAGATAGCGGGTGTTGCTACAGCTGGCTGTGTCCTTGAGGGAGAAACTTCCTGAGATAGTATTTTGAGGCTAGAGAGAAATATGACTTTTAAATGTAATTTTAGCATTAGGGCTCAAGTATATGCACCCAAACACCCCATCATTCCCCCCCTTTTTAAATAGATGAAACCCAAATCTTTTAGGGTAAGGGACAAAGGTCTCAGTTTCTGCAATTGCTTCCTGCTGAGAGTGGACATAGAGCTGTCCCTGCCTCACAGGGTCCCGATATTGGATAGATCTGTAACTAGTGTTATGCCAGGTCCAGAGGGTGATGAGTCATGCACAGTGGGTCATGTAAAGCCAGAACGGTCATCTTTAAATTGGAAGACACTAAACCTGAAGGAGACAAATCTGGCAAGGAGATTAAGTAAACAAAGGCCAAAAAATGACCAGAAGGGGTTAAACATGGTAGTTACATCATTTTACTGTATTATGAAAATACTTTCCCACACTTTCTTGATATACTTTCTCTGAGACTGGTACAAAAGTACCCAGAACAAGTATTTGAGAATTAGAGGCTCTTTGATGTCTCCCACTTGTCCCCAACCTTCTTAACTCCTTTCCATATTTTCAATCACACCTTCATTTATCTTTCCAAATCTCTTCAACCTATTATTTAGACTGCTATACTTTCCTTTATATTTCTACTAAAGAAAAGATAACTCACAAGTTATTAATTTGCACTAGCATAGCTGTATTTTCTTAAACAGAGATTTCTAATTTGAATCTCACAACTAAATAGATTTTCATCAATGTTTCAAGGGATTGTTTATCTTTTTTTGGATAATATTCATTCTGGAAGAAAAACTTTTATAAATTAAGTTATCAACAAGTTCAAACACTAATTTTAATTTTTGCTTAGGCCATGGAATGACCACAAATTCAGTTTAAAACAGCAAGATCTTTTCTGCTTTATACATCATTACATATTTATTTAGCAATACATTATCTTGAAAATGAATATTTAGCAGGCTTTACCCCCCTTTGCTTTGAAAAGCATTTTGTCTAAAAATATTTCTTTTTCTTTTAAAACAATTGAAAATTTATTCTGATGTTAAGAGACTCACTAAACTTTTATAAAGAAAATTAACTGAAACCTTTTAAAATGATAGTTCTCTTTTCACTTTGAAGCAAAAATAAATCTTTTAAAATTAAAATTCATAAAAATTGGTAGGTACCAAAATGTTCTTAAGTAACATGAATTCCCAAAGCATTAGAACAAACCAAGTTTTTAATTATTACAGAGTTCCTAGATATTACAAGTCAAAAATATGCTTTAGTCAAAAATATGCAATGTAATCTCACATCGGTAACAGTTAGAGACTGATTACAGAAAAACACTAGTGCTTTTAAAATTCTTTTAACAATGAGGACATTTTAAGGTAAGTCTTAAGTAGATCATACAAATTTATGAACATGTTCTAATTTCAGGTAGAAATGATATTAGTTTTCCCAGTAAGATTACCCAGAAGGGCTTACATATTTTGCTAGTCACTTGCTATTGATGGTAGAAATTTGCTATAGAAGAAAAAAAGTAGGGACATGTGATATGGCAAATATGACAGGATAAAACATCTATGACTCTATTTGAATTCAGATAGGAGTGAAATTTACCAATCCTTCAGTATCTGTTTTATAGCCAGACTCAGGAATAATCATGTGGGAAACATTTCTTTTTAAATGAATACAATGGGGAATCTGACCAGGAGGATCCCATCCTAGATTGAGTCCAGAAATGTCCCCTCGGTATTTCCTCCATGTACAAATTTCACCTGTTAACAGTGCAGGATCACATTTCCTCTGAATAACTTGTGGTAGTTCTCTCAGATACTGATTTAATGAAAGCAACTATACCCGAATTCAAACTTAAGTAAAAATATTTATGACACCAAATGCTTTTACCTTAAACAGCAAATTTCACTAATCACAACTTAAAGTCAAACACAGTTATTTGTATTCCCATGGAGTTGCAGTAAGTAATAAAGATTTACCAGGACTCACATACACAAGGGATTCCATTTAGCGCTTCCTTCTCAAATTTAAAATTTGTCCTGATTTAAAAGTAAATTGTTAAAAATCCTTTCTGTCTAATACAACTTTTATGCAACTCCCATTCATTTTTTATGAATTATATAAGCCAAACAAATTTCTTTCTTAGGACTGATGACCTTGTCCACATGAAAGGGGCCTTGGCAGTTTTACAAAATAAAAGAAATTTTATTCCATGCCTGCCAACCCTCAAACATACAGGAGGATTATTCTGAATGGGCAGAACCAGTCTAAATAAAATTTTTACTCAGTTTCTTTCTTTCCACACACAATGAGCCATTTACAATGTTAGGTTTTAGCATTAAAGAAGTAACTCTAAAAATTTAGTTAACAATCTTATTACAACTTTTATAAATGATAGCCAAGTTGTTTTAGCTGTAACTTCTTTAACAGGCAAAGGTGAAAATACCTGGTTTTCTAAATGGCAACTACAAACTATTATAAGATAAGGTTAGTAGGACTGATAAAATTTTAAATAACATAACTGGCTTTACAAATTTTTCCAATATCTTTTAGTTGCAACAAAATTCAGATTACAAGTTGCTTTCTCTAACACCATTTCTGGATTAAAGAGTAAAATAAAAATCTTAATTGTTCTAACTTTACTCAAGAAAATTTCATGTCTGTGTCCACTCCTTAACAATGTTTTTGAAAGAAAAAGTTGTGAAACTGCAGGTGGAAGTGAGGGAAACTCTGAAACAAAGTCCAGTGGTGCCTAGTCCCCTCCTTTCCACTTGGGAGTTCAAAGCTTTATCTCTGAGGTGTCTTTTTTATTTTCAGATTTATTCATTTTCCCAATTTGCCTTAGTGTCAAATAATACAACAAATTCTGACCTGTCTTAAACATCCAAATAGGAGTGACATGTTTCACTTAAAATATGACCAGAATAACTACCTTTCAGTTGTATCCCACTTTACAAAAACTTTTCTCTTTTAGGAGAGGGATGAGATAATTAAAATGCTAGTCAATCTGCCCTTCTGATATGAGGGGGAAAATTTCCCCTATTTCTTCTTGTCTTTCTCTCCACCTTCACAACCAGGCCAGGGTTGGAAGGTAGAAAGAGAGAGAATTTTACCAACAACTTTCCAATAATTTCCAAAACTTTTATGCTTTCCTTAAACTTCATATCCATGTTGTTCTTCTAGTGGGCTTTGATTAAAGTCCCTTTAAAATTTCACATATTATGGGGGAGGAGCCAAGATGGCAGAGTACAAAGATTCACATATGCTAGCTCTGAACCCACAGCCCATAAATTACCTGTAAAGAGGAAATCCCAACAAATTCTGGAGCAGTGGAAGTCACACAACAATGGAGTGGAGGCGATTTCTTCTGTTCCAGAGAGCCCTGAAAAACTGACACCAAAGGTCCATCATGCAGCAGACCCGGAGCAGAGCCCAGCCCTGCCTTGGCTGCATGGCACCAAGAGGAACAGATCCCAACAGGCTTCAGGGACAGAATCTCCAGTGGCCTCGAAAGTCCCTCCATCCATAGATACCCAAGGTCAGTGGGAGACTCTTTTTGGCTGGCAGAGAGGGGAGCAGCCTGTCTCCATAACTCAGGCCCCCTCAGGAGGCAGCAGCAGAGGCAGCAGAGGACAGGAGCTCCCAAAGCATACAGGAGCTCGGATCCATTATTGAAGATCTCCACACAAATCCCCTGACGGAACTGAGTCCTGTGAGGTGGCCCTGCCCCCACCTGAGTACCTGAATTTAATCTCACACTGAATAGCAGCCCCACCCCCGCCAAAAACCCTGAGGCTGGGAAGCAGCATTTTAATCTCAGACCCCAAGCACTAGCTGGGCAGATCTGGAGGTGAGGAGGGGGTGGAGAGGAATCTCAGAAGTCAAGTAAAGTTTCACATATTATTTCCCCGTATTTCTTATGTAAAACTGCATTTAGCAGTCATATAAACTAAATATTATAAGATTAGTTTCTCTCTTTCTCTCTCCCATAATCCTCCCTGATGCTGCAGCCATCAGAAAGAAGGGACAAGGAGGAGGGAAAGAGATATTCCAAATTCCAGCTACAATGGAGCCGGTCGTAATAACTAACAAACACACACACATACAGAACATGTAAATACAGAACACATATACAGACAATAAAAAAAAAAATCCAAAAACTGAAAGAAAAAAAATTGTCAGAAATTCTCTGCACAAATTACAACTTTGGCTTGCTATCACTGTGTTCCAAACATCTTTCATATGATTCAGATTTCCAACTAAGCAATCTCGTCCTTCAAAAATGGTTTAGCTATATTGCACCAATCGGTGGGTTATTACGCTGTCTGAGAAATGCAGTCTAGAAGAGACTGAATGTAAAGACTATCTGGTCCATAATTGATTAATTTCTTTGAGAATATAAAATCCAAAAGGGTTATCTTCTCTTATAGCTGCTCCTGGGTTATAGGGATGTGCGCTTTCTATTAATACCAATGCTAGCCTAGTTTCCAAAAGTATTCCTTCTCCTCTTTCTATGGCTTACCGAAGGACTTTTTGTACAGTCCCTTCAGGCTCTTGGATTTTTTCACAAACTTGTAATCTAGGCTTGTATAATGGAGGAGAAGTGGGAGGAGGAGACTCTGTTTTAAATTTTTGTGTGACACACTCCATCAGGTCTTCCTTCTCTTTTGTGCTAGAGGTTGCATCTACCTTTACTGTTTTTGTGGCCATTCCCAAATTGAAAATATTGTAACAGAAGAATCACTTGGTCTGACCTCTCTATAATACACACTCATTTGATTGCCTACTGTTTCCCACTTTTCTGGATTTATATCCCCTTCCTCCAGTTCCTTCATGCCTTTCACCACATGAATTACTTCACCCGTCTCTTTAAAATTCCTGGGCTCTATCCTATTGCTAAAGGGAAACTAATTTCGCTGAGCTCAAAGCAAAAGTGACCACATGTCCGTATCAGATATTTCTGTGACAGAAGCTGTCTGCCCTACAGTAAGACATTTTTTCTTACCTCACTGAAGGATACTTACCCCTTCAGGTTGCTCCTGCAGACTCATGAAGTAGAGTTGCTTTTTTTGTCCTCTTGTGATTGGCCTGGGTGCACTCCTCTGGATCTGTCATTCCTGGTCAGATGACAAGGAGCCTCGCAAGGTACGGGGGTCTTCTTCAGCCCCACATTGGGCTCCGTTTGTGAAGTTCCTTTTGGGTAGAGGGTCTTCACCAGCAAGACCCTATGCAGTTCTCAGGATGCAGTGAATGAGGTGGGAGACAGGATGTAAGGCAACTCCTTTTGTTAGCAGTGAAGCAGCATTATTTATAATCTCATAGCCTCATGAATTATATACCCTTCAGTCAACTCCCTTAAAGATCAAAGCTAATCCTCCAGTCCCTGCTCTGCATTTACCTCTGTCCAGCTCATGATCACCCACTTCCCCTAAACTCCAGGAAGAAAACAAAGGCAGGGGTCCTGCCTCAGGCACCATTCATTCCTGGCACTTTGGGTGCGGTCCTACAATGGCATCCAAGAGTTCCTAGCCCCCTTACCAGAGAGTTGTTAGGTAGTAACTTAGAATTGCTTTACTATGAATTTTTCTATCCAATGGTGTTTTAGGTCATTTTTAATGTGACTATTGATAGCTTTGATTTCTTCTCCTGAAAACTGTGTGTTCATATTTGTTGACCATTTATCAACTGGAGAATGGGTCTCATTTTTCACAAATTTTGGCCCAACTCTCTATATCTATGAGAAATGATCCCTTTATGTGAGAAATTTGCTGTAAAATTTCCCTCATTTCCTCCTTTCCTTCTAGTTTTGGTGGCATTCGTTTTGTTTCTGCAATAACTTTTTTAATTTGATATAATTGAAATCATCCATTTTATATCCTGTAATACTCTCTATCCCTTCGTTGGTCATAAGTTCTTCACTTATCCATAGATCTGACAGGTTAAAATTTCTATGAACCAATAAATATACTTATGGTATCACCCTTTATATCTAAAATATGTACATATATTAATCTTACCTTGATATATGATGAAATTTATTATTCTATGCCTAATTTCTGCTTGGCAGTTTTGCCAGCAATTATTTGCCAAATTTTAAGTTCTTGCCTCTCCCCCTTCCCAATTTGGATGTTTTAGTTCAGCAAACATTAGATTCCTGTAGTCATTTAGTGACCTATATTATCTGATCTATAGTATCAATCCATCATTCTACTTTATTATTTTTAGCCAATACCAGATTCTTTTCATGCTTACCATTTTGCAATATAGTTTGACATCTGAAATTATCAGGGCAACTTCTCTTCCTTTTTTTTCCCATTAATTCCCCTTATAACCTTGACCTTTTGTTCTTCTTGATTTTGTTATTTTTATTTCTATAAAATAATTTTGTTAGTTTGGTATGGCAAGAAATTATGTCAGGCAGAATTTTCATTTTTATCATACTGATTCAGCCTACCAATGAACAATGATTTTCTTCTCCAACTGTTAAGATTTGCCTTTATTTGTGTGAATAGTGTTCTGTAATTATTTCATACAGCCTCTGGATTCATCTTAGCAAGTAGACTTCCAGGAATTTTACGCTGTTTGCAGTTACTTTAAATGAAATTTATCTTTTTGTCTTTTCCTGATAGATTTTGTGGCTAATATAAAGAAATAAAGATAAAATAAATATAAAAATAAAATAAATAAATAAAGATGGTTTATGTGGGCTTATTTTTTTATCTCACTACTTTGGTAAAGTTGATTATTGCATTAATTAATTCTATAGAGTTCTCTAAGCATACCATCACTTCATTTTTAAAGAGTGGTTATTTTCTTTCCTCATTAGTTATTCTTATTCCTTTAATTTATTTTTTTTCTTTTCTTTTTGCTAAAGATCATATTTCTAGTACACTTTTTAAAAATAGGTGCTGATCATGGATATTTTTGCTTCATCCCTCAAGTTATGAAAACCTTTTAGTTTGTCCACATTACAGATAATGCTTACTTTTAGTATTAAATAAATAATAACATGTAATTTTAAGAGAGGCTCCATTAATTCCTATGCTTTCTAATATTTTTAGTTGAAATAGGCATTGTCTTTTGTCAAAAGCCTTTTCTGTATCTATTGATATAATCTTATGCTTTTTTTCTTTTTTATTGGCAAGGTCAATTGTGCTCATAATATCCATAATACTGAACCATCCCTGCATTTCTGGTGTATTCGAAGTCTAGCTAATTCTCTAGATGTTTTTGTGTAATCCATCCCATGATCATCAAAAATTGATATTTTTATATACTTTTTACCTGTTTTAAAGCTTTTACTTCTGTTGCCCAATCTTATTGTTGTTTGAGAACTACAAAATTTCCAAAATCATACAATAAAATATTAAATAGACATCCTTGCTTTATTTTGTATTTATTGGGAAAGTTTATTCCCCATCCCTAATTGAATAAAATGTTTTCCCTTGATTTTCTTGTTAAGTCATTTTAGTTGTGTCCCACTCTTTGTGACCCCATTTGGGCTTTTCTTGGCAAAAATAATGAAGTTGTTTGCTATTTCATTTTCCATCTCATTTTGCAGGTGAGGAATTGAGGAAAATAGGATTAAATGAGTTCCCAGGATCACACAACTAGTAAGTATCTAGGGCCTATTTTGAACTCAAGACCAGTTTTCTTGACTTCAGACCCTCATCACTTTATCCACTGCACCTATATATCATTTTATGAGAGGCTCCATTAATTCTGATGCACTTCTTTCAGTTAGACTATTTATAGCATTGAAAGAAGTTCTCACATCTATATTTTGTTGGCCTCACAAGTTAACACATTTTTGTAAACAAAGAGTTGTCAAAGTGCTTAATGTAGCCTACAATACTATAGATAGTGGTATTGAAAAAAACAATAAAATGTAATTAGGCAATATTAAAAAAAATAAAAATAAAATAGAGCTTAGACACTGTCACCTAATGGACTCATATGATATTCATCTATAATTTTCCTAAACTTTATCTTTCTCTAAAAGATGTACTAGAACTTCATTTATCCAATAAAAATGATCTAATAGGAAGCCTTTATTCACAATTTTTGAGAATGTGTGTAGTTTTGATAATAGTTATTCTCTAAGGGTTTGATAGAATTCTTCTATGAATCTATGCAGATTGGGAAGGCTTTTTGTTTCAAATGTATTTTTTATTGTTTTTGCACTTTTTTCAGTTTATTTTTGTTCCCACCCCCCCTTTGATAGTTACTTTACAACTACTTATATTTATTTTTCTGAGATTGGTTTGATACAGTCTCTACTTGATCATGCTTGTTTTTGTATTTTATGCTTTCTAAGTTATTCTTCTATTTGGCCTGAAATATCATTTTTTTAGCATTTAATTGTATGTTGTAAAGTCTGATACTTCTTTTAAAATAATTCTCAACATTTTGTGATTATCATTTTTCACTTGTTATTAAGTTTATTTCATTATCGTCCATCGTTCAAATTAGATTAGGTGAAGGTTTCTAAATTTTATGTATATTTTCCAAGAACAAGCTTTTGTTCTATCATCCCGGCCTTTTCTAACTAGTTTCTCCAATATTTTCTTCCATTCTTATTTTATTTTGTTTATTTTACTTTTATACTGTTCCAAAACCAAAAGCGGGGCATTGAAATATTAGGTCACTATGTTACTATTGTCAATTTCCTCATGTAAGTTTAGCTATTTTTTCCTTCTTAATTTAGATACCATGCATTTGAAGTATGTAAATTTATTATTAATATTGTTTTGTTTAATATAGTTGATTTCAGCAAAATGTAGCTGGTTTTGCACCTCTTTCTATGTCATGTTTTGTTTTATGTGATAGCATGATTCCAAATCAAGTTTTTTTATTGTGGTTTATTTTGAATTCACATTATGGAGAACAATTTTGTCTACACCTATATTTTTATGTTTTTGATTTTGGCGGCTTTTGATAATTACAATTGAAATAACATTTATGTAGAATTACTATGTACCAGGCACTATGCTAAGTGTTTTCTGACTTTATTGCATTTTATCCTCACAAGAATCTTGAGGAAATGGTTCTTTTATTAACCCCACTTTATAGATGTGGAAATTAAGACAAAAATGAGTTAAATGCCTTGCCCAGGGCCCCTCAACTATTAAGTATCTGAGGTCAAATTTGTACTCACATCTTTCTGACTCTAGGCCTGGCACTATATTCAGTGTGCCGCCTAGTTTTCCCTATGATAAGTAATGTTTAAAAATCAAATTAATTTTTTTGACTTTTCGTTTACATTAAGTTGTTTTATCTACTCATATTTGAAGCTGTAAGAGTTAACCTTAACTCCTCTATTTGTCTATTTTTTCTAATTAATATTTTATCTTTACCTTTTGTTTATAGACTTTTTTTTTTGCTTTTTCAATTAAATTCAGTCTACTTTAAGGTACCTATCATCCTTCTGTCTTTCTGTTCTGGTTTGTAGACCTTGTGTTTTGTTTCTATTTTGCTCCTGTGGTCTTTACTCAGAAATAACTCAATCCCATCTACATCACCTAATTATCCTACTTGATAGTCCTTTCACTATTGGCACCTGGCCCAACCCAGACTACTTACCACTGCTTAATCCCACTCAGATCCTTTCACTGCCCTTTTTGTATGTAAGCATCTATCTCATCCCCATTAAGCTGCAGATTCACCAGGAACCCTGCTGATTCTATTGGCTTTACAGTAAACTGTCCCTTGACTGGCAGAAGGATTGAGTGCTTTAATTCATTCCAGTCAATCTTACCCTGTACACAGATATTTTTGCATTCCCAGCACCTGCTGCAAAATGGTAATTTGCACAACCCGCCCCCACACACACACATACCTCAGAACTCACCTCCCCAACCTGTGAAAGGAAGGTGGGAGTAGCTAAGGGGTCTGGATCCCTGGGCACTCTGTAACCTTCCCAGAAATGTTAGAAGTATCATCCAAATTCAGCACATCCTACCCACCGAATCCTACTCAAACCCCTTCCCTGCTCCCCCTACAAATTCTGCAAACAGCATCTGCAACCGTGAGGAGAGTGAAAATGTGGATGGTCAGGGAGTAAGGGGTAAGAAGCTAGCCAGTCTCTGGACTTGGTAAACTAGCACTTTAAGTTCTAGTTTTAACATGTTAATGATGAGATGCTGATTCTCTGTGTAAAGTAGTTTGGAAATGCATTCAACAAAACTAACGTCACTTGATTGCTAATCGGTTTGTTTTAAGCTTCAGATTTGTGAGCTTTGGTATTGGTTATGTCAAACAACTTCTCATAACTTGCTTGGTATTAAAGTAGAAATGAGAGAAACTAAAGCCAGTGGAAACAATGCTTCCCTGCTAACTCTGTCACCATGATTTGTAACTGCCATTTAGAAAACTGGGCAATTTCACCTTAGCCTAGAGGTAAGAGGAAATTGTAGCTAAAACAATTTGGCTTTCACCTCTGAAAATTAAGATGTTTTGGTTATTTTTATGCTAAAACCTAAAACTGGTAATTAATTACTGTATGTGTGAAAAGGAGCGAAAGAGGGGAAAGCCTGTCCAGATTGATTCTGCCCATTCGAAGCAGTCCTCGGGATAGTCAAAAGGCACAGCCCACAGCCGTTCTAAGGGTAGATTGGGTGGATAGGAAGCCCCTTCGCTGGGGGTCCCTGTAGATTCTCCTGATTTTGTAAACTCGCCAAAGAACTTGTTTGGGTTATGGGATTCCTAATCAATTAACTTGGCTTCCTGAGAATTTGCAAACATGTAAAAATGATCTTTAACAATTGGTCTATAAACCAGGCAGGAGAAATTTAAATTTGAGATGTAAGTTCTGGTAAATTTTTTTCTAAGCTGTGATTAAATAAAACATTTAGAAAACTTTACCGACTCAGTTACCAATTTTCCCCAGGCCTGTTTTATGTCTGTTTCTATACCATCAATTCTTCTTTTATAAAATCTATTTCAACTTGTGTACTTTTGAATTATTTCTTCTTTATTATTCTTGTCCTTGGTTATTATATTTGTTTATTTTTCTTAATACCTATTGTTTTCAGTGAAATAAATTTTGGAATTGTCCCTTTGCCTCATGCAATTTATCTCCTCTTTCAGCTACATGTTTTTCAGTTCCTGGCTTCTTCCTTCAAGAAAGCTGAAAAGCAATCACCTCTTGACAGCCTTCATGCTCTCCACAGTTCCTATTACCTCCCCTCTATTACTTTACATGTAATGTGTGTGTGTGCAAATATACATGTAGATATACAGTTCTATGTATGTTCTTATTATTTTCCAGTTAGAATATGAGTTTCTTGAAGGAAGGTGATGTCTTTTTTTTGCTTCTTTTATTTGTATCCCTAGTGTTTAACCCAATTCTCGGCATTTACTAAATGCTTTATTAATGTTTATTGATTGATGGATTGATGTCAGATGACAGAATTAGTACAAAACAAAATGATTTTCTGAACTGATATATTGTTACAAAGTAGAAACACCTATTTCCCCCCATTAACTTTGACTATGTTTACCTGTGTACACAGTATAAATTGCTGATCATGGAGTTCGTAATTGGAGAAACACATGGGAATAGATTTGGCCAAGGCAATTTATAATAATTTATTTAGCATTTATGTGATTGTTTATCCTTCATTCTCCAAGAGGATTTGACATCCCAAGGATGTCTGGACTTCCCAATAGAGCTGTGCAGAGTCATTAGCCTCACTGTCTTCTCCAAAGTCATCAAAGTCCGGTAACCAGACAGAGGCCAAGACAATCCGTGATCCCTCAGGATGCAATGGGTGACCTAGGTCTTCCTAAATTAGGTCTTGCACAGGTCTCAGTTTGTCTAATGCCATGGCTATTCAATAAGTAAGGGTTAGGTAAGAAATGACACAAAAGGTAGCTGAATTTTCCATCACAGAGGTATTGATCTAGGAGGATGAGATCTTTGAAGTAGAATTTCTGGTGGGAACAGAAAAAAAGTGCTATTTAAACTTGTTCAATGCGATCAGAATTAAACAATGAACCACAGAGATTCAGGATGGGGCTATTATTGACTATTCAAAGAAAACTGGCACGATTAAGGTTTACAAGACATAGCCAAGTATCTCCATGTAAAACACAGTGTGCTTTTTAAGAGCCTGTTTTTCCAGAGTTAATAAATAGAAATATAATAAATAATAAGTTTAAATAATTATATTTATAATACATATATACAATGTATAAAATTATATTTATATTATATAATAATTGTTATATAGCATATATAACAATTTTATGTAAATCTTAAAAATAGATAATAAAATAAAAAAGAAATAAAAAATGAAAGCTGCACAGGGCAAAAAGCAAATTGTCTCAGTCTTTAAAAAAATAAGAACAATAAGATGGAAGGAGAAAGGGGAGTAAGAGGAGGAGAGGAAGGAAAATAAGAAATGAAGAAGATAAGGAAGAAGAAGAGAAAGGAGGAGGAGGAGAAGAGGAGAAAAAGGAGGAGAAGGATAACTTTTATTATGTTCAGTGCTTATTTTGCTCTCTACAAGTTGGGACACTTTTTTATGTTTCTCTGAATTCATCTTATCCTAATTGTGATCACTACTACCTAATCCTAGACAGAATTTAGCCGCTAACTGTAATCAGATGAACTTTTGGCCACAAGCTAGACTTATACCAACAGATTTACTAAAAACCCCTCTTGGGACCATTAAATCTGTTCTATTAAAAATAAGAGTTAAAATAGTTGAACTGCATTGGCATACCTTCCTAATAGGGCCGATTGCTAATCCTCAGAAGAGATAAGAGGTCAATGTATTACCCAGTCTCTACACTGAATGCAGTTCACATTAAATCTCCTATTACAGTGAGAAAAGAATTGAAAATGATAGGTTGTAAAGTTTCCTTGGTAGAACCATTTGCAGAAACAAGTGTCTCCAACCTTTAGCTTTGTTTTCCTTGTCTCTACTCCTGGTTGAAGAGTAATGTTAAAGGAAGGAATCTGCATGGAAAATATTAAAGGAATATCTCCCAGTTGAACTTGGGCAGTAGAGAAATACCATCTGAGGAGCTGCCTTCAAGAGGCAATGTCTAATTCAAGAACATTTAAGCTACTGCTGTTTCCATGAAACCTGTAAGCCTGATTTTAAAAACTTTTCTTTTCAGTTTTAAATACACATTTTGTATAATCAGAGTTAAACCTGGTTATTTTTCAAATCTTATGCATTGTGAGTATTTTTTCCTAAAATTTCTTGATGGGAAAGATATTGTTAGAAGGAGAGGCAGAGACACAGAAACACACAGAGACACAAATACACAGGCACAGAGAGAGAGACAGAGAGACATGGAGACCCACAGATAGAGATAGAGAGAGGAGGGGGGAGAGGGAGAAAGAGAAGATGTGAGTGTGGGCTATGGGACTGATAATTCTTTTTTGGTGTTCTGAAATATATTTAATCTTAAATCTCTGTCTCTGACTGTTCTAAATGTAGTAGTGAAGGTGCTGAACACATTGGGAGAGTGCATATCCAGTAGAAACTGGTGGACAAAATGAGATATTGAATCAAATGACCTAGGTTCAAATTTAGCCTCAGATACTTACCAGCTATGTAACCCTGGACAAGGCACTACCAGTGATTTAGTTGCTCCCTATCAAAGATGAGAGTTTTGGAGCTGATCATCTCTAAGGTCATTTCTACCTCAAAATCCTATAATTCCATCTCCCCAAAACATGATCCCAAAATTTTCAGTATATTCTATTCATTTATATTCTCTCCTTGAATATGATGTCTGTATGTGTGTGTCTCTGTGTGCGTGTCTGTCTGTGTGTGTGTGTGTTCAATTTCATCAACACGATTTTATGATGTCTGTGGTTACAGTTTCATATACCCATTGTTTGGAAGAAAAAACAATAAAAAGTCATTTACATTTTAAAAAGATACATTTGGAAAGAACTAATGATTTATAACAGTGCACAGTGAGTTATTCTCAAACTAATGCATTGTTTCAGGGATTTAACTAAGCAACTCCCTCATCCCCATCAAAAATGAAATAAATAGTCATCTGTCAGTATTTTTTATTACCAAGATGAGACTATCCACAAACTACAAGTGAAGTTTATATGAGCATCAGCATCTCTATTCTATTCTGTTCTGGACTAATATGTAAGTGTGTGAGAAACATTATAAGGTTTCAAAAGGATTCTCTGTACAATAACAGTATAAAGTAGGTGCTGTATAATGTTTCCTATTTTACAGATTAGGAAATAGAGGCTTGGGTACTTTAAATAACTTTTATAAGTTTAATCTCTGAATTTTATTGTAATCCTCATTTCATGATTCCAAGATCAGAAATCTATTATACTTCTAAAAAAATATTTTCCAATATAATCAACCTAACTAGAAAACATAGGGATCAAAGCAGAAATGGGGGAAACTCAAACCAAAAACAACAAAAAAAATACATCAAAAAAGTAGGTTTCCACTCCTTAGTCCAGCTGCACTAGAGAGATGGTGGTTTGTATACCAGCATTGTACTAAATGTTGTTTACCGTTATTAGTACTGAGTATTATTGAGGTCAATGGCTCTACTTCTGTGACTTTAGGCAAACTACCTAATCCTTCCAAATCTATTGTTTTGCTTGACAGATGATTGTGCTGGGTTACACCCATATTTTCTACCACATAAAATACTTATTGTCAAGACTTGATTTGTTAACTTCAATCCTTTTCTCATATTTAAGATATTATTGTTTATCAGCAAATGCAAAACCCATGGACACACATATTAATTTAATATACCTAATTATAAAAAGAAATTAGGAATGAAACTTAAATAGACCTTTAATAATCCCAAATGACTATTGATATTTATGTATGTATGTATATATGTATACATACAAATGTATATATGTATATGTGTATTCATATGAATGTATATATGTATATTCAACTCCCATGAATCTCCATGATATTGAATCTTGGGGGTGGCCTTGTGGCTAACTGTCACAGGTTCCCCACCCCTGATTGTAGACCCTGTGGATATTATCTTCCCTGATTTTGGCTAAGATGACTAAGGCTCAGATATCATGAGGTTTGTCCAGGATCACACAGTAATTAATAGCGCTAGAATTCAAATCTAGTTCTTACCTGACTCCAAATGACATACCAAAAACATTTCTTCATGCTCAGAGTGTATTTGTAGACTTTGGATACTGAAAAATACTTAGTGTCCTCATGGAGTGCTGAAGTTAGTCATTGGGATTTAGGTGTTTGCCTACATTATGAATAAATAGAACTAAGATTAGGTATGGATGGATCAAAGAGTTAGAACTAAAAAGGTACCTTAAGTAACATTAGTCCTACTCTTCTCATTTTATGGATGAGGAAACCGATGGACAGTGAGGACAAGTGACTTACTCTGGGTCATTCAGGTAGTAAGTGGATACACAAGGTAGGATTTGAACCCAGATCTTACTCAAAGTCCAGTGTTTTAGTGACTATATCATGCTGTCCTTAAGGGCCCATTTAGGCACCTGAATGTACATAAAATTGCTTACCTTAAAGAATCTAAGGGTTGGCAGTAAAGTCAGAGGTCATCCTGTCCAATGCCTAAAGGATCAAAAATCCTGTCTGCAACCTAACTGAGAAAGGGTCATCCGTGGTAGTGAGTGGGTATTTCACTATTCATAATGCAAGTCACTGCACTTTCATGTTGCTTTAATTATTAGGAAAGTCACCTTTATAAATCCAGATATACATCTTTGCAATTGCCATCTCTTGCTCCTTATTTTGTCTGTCAAGCAGACTATCTCTTACCCCAACCATATATTAACCGTTCAAGTAACTGAAGATGCACTATCCTCCCATCTTATTCCACACTACCAGATCCCACTTTCTCTTATTCACGTTGAAAAATGAATACTTTCAAGCAGTATTCATATGATATCATCTCTAACAGTTCTTCAACAGTCTTGCCATCCTCTTTGAACATCCTCCATTTTATCAATGTCCTCCCTACAATGTGGCATACAACCACATGTCTTCTTGTTGGGGAAAAATCAACCAGAATATTAGCTATCTAATTTTATAATTATGCTTCTCAATGAAGTCTAAGGGTGTGAGGTGTTTTGTTGCTGTATTTTGCCTATTGTTATATAATTTAAATCCCTTATATCTTTCACATATAAACAGTTGCTTACCAATGATGAGAGATGTTTGCTTTTCCATGTTCCTCTTCTCTCTCATCTGTCCTCTCTTCATAGACATCGGGGGTCCCTTGCATCATAGAGATTATTCTTCTGTAAATTGTAACAAATTCACAGGTAATTAGATGTGTTGTCAGAAAAATCACATCCAAGAAATTCAATGAAGCAAACTAAGGTCCAAATTCAGTAAATTTGGGGGCACAACACTTGAAATGGTTGAGGATTTTGGCATACTTGGGACACAACATGGACTGGAAATTTTCATTGATAATTAGCAACAGAGATAAAAAAGACTGGAAACCAAAGTAAATTTAGTGGCACAGCAACATCATCCCCCGAAATATGCTTATTATTGCAATGTTTATTTTTTGTTTTTAAAAATTTAAGGGAGGTGGGAGGAGAGTATGAGTATTGAAAAAGAAAATAAAGGAAAATGGGTCATTGAATGATTTCAGAATGAACAAAAGAGAACTGAAAGATGAAAAAGAAATACAGAAAAGCAGGAAGTCTTTGAAGGTTAAACACTGAATTAAGGAAAGAAATTTTTAAAATAATTAAATAAAGTTAAATGTTTGAATTACATACTCAAAAGGTAAAGTAAGCAGTATGTAATTTGGTTGGTTATTTTTATGTACAATCCTTTTCTGGTTCTTATTTGAATGTGGAAATTTTCATGTTATTTGGTGTTTGTTAAATGTGTAAACACAAATCAAACAATTTTGTGGTAATTAGATTTGGAGTTGCAAGGCATATTAGTGATTTTCTGGTTCAACTCTCTTGTAGAGAAGTAAAATGAGTATAAAAACAGTTGAGAAACCATCTCTAAGTCATAAAGTTAATAAACATTAAGACTTAAATTCAAGCTGAGGTTAACTGAATTCCAAACCAGTGCAGATTCTTATTTTCCTGGTTACCTCCTATACCTTTCTTTTTGATCTCTGATGACAGATATATGATCAATAAGTTTAAAATAATTCTGCTTATACTCATTGTAGGAAAATTTTTTCAAGAACTATAACTATCAGAAAATTTAGTGTTTTACCTGCATAGGTAGTATATTATTCTTCAATGGAGATTTTCAGAAAAAACAATTGCTTGCTCCTTATGAGATTCTATTTAGGATACAGATATTCTTGGTTTCTTAGAATTATCTTTAACAAATGATCTCCACAAGTTCAAGGTGGGGTGAACCTGGAAAGAAAACAGTCCATGTGAAAAACTAAAAAGATGTTAGGGTTATGGTGGACTTCAAATTTGATATGTGTCATCACTATGTAGGGCAACTGAGAAAGAAAAGCAATTTTGGTTTTAAGTATGGACACATGATCTAGAATTAGCAGGTCATTGCTTTAAGAAATTTATGGAGTCAAAGAACGATCTCATGGGGGAAAAAAAAGGCTGCACATGAAATAAGGTGAATACTATGATTATCTGCCACTGTCTCTGTCTGTGTGTCTGTGTCTGTGCCTGTCTCTGTCTCTCTGTCTCTCCCTCCTTCCCTCCCTCCCTCCAATTGTCTCTCTCTCTCTGTCTCTCTTTCTGTCTTCATCTCTCTGTCTATATCTTAGTCTCTCTCTCTCTCTGTCTCTCTCTCTGTCTCTGTCTCTCTGTCTCTGTCTCTCTGTCTCTCTCTCTGTCTCTCTGTCTCTGTCTCTCTCTCTGTCTCTCTGTCTCTGTCTCTCTCTCTCTCTCTCTCTGTCACAACCGAAGTGAAGTGACTTGCCCAGGATTACACAGTTATTCAGATCCTCCTGACTCCAGGGCTGATGCTCTATTTATTATATACCATCTAACTACACCAATACTGAGATTCTAGGAATAATCACATAGTGTTCAAGGAAAGCCTACTGACTTTCCTTTTAAATTATATGTTTAGGGAAGGCAAATATATAACTATTTTTTGTGTTTTAAATGTTAATCCATCAAATACTATCTTGCTGCTTTGTATGCTAGTAAAAGCAACCAAAATTTTATGCTAAATAGAGCAGAAACTGGCCTTGTTTTTAGGAAGACATGAATTCAAGGCCTTCTTTTGATATACAAATGGAATGTGATCATAGGTAAACCATTTAAGATCTCAATATTCCCATACACTTCTCTCAAACCACAGGTTTCAGATTGGGATGCCAATCTTCACTGATGGAGAGTTTTTTATCAACATAAATTTCCCATTGTGTTGACATCAGATATTTAAACAAAGTCACATGGTACATTTACATTAGACAGTTGGTCATTCAGTTGAGATTTTCCCCCATTTTTGAAACAAATGCACACAGTCTTTGAACTTGACATCCCCCCCTGCAAACCAGTTTCACCATGTGTTTTGACTCTGTGATTACATAACCTTTATTCCTTTCTTTGACAGTGCTTCCTATTCAAGTTGCACAGAACTGACTCTCTAATACTCTCTAATACCTTCAATGAACATCTATAATGCATTGCTATCTTAAAGAATGAAAAAAGTGGACATATTTTCTTTATGTAGAGAACAAAAAAACCCACTTTTAACTTACATGTAGATTGGACTAGATGGTGTCTAGCATTTTTACTAGCTCCCAGATTGTGTGACTGAAGTTTCATTCTCCTCTTTGGTGTCATAATGAAGTGACTTAGGCAAAATCATAAGTCTTTTCTTTTTTGAGTAACTCCCCATCCTCACCCTTTTTTCAGATCCAAGGAGAGAACATATAGACCTAGAAACTGAAAAAGAACACCCAGAAGAAACAAGTCATCCAGATGGTTTGAATTTTATAAATGTTTATCACTTATATTATTGACTGTTCCTTCCACTTGATAAATAAACTCTATCTTCTATCTATCTATGTTTACTAAGGAAGAAATTTCATGGCCTGAAATTATTGGATTTTTAAATTTAACATATCAGAAAGCATAATGTAATATGTAATAATGAACTAATGTAATAGCTGTTCTGCCTCAGTTTATGTTTGACAAAACCTATCTTATAAATTTAGCCCATACCGTTTCTCAGGATCCTTAACCTCTCACTCATAATACAGAGTTGAGTCCACTTATATCATTTTTGTCCCTTTAGAGCTCTAAGATGTAGTCCTAAAAGTTAGGATGTTTCTTCTAATGCTACCAGTTCAAGTCCTCATTGCTGTGCATTTCACTTGCTATCAGTCACCAATTATCACTTGAATTAATGACAACTAATATATCATTAATATCTCTAACTTCATTGCTTAGTGTTACAACATCTTTTAGTAAATTGACCTCAACTAGCTTTTTTATAAACAAGATTATTTACTGAGAAAAAAAAATACTATGGATGTAGATTTGAAAAAAAAAATGGGAGAAAGGAACTAATAGATGCTTTGATGAAACTACACAGTGGTTTGAGTAACTTCAACATTCTGAAATCAAGACTATCCACTTAATGTCATTCCAGTAATGTTATATGGCTGCAATTCTTGAAACATCATGATCTCTAAATAATTCAAAGTGTAGGATACCAAAGAAAATAGACAGGCAAGTTCTAAGCATGAGAAGACTGAACCTTATTAGCAGTGAACACCTGAAAAAGAGAAGTAATAAGCTGAATATCATCTGAGAGTAGGTGGGCTGATCATGTAGTAATGGAAAAATGATTGATAAATTTCATGCACAACTGATATTTGGGCAATGTCGAATTCAAAACAGGGAACTATTTCCTAAGGTCCATTGATAGATATCAGTGGATCTGTGAAATTGATGGAAAATGACAACTTAATATCTATCAAACAGAGGCAGCTAGAGTGGGCAGTGGATAGAGTGCAGGGCCTGGAGTTGGAAAGACGAAAGTTGAAAATGAGCTTCAGCGACTTACTAGCTATGTGATCTCGCTTCAGTTTAAGTGAGGCAGAGCTGCACAAAGTCATAACCCTCTCTCTCTCCTCCAGAGCCATCTGGGTCCAGTGGAAAGACAGATCAGGGTGACTGGAGATGGGAGACCTTGACTTTTTTAAGCTAAGTCTTTTTCCCAGGTCTCAGTTTGTATGGTTATACCCATTCAGTGATTAAGGATAGGTAAGAAAAATGAGGCAAAAGAACGAATCTTTTACCTCCTCAAAAAAAAAAATAAATTTGGGAGGGGAAGATCCTGAAGTTTCTTCCCAGAACAGAAACAATTGCTATTTGCAATCACCCTGAACCATCAAAACCCAATGGATAGCAAACAGAGTCTTGGGCAGGGGCTTATTATGGGCCAAACTCATTCACTTGCAAGTAAAGATATGACCTTTCTGATGTGTTTGGTGTTCTTCAAACAAACAACAGCTGTGAGAACCAGACAGTTCACTTAAAGTCTATTCACCTGTTTTCTCAGCTGTTTAATAATAGCACATGTTGCCCAGGATTGTTGTGAAGATTAAATGAGATAAAATATCTAAAACACTTATTATGTGTTTTTGCAATACCTGGCATTAATAAATGCTTGTTTCCTTCCTTCCTCACTATACAATTGGCTTCGTTTGTAATCCTACGTATTTTTATAAACCTTTTGTTTTTGGTGGGATCCATAGAAAGCACCAGGACACCCAAGGTTTACATCACAAAAATATTTAGGAGCTCTTGATTTCCAGAAAGGTCCCAAGCACCTACAGTGTGGCAGGGAGAGTGCTTAGCCCTGTGCATTCACATAAAAGAGAAAAACAATAAACAAAAAACAATCACTTCTCTCAAGGAACTTGCCTATATAGAAACAAGGTAAAGGATAAACTGGAGAGAAAAAGAAATCTATGGCATTAAGTGTATATTTACTAGAGTGTAATCCATTGACATCTCCAACTCCATATGTATAAAACTTAGTGAATTTTATCTCTTCTCTACCAACCTATCCAACTTCTGAGCTATGCTATTTTGGGTGAAGGGAGGGGGAGAAATCCATCCTCCCAGAATCTTCACAATCTCTGAATTATCCTGAACACCTCAGTCTCTCCACAGAGTCAATGAGTCACCAGATGTTTCTTTTCATCTACCTCCATAATATTTTTAGTATCTAACCCATCGATGTACTATTGAGGTGCAGTGGATAAAGCAATGGGTCTGGTGTCAGGAAGCCCTGAATTCAAACCAGGCCTCAGACAATTAACTACTGGTGTGACTTAAGTCAAGTCCCTGTGCCTCTGTTTGCCTCAGTTTCTCATCTGTAAAATGGGGGATAATAATAGCACCAAGCTCTCAGTGTTGTTGTGAGGAGAAAATGAGATAATATTTGTAAAGTACTTAAAGTACTTAACACAATGCCTGGCATGGAGTAAGTCGATTGGTAAATGTTAGCTGCTATTATCATTATTATTACTATTTCTTACTGGGACTATAGCAACAGGTTGGGATCACTGGTATCATTGATGCAAGTCTGTCCTTTACCATATTGATCCTCCATACAAATGACAAAATGCAGGAATGATCATCTCGCTTTTCTCCTCTGTAAATTTCAGATGGGTCCACTGGTCTCTAGTCTCAACTATAAATCCCTCTACTTAATTTTTAGAGCTCTTTGCAACCTGGCCCTCAACCTAACTTTCCACACTTATTGTACATAACTATTAGGGAAATGAATATTATACTGTTATATTAGTAACCACTTATTCATTTGTGATCTATCCTTTTTCCTCCTATTTTTGTCAAGACACCATTTCCTGAAAAAGTCAAGTGGAAGGGCATGACTTCAGGAAGCGATGTGTTGTGATCACTCCTAGCCCTCAAAGCATCTGCTCAATTAGTTGAGCTGGCCCCACTCAAATGGGACCCTGGCCTTTGTTACTTTGTAAAAAGGACCCAGTGTGTATGGGCACTTTTCTTTGTCTCATTAAAATTTGGAGTGACCTCTTCTGCAAAAGAGAGAGAAAGCCCCTGACAATCTGCCTCAGATGGCTTGTGTTTTTCTGGTTAAGATTAATTTGTTGTTTTTCAGTCATGTCTGTTTCTTTGTGAGCCTTTCAGGATTTCTTAACAAAAAAATGAAACTGGTTTATCCTATCTTTCTCCATCTCATTTACAGATGAGGTACTGAGGCCAAGAGGGTGAAATGCCTTGCCCAGGATCACATAGATAGTTTAAACTCATGAAGGGGAATTTTCACGACTCTAGGCCAAACATTCTATCTACTGAGCCACTTAGCTTCCCAGGGAGTTAGCAATTGGAATTCCCCAGGAGTCAGAGAGGAGCAGGATGAATCACATCTGTGGAGCAGGGAGGCATCCCACTGCCTTCCCATCCTAAAGATGAGGAGAAGCTGAGAACTCCTGGCCCACATCCACATTAAAATATCCACCAATTAGGATTTCCAGAGAAGGTCCGAATGATATACTGTCAAACCAATCAGATGGAAGACACACATAGGCATACAAGATACCCTCGACTCTTGCTCTGTCTCTTTGGCACAAATGGACAAATTCCATACACCTGTCCTCTATCCCATGCCCTATTAATAAATGATATGATACTCAAAGAAATGAACTTTTAAGTTGTTGAGAATATTTGCCTTGGACAACTCCCAACATTATATTTAATATTCAACCTGTTTCCCAATTCTTTGTCCGTGTTTTACCCTTTGCTTAAAATGTATTCCCACAGCAACTTGGTCTTTTAGGGTCTTTATTCTTTAAAACCCTGCTCAAGTAAGGCCCCATAAGAAGACTTTCTAAAAACAAAACAAACAAACAAACAAAAAACAGCAACAACACACCTTGTTCAGTCGAGATGGATATCCCCTTATTTTTCAATTATTTGCCACCCCAAAAGTGCTTCTATAAATGTGTTTGTGCAAATGCTTCCTTTTGTTTTTGTTTTTGTTTTTTTTTTATCTCTTTGGGATATAGACAACGTTGTGGCATTAGTGGATTAAAGGTTATATACAGTTTTATAGCCCTCTGGGCATAATTTCAAATTGCTCTTCAGAATGGTTGAATCACCTCACAACTCCACCAAGAGGGCATTAATATTCCAATTTTCACATATATCTTTCAACATTTATCATTTTCTTTTTCTGTCATATTAGTCATTCTATGTGTGGTGGTACCTCACAGTTGTTTTAATTTGCATTTCTCTGATCAATAGGAATTTAGAGCATATTTTTCATATGGCTACAATATAATTTTAATTTTTTCATCTGAAAGCTGCCTATTCATATCTTTTGACCATTTATCATTTGAGGAATCACTTCTTAGAAATTTAAATCAGTTCTTAATAAATCGAAGAAATGATGCTTTCATCAGAGACACTTAATAGAACCTGCCCCCACCACTCAGCTTTCTGCTGTCCTTCTAATCTTGTTCATATTGATTTTGCTAGTGCAGAAACTTTTTCATTCATTATAATCAACAATATCCATTTTATATCTCATAATGCTTCCTATCCCTTATTTTGTCATTAATTATTTTCTTATCCGTAGATCTGACAGGTAAACTATTCTTTGTTCCCCTAATTTGTTTAAAGGATTAAGGTTTAAATTCAAACCTGAACTCAGATGCTTACTGGCTATGTGACCCTGGGCAAGTCACTTAACCTCTGGTATCATATTTCTTACTTGTAAAATGGGGATATTAACAGCACCAACCTTGCAGGACTGTTGTGAGAATCAAATGAAATTATCATTGTATATTGTGTGGCATAGTGATAGGCACAAATTCAGGGCTATATAAATGCTAGTTATGATGATGATGATGTTTATCCTTATCACAGTGCATGGCACTTAGGAGGCACTTATTACCTTCACTTTTCTTCCCTCCCCTCTACTTCCATCCCCTTTCCTGCCCTTGCATGCATTTCCCTTCCTTAGTTCAATAAACATAGATTAAATGCCTACTGTATATCTCAATATTAGTGAACTATGAAATGAGAGAAGGCTTCTTTTCTGTTTCTGGAATTATTTGAGATTAGTGGGTAATTGGATGATGAATGGATAGAGTGCTACGTCCTGGAGTCAGCAAAAACTGTGTTCAAATCTGGCCTCAGACACTTACTAGCTGTGTTAGTCTGGGCAAGTCACTTACCCCTGTTTTCCTCAGTTTCCTCTACTATAAAATGAGCTGAAGAAGGAAATGGCAACCATTTCCAGGATCTTTATCCAGAAAGACTGAAATGGGGTCATGAAGTATTGGACTTAACTGAAAAATGACTAAACAACAAGCGAGTAGAGCTTGATTGTGGTTTCTGATTGCTTACCAATGTTTGATTATCCAACCTGGCATCGAAGGTATTTGACAACGTTTCCACCCTACCTAACTGATGGGATCTCTTACTATCTGCCTCCTCCCGTGCTCTGATCTAATCAAGAGGTAGAGTGGAATAATGACGATTAGTCTTTGAACCCAGAGTCACAAGCACCTGGTCCAAATTTGGCCTTAGACGCTATCTTTATGTTCCTGAAGAAGACATTTACACATCTTTATTTCTCAGTTTCCACATCTTTCAAAAGAGGAACTGAGCTCTGTAGTGGCCAAGTTACCTCCAGGTGCAAATTTAAAATCTGATGGTTTCTCTCTTTTCTTTGTTATGTTTTTATGTGACTACACTTTGCTGACATTTAGATTCTGGAAATGTACCTTTACATCCATATTGTCTGGGGAATTTTTATAAATATTCTAAAGGCCAAGGAAAATAACTTTTCCTCCAGGAAGTCTTCCTGGCAAATATTGACCTCTTTCACTGTAAAACCTCACATAATATTTTATCGCAGCTTTTTTCAATTTATTTTATTTGTAATTTATGGAATAAAGCAACCATTTCCAAAACACAGTAACATAAAAAAGATGATTGTATGTGAAATTTCAAATCTACTGTGTGCAACTTGCTATTTCCTTTAAATGTAAAACAAAGTTATCATATACATTTTTATTTTCCCCTGCATGATAGTAGCCTTCTTTTGTCTTCTCCCACTAGACTCAAAGTCCTAGAACTTGAATTTTCTATGTACTTAAACAATTTTTTGTCTTAGTTGTGCTCTCTTACAATATATCATGTTGCAGTATGCTCTATTGCATTAATCAAAAATTGATTCCCTTCACATCTTAGAGTGAAAAATTGCCACTTAAAAGTAATCACCTTTATTGATTAATTGCCTTTATTGTTTCTAACCTGTGGAAGCCCTGGAACAAGCAGAAATAATTGTGCTGAATGTCTGTGTGATCTTTACCTCCATCTCTGTCTTAATGAGTAAATAGGAAAACTTTGAACTTGCCCTTAATTCCCTTTGAGCTCTATGTTGGAGACCTAAATCAGATTATAATAGTGAGAAGTTCAGAGATCCCCAGGAAGATAGTGATCAAGGCTATCAATTGTAAACATATTAAAGAAAGATAGATGAGATCTTAGCTGGATAAGAGAAAGTGTATTTTGACTATCAGGGTCATTGGCATAATTTTTACTCACAGAGAAAGCCAAGGTCCCAGAAACACTCTCACCAATAATCTTTTGAGAACCTTATCTCTTTCTGTCACTTCAGCATTTCAGGGGCTGCCTTCCAGCATAGTGATGGAATGCTCTAATAGGCAACTGTTAAAAATGTTAGCTTTTTAAATGTACAGTTGCAACACAGTGATGAGCAAACAGAAGATGCTTGAAAAATACACAATGAATTTTGAACAAATGAACGAATGAGAGGATACAGTTTCAATATATTCAAGAAATGAGTGGATGATCATCTGATCCAAGTTTCTAGACAACCCCTTACGATTCTGTGATCTTCTTTGTAGATAAAGCAACTCCCCATGCCCTCAGTTCCATTCTCTTTCAACAGTATAATGGAGAACAAAAATGATGACTGAATTCATCCTCTTGGGACTTACACAGAACCCAAAGATGCAGAACGTAATATTCACAGTATTTTTACTCATCTACTAGTAGCTTTGTTGGGTAATTTTCTTACTGTGGTCACTGTTACCACTAGCCAAGCTCTGAGCTGCTTCATGTACTTGTTCTTGTGTTTCTTGTCCATCATAGATGATCTTTGCTCTTCTTCCATGGCCCCCAAACTGATAGTTGACTCCCTCACTGAAAAAAAAAAAACATTTACTTCAAAGACTGCATGACCTAACTCTTTGCACAACATTTCTTTGGTCGTGCCAAGATCATCCTGCTAACACTCATGGCCTATGACTGGTATGTAACTATCTGCAAGCCTCTGCACTATATCATGATTATGAGCCAGAGGCTCTGTGTCCTTCTGGTGGGGGCAACCTGGGCTGGGGCCTCTCTCCATGCAATTATGCAACTTCTCTTCACAGTCTGGTTGCCTTTCTATGGTCCCAATATCATAGGTCACTTCATGTGTGACTTGAATTCTTTACTCAAATGAGTCTGCATAGATACCAATAATCTTGGCCTATTTGTTGCAGCAAATAGTAGTTTTGATGAGGTTTAGGGGTGCTGGGGACCCCAAAATACCAACAGTCTAGGTCCTGCTTGAATGAATTCAACTCAAGCCTTCTTAAAGTCAAAGAAAACACAGTTTATTAAAGATTCACCATCTTGGGTTGCCTCTTATTCACAAGTGGGCCAGATGGAATCTCAGCTAGACAGAATCTGAGCTGGATTGCATAGGAGCACCTGCTCAGAGGCAAGATGAAAGTAAATACAGAAAAGCCTATAGGAGGGATCTGGGATGTTGGTCTGGTAGTCCAGGGTGATGAGAGGAGGGGCTTAGGGTGGGTCTTGGGGAGAAGTCCACAGAAAGAATCCAAGCAGGGTCAAAGGCTGGAAACAGCTGAGGCAATCAGAAATATCAGACAATGGAGGGTTTGGGTGGAAAGCGGGTAGGGCAATCAAGAGGTAACAGATAATGGACACAGATCTGAATATGAAAAGCCAGGTTCAGTGGGGAGATTCAAGGAGTATTCAATCTGAGTATGAATTCAGGCCCAGTGAAGAAATTCAAGAGGAGCTTAAAGAGGCTCCCAGAGTCTGAACTCCATCATTCCTGAACCCTATCAGTTTTATTTGTCTGTTAAACTTTTTCCTTTTGATGACTTCCTATACTGTCATCCTTAATTCCTTGAAGGCTCACAGTCTTGAAGGGAGACACAAAGCTCTCTCAACTTGTATCTCTCACATCACTGCTGTTATCTTATTTTTTGTGCCATGCACATTTATGTATCTGAGGCCTGTGGTCATTCTGCCCATAGATAAAACTGTGACTATATTTTGTACTCTCATGGCCCCCTTGTTACATCCCCTGATCTACACCCTGAGAAATGTAGAGGTAAAAAATGCTGCGAGGAAGCTATGGAGCAAAAGTGTCTTCAAGTAAGAAATAGATTTCATTCAAGATGGTGGAGAAGAAAGACTCACGCATACTAGCTCTGAAACCACAGTCCATATATTTCCTGCAAGAAGAACTCCCCACAAATTCTGGATCACTTCAAAGCACGCAGAAACACAGTGGAAAAGATTTCTGTTCCAGAGAGCCCTGGAGAGCCGTCCCCAGGGTCCGTTGCACCACGTAAAGTGGAGCCCACCCCTGTGCTGCCCTGGCCCAGCGGCTCCAGAGGAGCAGATCCGGGTAGGCTTCAGGGACGGAATCTCCAGCATCTGGGAAGGTCCCTCCGCCCACAGAGGCTACAGGTCAGTGAGAGAGACATCTGGGCTAGCCAAGAGGGGAGTGGGATGTCTCCGTGGCTCGGGCCCCCTTGGGAGGAAGTGGCAGAGGCAGTGGCAGAGGCAGAAGCAGCCGAGGACTCCCCAAGCAGGCAGGCAGAAGTTAAGGGTCATTACTGAAAGTCTCTGCATAAACCCCCTGAGGGAACTGAGCCTGGGAGACGGCACTGCCCTCACCCGCCCCATTACTGAAGGTCTCCTTATAAAGGCCCTGAGGGAACTGAGCCTGGGAGGCGGCCCTGCCCCCACCTGAGCACCAGAACTTAAGCTCACATTGAATAGCAGCCACGCCTGCCGTGGAAAGCCCATTTGAATCACAGACCCCAAGCACTAGCTGGGTGGATCTAGGTGGGTGTGGACAGGAATCTCAGAAGTCAAGAAAATGGCTGGGAAAATGCCCAGAAAAGGGAAGAAAAATAAGACTATAGAAAGCTACTTTGATAGGGTACAGATGTTCCCGCCTTTCAATTCAGATGACGAGGAACTATTCTTATCAACAGGGAAAGACATGGAGGTCAGGGGCCTCTGTATCCCAGACATCCGAGGTGGATGTCCGGTGGGCTCAGGCTATGGAAGAGTTCAAAAACGATTTTGAAAATCAAGTTAGACAGGTGGAGGAAAAACTGGGAAGAGAAATGAGGGAGATGCAAGAAAAGCATGAAAAACAGGTCAATGCCTTGGTAAAGGAGACCCAAAAAAATGCTGAAGAAAATAACACCTTGAAAAATAGCCTAACTCAATTGACAAAAGAGGTTCAAAAAGCCAATGAGAGGAAGAATACTTTCAAAAGCAGAATTAGCCAAATGGAAAAAGAGGTTCAAAAGCTCACTGAAAATAATAGTTCTCTCAAAATTAGAATGGAACAGATGGAGTCTAATGACTTTCTGAGAAACCAA
Organism: Bettongia penicillata ogilbyi; assembly: GCA_023548195.1. Taxonomy (NCBI): domain Eukaryota; kingdom Metazoa; phylum Chordata; class Mammalia; order Diprotodontia; family Potoroidae; genus Bettongia; species Bettongia penicillata. Next base: position 3,053,267 of record JAJHZJ010000335.1, read on the forward strand.
GAAATCACCAAACGAAACCAAAAGACTGAAAAAATGGAAAAGAATGTGAAATATCTCATTGGAAAAACAACTGACCTGGAAAATAGATCCAGGAGAGACAATTTAAAAATTATGAGGCGCCCTGAAAGTCATGATCAAAAAAAGAGCCTAGACATCATCTTCCATGAAATTATCGAGGAAAACTGCCCTGATATTCTACAACCAGAGGGCAAAATAAGTATTGAAAGAATCCATTGATCACCACCTGAAAGAGATCCAAAAAGAGAAACTCCTAGGAACACTGTGGCCAAATTCCAGAATTCCCAGGTCAAGGAGAAAATATTGCAAGCAGCTAGAAAGAAACAATTCCAGTATTGTGGAAATAAAATCAGGATAACAAAAGATCTAGCAGCTTCTACATTAAGGGATCAAAGTTCATGGAATAGGATATTCCAGAAGTCAAAGGAACTAGGACTCAAACTAAGAATCACCTACCCAGCAAAACTGACTATAATACTTCAGGGGAAAATATGGTCATTCAATGAAACAGAGGACTTTCAAGCATTCTTGATGAAAAGACCAGAGCTGAAAAGAAAATTTGACTTTTAAACACAAGAATGAGAAGAAGCATGAAAAAGTAAACAGCAAAGAGAAGTCATAAGGGACTTACCAAAAGTGAACTGTTTACATTCCTACATGGAAAGACAATATTTGTAACTCTTAAAACTTTTCAGTATCTGGGTAGTTCGTGGGACCACACACACACATGTACATGCATGCACGCACACACACATACACACATGCACGCACATACAGAGACAGAGAGCACAGAGTGAATAGAATGGGATGGGACCATATCTTAAAAGAAATTAAGGTAAATGGTGAGAGAGAAATGTAGTGGGAGGATAGAGGGTGAAATGGAAGGGGGTAATTATATGTCATTTAAGAGGCAAGTAGGAGACTTTTTAGTGGAGGAAAAAACAGGAGAGCTGAGAAAAAAACAGGAAGTTTACCCTCATCACATTCGACTAAAGGAAGGAATAAAATGCACACTCATTTTGTTATGAAAACCTATCTTACAATACAGGAAAGTGGGGGAGAAGGAGATAAGCAAGGGGGAGGATGATGGAAGGGAGGGCAATGGGAGGAGGGAGCAATTTGAAATCAACACTCAGGGAGGGACAGGATCAAAAGACAGAACAGAAACAATGGGGGGCAGGACAGGATGGAGGGAAATACAGTTAGTCTTACACACACTACTATTATCGAAGTCATTTGCAAAACTACACAGATAGGGCCTATATTGAATTGCCTGCCTTCCCAATGGGAATGGGTGGGGAGGGAGGGATGGGGGAAATTTGGAACTCAAGTTTTAGGAACAGCTGTTTAGTATTGTTGTTGCTACTAGGAAATAAGACATACAGTTAATGAGGAATAGAAAGTCATCAGGCCCTACAGGAGAAAAGAGAAGATGGGGACAAGAGAAGGGAGGGATGATAGAAGAGAGGGCAGATTGGTGATAGGGAAAATTAGATTGCTTGGTGTATTGGGGTGGGGGAGGGGAGAAAAGGGGAGAAAATTTGGAATGCAAAATTTTGTGAAAATGAATGCGAAAAGTTAAATAAATAAATTTTTATTAAAATAAAATAAAATATGCCTAAAAAAAGAAAAAAGAAATAGATTTCATTGTGAGGGAATGACTTTTCTGAAATTTTTATGCAAAATGAGAAGCAAAGGGTTCAACTTTATGATTTAGGGTAAATATATCAGCTCTTATGTCTATACATTATTAAATTTTGAGACCACTTTCCTCACAATTAGACCATGAAGTTAATAGCAAAATGGTTTTTTCTCTCATTTTACAAATAAGGAAATAGAGGATCAGAGATTATAGCTGAACCTTAATTTCCCAAATTGTAAACCAAAGTTCTTTTACCATTTTTACAAATCATTCTGTTCATCTATAAAAGCGCAATATTGTTGATCTAATATTTTTGTTGTTTATGCAAAATTGCTTCCTGTGCTGCTTTTTGCATGAAACTGCTTCATCTGAAAGGGAGTTGTCTTTGAAGTGGACATTATTCCTCCCTGAGCACCTAGGTTGAGAAATATCCGTTAGGCTGCTGGGAATGGTTGGATAACCTGCCTAGGAACAGGCTTTTTTTGGGCCCCTGTTAAAACGTTATTCCCCCGTTGGGTTGTGAAATATCTGATGAATTGTTAACAGTCATTTTCTGTTTATTCCCTTTGCATGGCAACAAACTGTGCTCCCCTAATGTTAGACCCCTTTGCCAGGCAACTACTTTCTGCTGAGCACCCTCCCCCTTCCTGACAACTACTTTTTTTGAATGACAACCATTCTCTGATGGGGTCCCTCTCCTGGCACCTCTTCTGTTGGGGTCCTTTGCCTAACAGTACCCTGACAACCCCTTGTGTTTGGGGGCCCTTGCCTAACAACAATCCCCCTCCCAACTCTGTCAGAATTATGCTTGTTATGGAAACTGCAAGTCTGTACCAAGTAGCGCCAAAATGCTTAAAATGCACACACCCACCTCAGTTCGGGGCTGTCTCCTCTGGATTTTCCCATGAGGCAGCTGCCAGCTTGGCCAATAAGTGATGCTCTTGAAATTCCTAATTGATTCTTGCTTGTGAATTTCAGGGTCCATCCATTGCATGTTAAAGGGACGGTAGCAGACGGCCTGCATCCCCACACAGCTCGGTGACGTGGTGAAGAACGTGGTGAAGAAGAAAGACATGGGAGGCGGGAGAAGATAGACCAACTCCATTTATTGATCTAAGGGTCAGGGTATATATAGGCAGAAACTGCAAGTCTACATGACATTCTGCTCAGCTCCTGTCCTTTTGATTTGATTAGTCTTATTGTCTTAAAGAATGTTAGCCTAGAGGGCATCTATTTTACATATCCCTTGCTTTCTGTAATTCTCTTGTTTGTCTCATGGAGACCACAACATCCAGGGGGCATGGAGAGCCATTCTGGATGATAATGAGCACAGTCTCAAAGAACAGTTTCCCTGAAGGTCTATTCTGATCTTGTCAACCACACTCTATCATGGCCCTCAACAAGGGAAGTAATCCTCAATCTAGACTTATATGGCATGCATTTGTGCCAGCAAGGCATAAATTCCAATAAACAAGATGACACTGGATTACTCCCAGAAGTAGTGTGGTATGGGGAGAGAATGCTCACTCTACAGTAAGAATACCTTTGTTCCAAGCCTGCCTCAGAAACCTGGGCAAACTATTAATTTTTCTTGACATCACTTTCCTCATCCTAAGAAATGATGGAGTTAAAATAGGCCAATACATCAATTATTCAACAAAGTTTATTAACTACTTGCTATACTGGGAAGTTTTCTCCACACGGGAGACACAAAGAAAATGAAATTTAAAAAATCTGTCTATTATCAAACATTTTGCAATGGAGGAAGCAACTATCTACCATCTATCTATCATCTCTCTATCCATCTATCTATCTATCATCTATCTATCTAATCTATCTATGTTCATAAACAGAGACACATATATGCATTTGTATTTTCATAGGTATACATGTATATATATATATAGATAGATAGATAAATAGATATATACTATGTAAATATATGCATGTGCACACATATATGATATAAACAGAGTGAAGAGAAGGTAACTTTAAATTAGAAAGGAATGTATCAGCAGTCTGGCGGACCAGGAAAGTACCTATCAAAAAAGCAATGTTTGATTTATCTCTTGATGGAAGTCAACAAAACTAAGATATGAATATAAAGAGGTAGAGAATTCCAACTATATGAAACAGATAGTGTAAAGTCACAGAGTTGGGGAATTGGGCTTCATGGGTGAGGAAAAGAAGAAGCAGGAGACAGTAATTTTAACTTAAGATGAAATAGATAAAATACAGATCTAAAATGTATCTAACTCCCTTCCCATTCTATCATATACATATGCTTATACATGCATATATTTGCATATGTGTATATATATGCATATGTATACATGTGTGTATTCCAATGACCTCCTTGACATTTTAAATGTCTGTTTCTTTTGAGTACTCAGAATATTTTTTTTTACTTCATTGTCCTTTATAAGAGAATGCCAGAGTGTGTCAAGATAGACTTAAATTTTAAGGTATAGTTCATGAGACTAATTAAAAGTTTTCAAAAAAGAAATCTTCTGTGGTTTTGAACAGATTTTAAATAAATGTCATTAATTATTACTAGCAGGAACTTGGGGCACTGTGGGAAGGAGGGGAAAGGAAAGGTTTGGATAGGTTCCTAAAGAATTTCCTTCTCAGGTAAGTAGGGGTATAAGGGACAACTGAATTTAGTGTAAAGCCTTATATAAATTCATTGGTGGCCTAAGATAGCAATATTTCATGAGTAGGCTGGTATCTTGAAATGAAAATCTATGATTATAGGCATAGGTTGACATTTTTGCCTGCATTACCAGTTTTATAGCCAGAAAGTTTTATATTTGTAGTGAATTTATTTTGGCAATAGATGTGAAATTCAACTAGATCAAGATGTTTATAGAATACTTTTTATTCCAGGAAGCTTTGTAAGTACTAGAGATACAAAGAAAAACTCCACAAAACGGTGCCTGTCCTCAAGGAAATTGCATTTGAATGAGGGAGACAACTATATCTATCTATTGATTGATCTATCTCATCAGTCTGTATACCATATATACATCTGTATGCATACATACTTGCATGTGTATATGTGTGTGATATGTGTTAGTCTTCTTCATCCTCCTCTGTTGGGGGTCGGTCCTGACTGCCTGGGCGGAGAGGGGCTTCCCCACGAGTGGCCACCAGCCAACCAGGGGAGGACACGACCCGGGATTAGGGATCGTGCCTCCCTAGGATTGGTCTGGAGGGGCTTGCTCCAATGGGATGTAGGCCTCTCCCTCGGGGTGGATCAGGATGGATACCTAAAAATAGAAACCTATTTAAACAGTAGATGGCTACCCGGAACTAGAAACCTACTTAAACCAACGCCCTTAGCTGTTCGGGGGATTCCTCTGCACTTAATAAAATATATGCCTCCTGAAGAAGTGTCCGACTGAGTCCCTCGGCCGTATCCCCCGGGGAGGGAAATCCGGAGACGTCCGAAGCAGAAGCCCACTGAGAGAGTGTCACCTGAAGGACCCGGACCCGGGTCACTCCTCCTCTTTCCCTTCGATCCCACTTCTTCCCCTTCCAACTTCCCTACTTAGTCCAATGCCTCTCACATTGTAGCTCTTTAAGCAATGTTTATTGAATTGAATTCTAAAACTACTCTAATCTACTTTTATCCTCAACACTCAATTAAAGATGTCCTCTGGAAATCATTCAATTTGGTTATTACTTAATTACAAAATCCAATCACCTTTTCTGCATCCTCATCCTCCTTGAACTCTCAAAAGCATATGAGAGGATTTCTGGTCTTATCCTTCTTTATTCTCTCTCCTCTTTATGTTTTGATGACAGTGATCTCTCTTCCTTCTCCTCCTACCTGTGTGACTACTTCTCAGTCAACTTTGCTAGTCTTCAGCTATATCAGTCCCTTTAATCTTGGGTGTCCCCCAGTTCTGGGAAGTTAGGTGGTACAGAGGACTACCCTGGCCGGGAGTCAGGAAGACTTGTCTTTATGCTTTCAGATCCAGCCTCAGACAATTACTAGCTGTGTGACCCCAGGCAAGTCACTTAACTTCGTTGGCCTCAATTTGCTGGTCTATAAAGTGAGACGGAGAAGAAAATGTCAATCTACTCCAGTATCTTTTCCCAGAAAACCTCAAATGGGGACAAAAAAAATTGGAAACTGCTCAAAAATAACAATAACTGCCAATTCCTCCAAAGGAACACACCAATGCCCTCCCCACCTTCTTTTGTTTCTTTTCACTCAGTGCTGTCTTATTTGGTAATCTCATCAACTCCCACCAATTTAATTTCTTCTGAACAGCACTTTTTATCCCTTTCCTCAAACTTTACCTGATTCAAAACTCCCTGTGCAGTGTACTGTCAACCTCCTAGTCACCAAGGCTCCTCCAGGCATTATTCTTAACTCCCACTTTCATTGACCCCACATATCAAATCTAATGCCAAATCTTGTTCTTCCTAGTTACACATCTCTTATGGGGAGCTAGGTGGTACAGTGGATAGAGCACCAGTGCAGGAGTCAGGAGGACCTGTTTTCACATCTCACCTCAGACATCTGACACTAGCTGTATGATCTTGGGCAAGTCACTTAACCCCAATTGCCTCATCCTGGGTCATCTCCAGTCATCCTGATGAATATCTGGTCACTGGATCCAAATGGCTTTGGAGGAGAAGTGATGCTGCTGACCTGTACAGCCCTCCCTCATTCAAAAAAAGTAAGGTGCAAATCAGTCATCATTTCTCTGATGGCACGGTCTTCTTCGGCAACGAAGGAGGAACATATATCTCTGATAGTTTCTCTTATCTTTACTCATCACAACTCACCTAGGCACATTGTATAAAATTATTTTAAAATTTTTATTTTATTTTGATTAATGAAAACCTACATTTTCTCCCTAGTATCACAAAACTTAAAGCACCACATAAATGATAAATATTACTAGAATTATTATTACCCTTATAGACATCTGTATTACTGTCATCATTTTCATCATCATCATCACCACCATCATCATCATCATCCTTTGGAATCATGGCTGGGTGTGCGATGATCAAAAATCACAAGTCTTTCAGTGTCGTTTGCTTCACGGTGTTTTTGTTATACTTCTCTTAGCTTTGCTCACTTTAATCCATATGAATCCATAAAAATCTCCCCATGTTCCTGTGAAACCAACCCTTTTGTCGTTTATTATGATATCCATTATATTCTTATACCATTTAAGCATCTATTTTCTATTTTTTTGATAAAATTTTATTCTTTGAAATATATTTCTATCATGGATTAAAATTTAAGAAAATTCATAGATAAAGAATACAGAGAGAGGACATGCATATCAAAATGGATAGCATCAGGTAGAGACATGGAGGTTGGATTCAGGCAACGACAAAAACCAGTTTGCTCATGACCTAGAAGCAGGGTTTCTTTCTCTCACTTATGATTTCAAAGGGTAAAGATCTAATACAGAAGCCCCCCTTCATTTCCAGTTCTTTGCTATTTCAACAAGACATTGTGTATATACACATATGTGTATATATGCACACACACATATGTATATATCTTTTACATATGGATGCTTTTCTTCTTTTTTTGATGTCTTTAGCATACAGGCCTAGTAGTAGTGTAGCTCAGTTGCAAAGCAATTAAATCTCTTCGTCTCCCTAAACCAATTCCAATCCATCTTCCATTCAAGGGATGTTTCATAAGTGAAGTTCTGATCATTTTATTTTCTCCCCTAAAAGCCACAGTGTTGACCTCCCCCCCCCGCCCCCTTGGATCTAAGATATAAATAAATTTCTTTTCTGTTTAATTAATTTATTTACTTTTAGTTTTCATCACTCACTTCCATAAGACTTTGTGTTTTCTCCCTCTCCCTTCCCTCCCCCTTTCCCCTCCCCAAAACTGTGTGCAATCTGACATAGGCTCCACATATACATTCATATTAAAGATATCTTCACATTACTCATGATGCAAAGAAGAATTAGAACCAATGAAAGGAACCACAAGAAAGAACAAACAAAGGAGAGCAAATAGTATGCTTCAGGTCTTTCCTCTTTGTACAATTCATGTCTCCAATTTTATTTCATAATGGACTGCTTATTTATTCGTTGCCAGATGCTGCCCTTGTGTTCCAAAGCTTCCTCATGGCATTTTTGACTTCCTTGTTCCTCAGAGTATAAATTAAAGGGTTTAGCATAGGGGTGATGAGAGTATAGAATACAGCTACAGTTTTGTCAATGGGGAAGAAAGTCAGAGGGCGCATATACATGAAAATGCAAGGTACAAAAAATAGAACGACCACAGTGATGTGAGAGCCACAGGTAGACAGAGCTTTACGTCGCCCCTCTGCACTATGGGACTTCAGAGACAGCAAGATGACTGTGTAAGAAACAAGCAACATTAGGAAGTTCAGCATGCAGATGACCCCACTGTTGGCAGCAACCAGTAGAGCCAGGACATGGGTGTCTGTGCAGGCCAGTTTGAGCAATGGGTACAAGTCACACATGAAGTGATCCACAACATTAGGACCACAGAAAGGTAACTGGAAAGTAAAAAGAAGCTGGATCAGAGCATGAAGAAAGCCACCTGTCCAGGCCACAATAACAAGGAGGGTGCACAAACGGCGGTTCATGATGGCCATATAGTGCAGAGGCTTGCAGATGGCCACATACCTGTCATAGGCCATAACTGTAAGCAGAATGATTTCTGAACCCCCAAAGAAGTGTTCTGTAAAGAGCTGGGTCATACAGCCTTCATATGAAATAGTTTTGCTTGCAGACATAGAATGGATAATTATTTGAGGGGCTGTAACAGAGGAATAACAGGCATCTATAAAGGATAAGAAAGCAAGAAAAAAGTACATAGGGGAGCCCAGAGTTCGGCTTGAAATAATGGTCATCACAATAAGCATGTTACCCACCAGGGTTATAAGATAGATGATGAAAAAGATGACAAAAACAATTTTTTCCCAGTCAGGGTCTTGAGTGAGCCCAAAGAGAATAAATTTTGTAACATTCCTTTTATTCTCCATGTATTTATTCAGTGTCAAGATGAAGTAATGTATGAAATCTGCAAATATAAATGTCATTGTTATTATTTACTCTTTGAATTTCTTTCACAAAAGAAATGCCTGGGAGTCAAAATGATTTTGACAAATTCCATAAAGAATGACAGAATGATGTGATTTTCAAATTTTTTTCAAAATTTCTTCTTGTTTAATGGAGAGGGGGAGGATTCAATTTACTGTCTACTGGATTTGGAGTCAAATGGCAAGTGAAAGAGGAATCCTGCCTCTATCACTTACCATCTGGGCCAGGTTCTGGAAGTCATGTCTCCATTTTGGCCTCTGTTTGTTCATTGAAAATGAGAGAGCTACATTAGATAATCCCTGAAGATCCTTCAGGGATTCACACTTGTGAATGTGTCATCCTATGTGAGAATTCCAGAACCTTTAACTCCCAAACCAATGTACATTACATCATCTCATCCTACTTCATATTAAAATCAATTCTACCACTACACAGTCAAACAGTACCTGTGCTTTCTTTTCTTTTCTTTTTTCTTCATTCTTTACTATTAAAATGTGCTATATCAGAATCATTGTTTTCTAATTGGCTCTCCAAATGAGATTCCATCTTTTTTTTTTTCATTGTGCATGTGGCCCTTACTATCTTACAAAGTCTATTTGGTCACTAGTCAAGGGAAAATTGTTTTCAATCCAAAAGCAAAACATGAAAAAATTAAAGATACTCCCAACAGTGTTAATCTGTGCATAGTTCACCACTGTCTGACAGGGTCTCATATCATCAAGAGAGCAGGAGGAAAGGCTTTCACTCCCACATTCTGTTGGGTGGGTAACCAAACAGTGTTTCTTACAGCCTGCCCAACAGATCATGAATCCAACAAAAGGGCAGGATGAGTCACTAGATTTAATTTAAACAAATGTTCTATAGTATATGACAAGCACAGACCTAACTAATATTAAGCTCTTTTCCTTTTTCCTAATTACCATCTCTGGCATTTATAATATTTATTTTAAACTAAGTGTATATTTCCACAAAATCACTAACTTTTTCACATAACTCACAGGTAGCTTGGGGACCCAATATAATCTTCCAAATCTCAAGAATTTTATTTTAGTCTTTTTTAAAAGTAAAAAGTCTCTGTTTGCCTATCTGTAAAATGTTGATAACAATATTTAAACAATTTATCTCATAGAAACTCTATGAAGAAAGAACTTCTTAAGATCTGAAGTGTGATAGAATATGCATTAATTTTATTAAAATCTAGGATTAGAAGATGTCTTAACAATTTTTAGCCTCATTTTACATATAAGAAAATATGATGTCAGATGAAGATTACAGGGAGATTAGGTTGCAGAATTACTGTGAACTATGAAGTACACTGTATGGTCTCTGTCTTTGCCTCTGCCTTTGTTTTTCTGTCTGTTTGTCTGTCCGTCTCTAATCTCTCTCTCTCTCTCCCTCCCTCCCTCACCTCCCTCCCTTCCTCCCTCTCCACAAACACATTTTTTTTTGCCTAACAATTTTGGGAAAGATTTAGTGCACTATCTCAACCCATCCCTCAGAGCCAAAGATCTCCTGATCTGTACAATATAATGTAACTCATCATTTCATAGATGTAGAGCTTTAGGAATCATCTTGTTCAATATCAAGCAAAGTTAGTTACTGAGTCTCAGTGTCCCCATATTATGGTTAAGGTAATAGAGATAACAGTAGCACCTTCTTTAGCCATGTATTTTAAGAATCAAATACAGTATGAGGAGTAAAAACAGAGACTTTCTTGAGTTCTCCTCCAAATCTCCTCCAACCCAAAATATCTATAAAAATAACTCCAAACAAATCCTGGAGCTGAAGAATGAATAGAATGATTTTGTGAAGTGAAACCCCTATTGCACAGGGCTGGGAGTGGAACACAGTTCACTGTGGGCTATGCTGACAGAGATAGGGTCAAAAGCAGGATTCAAGGGGTCTGAGTCAATGGAAGCTGTGGTGGTCTTCAGACATCTCAGCCCCAAAGCACTGAGGACAACTTGGAAGGTCAGTGGAAAAAAACCTGTTAGACCTGTGTGAGAGAATAGTGTGGTCTGGCCCTAGGCCCAGGGTGGTGGAGTAGCCCATAGCAGCCTCAGCAACAGCAACACTGACTATTTCTGGAGCTCTAGGCCCACACATTGTGGGTGGATTGAGCGGCTGATGTTACACCCCTTAACTCCATTAGAAGCACAGAGATCAAAAATCAAATAATTGGCTGGGGAAATTAGCAAAAACTGTAAAAAAAAAAAAATCAGACAAGGAAGGTGAAAGCATAAAACCAGAAGAACACAAAGTAATGGACCTGCATTCCAAGCCTCCAAGAAACATATGAATTTTTTTTAAGTCATGTAAGAGTTCAAAAAGGATTTTGAAAATCAAAAAAGCAAAGTAGAGGAAAAATCAGGAAGAGAAATTAGAATGATGCGAGTTAGCTGGGGGTGGAGCAAAGATGGCTCAGTACAAACAGGGACCTGCTAGAGCCATCCCCTGAAATCCCTCAAAAACAGTAAAAAAGACTCTAAAATATTTCTAGAGCAGAAGCCCCAAAATGACAGGCTGAAGCAAATTTCCAGCCGAAGACAATCTGGAAGGTCGACAGGAAGTGTCTATGTTACACTGTGCTGGGAGTAAAGTGTAGTTTGTCATAGGTCACTCTGGTACAGCCAGAACTGAAGCAGGTCTTAGGGGACTGAATTGCTGGCACCTCTTGCGGTTTCCAGACTTTTCAACTCCAAAACTCCAAGTGAAAGCTTCAAAGGTCAGTGGGAAGTGTCTCTCACTTAGCTGAGAGGAAAGTGTGTTGCAATCTTAGTCGCAGCCCTGGCCCTAGCCCCTGTCCCAGTCCCAGGATGGTGGCAACCAATGCTGAGGAGGAGACAGCTTGTGGAGACCTCTACTTAACAAAGGTATCAAAAGTCAAGTAATTGACTGGGAAAACGAGCAAATGGGGGGAAAAGAAACAAACTACAGATGATTGCTTTCTCAATGAAAAGGTATTTTCTTCTGTCATTGGTGATGAGGAAGATAAAAATATATAACCCGAAGAAGATAGTAAAGTCAAAACTCCTGCATCCAAAGCCTCCAAAAATAGGAATTAGTCTCATGCCATGGAAAAGTTCAGAAAGGATTTTTAAAATCCAGCAAGACAAGTAGAGGAAAAATTGTGAAGAGAAATGAGAATGATGCAAGAAAATTATGAAAGAGGAGTCAATAGGTTGCTAAATGATACAAAATAAAATGCTGAGGAAAATGACAGCTTTAAAATTAGACTAACCCAAATGGCAAAAGAAATACAAAAAGCCAACAAAGAGAATAATGTTTTAAAAAACAGAGTTGGCCAAACGGAAAAAGAGGTCCAAAATCTCACTGAAGAAAATAATTCCTTAAAAAATTAGAGTGGAACAAATAGAAGCTAATGACGTTATGAGAAATCAAGAAATTATAAAACAAAATCAAAAGAATGAAAGAAATAGAAGACAATGTGAAGTATCTTATTTAAAAAACAATTGACCTCAAAAATGGATCCAGGAGAGAGAATTTCAAAACATTATTGGACTACCTGAAAAACTTGATTATAAAAAAGAGCCTAGAAATCATCTTTCAAGAAATGATCAAGGAAAACTCCCCTGATATTATAAAGCCAGAGGGTACAGCACAAATGGAAAGAATCCCGTGATCACTTCCTGAAACGGAGCCCAAAAAGAAAACTCCTATAATAATTGTAGCCAAATTCCAGAGTTCCCATGTCAAAGAGAAAATATTACAGGCAGCAAGGAATAAACAATTCAAGCAATTTAGAAATACAATCAGGAAAACAAAAGATCTAGCAGCAATTAAGTAAAAAAATCTGCCTTTCCCTAAAGGAAAATAGAATGGAAGGGGATAAGAGAAGGGGGGGCAGTGATAGAAGGGAAAGGGGTATTAGAGGAAAGGCTAATCAAAATACATACTTTCCTTGGGGTGAGGGAAAAGGAGATGGGGAGAAAATTTGAAATTCAAAATTTTGTGGAAGAGAATGTTGAAAACTGAAAATATTTTTTTTAAATAAGTCAACTGCTTGCTAAAGGGGACCCAAAAGTACTGAAGAAAATAACACTTTAAAAAGCAAACTGACCCAAATTTCAAAAGATGTCCAAAAAGTCAATGAGGAGAAGAAAGCCTTAAACGCCAAATGGGACAAATTGGAAAGGTGGTCCAACAGCTCACTGAATAAAATAATCCCTTAACAATTAGAATGAAACAAATGGAAGTTAATGCTTGAAGAGAAGTCAGTTAATTATAAAATAAAACCAAAAGAATGAAAACAAAGTGAAATATCTCATTGTAAAAACAACTGATGGATCCAGAAGGAACAATTTAAAAATTATTGGACTACCTGAAAACCATTATCAAGAAAGAACTCAGACATCATCTTTAAAGAAATTATCAAGGAAAACGGCCCTGATATTCTAGAACCAAAAGGTAAGGTAGATATTGAAAGAATACCCTAATGACCTTCTGAAAGAGATCTCCAAGGGAAGCCTCCTAGGAATGTTATAGGTAAATTGGGGCAGAGTCAAGATGGCGGAGTAGAAAGATGCACATTTATGAGCTCCGAACCCACAGCGCATAGAATTAAGGTAAAAAGAGATCCCTGTAAGTTCTGAATCACTGCAGGGGGTGCATAAACATAGTGGAAGAGATTTCCATTCCAGAGAGCCCTGGAGAGCCGTCCACAGAGTCCGTCGCGCCCCGGAAATTGGACCCCACCCCAGTGCTGCCCCAGAGAAGCTGACCGAGCAGGCTTCAGGGACGAAAGCTCCGGCAGCTGGGAAGGTCCCTCCGCCCACAGAAGCTACAGGTCAGTGAGAGAGACGCCTAGGCTAGAGGAGGGGAGCGGAGTGTCTCCATGACTCGGGCCCCCTCGGAAGGAAGCGGCAGTGGCAGAGGCGGGGGTGGCAGCAGAGGCAGCAGCTGTGGCAGCCCGAATCTTCGCCAGCAGCAGGCAGGATCTTCATTACTGAAGGTCTCTGCATAAACAACCTGAGGGAGCTGAGCCTGGGAGATGGCCCTGCCCCACCCCGCTCTATTACTGAAGGCCTCTGCATAAAGCCCCTGAAGGAACTGAGCCTGGGGGGCGCCCCCCCACCCGCCCCGTTCCTGAAAGCCTCTGCATAAAACCCCTGAGGAAGCCGGGCCTGGGAGGCGGCCCTGCCCCCACCCCAGCACCAGAACTAAAGCTCACATTCATTACCAGCTGGGCAGGCGGTGCAGAAAGCCCATTTGAATCTCAGACCCCAAGCACTAGCTGGGAGGATCTAGGCGGGGGTGGACAGGAATCTCAGAAGTCAAGTAACTGGCTGGAAAAATGCCTAGAAAAGGGAAGAAAAATAAGACTATAGAGAGTTTTTTCCAACAAATGCAAATGATCCCGACTTTCGGATCTGACGAGGAAATATTCTTCCCATCAGGAAAAGACATGGGGGGTGGGGCCTCAGTACCCCACACATCCCAGGGTGATGTCGGGTGGGCTCAGGCCTTGGAGGAGCTCAAAAAGGATTTTGAAAATCAAGTTAGACAGGTGGAGGAAAAACTGGGAAGAGAAATGAGAGAGATGCAAGAAAAGTATGAAAAATGGGTCAATACCTTGGTAAAGGAGACCCAAAAAAATGCTGAAGAAAATAACACCATGAAAAATAAGCTCACTCAATTGGCAAAAGAGGTTCAAAAAGCCAATGAGGAGAAGAATGCTTTCAAAAGCAGAATGAGCCAAATGGAAAAAGAGGTTCAAAAGCTCACTGAATTTAATAGTTCTCTCAAAATTAGAATGGAACAGATGGAGTCTAATGACTTTACGAGAAACCAAGAAATCACCAAACAAAACCAAAAGAATGAAAAAATGGAAGAGAATGTGAAATATCACATGGGAAAAACAACTGACCTGGAAAATAGATCCAGGAGAGACAATTTAAAAATTATGGGACTACCTGAAAGTCATGACCAAAAAAGAGCCTAGACATCATCTTCCATGAAATTATCAAGGAAAACTGCCCTGACATTCTAGAACCAGAGGGCAAAATAAGTATTGAAAGAATCCATCGATCACCACCTGAAAGAGATCCAAAAAGAGAAACTCCTAGGAACATTGTGGCCAAATTCCAGAACTCCCAGGTCAAGGAGAAAATCTTGGAAGCAGCTAGAAAGAAACAATTCTAGTACTGTGGAAATACAATCAGGATAACTCAAGATCTAGCAGCTTCTACATTAATGGATTGAAGGGCGTGGAATAGGATATTCCAGAAGTCAAAGGAACTAGGACTCAAACTAAGAATCACCTACCCAGCTAAACTGAGTTTAATACTTCAGGGGAAAATATGGTCTTTCAATGAAACAGAGGACTTTCAAGCATTCTTGATGAAAAGACCAGAGCTGAAAAGAAAATTTGACTTTCAAACACAAGAATGAGAAGAAGCATGAAAAAGGAAACAGCAAAGAGAAGTCTTAAGGGACTTACCAGAAGTGAACTGTTTACATTCCTACATGGAAAGACAATATTTGTAACTCTTAAAACTCTTCAGTATCTGGGTAGTTGGTGGGTCCACACACACACATGTACACGCATGCCAGCGCACACACATACACACATGCACACACATACAGAGACAGAGAGCACAGATTGAACTGAATAGGATGGGACCATATCTTAAAAGAAATTAAGGTAAATGGTGAGAGAGAAATGTAGTGGGAGGAAAGAGGGTGAAATGGAAGGGGGTAATTATATGACATTTAAGAGGCAAGTAGGAGACTTTTTAGTCGAGGGAAAAAGAGGAGAGCTGAGAAAAAAAAAAAACAGGAAGTTTACCCTCATCACATTTGACTAAAGGAAGGAATAAAATGCACACTCATTTTGGTATGAAAACCTATCTTTCAGTATAGGAAAGTGGGGGAGAAGGAGATAAGCAAGGGGGGGGATGATGGACGGGAGGGCAATGGGGGGGAGGGAGCAATCTGAAGTCAACACTCGGGGAGGGACAGGATCGAAAGACAGAAGAGAAACAATCAGGGACAGGTTATGATGGAGGGTAATTCAGTTAGTCTTACACAACACGACTATCAGAGAAGTCATTTGTAAAACTACACAGATATGGCCTATATTGAATTACCTGCCTTCCCAAAGGGAATGGGTGGGGAGGGAGGGATGGGGAGAATTTGGAACTCAAAGTTTTAGGAACAACTGTTTAGTATTGTTGTTGCTACTAGGAAAGAAGACATACGGTTAATGAGGAATAGAAAGTCATCTGGCCCTACAGGAGAAAAGAGAAGATGGAGACAAGGGAAGGGAGGGATGACAGAAGAGAGGGCATATTGGAGATAGGGAAAATTAGATTGCTTGGGGTATTGGGGTGGGGGGAAGGGATAAAAGGGGAAAAAAATTTGGAACCCAAAATTTTGTGAAAATGAATGTAAAAAGTTAAATAAATAAATTTTAAAAAAAGGAATATTATAGGTAAATTTCAGAGTTCCCAGGTGAAGGAGAAAATATTGCAGCCTAACAGAAAGAAACAATTCTAGTATTGTGGAAACACAATCAGGATAGCACAAGATCTAGCAGCTTCTATATTAAGGGATCAGATGTCTTGGAATATGATATTCAAGAGGTCAAAGGAGTTTTGATTAAAATTAATAATCACCTACCCAGCAAAATTGGGTATAATACATCAGGAGAAAAAATGGTCTCTTAATGAAATACAGGACTTTCAAGCATTCTTGATAAAAAGTCCAGAGCTGAATAGAAATTTTGATTTTAAAATACAAGAATCAAGAGAAGTATGAAAAAGTAAACAGTAAAGGAAAATCCTAAGACTTACTAAAGTTGAACTATTTACATTCATGCATGGAAAGATAATATTTGCAATCCTTAAAAGTTTTCTCAGTATTATAGTAGTTGGAGGGAACAATATGTACAGACGGAGGGCAGAGGGTGAGTTGAATATGAAGGGATGATATGTAAAAAACAAAAATTAAGAGATGTGAGAAGAATATATTTGGAGAAGGAGAAAGAGATAAATAGAACAGGATAAATTATCTCTCACATAAAAGAGGCAAGAAAAAGCTTTTCCAATGGAGGGGAAGAGGATGGAGATGACAGGGAATGAGTAACCTTACTCTCATTGGATTTGTCTTAGGTAAGGAATAAAATGCACAGTCAGTTGGACATGAATATCAGTTTTATACTACAGGAAAGTAGGGGGGAAAGAGGATAAGCAGTAGTTGAATAAAAGAAAGGAGGCCAATGAATAATTAGAAGCAAATATTTTTGAGGACAGGTGGAGTCAAAAGAGAGAACAGAATAATTGCGGAGCAGGATAGGACAGAGGGAAATATAGTCTTTCACAACAAGACTGTTATGAAAGTATTTCATGTGAGGACACATGTATAACTTCTATATAATTGCTTGCATTCTCAGTGGGGATGGGTGGTGAGGGAAGAAGGGAGGGAAGTTGAAACTCAAAGTTTTAGAAATGAATGGTAAACGTTATTTTTACATGCACCTGGAAAATGACATACAGGTAATGGGGTATAGAAATCTATCTTACCTTACGAGAAAATGGAAGGGAAGGGGACAAGATAAGGGGGATGTGGTAATTGAGGGAAGGGCAGATTGGGGAAAAAAGTAATGAGAATGGACTCTGACTTGGGGTGGGTGAAAGAGAGAGATGGGGAGGAAATTTGGAACTCAAAATTTTATGGAAATAAATGTTGGAAAATAAAAATAGATTAACTAGAAAAGATACAGTATGTGTATGTATACATATGTGTGTGTGTATGTGTGTGTGGACACATACATGCATGCTATCCTACAAACATAATATATATGCATACTTTTATACATATCCTTTCTAAGTAATTATGTAAATATCATCTATTATCATTATTTCATAGATTGAAAAAAAGATACAAAAACATTAAATGAGTTGACCAAGGTCACAAACGAATTGACTCTACATTGCCGGACTCAATATTTAGCTCTTCAGCAAACAAGCATACCTGACTCCTTTTCTTTCTTTCTTTTCTTTTTTTTTTTTTTTTTTTTGCTCTTCATATGTTTGGCGAACGTTTTTGGTAAATTTCTCTTTTACAGATCATATTTTGTAGGTGCCCACACTTTTATCAGTGCAGAAGTGAACCCCGGGAGCATGAATAAAATAGAAGCTCACAGTGACATTAACCTTTATGTTTCACAAAGTATTTCCATATATTATTTCACTTGGGCTTCATAAATCTGGAGTATATAAACTTAAGTCTATTTAGGAGAAATCGGGTACTGTTGCCAATCTAGGACCCCTGCCTTTATTTTCTAAGTTTCTAGATTGGATTTGTCAGTAACTGCAGGTATCATCATCATCATCATCATCATCATCATCATCATCATCATCATCATCATCATCATTACCACTGGTTTATAAAATGAGATAACAGAAAAAGTAAATAACTTGTCTATGTTCATGGAAGTGTAAGAATCAGAATTCTCTATACAAAGCTCTTCTGATTCAAAGTTCATCTTTCTTTCCATTACATTTCACCAACTCTACCTAGCTTCACACCTCCTATCCCAGATACCATACTAGTCCAAACTGAAAGTTCTAAAGTTCTCTGACTTTTCATTAAAGATGTTTGCTGTGAAAACAATTCACTTATTAACATCTCAGTGGCATGCCCATAGGAGGCAGCTAATAAATGATTGTTGGATTGGAGTGTTCAGCACCATCTTCTCTCTGTCATTTGGCCTCTACTATACCATACTGCCTCAGCTGGGGATACAGCTTGACAGGGACTGTCTTGCTGCAGTACACAAAGCGGTGTAATAAAAATAATAGCTGAGATTACTTTTCAAAAAAAACCATCTGCTTTCCTGTGAGTTAAGCAGTACTAGAGTTCAACCACAGTCTTATGAGTCTGGCAGTATGAATGTTATTATTCACATTTTACAGTTGAAGACACTGAGACTTTAAGAGGTGAGATTATTTGAACTAGCAGATAATAAATAGTAAGTCATGGTGGAAAAACAGGTCTTAGGATGCCAAACCCAGAGCTCTTTCCACTAGCCCACAATTAATTACATATGTCCCCCTTTTGGTTTGGCTCTAAAAGGGAGTAGAGTAGTATGGCTGGCAAGATTAAAGAGTGAGCAATAGGGTACCTGGAAAATTGCACCAGTCACCTGAGGCATAAGAGACAGATACATAAAATGCTTCTATTTAGTTCTGACCTCAGACAGTTCACACACAGATTAAGGATGACTGAGAAGTGGAAAAAGGCAGTAAACAAGGAGCAAAACTACTCTAGTTGAGATAACGTTTCGTGTTCTTTTCACTTTGAGCCCTGGCCACAGAAATAACAGGATTTTAGAGCAAGAGACTGCAAAATACCTAATGTGACTCTTCTTTTTACAGTTGAGGAAATAAACTCACAAACAGTAGCATTGACTTGTTAGGGTGGAAGTGTCAGAATGGGGATTTGAACTCATTTCTCAAGACTCCAATAAACATTGCACAGCAGAGGATGAGACAAATAAAAGGAGATTTTAAGGCCATCTCGTCCAATCCCTGCCCTTTTTTCCTGTCTGGTGCCCAAAGTCAGGTCAACACCAGAGGCAAAAGAACAGACAATTCCCTTCACACAAGCTCTTCAAGTCTTACTACTCCTCTATCCTCCCCCCAAAAAACCCTCATAAAATTCTTTTCCCTCCCCCATTTTCAGATAAATCTCAAATCCTAAGCCACCATAATATGTCACAATGTTCAAGGGGTCAGAGTAATTGAAATACTTACCACTGTGTGTGTCTGTATGTGTGTGACAGAGGCAGATAGACACAGAGACAGAGCTATAGAGAGAGATGGAGGAAGGAAAGAAGGAAGGAAGGAAGGAAGGAAGGAAGGAAGGAAGGAAGGAAGGAAGGAAGGAAGGAAGGAAGGAAGGAAGGAAGGAAGGAAGGAAGGAAGGAAGGAAGATGAAGATGTGAAAACAAGCCAGTAAATGAAAGGTTTTCGTACATTTGTAGAGGTCTCCATTTTCTTTCTCCTGAAATACTCTCAAGAGGGAAACTATAGATGGCCCAATAAAAAAGGGATATACTTCAGTAACAGCAATTAACATCTCCAGTTCAAATGACTTAAAAATTCGTCATTGTTAAGTGATTTCTTCTGGATTTGACTGTGAAACATGGGAGATACTGGCGCAGAAGTGCTCAGCATGGTGTGCCCACTAAAGAAAGACCACTGCTCTCTTCCAGCCAGGTAGAATTGAGACAGCACAAAATAAACACAAGATGCACAAATTTGGAAAACCCATCCCAAATATTCATACGGACTCTCTGTGCCCAACCTGGGGTAGAGCATTCCGAGCTCGTATTGGTCTGATCCGCCACAGTTGGACACACTGAAATTTCACTTTATCATAGTGATGTCATTTTGGTTCTCTTCAAAGACAAAGGACAACAACCAACCAATCAGATAGCACCACTACTCAGAACCCAGACCTCCTGATTCTCAGTACAGTGCACTGCCTCTACATCACTTAAAAAATGTCAAAGTCAAGGACTTTGAGGGAGGGGAGGGAGAAAGACAGACATTTCTAAACAAATATTTGAAAGAATTAAAAATAAACATAATGTGATTTGTCTGGATAGGGAAAAAAACCTTCAGTTTCTATTGATTAAACATTTCAAGGTGGGAAAGGAAGGGAACTGACAGATTAATTTTAAAGTACCTACTGCTGAGTAGAGGGAGTGGTCTAAATTAATCTGCTTCACCTAGTCATTCCTTGGCCCATTTCCAGGTATTGGCAGTTGTGGACTCAAGGACACATGGCTTAAAGTTTCTGAGATTTTGCTGCTTTGTATTCAGAGAGTTTGTCCTTTGTTCACCTCTGTGCCCAGATAAAGGGAAAGTTGTTGCTCTAGCACCAGAAGAGCCAATTTCCCTCTGACCATTCCTCCCTCCATCACTACAATGGCCCCCCACCCCCTGTACTGTATGATTATGTCAAATTTGTTCTCCAAGGACCCTGCATAGCCTCAATTGCTCTGAAGCTCTCATGGGGACAACTAACCTCCCCAGTCAGAAATATTTGCCAACTTCATAGCCCACATCATTTTATTTGACAATGTGGGGTGGCAGGGAATCTGGCCTTGGAATATCCCTAATATTCCATGTTGAGCCAAGTTTTAAACGACAAAAACAAAACTTCTGTTAAATGGTTGTGAAATTGTATAATGCCACCATATTGTTATTAAAGTTGTTTAAAAAATTGTTTTAATTGTTTTCAACCTTTAAAAAATGTTGAGTTGCAAATTCCACTCCTCTTGCCCCTCCACTGAGAAAGTAAGCAACATATGAAGTTTATATGTGAAATTGTGCAAAATATTTTCATATTAGTAATGCTGCATAAGAGTAAAAAAGACTATATATGTATAAATATATATATGTATAATCATATATGTGTATTGTTTTGTATAAGTGAACTGAGGTAAATTTATATATGCACACATTTATGCAAGGTGAAAATTTATTTGCACCCAGTTTCTCTGGAGATGGAGAGAATTTATTTATTTATTTATTTTTGCCATGAGTCTTGAAATTTTCTTGGATCATTATATTGATCAGATTACCTAAGGTTTCCATAGTTAATCAGTCATAGTTACAAAATTGCTTTACTGATCCAGTTCACTTCACTTTGCATATGTTCAGTGATCTTTCTGTGGTTTTTTGAAACCATCTCCCTTTGTCATTTCCTACAGCACAGTAATGTTCCATCATAATCATGTGGTACAACTTGTTCAGCCACTCCTCAACTGATGGAAATCTCAATTTCGAGTCCATCCACTCAAAAAAGTGGCTTTATAACTTTTTTTGTAAGTATAGGTCCTTTTCATTTTTTAAAATATCTTTTTTGTTTGCAGACTTAGTAATGTTATTGTTGAGTCAAAGTGTATGCAAGGTTTTACAACCCTTTGCTCATATTTCCAAATAGTTCTTCAGAATGTTTTGAATCCATTCACTACTGCACTAACAGGACTTTAGTGTCCCAACTTTCAAAAATCCCCTCCTATATTTGTCCTTTTCCTTTTCTGCCATATTAGCTAATCTGATATGTATGAAGTGTTATGTCATCTTTCTTTTAATTTTCATTTCTCTAACAATCCTAATTTAGAGTATTTTTATATGACTATAGATAGTTTTCATATCTTCATCTGAAAATTGCCTGTTCATATCCCTTGACCCTTTATCAATTGGTAAACAACTTGTATTCTTATAAATTTGACTCAGTTCTCTATTTTTTTTTGAAAAATAAAGCTTCTCTCAGAAAAAGTTCACTGTACTTTTTTCAAAGTTACTATTAATGTGCATTTCCCTTCATCCTATTTCCCCACTGTTTATCCTTCTCTCTCTTATGGATGGAGAATTTGTGGCCATATGTGGCCCTCTACTTCCTCAAATTCAGCCCTTTGTCTGAATCCAAACTTCACAGAACAAATGAAGTTCGGATTTTGTCGAAGGACTGCACTTGATGATCCGGAGGGCCAAATGTGACCTCAAGGTTGCACATTCTCAACCCCTGCACCCTTACAACCTGTCACTGCTAAACAGTGATTTGTTTCTGGTCAAGATGCTTCTTCCACTTCATTCTCTAAGACCCTTCCCCCTTCTAGGTAAGATGGGTTTCTAAACTCAGCTAAATATGTATATTATTCCCTCTTCTTACCCAATTTGATGAGAATAAGGTTGATGTCTTACCTGCCCCCTTCCACCATCATCCAGGCACTATAAAAACTCTCTCCTACTTCTTTTACATGGGGAAATTGATTGTATTTTACCAATCCCCTCCTCTTTTTCTCAATGTGCTACCATTTCTCACTCGTTAATCATATTTTTTTAATATCATCCCATCATAGTCAACTCATACTCCCAACTGTCTATATCAATTTTTCAAGTAATGTTAAAATTCTTTGAGTTACAATATTTTTCCTTTTTGAACTAATTCCAATAAGAGTAAATGTTCAAACATTAACCATCACCCCCTCAGTTTTCTGTACACAGTAAAAGTTCCTCCTTAAGTATCACTTTTAGGAGAGATTAATTTTCCTATTCTGCTTCTTCCTTTCATCCTTCTCCCAGTATATATCTTTTTGCTCATGCCTCCATTTATTTTTTAGAGATTATCCCAGCAAAATCAGGTCTCACTTATACCCCCTGTCCATGCCTAGTCTTAACTCTCCTAGTAATGAAAAAGTTCTCAGAAGTTTATACACATCATCTTCCAATATAAGGATGTAAAGATTTTAACTGTATTGTCTCATAATTTTTCTTTAATATTAACCTTTTGTTTTTGCTTTTCTTGACTTGTGTTTGACTGTCAAAATTTGTATTCACCTCTGATCTTTTAATCAGGAATTCCTAAAAATTCTCTATTTCTTAAATGTTTCATTTTGGGATCACTTTTAGGAAGTTATTAATAGATTTTTTAAAATTTCTATTTTACCCCCTGGATCTAAGAGAAAGGGGTAGTATTCCTTGATAAATTCTTAAAATATTATGTCTAATATTCTTTTTGATGATGGATTTCTAGTAGAACATTAATTTTTAAATGATCTCTCCTCAATCTGTTTTCTAAGTCAATTGTTTTTTTTTCTGTGAGATATTTTATATTTTCTTCTATTTTCATTCTTTTTAACTTTGTTTTATTCTGTCTTGATGTCTCTTGAATTCGCTAACTTCCAACGACATCATTTGAATTTCAAGGAATGTTTTTTCTTCCCTAAGTTTCTCTTTCATCATTTGGCCAGTTCTGGTTTTTAAGGAGTTATTTTCATTAGTATATTTTTGTATTTTTTTTCCAATTTGGTCAATCCTGTTTTAAGGTTTTATTTTCTTCATAAATTTCATGCCTCTTTTTACCAAACTGTTGTCTTTTATTAATTTTCTTTTTTTTTACTTTCATTTCTTTACAGAATTTTTTTCCTTTTCATTCTTCTTTAGTTTAAAAAATAAGCCTTAATCTCTTTTAGGAAATTTTGTTGGGCTTGTGATTAATTTCTCGTTTTTTGTTTTGTTTTATTTTTTCCTTTCAGGCTTGGCTTGTAGCTCTCCTCATATTGTTGTCTTCTTCTGATTTTGTGTCTTGGTCTCTCCTACCACTCTAATAACTTTTTATGGTGACTTTTTTTGTTGTAATTTGTTCATTTTCCATCCTATTTCTTATATTTGAACTTTATGGTTAATTTGGGCTCTGCCCACCTGGGGCTGGGGAGGCACTGTCACGAGCTTTAGGCTTTTTGTGTTGTTTTCTGAGCTTTTCTTAAGGTCTGCAATTTTTCAGTGCTTCCAAATTGGTGTGATCCAGAGAGATGTGTGGTCATTGCTCTCCTGTTCATTGATTTGTATATGTGTGGGGTGTGTGTGTGCACGTGTGTGGTGTGTGTATTTATGTGTGTGTATAATATGTGTGCATGTGTGTTTGTGTGTGTGTGTGTACACTTTAAGGTTTGGATAAATAATTTCATTTGATCCTTATAACAACCGTATTAGATAGATTTGTTATAATCCCCTTTTTATAGATGAGGAAACTGAAGCTTGAAAAGGTTAAAATATTTGCTTAGGGTCATACAGTTAGAAAGTCTTAGAAGTAAGATTCTAGCTGTTTTTGCTGATTCCTTGTGCAACAATTCACCTACAGGATCATATAGATTTCACATTAAATACCTAAATCTCCAAGGGTCAGAGTTACAGATTCAAAAGGGAAAAAAGGAGAACCTTTACTCTGTTGGAATTGGAAGAAATA
Source organism: Bettongia penicillata ogilbyi (assembly GCA_023548195.1). Taxonomy (NCBI): domain Eukaryota; kingdom Metazoa; phylum Chordata; class Mammalia; order Diprotodontia; family Potoroidae; genus Bettongia; species Bettongia penicillata. The sequence goes on from JAJHZJ010000335.1 coordinate 3,077,775, forward strand.
GACACACACAGACACATATGCATGCGTGTGTGTGTATGTGTGTTTAATTTGTATATGCACATATATACATATATTATATGTAATATATTTAAAGAAATTTGTAATATAATGTGAGCTTATGTGTATGCATTTTTCTAGCTACTGCCACCAAAGCAAGAAAGCAAAGAAATAAAAAAAAGTTTTCATCATGTGTCCATCTTATTTAGAGAGTTAGATTGTTCTGACTCTGTGATTATAGTATTGCTCAATCAGCAAGCATTTATTAAGCACTTTACATGTTCGAAATGCCTTCATCTGATTCTTTAAATAGGGCATAGATCTGACCTTGATGTGACCAATAAGTTCCATTGAACCTCACTACAATTGAAGGGGTACCAGTAAACTCATCTGCCCATTTTCTGTTACTGTCCATCCCATTACCTAATCATCCATGCCCTTTTTGGTATTTTTTGCTTCAGTTCTCTTGTACAAGTCATAGTTGGTAATAAGCAATAGTACATTTCCCCTTCACATTGCCATTGAGAATATCTCCAATTGTGATTTTCCCAAGTCTGTAATGTTCCGTGAATCTTGTCCTATGACAACACCAGGGCTACTATAGAATTAAAGTGATGGAATCTTAGTATAAAGCAGCATAGAACTAGTGAAATGTAAATACAGTTTTCCAGAAATAATAAAATGTACTCCCACTATTCAATTGTGAGTCCTTACTTTTCTACTTATATTGCTTACCCAAAACATATACAAGAAAAATAGATGGTACTTATAGGTCTTTAAATTTATACAGACGTATACAATGCATAAGTAGATAAATAGAGATACACAAACATACATATATTCATACATACACACACCCACACATGCACACACACCTATGGAATGGGGGGTATCTTTTTCTCTGACCTTTAAAAAATTTTACATATTATTTTGTTACAAGAGAAAACTCTAAAATTCGTGTTCCACAGAGGGAGAAGGTTTATCTGGAAATAGCTATTCCAGAAACACTTTTAAGGCAAGGGGCAGAGTAAAGATGGACCAGGAGAAGGACAAACCTGCTTTAGTTCCCCCACATAGACCATAAAATAACTTTAAAAAAATGACTTTAACAAATTCTAGAGCAACAGATGCCACAAAACAACAGAGTGAAAGAGATTTCCAGTCCAAGACAGCCTGGAAGGCAGACAGGAAAGGTCTATCACACTAGTACCAGAGTTGAGCACAGTCCAGCCTTGATGTCTCAGCACAGCAGGGACAGGACTAGAGCAGGCTTCAGGGCTCAGAATTTTAAATAGCAGCTGCACATCCCAGAATTCTCAACCCGCAAACTCCAAAGACAACTTCAAAAGTCAACGAGAAAGTGCTTTCACCTGAGTGAGAAGGGAACACTTGTGGGATCCTTTCCCATTTTTATGATCTCTTGGGGATACAGTCCTAGAAAGCATATTTCTGGGTCAATGAGTATGCATATTTTTATTCCCCTTTGGTCATGGTTCCAAATTACTCTCCAGAATGATTGAGTCAGCTCACAGTTCCACCAACAATGAATTAGTGTTCCAACTCTCCCACATCTTCTTCAACTTTTCTCATCTTCCTGTTCTGTCATGATTGCAATCTGATAGGTGTGATGTGGTACTCAGAGTTGTTTTGATTTGCATCTCTCTGATCAATAGTGATTTAGAGCATTTTTTCATGTGACTATAGATAGCTTTAATTTCTTCCTCTGAAAATTGTCCATTCATATAATGTGACCTTTTATCAATTGGTGAATTATTTCTATTCTTGCACATTTGATTCAGTTCTCTATATATTTTAGAAATGAAGCCTTTACCACAGTTAGTTTTGGGAAAAATTCTTTCCCAGTTGTCTGCCTCCCTCCTAGTCTTGGTTTTATTGGTTGGTTGTGCAAAAACTTTTCAATTTAATGTAATCAAAATTATCCATTTAGCACTTGATAAAGCTTTCTATCTCTTCTTTAGTCAAAAATTATTTCATTCTCCATAAATCTGATAAATATATTATGTCTTCCTCCACTAATTAGTTTATAATATCAATCTTTATATTTATTTATTTTTTGTATGGTGTCAGGCATTGGTCTATGCCCAGTTTCTTCCACACTGTTGCCCCGTTTTCCCCAGCAGTTAGGTCAAACAGCAAGTTCTTATCACAGAATCTGGGATCTTTGGGTTTATCACACAGTAGACTGATATACTTATTTACTAGTGTGTCTTGAGTACCTAAGTTATTCCACTGATCTACCCCTCTGTTTCTTAGCCAGCTCCAAGTGGTTTTGATAGTTCCTGTTTTACAATATAATTTGAGACCTGGTAGGGCCAGAGTACCTTTCCTAGACCTTTTTTTTCTTTAGTTCCTTTGATAATCTGGACTTTTTGTTCTTCCAGATGAATTTGGATATTATTTACTCTAGCTCTAGAAAATAATTATCTGATAGTTTGATAGGTGTGGCACTGAATAAGTAAATTAATTTAGGCAGAATTGTCATTTTGTGGCCTACACATGAGCTACTGAAGTTTTTCTGCTTACTTAGATCTGACTTTATTTATGTGAAAAGTATTTTGTGATTGTGTTCATATAGTCCCTGGGTCTTTTTGGCAGGTAGAATCAAAAATATTTTATAGTGCCTACTGTAGCTGTAAATGGAATTTGTCTTTCTATCTCTTGTTGTTGGGCTTTCATAGTAATATATAGAAATGCCGAAGATTTGTGTGGGTATATTTTGTAACTGACAACTTCCCAAAGTTGCTTACTCTTTCAGATGGTTTTGTGCTTGAGTCTCTGAGATTCTCTAAGTGTAAGGGTGTAGGGTGTGTTCAGGGAGGACCAGTAGCAGTACCTTTGCTGTGATTGCTGCCAAGTCCTTTTCAGGACTCTCTCACCTTTGGTGTACACCTGTTGCACCTAACTCTCACCTGTGGCTCCAAGAAGTTGCAACATGTTTAGCAGCCACAACCCGGTAAGCCATTTTGGCAAACGAGTCAAACCAGGTTGAGGGCAGCCAAGGGTTTTCAAACCCATTGGAGAGTTAGGGGGTGTCTACCCCAAGCATATGAAGACTTTATCTAGTGGAATGAGCAAATGAGAACAATATGTTCCAATGGTCATGAAGGCAGATGAAGCAGGCGATGTGGAGCACTTAGAGCTTGGTTAGACATCAAAGATGCCAAGGTTATCCACTGCATCCTGAGCCTTTGTCAGTCATCTTGATTCTGTCCTGCCACCTCAGTATTATGACTCTGGAGGAGAGAGAGAGGCTGAAGACTTTGTGCAACTCTGCCTCACTTAAATCCAGTTTATGCACAAATCAAAAGACATCACCCATACCATTTCACTACTATAATTCAACGTCCTGTGGCGATAAGCAAATGATGAAGCAGCAGATGCAGATACACTGGGAACTGTAGTCACAATCCTGCACACAGGCAGTCCAGACCATAGGGACATTTCCCACTGGAAGCAGCGTGAGACTCTGCTGTGCCCTGGGGGTCTGAGAAGCCTTTTAAGGATCGCACTGCTCAAGTCTTGGTGTAAAGAAGGAGTCTAGAAAAGATGCCCTAAACATTGTCTCTTACCCAACTCTGGCCTGATTACCACTGCAGGTGGGGAATCCCACTATGCAGTCAAAACATAAAAACACGTACGAAGACATCTGCAAAAATGATTCCACTCACCCTCACATGGATCATGTGTACACAAACAGACAACACAAAATTCAGTAGACCTGAAAGAAGAATCGCTCTTGTTGCAAGAGAACTCAACAGGTTTCGCACCCAAATAGTAGCCCCCAGTGAAACAAGGTTGGCAAATGAAGGCCGGTTTACTGAGATTGGAGCCGGATACCCCTTTTCCTGGAGTGGGTGCAGTTTTAAGGGAAACGCTGTGAAGCTGCTTTGGGTTTTGCAATCAAACCAGATTGATTAGACTGAATCGGCGAGCTGGAATGCCTGCCAAAAGGAGTGCACGACAGGCTCAGGACAACGTGATTGCCACTCACAGGAAAGCGTCATGCCACCATCTTCAGTGCCTGTGCTCCCACCATGACAAACCTTGATGAAGTGAAAGAACAACTTTATGAAGATCCTTATCGCCAACGTGTCAAAAAAGGACAAACTCATAATTCTGGGTGACTTTAATGCTGGAGTAGGCTCACACTACCAGACTTGGCAGGGAGTCCTATGGAAGAATGGAGCTGAAAACAGCAACAGCAATGGTCATTTACTGCTGAAGACTTGTGCATCACATGACCTTCTCATCACCAACACTGTTTTCAGCTTACCTAAACGCAATGAAACTTCATGGATGCACCCTTGCAGTAAACACTGGCATCTAATAGATCATGTGATTGTAAGGAGAAGAGACAGACAAGATGTGAGAGGGACAAAGTCAATGTGTGGTGCAGAGTGCTGGACTGATCACAGTCTTATCCTTTCCAAGCTAAATATTTGCTTTCATCAAAAGTGCTGACTCCAAGGCAAAATGACTACCAGAAGAATTAATGTCAACAAATTAGAGCTCCTCTCTGAGCATGGACAGTTTGCTGCTGGCTTGGAAGGAAAGTTGAGCCAACATACTGGCAAGAGTGGAGCAGAAAAGGAGAGGGCAGTGTTCAGAGATTTGGTGTAGAGCACTGCATTTACTCATCTGGGTCACAACACTCACAAACACCAAGATTAGTTTGATGAAAATGATAGGGAAATTCAGAAGCTGTTAAATGAAAAACGTGAACTCCACAGGATTTACCAGCAGCATAGTTTATCCACCTCTAAGAAGGTAGTATTTAAAAAGCAAGAATACAAACGAAGCTTAGAGAGATGCAGGATTCCTGGCTCAGTAAGAAGGAAGATGAAATTCAGTTTTATGTTGATAGTAACAGTCCAAAGTGCTTTTATGATACCTTGAGAGCTATTTATGGACCAAAAATCTATGGTGAAGCACAACTGCTCAGTGCTGATCGAGTCACATTGATTAGTGATAAAGATATGATCCTAGAGAGATGGACTGAACACTTCTATAGTGTTATCAACAGACCATCATCAATCAATGCTGAGGCCATTGACCATTTACCTCATGTTGAAGTCAATCCCTTCTTAGCTGAGCTTCCAACTGAAGAAGAGGTTTTGAGGGCCATTAGGCACCTTTCATGTGGCAAAGCACCTGGTGCTGATTCTATTCCAACTGAGATTTGCCAGGTAGGGGGACCATTGCTCATACAAAAGTTGACTGAAATTTTCCAGGCTATATAGCAAGAGGAGTTGCTTGAACCCTTCAGGGGTTCAAGGATACGTCCACTGTCCTCTATAAGGGTAAAGGGAATGGATTGTCCTGTAACAATCGCAGGGGGATCTCTCTCTTAGTCATTGCTGGCAAAATTCTTGCTAGAATCCTCCTTAATAGGCTGCTCCTTCAACTGGAAGATGGTCATATACCTGGAAGCCAGTGTGGCTAAAGAAAGGGCCGAGGAGCAGTTGATATGGTGTTTGCTGCCCGACAACTCTAGAAGAAATTCCAGGAGGAGAACAGAAGTCTGTACACAACGTTTTTACATCTCACCAAGGCCTTTGACACTGCTAGTCATGAGGGCTTGTGGAAAATTATGTCAAAATTTGGTTGCTTGAAGAAGTTCATCAATATTGTACCCGGGTTTTGGATAATGGACAAAACTCTCGTGCCTTCCCAGTCACCAGTGGAGTGAAACAGGGCTGTGTGCTTGCTCCCATGCTTTTTAGCATGATGTTTTCCACCATGTTGACAAACACTTTTAATGAGAATGAACACGACATCAGTGTCAACTATCATACTGATGGTAAGTTCTTCATTTTGAAAAGGCTAAAAGGCAAGACCAAAGTGCAGGGAGTGCTAGTGCATGATTTTCTGTTTGCAGATGATTGTGCACTCAGTACAGCCTCTGAAGTTGAGATACAACAAAGTATAGATCAATCGTCTGCTGCCTGTGCTAATTTTGGCCTAATAATACGAAGAAAACACAGGTGCTCCATCAGCCAACACCACGCCATCCATAGGCAGAGCCATCAATTACAATTGGAGAAGTTTTGAATGCTGTGGATAAGTTCACCTACTTTGGTAGTATACTTTCCAGTGGCGTACACACTGACAATGAGGTTGATGGACGCATTGCCAGAGATAGCTCAGCATTTGGGAAACTCCAAAGAAAAATTTGGGAGAGAAGAGATACTAGACTGACTACCAAATTGACGGTCTACGAAGCTGTTGTACTGATCTCATTGTTGTATGCCTGTGAAACATGGACAGTCTATCAGTGCCATGCCAGGAAACTGAATCATTTCCATTTGAACTGTCTTAGGAAGATTCTGAGGATCATCTGGCAGGATAAGGTACCAGACACTGAAGTCCTTGCTCGAGCTGAACTGCCAAGTATTCAAATTGTGCCTCAGAGAGCACAACTCTGATGGGCTGGTCACGTTATTCAAATGCCAAATGTACACTTGCCAAAAAGACTATTTTGTGGAGAACTTCCATGGGGCAGGCAATCACCTGTGGCCAGAAGAAATGATACAAGGACACTCTCAAAGTCTCTCTCAAGAACTTTGGATTTGACTGTGTAACATGGGAGACGCTGGCGCAGGACCGCTCAGCATAGTGTGCCCACATCAGAAAAGGTCCCATGCTTTTTGAGCAAAGAAGAATTGAGACAGCACAAAGTAAATGCAGGATGTGCAAATTTGGGATATCCACCCCAAATATTCATAAGAACTATCTGTGTCCAACCTGTGGTAGAGCTTTCTGAGCTCATCTTGGTCTGATAAGCCCACAGTCAGACACTCTGAAATTTCACTTTACAATGGTGGTATCATTTTGGTCCTCTTTGAAGACCGAAGGACAACAACCAACTACTTGATTCTCTGAGATTCTCTAAGTATATCATCATATCATCTGCAAAGAGTGATATCTTAGTTTCTTTTTTGCCTATTCTCCTTCCTTCGTTTTCTTTTTCTTCTCTTATTGCCACAGCCAATATTTCTAGTACCATATTGAATAATAGTGGTGATAATGGACATTCTTGTTTCACTTCTGCTCTTATTGGAATTGAATATAGCTTTTCTCCATTGCATATAATACATACTGAAGGCTTTAGGTAGATACTGCTTATTATTTTATGTAAAGTTCCATTTATTCCTATGCTCTCCAGTTTTCAATAAGAATGGATCCTGTATTTTGTCAAAAGCTTTTTCTACATCTATTGAGGTAATCATTTGGTTCCTTTTAGTTTTGTTGTTGATATGACCAAAAATGTTAATAATTTTCCTAATATTGAACCAGACCTATATTCATGGTATAAATCCTACCTGATCATAATGTAGTATTCTTGTGATAAGTTGCTGTATTCATTTTGCTAAAATTTTATTTAAAATTTTATACCTATATTCTTTCAAGAAATTCGTCTATGATTTTCTTTCTCTGTTTTGGGTATTCCTAGTTTAGGTGTCAGAACCGTATTTGCATCATAAAATGAATTTGGGAGGACTCTTTTGCCAATTTTTCCAAATAGTCTGTATAGTACTAGAGTTAACTGTTCTTTAAATGTTTGATATTATTCACTTTTAAAAATATTTGACTCTGGAGATGTTTTCCTAGGTAGTTCATTGATGGCTTATTCAGTTTCTTTTTCTGAGATGGGGTTTTCTAAGTATTCAGCTTCCTCTTCTGTTAATCTGAGCAATCTATATTTTTTTTAAATAATCATCCATTTCATTTAGATTGGCGATTTTATGGGCATACGTTTGGGTAAAGTAACTTCTAATTATTATTTTAGTTTCATCCTCATTGGAGGCACGTTTACCTTTCTCATTACTGATTTTGGTAATTTGATTTTCTTCTTCCTTTTTTATCCAAGTTGACCAAAGGTTTTTCAATTTTATTGGTTTTTCCATAAAATCAAATCCTAGTTTTCTTTATTAGTTCAGTAGTTTTCTTAATTTCAGTTTTATTAATCTCTACTTTGGTTTTCTGTATTTCTACTTTAGCATTTACTTAGGGATTTTCAATTTCTTCTTTTTTTGAGCTTTTTCGGCTGCATGCCCAATTACTTGATCTCCTCCTCTCTTTTATTCATGTAAGCATTCAAAGATATAAAACTTCCCCTAAGAACTTCTCTATTGTCATTCTCTTGAATAAAGTTTTTGGTTGTTTCTATGATTTTTTTGTTTAACCCACTCATTCTTTAGAATTAGATTATTTAGTTTCCAATTAATTTTTGTTTTAGGTTTCCATGGCCTTTGATTACATATAATTTTCATTGCATTATGATCTGAGAAGAATACATTGACTATTTCTGACTTTCTGCTCTGGATTGTGAGGTTTTTATGGTTTAGTACATGGCCAATTTTTGTATATGTCTCACATACCAAAGAGTAAAAGGTATATTCCTTTCAATACCCATTCAGTGTTCTCCAGAGAGCTACCATATATACTTTATCCAGAGTTCTATTCACCTCCTTAAGTACTTTCTTGTTTATTTTCAAGTGAGATTTATCAAGTTCAGAGAAGGGGATGTTGAGGTTCCCCACTAGTATAGTTTTCTCTCTGTTCCTTACTGTGATTCTTTTAACTTCCCTTCTAAAAATCTGGATGGCATGCCACTTGAAGCATATGTGTAGTTATGATATTGCTTCGTTCTCTGTGGTACCTTTCAGCAGGGTAGAGTTACCTTCCTTATCTCTTTTGATTAGATCTATCTCTGCTTTTGCTTTGTGTGAGATTAGGATTGCTACTTTTGCTTATTTTTTTTGCATCAGATAAAACACAGTATATTCTCCTCCAACCTTTTACCTTTACCCTGTGTGTATCACTCCATTCCATATGTGTTCCTTCTGTCTTTTAATATAGAAACTGCAAGATCTTGTGTGATTTTGACTGTAGTTCCTCAGTATTTGAATGGTTTCTTTCTGGTTGCCTGTAATATTTGCTTCTTCACTTGATAGTTCTCGAGTTTAGCAATGGTATTCCTTGGTGTTTCTAGTTTGGGAACTCTTTCTGGAGGTGAGCAGTAGATTCTTTCTATGACCATTTTACCTTCTGGATCCAGGACTTCTGGGCAGTTGTCCTTCATGATTTCTGGGACGATATTTTCCAGGTTATTTTTTCCTCAAGGCTTTCTGCTAGACCAGTAATTCTTAAATTTTCTCTCCTGGTTCTATTTTCCAGGTCAGTTGTTTTTCAATTAGATATTTTACATTTTCTTCTATGTTTTCATTCTTCAGATTCTGTTTGACTGATTCTCGATGTCTCATAAAGTACTTAGCTCCTGTTTGTCCAATTCTAATTTTTGTCATTTTGCTTTCTCCTGTTAACTTTTGCCTCTCCTTTTCCATCTGTACAGTTGCTCCTTTTAAGAAGTTGTTTTCAACAGTCGTTTTTTGTTCTTTTTTTCTCCATTGTCCAATTTTCCTTTCTAAGGAGCAGTTTTCTTCAGCGAATTCTTTTGTCATATTTGTAAAGTCATTGGTGGTTTTTTTCTTCTCTTTCTGTAATTTGGCTTTTAAAATCCTTCTTCAGTTCTTCCAAGAGTGCTCTTTGTCCTTGCAACCAATTCATATTCCCTTCTGAAATTTCAGATGGGAGTACAGTCTCAATGCTGAGCTCTTTGGTGTTTGTGTTTTGGTCCTTGTTCCCACAGAAAGATTCTATGGTCTTTTCTTTTCTACTTTGCTTCTTACTCATGGTAATGATGATGAACACCGTTTTCCTCGCTTTTAAAGTAGATATCTCCTTTAGGGCACAATGGGCTCTGTCCCACAGTTCTTTTTCCTTGAACCTGAGGCTTTGTGTGTTGTGGCCTCTGGTTCTTTCAGGTAGAAGTTGAAATGCTGCAATTTGCCTGGTGCTGAGCTACCTGATGTGGGGGAGCAGAGGCCAGGTGAAGTCTTTCTGGGTTTCCCTGGTGTTTTCCCAGATTTAGTTGAGTTAAGTGTGGGGGAGGAGTGGTATGGCTACAGCAGGCTTCCTCTGCTGAGCTAGAGCATACATAAGCTCAGCTGATGGTGATCCTGTCTGTGCTAGTGTCTTCGCAGTTCACCTGGGGTACTGAGGCAAGCCTAGGGTTCTGGTATTGGCAGTTGTGGCCTTCAACCCCTGGGGCTCAGGATCTCCACCCAGTTTGCTGATGTGGGACTGTCTGGGTTCTGGTCCTTCACTGGTCCTGCACTGGTCCCCTTCACAGCAAGAGGGACCCTCCTTAGAAATTTTCCTAACCTCCCTTGCTAAGAGACTTTGCCCCTTTTGCTGATCTCACCGTTCCAGAATTTTTCTGGAGAAATATTTTATGGTCCAGAAGGTCTAGAAGGGGAAGGGAGAGCATTTAACGATCAGTCTGCCATCTTGACTCCTGAAAGTTCAAGAAGCTGACTTACAGACATTTAATCTTCATGAGATTCTGCTGAAGATACCTGGGGCTCTGTGACTCTCAGCGGCTGGATTCCACTGAACTCCGGTCCTGTGCTGGTATGCCTGAGATTCTGCAGTGCTACAGCTCCCTCAGACCCTTTGGGACTTCCTGTTCAGACCTCCTGTCACGGGGATGTTCTATGTGCTCCTCCAGCCTGGTTGAAGAGATCCTTCCTGTCGACCTTCCAGTCTGTCTTGGGCTGTGAATCTGCCACAATCTGTGTCCTATTGGATTCTGCCCCTCCAAATTCCTGTCTGATTCTCTTTTTAGAGTCATCTGAAGGAGTTTGTCTAAGAGCTTAGGTGAGTGGTCAAAATAGAGGACTTTCAAGCATTCTTGATGAAAAGACCAGTGCTTAAGAGAAAATCTGACTTTCAAACACAAGAATCAAAAGAGGCACGAAAAGGTACACAGGAAAACTTTTTCAATGACAGGGATAATGGGGGAGGTGAGAGGGAAAAAGTGAAACCTGCTCTCATCACATTTGGCTTAATGAGGGAATAACATGTGCAGTCAATGTGGTATGAAAATCTATCTTACATAACAGTAAAGTAGGGGAGAAGGGAAGAACTGGGGTGTGGGGGAAGTAATAGAAAGAAGGGAAAATGGGAGGAGGGAATAATTTGAAGTAACTACTTTCAGGGTGGGACAAGGTCAAAAGAAAGAACTGAATACATGGGAGTCAGGGTAGGATGTAGGGAAATATAGTTAGTCTTTCACAACATGACTATTATGAAAGGCTTTTGCATGATTATACATGCATGCCCTATATTGAATTGCTTGCCTTCTCAGTGGGCATGAGTGGGAAGGGAGGAAGGGAGAGAAGTTGGTACTCAAAATTTTAGGAAGGAATATTAAGAATTTTTTTTTTGCATGCAACTGGGAAATAAGAAATATACATAATAGGGTATAGAAATCTATCTTGCCCTATAAGAAAAGAGAAAAGATAGGGATAAGGGAAGGGAGGGGTTTGATAGAAGGGAGGCCAGACTGAGAGAAGGGGTTATCAGAATGCATGGTGTCTTGGGGTGGGGGAGGGGAGAGAAGGGGAGAAAATTTAGAACTCACAATCATGTGGAAATGAATGTCTAAAACTAAAAGAAAAATAAATACATACATACATACATAAGTGAGTAAATAAATAAAAACTTTTAAAAATCAGTGTGAAATAAAGGGGATACCACTGAAGTGGGATTATAAGGCAATAGTAGAATTTATTTTGATTCATGTAATAATGGCTGTTGTGCTTCATTTTTGAATAGGACCAAATGATATCATCATGATAAAATGAAGATTCAGTGTGTCTGACTGTGGCTGATCAGGCCAATATGATCTCAGAATGCTCTGTCACAGATTGGGTAAAGTTAGTATGTATGAATTTTTGGAGTATATCCTCCAAATTTGGGCATCCTGTGTTTACTTTGTGCTGTCTCAATTCGCCTTTGCTCTTAGAGCACAGCACCATTTCTGATGTGGGCATTTCATACTGATTGGTCTCATGCCAGTGTCTCCCATGTTACACAAATCCAAACTCTTGAGAGAGATTTGAGAGTGTCTTTGTATCGCTTCTTCTGACCACCATGTGATAGCCTGACCCATGTGAGTTCTCCATAAAATAATCTTTTGGAGAAGCATATATTTTGCATTCAAACAATGTGGCTAGCCCATCAGAGTTGTGCTCTCTGAAGCACAGTTTGAATGTTTGGCAGTTCAGCTCGAACAAGGACATAAGTGTCTGGTACTTTATCCTGCGAGGTGATCCTTAGAATCTTCCTAAGACAGTTCAAATGAAAGCGATTCAGTTTCCTGGCATGACACTGGTAGGCTATCCATGTTTTACAGGTATACATCAATGAGGTCAACACAATAGCTCTGTAGACCTTCAGTTTGACAGTAAGTCTACTACCTCATCTCTCCCAAACTTTTCTTCAGAGGCTCCCAAACACTGAGCTAGCTCTGGCAATGAATGTGTCAAGCTCATTGTCAAGGTGTATGTACCTGGAAAGTATACTACCAAGGTAAGTGAACTTATTCACAGCATTCAAAACCTCTCCATTTGTTGTAACCAACAGTTGCCTGTATAGATGATATGGTGATGGCTGATGGAGCACTTGTATTTTCTTGATGTTAATTTTTAAGCCAAAATTAGCATAGGCAACAGAGAATTGTTCCATACTTTGTTGTCTGTCAGCTTCAGAGGCTGCATTGAGTGCACAATCATCTGCAAACAGAAAATCATGCACCAGCACTCTGCAGTTTGGTCTTGGTTACATGTATCCTTTTAAAATTGAAGAACTAACCATCTGTATGGTCGTTGACCATGACACCGTGGTAATTCTCATTGAAATTATTTAATAACGTGGCTGAAAACATCATGCTAACAAGCTTGAGAGCAAGTGCACAGCCCTGGGTTTCTCCATTAGTGACTGGGAAGGCACGAGCACAATATCCACTGTCCCAAACCCGGGCAAACATGCCATCATGAAATTGACATACAGTATCGATGAACTTCTCAGGGTAGCCAAACTTTGACATAATTTTCCATAAACCCTCATGACTAACAGTGTCAAAGGCCTTGGTCAGATCTACAAACTTTGTGTACAGACCTCTGTCCTGCTCCTGGCATTTCTCCTGGTGTTATTGGGCAGCAAACACCATATGGACTGTTCCTTGGTCCTTTCTGAAGCCACAATGGTTCTCAGGTAGATGACCATCTTCCAGTTTAAGGATCAGTCTATTAAGGAGGACTCTAGCAAGAATTTTGCCAGCCATGACTAAAAGAGACACCCCTGTGATTGTCACTGGGCAATTTATTCCCCTTACCTTTATAGAGGTAGACAATGGAGGCATTCTTGAATTCCTGGGGGAATAACTTCCTCTTGCCATATAATCTGGAAAATTTCAGTCAACTTTTAAATGAGTAGTGGTCCCCCTACCTTGTAAATCTTAGCTCAAATAGAATCCGCACCAGGTTCTTTGCTACATGAAAGGAGTCTAGTGGTCCTCAAAACCTCTTCTTTTATGAAGACCTAGATGCCGTTATCATCAATGTGCCAAAAGAGTAAAAGTTTTTAATTCTAGGTGACTTTAATTCTAGAGTTAGTTCAGACTACCAGACTTGGCAGCGAGTTCTAGATAGGAATGGAGTTGGCAATAGCAACAGCAATCGTCATTTGCTGCTGAAGACTTGTGCATCGCATGATTTAACACGAACACTGTTTTCCATTTACCTAAATGCAATAAAACTTCGTGGATCCACCCTCACAGCAAATATTGCCATCTAATAGAATCTGTGGTTGTAAGGAGCAGAGATGGATAAGATATGAGAGTGAGAAAGACAATGTGTGGTACAGAGTGCTGGATTCATCATAGGCTTATCCTTTCCAAGCTAAATATTCTCATTCATCAAAAGTGCTGCCTCTAAGGCAAAATGACTATCAGAAGAATCAATGTCAACAAATTAGACCACTTATCTGAGGCTGCACAGCTTGTTGCTAAGTTTGAGGGAAAGTTGAGTCAACACATAATTGGAAACAGTTGAGCAGAAAAGGAGTGAGCAGCTCTCAGAGATTTGATGTACAGCACTACATTTGCTCATCTGGGTCATCAGAAAACTTGCAAACACCAAGACTGACTTGATGAAAACATTGGAGAAATTCAGAAGCTGCTAAACAGAAAATGAGAACTCCACAGGAAATAGCAGCAGCATCGTTTGTCTGCCTCTAAGAGAGCAACATTTAATTCCATCAAAAGCAAAGTACAAGCAAAGCTTCAAGAGATGCAAGATTCATGACTCAGTCACAAGGTAGATGAAATTCAGTCTTATGCTGATAGTAACCACCCAAAGCACTTTTACGATTCCCTGAAACTATTTATGAACCAAAATCCTATGAGAAATCACACCTACACAGTGTTGATGGAGCTACATTATTAGTGATAAGAACAAGATTCTAGAGAGATGGGTTGAACACTTCCATAGTGTTCTCAACAAAACGTCATCAATCAATGCTGCGGCCACTGATCATTTACCTCAGGTATAACACGTTGATAAAATAATCTTATGGATAGATCAAATAAAGAAATTGAGCCTGAACCTCAACTTAGTTGTTGACTGCAAAATTCCTTGCAAGCCAATTATGATTTAAACTTTTTCTATTTATGTGGGTATCTTGTGGGGTGTTGGGAGCTTGAGGACATCTTTTAATACTTATATTGAATCATTATGTTGAACACTGTGATCAGAATTTCCTTTTATAGATCATGAATTATTTATAGATAATAAATATGGGAAAATAATTCAAAGAAATTGAAGATGATAAAGGGAACAAAGGAGAGGCTATAGGGAAGACAGTACATAAACACAATAGAAATGGCTTCATAACCACTTTTCTACTTAATCTGCTACTTTCTGATCTACACCATGATCCCACTTCTCTCCATCTATCTGGATCATATGGTTTAGAAATGGAAGGGATCTTAAATAATTATGGTCAAAGTCAAGTACTCTGACAAAACTTCTGATAATCACTTTAGGACACTGGATTTCAATATAATTTGTCTGGAAAAATGTAATAGTTTAACAATTCTTCCATCTTTTTTATTTGGAGCACTCCAGCCTGTCCTTTAAATCATCACAAAACAAACACAGATATAAATAGATTTGGTCATGTCATTCTGCACTTGCAATATTCATCCTTCTCTTTAGAAGTTGGGCTCCTGAATACTATTACCACTTGACTGTAACATGGCCAATTAGGCAGATTGGTGGCACAATGAATTGAGCAGTGGATCTGAAGTTAAGAAAGACTGAGTTGTTTTTTTCTTTAAATAATAATATATTTCCCAAATTAAATGTAACACTTTTTTTTATATTTTGGATTCCAAATTCACTCTTTTTCTTCTTCCCCTCACTGCTCCCCAAGACAGTAAGCAATTTGAAATGGTTATGCATGTACAATCATGCAACACAAAGCATATAATATTAATCATGTTAGAAAAGAAAACACAGACCACCCCCCCCAAAAAAAGAAAGAAAAAATAGCATACTTTTGCATATAGACTCCAACAGTTCTTTCTCTGCAGTAGGGTAGCATTTTTCATCATGAATTCTTTGATATTGTCTGGGATCATTGCATTGCGGAGAATAGCTACGTCATTCACAGTTGATTATCATACCATATTGATAATACTGTGTACAATATTCTCCTGGTTCTGCTCATTTCACTTTGTGTCAGTTCATATAAGTCTTTCCAGGTTATTTTTTTCTTGAAATCATTGGGCTTCTCATTTCTTATAGCACAAAAGTATTCCATTACAATCACATATCACAACTTGTTCAGTCAGTCATTCCCCAATTGATGGATATCCCTTTATCTTTCAATTCTTTGAAACCACAAAAGTACTGCTAAAAATATTTTTATTTTCTGTCTTTTATTTCTTTGGGACATAGATATAGTTGGGGTATTGATGGATTAAAGGATATGCAGTTTTGTAGTCCTTTGAGCATAGTTGCAAATTGCTCTTCAGAATGGTTGAATCACCTCACAACTCCACTAAGAGGGCATTTGTTTTCCAGTTTTCATATATACTTTTCATAATTTATAATTTTATTTTTCTCTCTTATTAGTCAATCTATATGAGGTAATGCCTCAGCGTTGTTTTAATTTGCAATTCTCTAATCAAAGTGATTTAGAGCTTTTCTTAAAAGATGATTACAAGATAACTTTAATTTCTTCATCTGTAAACTGAATTTTCATATCTTTTAACCATTTATCAGTTGAGGAATGACTTTTATTCTGTGAAATTTAACTCAGTTCTTTATAAATTGAAGAAATAGTGCTTTTCTCACAGAAACCTACTATAACACACGCCCCTCCCTTTCAGATTTCTGCTGTCCTTTTAATCTTCATTGCATTGCTTTTCTTTGTGCAGAAATAGTTTTCCAGTTAATATAATCAACATTATCCACTTTTTATCTCATAATGTTCTCCATCCCTTGTCATAAATTCTTTTCTTATTCATAAGAATGGCAAACCATTCTATGCTCCCCTAATTTGTTTAAGGTAAGAAGGCATGAATTCAAATCTGGACCCAGATACTTACAAGCTGTGTGACCCTGGGCCAGTCATTTAATCTCTGGTGTCAGATTTCTTCCCTGTAAAATGGGTATTTTGATAGCACCAAACTTGCAGAATTGTTATGAGAATCAGATGAGATACTAATTGTAGAATGAGTACCTTAGTGCTAGGCACAAATCAATTGCTATATAAATGCTAGCTATGATGATGATAATAACAATGCTTATCACAATGTCTACACTTAGGATATGTTTTATAAATACTTATTACCTTCACTTCTCTTCCCTCCCCTCGACTTCCATCTACTTTCCTTCTCTTGCACTCATTTCCCTTTCTTAGTTTAATAAACATTGTCTAAATGTCCAGTGTCCATCCATAGAATAGTGTACTGTGAAATGGGAGACGTCTTCTTATCTGTCTGTAGAATTAGTTGTGATTAGAGGGCATTTAGGTTGTGAGTAGATTAAGTTGTGGGACCTGGAGTCCGGAAGAATAGAGTCCAAATCTCACCTCAGACAGTAGTTGTGTTAGCCAGGCAAGTCACATAACCCTCATTGCCTCAGTTTCCTCAAGAGTAAAATTATGTGGAAAAAGAATTATATAAATATATATAGTAAATCTAATATATCTATGCATACGTGTATATTTATATATGTATATAAGTATGCATATATGTATTTATGCATGTAAGTATATGTAAACAATATGCATACGTGCGTGTATAACCATATACATATATACCCACACATGCATATTTTATACACATATATGTGCACACACATATACATGTGTAAATGCATATATAGCTATATGTACATGTATACACATGCATATATACAAACATACACACATATACATGTGTTTAATTCCAGGATATTTTTCAAGAAAACCCCAAATGGGATCGTGACGAGTTGGTTTTAAGTGAAAGAAGACTAAACAACAAGTGACTAGATCTCAAAGACTTTCTGTAATCCCTGATTGCTTACTGAAGTTTGAGTACAAAACTTGGTATTCAAGGCATTCTATAATATGTTTCCACCCTACCTATGTGATGACATATCCTTCCTCCTTCCGGGCTTTCATGTAATCAAGAGGTTGAGTGTAATGATGATGGATTATTCTTTGAACCCAGAGTCACAAACTCGGGTTCAAATTTGGCCTGAGACACGATTCTTATGTTCCTAAAGAAGACATTTATCCATCTTTATTTCTCGATTTCCACATCTTTCCAAAGAAGAACTGAGCTCAATAGCCCCCAAATTGCCTTGCATTTGCAAATTTATAGTCTGAAAATTTCTCTCTTTTCCTTGTCCATATTTTCATATGACTACATTTTCTGCACAGTCTGATTTTGCAAATATCCCTTTAAATCGATACTGTCTGGTGTATTTTTATAAATATTCTAAAACCCAATGAAAATCACATTTCTTCCAGGAAGTCTTCCTTTATACCCTGGCCAATACTAAGCTCCTTTGCTCTAGAGACTAACGTAAAACTTTATTGCAACTCTGCTTTTTAAATTTATTTTTAATTTATGGAATAAAATAAGCATTTCCAAAACACTGTAGCATAAAAAAGACAATTGATTGTGAAACTGCAATTCTACTTTGTCCAACTTGCTGTTCCTTTTAAATATAAAATATAGTTATCACATACAATTTTATTTTCCTTTTTTCCTCACCTCCCCCATTCATTGTTTCAAAGAGAGCTATTATTAGACAAAAATGGGCATATATATGTATATTTTTTCTGTACATACTTCTATTCATCAGTTTTCTCTTTGGATGCACATAGTGTCTGTCTCCATATGTCTTTCACAGTTAATTCAGGTATTGATAATAGTCAACATCACTCATTCACAAGCAAATATATTATATCACCTCCTGTATTATCGTTATTGAGCTTCCTATCTTCTGCTAGACTCACTCTAGAGTAGGAATACCTGTGTTTGAAGCCTGTCACATAGACTTGAACAAGTTGCTAATTCTCCATGATATCGTTATGGTTATCCTAAGAAATGATGGAGTTAAACTTGATCAATAAATCAGTAATTCAACAAAGGGATTAGTAAATACATACCATACAGGAAAGTTTTCTCCATACAGGAGATACAAATGAAATTAAAAAATAATGGTGCCTCTTATCAAACTTCCATTCCAATGGGGAAGGCAACTATCTATCTGTCTATCTATCTATCTATCTATCTATCTATCTATCTATCTATCTATCTATCTATCTGTCTGTCTGTCTCTCTGTCTGTCTGTCTGTCTATCTATAACAACTCACCTTGATATATTGTATAAAATTATTTTTGAAATTTTCGTTTGCTTCAGTTAATTGGAACCTATGTTTTCTCCCTAGCATCTGAAGTCTTAAATGATAGATATTATTATGGTTATTATTATTGTTATAGTCATCTGTGTTGCTTTCATCATCATCATCCTCATTCCCCTAGTATCATGGCTGCGAATTGTATTGATCAAAATTCTGAAGTCTTTAAATGATGCTTGTCTTCAAATTACTTTTGTTATATTTCTCTTCTTTTTGTTTGCTTTACTTCATAGGAGTTAATGTCTCCCCTCTCTTTTCTCATTTCTTATGATATTCCATTAGATTCTTATACCATTTAAACATCTATTGCCTATTTTATTTTTGCTTTAATAAAATTTTATTCTTTGAACCATGTTTCTACCATGGAGAGGAACAGATTTTAGCAGGCTTCAGGGACAGAACCTCTGGTGGTCACGAAGGTCCCTCCACCCACAGGCGCTACAGGTCAGTGAGAGAGACTTCTGGGCTGGCCAAGAGGGGAGCGAGGTGTCTCCATAACTCAGGTCCCCTTGGGAGGCAGTGGCACAGACAGCAGCAGCCAGGGGCTCCAGGAGCAGACAGAACCTCAGATGCATTACTGAAGGTCTCCATATAAACCCACTGAGGGAACTGAGCCTGGGAGGCGGCCCTGCTTCCACCTGAGAACCTGAATTTAATCTTACCCTGAATAGCAGCCCCTCCTGCCACTGAAAGCCCTGAGGCTGGGGAGCAGCATTTGAATTTCAGACCTCAAGCACTAGCTCGGTGGATCTGGAGGTGAGGAGGGGGTGGAGAGGAATCACAGAAATCAAGTAACTGGCTGGGAAAATGCCCAGAAAAAGGGAAAAAATAAGACCATAGAAGGTTACTTTCTTGGTGAACAGATATTTCCACCTTTCCTTTCTGATGAGAAAGAACAATGTTTACCATCAGGGAAAGACATAGAAGTCAAGACTTCTGTATCACAAACATCCAAAATAAATATTGAATGGGCTCAGGCCATGGAAGAGCTCAAAAAGGACTTTGAAAATCAAGTTACACAGGTGAAGGAAAAACTGGGAAGAGAAATGAGAGAGATGCAAGAAAAGCATGAAAAACAGGTCAATACTTCACTAAAGGAGACCCAAAAAAATGCTAAAGAAAATAACACCTTGAAAAATAGGCTAACTCAATTGGCAAAAGTGGTTCAAAAAGCCAATGAGGACAAGAATGCTTTCAAAAGCAGAATTAGCAAAATGGAAAAAGAGGTTCAAAAGCTCACTGAAGATAATAGTTCTCTCAAAATTAGAATGGAACAGATGGAGGTTAATGACTTTCTGAGAAACCAAGAAATCACAAAAAAAAATCAAAAGAATGAAAAAATGGAAGAGAATGTGAAATACCTCATTGGAAAAACAACTCACCTGGAAAATAGATCCAGGAGACACAATTTAAAAATTATGGGACTACCTGAAAGCCATGATCAAAAAAAGAGCCTAGACATCATCTTTCAGGAAATTATCAAGGAAAACTGCACTGAGATTCTAGAACCAGAGGGCAAAATAAGTATTCAAGGAATCCATCAATCACCGCCTGAAAGAGATCCAAAAAGAGAAACTCCTAGGAACATTGTGGCCAAATTCCAGAGTTCCCAGGTGAAGGAGAAAATATCGCAAGCTGCTAGAAAGAAACAATTCCAGTATTGTGGAAATACAATCTGGATAACACAAGATCTAGCAGCTTCTACATTAAGGGATCGAAGGGCGTGGAGTAGAGTATTTTAATTCCCTCCCATTTCCCTTCCCCTTCCCCAAGATTGTTTGCAATTTGACATAGCTTGTACAAATACATTCATATTAAAGTTATTTACATATTAGTCATGATATAAAGAAGAATTAGAACCAATGGAAGGAATCATGAGAAAGAAGAAACAAAACAATAACAACAAAAGAGAGCCAATAGTATGTTTCGATCTGCATTCAGACTCCATAGTTCTATCTCTGGATATAGACAGAATAGTCTCTTGGAGTTGTCTTAGATTCTTGCATTGCTAAGCAGAGATAATTCTATCACAGTTAGTTTTTCCACAATGTGACTATGTGACTGTTACTGTGTACAATGTTCTCCTACTTCTGATCTCTTCACTCAGCATCAGTTCATATAAGTATTTTCAGATTTTTCTGAAATCTCTCTGTTCATCATTTCTTATAGCACAATAGTGTCATTACATTTATATGCCATGACTTTTTCAGTCATTTCCCTACTGAAGGGCATTTCCTCAATTTCCAATCTTGGTCACCACAAAAAGAGCTACTATAAATATTTTTATACATGTGGATCCTTTCCTCATTTTTACGATCTCTTTCAGACACAGACCTAAAAGTGATATGGCTGGGTCAAAAGGTATGCCTAATTTTATAGCCGTTTGGACATGCTGCCAAATTTCTCTCCAGGATAGTTAGATCAGTTCACAACTCCACCAACAATGCATTAGTTTTCCAGTTTTCCCACATCTTCTAGAACATTTATGACTTTTCCATTTTCTCATGTTACTCAAGCTGATAAATGTGATCTGGTACCTCAGAGTTGCCTTAATTTCCATTTCTCTGATCAATAATGATTTACAGGATGTAATTAAAAATATGACTAGAGAAAGCTTTAATTTCTCCCTTTGAAAGCTACCTATTCACATCCTTTGACCATTTACAGGATATAAATTTCTTTTGTTTAGAAGCTGACATAACCTGGTATGTCACCAATTTTCAAACTTTATATATCTTTCTCTCCTCTATGAACTGTCCAGTCTAGCAACAATGAGTGCTTTGTGATTCTTTAAATATAAGTTTCCCATCTCCCCCAAGACTAAAATTCTCTGCCTCCTTTCTTTTGCATTTTCATTTCTCTGGCTTCCTTCAGTAGCCGTTTAAAAAAATATTTTCTTCAAGACACATAAGATTTTCTGATGCTGCTGTATCCCTTATCAACACCATACATCCTCCTATTAATCACAGACCTTAGAGTTAACCCTGTACTCCGTAAGTACACACACATACATGCATGCATACATGCATACACACACATGCATATGTACATACATATTCACATACAGACAGAGATATCATCCATAAATTTATCTATGTAGTATCCCCCATTATAATACTCCCCAAAAGAAGAATGCTCCCACTGACCCTCCCTAACCCTTTGTACTCTCAGAGTTTAGCATAGTGGATGGAACATTAGAATAATTTAATAAACAATTGTGTACTATTGACTATTAATTTCTCTGAGCCCTTCTCCACAGACTGCCAGCAAAATCTTTGCTCTTTGTCCTACTCAATTCATATCTCCATTTGTTTTCACGACACAGTATTTATTAGTTGCCAGATGCTGCCCTTGTGTTCCAAAGCTTCCTCATGGCATTTTTTGCTTCCTTGTTCCTCAGAGTGTAAATTAAATGGTTTAGCATAGGGGTGATGAGGGTATAGAATACAGTTATAGTTTGTCAATGAGGAAGAAAGTCAGAGGGCACATATACATGAAAATGCAGGGTACAAAAAATAGAACAATCACAGGGATATGAGAGCCACAGGTAGACAGAGCTTTACGTTGCCCCTCTGCACTGTGAGACTTCAGAGGAACAAGATGACTGTGTAGGAAAAAAGCAACATTAGGAAGTTCAGCATATAGATGACCCCACTGTTGGCAGCTACCAGTGGAGCCAGGACATGGGTATCTGTGCAGGCCAATTTGAGCAATGGATACAAATCACACGTGAAGTGATCCACAACATTGAGACGACAGAAAGGTAACTGGAAAGTGCCAAGAAGCTGTATCAGAGAATGAAGAAAGCCACCTGTCCAGGCCACCGTAACAAAGAGGATGCATGTACGGCAGCTCATGATGGCCATATAGTGCAGAGGCTTGCAGATGGTCACATGTCTGTCATAGGCCATAACTGTAAGCAGAATGATTTATGAACCCCCAAAAAAGTGTACTGTAAAGAACTGGGTCATGCAAGCTTCATATGAGATAATTTTGCTTGGAGACACTGAACGAATCTTTATTTAGGGAGCTGTAATAGAGGAATAACAGGCATCTGTAAAGGATAAGAAAGCAAGGAAAAAATACATAGGGGAGCCCAGAGTGTGGCTGGAAATAATACTGATTACAATAAGTATGTTACCCCCCCGGAGTTGTAAGATAGATTATGAAAACCATGACAAAAACAATTTTCTCCCAATTAGGGTCTTGAGTGAGGCCAAGGAGAATAAATTCTGTCACATTCCTGTTATTCCCCATGTATTTATTTAATGTCAAGATGAAGCAGTTGACAAAGTCTGCAAAAATAAATGCCATTGTTATTATTTACACTTTGAATTTCTTTCACGAAGGAAACATCTGGGAGTCAAAATGATTTTGCCAAATTCCATAAAGAATGAGAGAATGATTATTTTTTCAACTTTTAAAAACAATTTTTTTCTTTTTAAATGGGAAGGGGGAGGATTCATTTGAATGCATACTGGATTTGGAATCAAAAGGCAAGGGAAAGGGAAATCCTGCCTCTACCACTTACCATCTAGGTCAGCTTGGGGAAGTCATGTCTCCAGTTTGACCTCAGTTTGTTCAGGTGAAAATGAGAGAGTTACATTAGGTGGTCTCTGAAGATGCTTCCACTTGTAAATGTATCATCCTATGTGAAAACTGCAGAACAAAGTATTGATTATAGACAAAAGCAATACAGTACTAGGTATCAAAGAGAGGAAGGTAACTCCCATTACCTTCAGATAAGAGCAAATATACATGTATTGCCTACTATATATAATTATATTATTATAGATAGTATGTGCAAATAGATACATGTAGATGTGCATGGCTACTCATATTTATGTACAAATAAATTTGATTTTGTATATATACACATATTTGCACACACATATGCATATACACATGTATGCACATATATACGTGTGTATATATGTGTATTTAAGAATTTGTTGCAGTGTTAAAAAAATTCTATAGAAAATTTCTAGTCTGAACAGCTACAATATAATATTAAGTGGATTATATGACATAAGGAGCTGACACAAATCATAAGGAAGGACCTAAAAGGTCATATGGTCCATTTTGTCAATGAGGAAACTGAGACCTAGAGAAGTTAAATGACATGATAAGGTCACCAAGGTAATGAACATCAGAGGTGGAATTTAAATCCATGAACTTTAACTTCCAAACTAATGTTCCTTCTGTCATACCATCCTACCCCATGCTAAAATCAATTCTACTAGCACATAGCCAAACAGTATTTGTGGTTCCTTTTTCTTTTCATTCTTCCTTATTAAAATCCTCCTGACTTGTCATATCAGAATTATATTTCTAATTGACTCTCCAAATAATATGCCATGATTGCTTTTTCACTGCATATGGCCCTTACTATCCTAGAAAGTCTCTTTTGGCACTAGTCAAGAGAGTTTATTTTAATTTAAAAAAACGCAAAAAACTAACGATTCCCCCCAACAATGTCAACCTGTACATTGTTAACCACTTTCTGACAGGGTCTCAAATTGTAAAGAGAGCAGCTGGGTAGGCTCTCACTCCTACTTCCTGTTTGGTGGGTAATCAGCCAGTGTTACCGCCTCCCCATTAGTCAAACAAAATGGCTAGATAAGTCATCAGATTTAGTTTAAATAAATGCTTATGTTGTAGGACAAACAAAGACCTCACTGATATCAAGCTCTTTTTCTTTTTCCTAGTTAACATCTCTGGCATTTATAATATTTATTTTGAACTAAATGTATATTTGCACAAAATCATTAACTTTTTCACATGCCTAACAAGTAGCTTGGTGATCTAATATAATTTTCTAAAGGTGTAGAATTTCATTTTGCATCTTTTTTAAAGGAAAAAGTCTCAATTTACATATCTGTAAAGTGTTTGTAATAATATTTAAGGAATTTATCTCACATATGTTTCATGAAGAATGAACATTGAAAAGCCTAAAGTACAATAGAAATATGCCTTATTTTACATGGATTTAGGTCCAGAAGGATTCTTAACAATTTTATAGCTTCATTTGTCATATAACAAAATATGATGCTATGAAGATTACAGAGAGGATAAGGAACAGAATTATTGTAAACTGTGAGGCAGACTCCATGGTAAATCTCTAGTTTACTCTCTGTCTTTGGCTGCTTCTGTTTCTTTTTTCTGTCTGTCTGTCTCTCTGTCCTCTCTCTTTCTCTCTCTATCTCTCTGTCTCTCTCCCTCTCCACCCCCACACATTTTTTTTTGCCTCCCTATACTTCATATATTGGTGACAGTTTTTTTAAAGATTTTGTGTACTATCTTATCCCAGTGCTCAGAGTCAAAGAATTCCTGATCCATACATTATAATGTAACTCATCATTTCATACATGTAGGACTTTAGGAATCATCTTGTTCAACATCACACAAGGTTACTTTCAGTGCCTTAGTTTCCCCATGTTGTAGTTGAAGTAATAGATGCAAGAGTAGCATCTACTTTAGCCATTTATTATGTGACTCAAATATAGTATGGGGAGTAAAAGACAATACTTACTTGAGTTCTTCCCCAACCCGCTAACACCAAATATCTGTTAAAATGACTCTAAACATATTCTTGTGCTGCACAACCCATAAACAGGAAGCATCTATTCTGCTGGTCTGGTAGTGTGGCACAGAACACTGTGGTCCTTGCTGGCACAGACAGGACCTGAGCAGGATTTTGGAGGACTGAATCATTGGTAGCTATTGTGGTTTCCAGGCTTCTTGATCCCAAAACAAGGAGGACAAGTTGGAAGGTCAGTGGAAATAACCTGTTAGACCTGTGTGATAGAGCAGTGTGATCTGGCCCCAATGCCAGAGTGGTAGAGGAGATAGAGGAGTACATAGGAACTTCATGTGCACCAGCCCTGACTATTTCTGGAGCTCTAGGCCCAGAGATTGTGGGTGTATCGAACAGCTGAGAGTATACCTCATCCATCCCTACTCTAAGTAGAGAACTTCCTTTACAAAGAGCTCAAAAATCAAGTAATTGACTGGTGAAATGAGCAGAAATTGGAAGAAAAAAAATCAGACTATCTAATATTACTTTGGTGACAAGGATGATGAAAACATAAAACCAGAAGAAGAAAACAAAGTTAAAACTCTTACATCATAAGTCTCTAAGAAACATATGAGTTGGTCTCAGGATACGGAAGAATTCAAAAATGAATTTGAAAAGGACTTTCCAAGTAAGAGAAGTAGAGGAAAAAGTGGAAAGAGAAACAAGAGTGATACAAGATAATCATAAAAAAATGAATTAACTGGATGCCAAGATGGCCAAGTAGAAGCAGGGACCTTCTAGAACTTTTCCCATAAACCACTTAAAAACAATAAAAAATGACTCTCAAGAAAATCTAGAGGAGCAGAAGCCACAAAATGAAAGGTTGAAACAAATTTCCAGCCCAAGCCAATCCAGAAAGTCAACAGAAATGCCCTATATTACACCTAGCTGGTAATGGAGTGCAGTTTGGCATGTGCCACACTAGTGCAGATGGAGCTGGAGCAGGTCTTAGGGGAACCAACTGCTGGTGGTTGTTGTGGTTTCTAGACTTCTGAATCCATAACTGCCAAAGACACCCTCAAACTTCAGTGGGAAGGTTCTTTCACCCAACTGAATGGGAGCTTGGTCTGGCCGTAGTATCAAACTTGGTCCCAGTCTTCACCTCAGCCCCTGTACTAGCCCTAGAATGGTGGCAACCACTGGTGAAGGGGAGGCAGGTTCTTGAGCCCTCCACTTAAGAAAGAACTCAAAAGTTAAGTAATTGACTGGAAAAATGAGTAAATGAGGGGGAAAGCACCAGACTATAAATTCTTTTAATTCAAGTATTGTGGAACACAATGAGTATAACACAAGATCTTCAACAATGAAGTGTCAAAATCTATCTTGCCCTATAGGGAAATAGAAGGGAAGGTGAGAAGGGAAGGGGAGGAGGTGACAGAAGAGAGGAAAGATTTATGAAACGGTAATCAGAATACACACTGTCCTGGGCCAGGGGGAGGGGGAGATAGGGAGAAAATTTGAAATTTAAAATTTTATAGAAGTGAAATATATTTTAAATACAATTTAAAAATGAGTCAACTCCTTGCTAAAGGGGACCGAAAATGCTGAAGAAAATAACAACTTAAAAATGGACTAACTCAAATGCAAAAAAGTACAAAATCCAATGAGAAGAAGAATGCCTCAAAAAGAATTGGCCAAATGAAAAAGGTAGTCCAATAGTTCACTGAAGAACTAATTGCTTAAAATTTAGAATGGAGCAGATGGAAGCAAAAGACTTTATGGAAACTTAAGAGATCATAGAACCAAACCAAACCAAAGGAATGAAAAAAACAGACAGTGTGAAGTATCTCAGTGGGAAAAGCACCTGACCTGGAAAGTAGATCCAGAAGAGACAATAAAAATTATTGGACTACTTGAAAGACATGATCAAAAAAAAGACCTAGACATCATCTTTCAAGAAAATGTCAAGGAAAACTGCCCTGACCTTCTAGAACCAGAAGGTAAAATATAAAAATAGAACAAATCCACCAATTACCCCCTGAAAGAGATCTCAAAAGGAAGACTCCAAGGGATATTATAGCTAAATACCAGTGTTCTCAGGTCAAGGAGAAAATATTGCAAACAAAGAGAAGGAAACAGTTCAAGTATTTCGGAAATGCAATCAGCACAAGATCTAGCAGTTTCTATGTTAAGGGATCTGGGCTCCTGGAATATGATATTCCAGAGGTCAAAGAGCTAGCATAAAAATCAAGAAACACTTACCTAGCAAAACTGAGTATAATACTTCAGGGGAAAAATGGTCGTTCAGTTAAACAAAGTACTTACAAGCATTCTTTTTTTTTTAAATCTACAATTCAGATTCTTTTTTTAATAAAAAATTATTTATTTAACTTTTTACATTCATTTTCACAAAATTTTGGGTTCCAAATTTTCCCCCTTTTATCCCCTCCCCCCACCCAATACACTGAGCAATCTAATTTTCCCTATCACCAATCTGCCCTCTCTTCTATCATCCCTCCCTTCTCTTGTCCCCATCTTCTCTTTTGTCCTGTAGTGCCAGATGACTTTCTATTCCCCATTGACTGTGTTTCTTATTTCCTAATAGCAAGAAAAATACTAAACAGTTGTTCCTAAAACTTTGAGTTCCAAATTCTCCCCATCCCTCCCTCCCAACCCATTCACTTTGGGAAGGCAGGCAATTCAATATAGGCCATATCTCTGTAGTTTTGCAAATGACTTCTATAGTAGTCGTGTTGTGTAAGACTAATTGTATTTCCCTCCATCCTATCCTGTCCCCCATTGTTTCTATTCTGTCTTTTGATCCTATCTCTCCCCGAATGTTGACTTCAAATCGCTCCCTCCTCCCATTGCCCTCCCTTTCATCATCCCCCCCACTTGCTTATCTCCTTCTCCCCCACTTTCCTGTATTGTAAGATAGGTTTTCATACCAAAATGAGTGTGCATTTTATTGCTCCTTTAGTCGAATATGATGAGGGTAAACTTCTTGCTTTTTTCTCATCTCTCCAGTTTTTCCCATCACTAAAAAGTCTCCTGCTTGCCTCTTGAATGAGATATAATTTACCCCATTCTATTTCACCCTCTTTCCTTCCACTACATTTCTCTCTCACCATTTACCTTAATTGCTTTTAACATATGGTCCCATCCTATTCAATGCACTCTATGCTCTCTGTCTCTGTATGTGCGTGCATGTGTGTATGTGTGTGCATGTATGCATGTACATGTGTGTGTTTGTATGTGTGTGTGTGGTCCCACCAACTACCCAGATATTTAAAAGTTTTAAGAGTTACAAATATTGCCTTTCCATGTAGGAATGTAAACAGTTCACTTTTGGTAAGTCCCTTATGACTTCTCTTTGCTGTTTACTTTTTAATGCTTCTTCTCATTCTTGTGTTTGAAAGTCAAATTTTCTTTTCAGCTCTGGTGTCTTCATCAATAATGTTTGAAAGTCCTCAATTTCATTGAAAGACCATATTTTCCCCTGATGTATGATACTCAGTTTTGCTGGGTAGGTGATTCTTGGTTTGAGTCCTAGTTCCTTTGACTTCTGGAATATCCTATTCCATGCCCTTTGTTCCCTTAATGTAGAAGCTGCTGGATCTTGAGCTATCCTGATTGTATTTCCACAATACTGGAATTCTTTCTTTCTAGCTGCTTGCAATATTTTCCCCTTGACCTGGAAATTCTGGAATTTGGCCACAATGTTCCTAGGAGTTTCTCTTTTTGGATCTCTTTCAGGCGGTGATCGATGGATTCTTTCAATACTTATTTTGCCCTCTGTTGTAGAATGTCAGGGCAGTTTTCCTCGATAATTTCATGGAAGATGATGTCTAAGCTCTTTTTTTGATCATGACTTTCAGGTAGTCCCATGATTTTTAAATTGTCTCTCCTGGATCTGTTTTCCAGGTCAGTTGTTTTTCCATGAGATATTTCACATTCTCTTCCATTTTTTCATTCTTTTGGTTTTGTTTGGTGATTTCTTGGTTTCTTGTAAAGTCATTAGACTCCATCTGTTCCATTCTAATTTTGAGAGAACTATTAAATTCAGTGAGCTTTTGAACCTCTTTTTCCATTTGGCAAATTCTGCTTTTGAAAGCATTCTTCTCCTCATTGGCTTTTTGAACCTCTTTTGCCAATTGAGTGAGCCTATTTTTCAAGGTGTTATTTTCTTCAGCATTTTTTGGGGTCTCCTTTAGCAAGGTATTGACCCGTTTTTCATGCTTTTCTTGCATCTCTCTCATTGCTCTTCCCAGTTTTTCCTCCACCTGTCTAACTTGATTTTCAAAATTCTTTTTGACCTCTTCCATGGCCTGAGCCCACCGGACATCCACCTGGGATGTCTGGGATATAGAGGCCCCGACCTCCACATCTTTCACTGATGGTAAGAATATTTCCTCGTTATCAGAATTGAAAGGCAGGAACATCCGTACCCCATCAAAATAGCTCTCTATGGTCTTATTTTGCTTCCTTTTTCTGGGCATTTTCCCAGCCAGTTACTTGACTTCTGAGATTCCTGTCCCCACCCCACCCCGCCTAGATCTGCCTAGCTAGTGCTTGGGGTCTGAGATTCAAATGGGCTTTCCGGGGCAGGAGCGGCTGCTATTCAATGTGAGCTTAAATTCTGGTGCTTGGGTGGGGGCAGGGCCACCTCCCAGGCTCAGTTCCCTCAGGGGGTTTATGCAGAGACCTTTGGTAATGGCCCTGAACTTCTGTCTGCTTGCTCAGGGTGTCCCGGGGCTGCCACCACTGCCTCTGCTGCTCCCTCCACTGCTGCCTCCCAAGGGGGCCTGAGCCACGGAGACAACCCGCTCCCCTCTCAGCCAGCCCAGACGTCTCTCTCACTGACCTGTAGCATCTGTGGGCCGAGGGACCTTCGTGGCCGCTGAAGATTCCATCCCTGAAGCCTGCTCAGATCTGCTCCTCTGGCGCCATCCGGCCAGGGCAGCACAGGGGTGGGCTCCACTTTCCGGGGCATGACAGACCCTGGGGATGGCTCTCCAGGGCTCTCTGGAGTGGAAGTCTTTTCCACCGTGTTTCTGCGCACCTTGCAGTGCCTCAGAATTTGTGGGGAGTCCTTCTTGCAGGAAATATATGGGCTGTTGGTTCGGAGCTAGCATACATGAGTCTTTCTACTCCGCCATCTTGACTCCACCCCCCACTTACAAGCATTTTTGATGAAAGACCAGAGCTGAATAGAGTATTTGACTTTCAAATACAAGACTCAAAGGAAGCATGAAAAAGTAAGCATAAAAAAAAGTCATCAGAAATTTAATAAAGTTGAACTATTTACGTCCCTACAGAGGGCACAGGGTGAGTTGAATATGAAGGGGCCCTACTTGAAAAAATAAAATTAACACGTAAGAGAGGAATATATTGGAAGAGGGAGAAAGGGATATATAGAATGGGATAAATTATCTCTCACATAAAAGAGACTAGAAAATGGTTTTACAATGGAAGGGAAGAGGATGGAGGTGAAAGGGAAAGAGTAAACTTTACTCTCTTTGGATTTGGCTTAAGGAGAGAATAACATGCACACCCATTTGAGTATGGAAATCTATCTCACACTACAGGAAGGTAAGGGGAAAGAGGATAAGTGGAGGTAATGGGGATGATAGAAGGGAGGACAAATGTGAGGAGGGTGTAAACAGAAGTCAGCACTTTTAAAGAGTGACAGGGTCAAAAGAGAGAATAGAATAAATAGGTGGTAGAATAGGATGGAGGTAAATATAGTTCGTCTTTCACAGCACGACTTGTTTAGAAGTGTTTTGCATGACAGCACATGTATAACCTATATCAAATTGCTTGCCTTCTCAATGGAGGGTGGGTAGGTAAGAAGGAAGGAAGAGAAGTTGGAACTCAAAGTTTTAAAAATGAATATTAAAAATTGTTTTTACATGCTACTTGGAAATAAGACATATAGTCACTGGGATATTGAAATCTATCTTGCCCTATAAGAAAATAGAAAGGAGGGGAATAGGAGAAAGAGGGAAGGGTGATAGAAGGGAGGAATGATTGGGGGAAATAAGAATCAGAAAATATTCTGTCTTGGGGAGTAGTGAGGGGAGATATGGGGAAAAATTTAGAACTTAAAATCTTGTGAAAGTAAATTTTTAAAATTAAAATTAAATTAATTAGAAAAAATACACTACAAATATATGCGTGAGTACACATATGCACTTATGCTATCATACACACATATAATATATATGCATACTTTACTCATGTCCAAGTCTATCCAAATAATTTTATAAATATCATCTATGATCATTTCATAGATAAAAACAAGATACATAAATATTAAATAAGTTGCCCAAGGTCACAAACAAATTGACTTTAGGTTCTCTGACTCAATAATTAACTCCTTAGAACCACAAGTACACCTGACTCTTTTTTTTCATGTTCTTCATTTTCTGCCAACCCTGTTTCCTTTTCTGTAAGTTTCTCTTTTCCAGGTCCCATATTGCAAGTGTCCACACTTTTATCAGTTGTGCAGAAGTAAACTCTCAGAGCATGTATTAAATAGAACCTTGCAGTCATATTATCCTTTAAGTTTTGCAAAGAACTTTCGTTGAGCCTCATAAATCTGGACTCTATAAACTCAAGTGTATTTAGGAGAAAGCAGGCCCCATTCCCAGTTTAGGACTCCTGTATTTATTTCCCACGTGCTAGATTGGATTGGTTAGTAACTGCAGTAACTATCATCATCGCCATCATCAGCATCATCATCATCACCATCATCACCACTATTTTATTAAATGAGAAAACAGAAAAAGAAAATAATTTGTCTATGCTCATACAAGTGTAAGAATCAGGGTTTTGCACAAGGCTCATCTGATAAAAAATTCACCATTCTTTCCATTACATTTCACCAACTCAATCTAGCTTCACACCTCATAAGTCATAACATCCTAGTCCAAACTAAAAGTTGTAAACTTCTCGGACTTTTCATTACAACTGTTTCCTCTGAACCCAATTCCCTTATTCACATCTTAGTGGCATGCCTATGAGAGGCATATAATAAATGCTTATTGGATTGGAGAGTTTAGCACTGTCTTCTTACTCCACCATTCTGCCTTAGTTGAGGAAATAGGACATGTGGGGGGCGGGGCAGACTTGCCGCACTACACACAAAGGCATAACAAAAACAATACCTGAGATTACTCTAATACTTTGCTTTTAAAATCATTCTGTGCTCATCAGTGAGCTGGGAGTAGTAGAGTTCAACCACAGCCTTGTGAGTTTGGTAGTATGAATATTATTGTCCACATTTCACAGCTGTAGAAAGTGAGATTTTAAGAGCTGAGGTTATTTGGACTGGTAGATACTAGATAGTAAGTCACGCTGGGAAAACAGGTCTGATGATGCCAAATTCAGTGCTCTTTCCACTAGCTCACAGTTAATTAAATATGATGCCTGTTTGGTTTTACTCTAAAAGGGAACAGAGTAATATGAATAAGATAAGATTAAAAAGTCAAAAATAGGGGATCTGAATAATTGCAACAGTCACCTGAGCCACAAGAGACAGATACATGAAGTACTTCTATTTAGTTCTTACCCCAGACAGCCCACACATAGATAAAGGATACTTGAAAGGGGGAAAATGGCAAGAAACAAGGAACAAAACTGTTCAAGTTCAGATAATGTTTCCTGTTATCTTTATTTTGAACCCTGACCACAGAAATACAAGGATTTTAGAGCAAAAGTCTTTGCAAAATATTTAATGTGAACCTTCATTTTACAGTTGAGGAAACTGACTCTCAGACAGTAGCATTGACTTGTCCACTTCTGCTCAGGGTAGGAGTGTCAGAATGTAGATTTGAACTTATTTCTTAAGACTCTAATAAGCATCTGCATAGCAGAGAATGAGAGACATAAAAGATTTTTAGATTATCTAGTCCAATCTCTGCCCTTTTATCTTGACTGTTGCTTAAGCCAGGTCAGTGGCAGAAGCAAAACAATAGGCAATATACTCCACACAAGCACTTTCAGTCTTATTACTCCTTTTCCCCTTCCCTCCCCTGCCCGAAATCCATACACAATTCTTTCCTTTCTTGCATTTTCACACAAATCTCAAATCTTAAGCCACCATAATGTATCACACTGTCCGGGGGGTCAGAATAGTCTAAACATTTACCACCTTTGGTGTGTGTGGGTTTGTGCGAGACACACACACACATGCAGATACAGAAACAGGTAGACACATAGACAGAGATATACAGATAGAGAGAGATGGAGGAAGGAAGAAAGGAAAGAAGGAAGGACGGAATGAAGAAGGAAGGAAGGAAGGAAGGAAGGAAGGAAGGAAGGAAGGAAGGAAGGAAGGAAGGAAGGAAGGAAGGAAGGAAGGAAGGAAGGAAGGAAGGAAGGAAGGAATAAAACTAAAAAGTGAAAACAAGTCACTTAATGAAAAGTGTTGGCACATTTGTAGAGGTTCCCATTTTCCTTTCCCCTGAAAGCCTCTCAAGAGGAAAAAAAATATAGCTTCCCCAATAAAGGAGGGAAAGTAATTAGCATCTTCACTTCAAATGACCGAGTGTCAGAGTTACCTGCTGAAGGTCCCCAAACTTGATAAAGACCAAAGTTGAGGTTTGAACACAAATCTTGTGACTCCAAGTTCAAGACTCTTTCCAGTATACTTGCTTGAAGTGTTGGCTCAGATGGATGCTTAAGAGGTGATTGAGTTCAATATGGTCATTTCACAAATGAAACAACTGTGGCCCAGAGAATGGAAGTGACATACATCTTCCCCCACAAGTCAAGAAGTTAATATGTAATAGCACAAGAACCCAGAATCCAAAGCTCCTGATTCTCAGTACATTATCATGCCACTACATCACTTAAAAATTAAAAAAAAAATCAAAGGTGGCATGCAGAGGGAGAAAGAAAGACAGACATTTCTCAGTAAATGTTTGAAACAATAGAAAATAAACATTTCATGTTATTTGTTTGGATAGGGAATAAAGCTTCAATTGGCGCTAATTAAAACATTTCAAGATGTGAAGAAAAAGAAGAAAAATTAATTTAAAGTACCTACTGCTGAGAACAGTGAGTCCTCTTAATCTGCTTCACCTAGTCATTCCTCAGCCCATTTCCAGGTATTGGGAATTGGGACTCAAGGATACTTGATTTAAAGGTTCTGAGATTATCTACTGCTTTGTATTCAGTGAGCTTATCCTTTGTCCATCTCTGTGAATAGGAAAAGGGAAAGTGTGTGCTCTATCATCAGAAGAGCCACTTTCCCTTAACCATTCCTTCCCCCATCACTGCAGTTCCCCCCCCATTCACCACAAGACTATGGCAAATTGGTTCTCCCAGGATCCAGCCTAGGCACATTTGCTCTGAACCTCTCACAGGAATTACTAGCCTCCCCAGTCAGAAGTGTTAACCAAATAAATATCCCATATCATCTTATTTGACAGTGCAGGGTGGCAGGGAATCTGGCCCTGGAAGATCCCCAATATTCGGTGTTGAGCCAAGTTTAAAATGACAAAAACAGCACTTCTGTTAAATAGTTGTAATATTATATAGCACCACCATATTGTTTTTAATTACCTAAAAAATTTATTTACTTATTTTTAAACTTTAAAAATAGTTAAGTTTCAAATTCCCTCCCTCTTGGCCCTCCACTATGCACTGAGAAAATAAGCACCATAAGAATTATACATGTGAAATTGTGGAAAGCACTATCACATTAGCAATATCATCAAAAAAGCAAAAAAAAAAAATGAAATGAAAGGAATATATACATATATGGATATATAGTCCTATCATATATGTGTATGTGTGTTTTATATATATGAACTGAGTGCAATTGTATATATGTATAAATTCATGCAAAGTGCTCATTTATTTGCACCCAGTTTCTGTAGAAATAGAGAACATTTATTTTTTACCATGCATCTTGGAATTTCCTTGAATCATTATATTGATCAGATTAGCTAAATCTTTCACAGTTAATTATAGTTATAAAATTGCTTTTATTGATCCATTTAACTTAAATTTGCATCTTCTCATAGAGGTCTTTGTATGGTTTTCTGAAACTATTCTGCTTTGTCATTTCCTACAGCACAGTATTACTCCATCATAAACATATACCACAATGTGTTTGGCCACTCACTCAATTGATGGACATCTCAATTTCAAATTTCCACCACTCAAAAAAAGCGATTGCTCCTGAGATTATCAGTCCACAGATTAAATGTCTATTAATCACCTACTTGAATGTCTGGGAGCAAAAATGGTGAAGTGATCAGTAAATGCACTCTCCCTGCCCTGCCCCTTTGTTGACCCAGAAAGAACCATAAAATATTTCCCCAGAAAAATCCTTGATCAGTGGTATGAGCACAAGGGGCAAACAGTCTTGTAGCATGCTGAGGTTAGGAAAAGAACTAAGGTGTATTCCTCTTACTGTGGTGGAGAACCAGAGCTGTCCCAGACAGCCCCACCTCAGTGAACCAGGAGGACATCTGGAGCTCCATGGCAGTGGAGTCTCACAACCACCAACACCAAGAACCCAGGAATGCCTCAGCACTCCAGGGGAAACGGGAAGACTCTGGGCCAACCAGGAATCACCAGCCACTGAGCTAGCCTTTAGTGTAGCTCAGCCAAGGAGGTCTCCCATGACCAGACCACTACTACTTCACACTTAACAAGCTAGCTCCAGGATTAATCCACGAACACAAAATCAAAGAATTTGTCTGACCTTTGCTTTCTCACACCAGCAAGCTCAGTACCAGGATCTTTAGCTTCTAGCTGAAAGAATCAGAGGCCACAATACACAAAGCATCATCATCATGTGTAGGAAGCAAAGCAGTAAGGAAAAGATCATAGAGTTTTTCTGTGGAGACAAGGAACAAAACAGGAATACCAAAGAGGTCAGCATTGAGACCACACTCCCATCTGAAACTTCAGAAGGGACTATGAGCTGGTTGAACACACAAAGAGCACTCTTGGTAGAGGTGTAGAAGGAAATAGAAGAAAAACTGACCAATGGTTTTAAAAGTATGAAAAAAGAATTCACAGAAGAGAACATCTCTTTAAAAAGAAAAATTGAACAAATGGAAAAGGAAGCACAAAACCTAACTGGGAAAATTGGACAAATGGAAAAAGAGGTAGAGAAACTAACTGGAGAAAATAAGTCCTTAAAAGGAAAAACTGGACAGATGAAAAAGGACATGCAAAAGCTAACTGAAGAAAGCAATTTGATAAAAATTAGAGTTGGGCAAGGGGGAGCTAATGACTCTATGAGACATCAAGAATCAGTCAAACAAAATCTAAAGAATGAAATATACAAGAAAATGTAAAATATCTAGTAGGAGAAACGTCTGATCTGGAAAATAGATTCAGGAGAAAAAATTTAAGGATTATTGACCCAAAAGAAAGTCATGATAAAAAAAAATGAGCCTAGACAATATCTTCCAGGAAATCATCAAGGAAAAAAAGGCCAAAAAGTGCTAGATCCAGAGGGCACAATAGTCATCGAAAGAATCGACCAATCACCTCCTGAAAGGCATTCCAAACTGAAAACACCAAGAAATATTGTTGCCGAATTCCAAAACGATCAAATTAGGGAGAAAACATTAGAGCCAGCCAGAAACAAACCATTCAAATGTTGAGGAGCTACAGTCAGGATCACACAAGACCTTGCAACTTCTACATTAAAAGATCCAAGGAATTGGAATTTGACATTCTGTAAAGCAAAGGAGTTACAACCTAGGATAAATTACTCAGCAAAGTTCATCATAACATTTCAAGGAAAGAGATGGAATTTAAATGAAATAAGGGATTTGCAGACCTTCCTCGATAAAAAGGGCAGACCTCAACAGAAAATTTGATCTCCATATGCAGTTCTTTATACTCAATATGGGTAAACTGTTTACTTCCCTATAAGGAAAGATGATACTTGCTAATCTTGAGAATTGTATATCTGTCATGAAATATAAAAGGGATGTACATAGATAGAGAGAAAGGGTATAAAGTACATGATGTAATGATGAAAGTGTTATTTAAGCATGCAAAGTGATTCTAACAAAAGATGTGAGAAGGAAGAAGCAGAAAATGGTAAATTATATCACAGGAAGAAATACAAAATTATTTTATAGTAGAGAGAAAGAGGGGAGGGAGAATAGCATTGTTTGAGAAGTACTCTTATCTGATTTGGTTCAAGGAGGGAAACAAGAAACTTAGTTATATAAATCTAACTAGCTCTATAGGCAATAGGAGGGGAAAGGGGAAAGAAAGGGGAGGGTATGCTAAAAGGGAGGGAAGAAGTAGTAAGGTAATGGGTAGGGAGTAAAAGGGAAGGGGACTGAAAGAAGGAAGGGAATACTGTGGGAGGTGGTGGTCAAAAATTTAAACTCTGTTGAGCAGGGAAAGGGAAAAGGGAGAACTAAAAGCACAAACAGTGGGAAAGAGAATGGAAGGAAAGACACAGAGAGTCATCATAACTGTGAATGTGAATGGGATGAACTCTTCCATAAATCACGGACTGATAGTAGAATGGATTAAAAGCCATAATCCAACAACATATTGTTTACAAGAAACACCTTTAAAATGAGTGGATACACACAGGGCAAATGTAAAAAGTTGGAGTAGAATATATTATCCTTCAGCTGATGTAAGAAAAGCAGGGGTAGCAATCCTAATCTCACAAGATCTAATCAAAAGAGATAAAGAAGGAAATTATATCCTGCTAAAAGGTACCATAAACAATGAAGCAATTTCATTACTAAACATATATGCTCTAAGTGGTATAGTATTTAAATTCTTAGAGGAGAAGTTAAGGGAGTTACAGGGAAAATACACAGCAAAACTATACTATATTCTCTGAACTTCATAAATCTAACTTTAAAATAAGCAAGAAAGAAGTTAAAGAGGTCAATAAACTCTGGATAAGGTAGATGTGATTGACCTCTGGAGAGAAGTGAATTGAGATAGAAAGAAAACTACCTTTTTTCTCGGCAGTACATGGCACATATATAAAAACCGAACATAACCTCACAATGCACTTTAGAAATGCAGAGACAGTCAATACATCTTTATCAGATTATAATGCAATAAAAATTAATTAGAAACTAAATAATCTAATCCTGAAGAAGGAGTGGGTGAAACAACAAATCATAAAACAATCAGCAATTTCATTCAAGAGAATGACAACAATGAAACAACAAATCTTAGAGGATACTGCAAAAGCAGTTCTTAAGGGAACATTTATATCTTTGAATGCTTACACAAATAAAATAGAGAAAGAGGAGATCAATGAATGGGGCATGCAGCTGAAAAAGCTCAAAGAAGAACAAATTAAAAATCTCTGAGTAAATACCAAATTGGAACTACTGAAAACCAAAGGAGAGTTTAAAAAAATGGAAATTGATGGAACTAATAAATAAAACTATGTGCTAGTTTTATGAAAAAAAATACAATAAAATTGGTAAACCTTTGGTCAATTTGATTAAAAAAAGAAAGGAGAATACCCAATTACCAGTATCAAAAATGAAAGGGGTGAACTCACCTCCAATGAGGAGGAAATTAAAGAAATAATTAGAAATTGGCCTAATGTTATGCCCATAAATTCTACGATCTAAATGAGATGGACGATTATTTTAAAAAATGTAAAATGCCTAGATTAACAGAAAGGGAATTTGAATACTTAAATATCCCCATCTCAGTAAAAGAAATTAAACAAATCATCAATAAACTCCCAAGAAAATATCTCCATGGCCGAATGGATTTAAAAGTGAATTCTATCAAATACTTAATTCCAATACTATATAGACTATTTGGGAAAACTGGGGAAAGAGTCCTCCCAAATTCTATTTATGTTACAAATATGGGTTTTATACCTCAACCAGTAAGAGACCAAAAAGAGAAAGAAAATTATAGACTCATTTCTCTAATGAATGTAGATTGAAAAATTTTAAATAAGATTTTAGCAAAAAGAGTAAGTCAACTTATCCTGAGAATAAAACATTATGATCAGGTGGGATTTATACCAGGAATGCAGGGCTTGTTCCTATTAGGAAAACTATTAGTATTGTTGGTCATATCAACAGTAAACATAACAGAAACGACATGATTATCTCAATAGATGCAGGAAAAGCTTTTGACAATATACAAAACACGGGAGAGGATAGGGATAAATGGAACTTTCTGTAAAATAATAAGCAGTATCTACCTAAAACTTTCAGCAAGCATTATATCCAATGGAGATAAGCTAGATGCATTTCCAGTAAGATCAGGGGTGAAACAAGTATGTCTATTTTCACCACTATTATTCAATATAATACTATACATGTTAGCTGTAACAATAAGAGAAGAAAAAGAAAGTGAAGGAATTAGAACACACAAAGAAGAAACTAAGTTATCACTCTTTGTAGATGATATGATGTTATACTTAGAGAATCCCAGGGATTCAAGTAAAAAAATCTACTTGAAATAATAAACAACTTCTGCAAAGTTGTAGGTTACAAAAGAAACCCACACAAATCTTCTGCATTTCCACATATTACTAATGAAGCCCAACAGTAAGAGATAGAAAGAGAAACCCCATTTAAACCTAGGGTAGACATTGTAAAATATTTGGGAGTATACCTGCCAAAACAAATCCAGGGACTATATGAACACAATTACAAAATACTTCTTTGCACAAATAAAGTCAGACCTAAGTACATGGAAAAACATCAGTTGCTCGTGTGCAGGCTGAGTCAATACAAAAAAAAAAATGACAATTCTACCTAAATTCATTTTTTTGTTTAGTGCCATACCAAACAGGCTATCAGATTATTATTTTATAGACCTGGAGAAATAATGTCAAAATTCATCTGGAAGAACAAAGGTCTAGAATATCAAAAGCACTAAAGAAAAGAAATACTGGGGGTGGGGCTACTGTACCTCTATCTGTTCTCAAATTTTAGTATAAAGCAGTAATTATCAAAACCACTTGGTACTGGATAAAAAACAGAAGAATAAACCAGTGGAATAGTCTAGGTCCTCAAGATGCAGTGGTCAGCAAAAATAGAAATCTATTGTTTGATATACTCCAGGCCCCCAGCTTCTGGGATAAGAACTCACTGTTAGACAAAAATTGCTGGGAAAATTGGATAATAGTGGGGCAGAAGCTATACCTGACACTCTACAGAAGAATGAAGTCCAAATGGGTACATGATGCAAGTACAAAGACTGATACTATAAACAAATTAGTGGAGCAAGGAATAGTGTATTTTTCAGATTTATGGAGAAGGGAAGAATTTTTCACTAAATAAGTGATAGAAACATTATGACGTGCAAAATGAGCAATTTTGAGCTACACTAAACTGAAAAGTTTTTGCACAACCAAACCCAACATAATGGAGATTAGGAGGGAATCAGAAAACTGGGGATGAATTTTTGGAAATAGTGTCTGTGATAAAAGCCTCATTTCTAAAATGTGTAGAGAACGGAGACAAATGTACAAGAATACAAGTCATTCCCCAACTGATAAATGGTCAAAGGATATGAACAGGCAGTTTTCAGAGGAAGAAATTAATTATCTATAGTCACATGAAAAATTGTTCTAAATCACCATTCTTTAGAGAGATACAAATCAAAACAACTCTGAGATACCACATCACAACTATCAGATTAGCTAACATGACAAAACAGGAAGATGATAAATGTTGGAGAGGATGTGGGAGAGTTGGAAACACTAATTCATTGTTGGTGGAGCTATGAGTTGATCCAATCATTGACAGCAATTTGGAACTATGCCCAAAGGGCTACAAAAAATGCATACCCTTTGACCCAGCAATATGGCTTCTATGACTGTATCCCCAAGAGATGATAATAATGGGAAAGGGTCCGACATACACAAAAATATTTATAGCAGCTCTCTTTGTGGCAGCCAAAAACTGGAACTCAAAGGGATGCCCATCAGTTGGGGAATGGTGAAATAAATTGTGGTATAAGAATGTAATGGAATAGTAATGTAGCAGGTCATGTTCTTTTGTATTACGTTTCGGTTTGTTGTATGATTTCTCCCATTCATTTTAATTCTTCTGTGCAAATGACTGGCAAAAATGTGTTTAATAAGAATGTATGTGTAGAACCTATATAAATTTATATGCCATCCTGGGAAGGGAAGAGGAATGTAGGGGTAAAAGAA
Organism: Bettongia penicillata ogilbyi; assembly: GCA_023548195.1. Lineage (NCBI taxonomy): Eukaryota > Metazoa > Chordata > Mammalia > Diprotodontia > Potoroidae > Bettongia > Bettongia penicillata. The sequence continues at coordinate 3,119,294 of JAJHZJ010000335.1, forward strand.
GGGTGGGATGGAAAAAAAATTTAAGTTATATGGTAGTCATTGTAGAAAACTAAAAATAAATAAAAGAAAAAAAGGAAAACAAAAATATTTTTGCAATTATAGGCCCTGTCTTTTTTTAAAAATCACTTTGTGTGCAGATTTAGTAATGATACTGTTTATTCAAAAGGTATGCAAGGTTTTGTAGCCTTTTTGCATAATTCCAAATTCTTCTTCAGAATATTTTTTATCAGTTCACAACTTCTCCAACAGGAGTTTAATGTGCCAATTTTCTTTTTTTGTTAATATAAATTTATTTATTTAACTTTTTTACATTCATTTTCACAAAATTCTGGGTTCCAAATTTTCTCCCTTTTATTCCCTCCCCCACCCCAATAAACCGAGCATTTTAATTTTCCCTATCACCAATCTGCCCTCTCTTCTATCATCCCTCCCTTCTCTTATCCCCATCTTCTCTTTTGTCCTGTAGGGCCAGATGACTTTCTATTTCCCATTAACTGTATTTCTGATTTCCTAGTAGCAATAACAATACTCGACAGTTATTCCTAAAACTTTGAGTTCCACCTTCTCCCCATCCCTCCCTTCCCACCTATTCCCTTTGGGAAGGCAGGCAATTTAATATAGGCCATATCTGTGTAGTTTTGCAAATGACTTCCATGATAGTCGTGTTGTGTAAGACGAACTGTATTTCCCTCCATCCTATCCTGCCCCCCATTGTTTCTATTCTGTCTTTTGATCCTGTCCCTCCCCGAATGTTAACTTCAAATTGCTGCCTCCTCCCATTGGCCTCCTTTTCATCATGCCCCCCACCCTGCTTATCACCTTCTCCCCCACTATCCTTTATCGTAAGATAGGTTTTCATACCAAATGAGTGTGCATTTTATTCTTTCCTTTAGTCGAATGTGATGAGGGTAAACCATGTTTTTTCTCAGCTCTCCTCTTTTTCCCTCCACTAAAAAGTCTCCTGCTTGCCTCTTCAATGAGATTTAATTTACCCCATTCCATTTCACCCTCTCTCCTCCCACTATGTTTCTCACCATTTACTTTAATTTCTTTTAAAATATGATCCCATCCTATTCAATTTACTCTGTGCTCTCTGTCTCTGTATGTGCGTGCATGTGTATAGTTCCTTGCATTAAATCAGTATCTGAAAGAACTATCACATGTTATTCAGAGGGAATGTGATCCTGCACTGTTAACAGGTGAAGCTTGTACCTGGAAAGGAAATACAAAGGGGAAAGTTCTGGACTCAATCTAAGATGGGATCCTCCTGGTCAGTTTCCCCATTGTGTTCTTTTAAAAAGAAATGTTTCCTACATGATTATTCCTGAGTCTGGCCATAAAACATATACTGCATGATTGGAAAATTTCACTCCTATCTGAATTCAAACAGAGTCATAGATGTTTTATCCTGTCATATTTGCTATATCATATGTCCCTACTTTCTTTTTTCTATAGCAAATTTCTATGATCAATAGCAAGTGACCAGCAAAGTATGTGAGCCCTTTTGTGTAATCTTACTGGGAATACTAATATTATTTTTGTCTGAAATTAGAACATGTTCATAAATTTGTGTAAACTACTTAAGACTTACCTTAAGATGCCCTCATTGTTTATAAGGATTTTAAGAGCATTAGTGTTTTTCTGTAGTCAGTCTCTTACTGTTACCAATGTGTTACATTGCACATTTTAGACTAAAGCATTTTGTGATATCTAGGAATTCTGTAATAATTAAGACCTTGGTTTGTTCTAATACTTTGAGAATTCATGTTACTTAAGAACATTTTGATACCAACTAAGTTTTATTGAATTTTAATTTTAAAAGATTTATTTTTGCTTCAAAGTGAAAAGAGAATTATCATTTTAAAAGTTTTCAACTAATTCTCTTTATAGAAGTTTAGTGACTCTCTTAACATCAGGATAAATTTTCAACTGTTCTAAAAGAAAAAGAAATATTTTTAGACGAAATACTTTTCAAAGAAAAGGGGGGTAAATCCTACTAAATTTTCATTATCAAGATAATGTATTGCTGAATTAACATGTAATGATGTATAAAGCAGAAAAAATATTGCTGTTTTACACTGAATTTGTGATCATTCCATGGCCTAAGTAAAAGTTAAAATTAGTGTTTGGACTTGTTGATAACTTAATTTCTAAAAATTTTTCTTCCAGAATGAATATTATCCAGAATAAGATAAACAAGTTTGTGAAACAATGTGAAACATTTATAGAAATATAAAGGAAAGTGTAGCAGTCTGAATAATGGCTTCAAGAGATTTGGAAAGATAAATAAAGGTTTGATTGAAAATATGGAAAGGACATAAGAAGGTTGGGGAGACGTGGGAGTCATCAAAGTCCCTCCAATCCCCAGACAGTTACTCTGAGTACTTTTGTACCAGTCTCAGAGTAAGTCGAGAACGTGGGGGGGGGGGGTATTTTCAGAAAACAGAAATATGATGTAACTACCATGTTTAACCCCTTCAGGTCATTTTTTGGCATTTTTTTTTTTGCCTAATCTCCTTGCCAGATTGTCTCCTCCAGGTTTAGTGTCTTCCACTTTAAAGATGACCTTTCTGGCTGTATATCACTCGTTGTCCATGACCCATCACCTCCTGGACCTGGCGTCACACTAGCTACAGACCACTCTAATGTCGGGACCCTGTGAAGCAGGGACAGCTCTACGTCCACTCTCAACAGGAAGAAATTGCAGAAACTGAGACCTTCGTCCCCTACCCCAAAAGATTTGGGTTTCATCTATTTAAAAAGGGGGGAATGATGGGGTGTTTGGGTGAATACACTTGGGCCTTAATGCTAAAATCACATTTAAAAATCATATTTCTCTCTAGCCTTGAAATACTATCTCAGGCAGTTTCTCCCTCAAGGACACAGACTGTCCTAGCAACACCCATTATCTCCCTTCCTCCTGTAGTAGTGAGCTGCACCTAAAGAACTCAACCGCCAGCTTTGTAATGAACTCACTGTGCACTGGGTCATAATGACATTTACTATTCCCTGACCAGTTATGTGTATCCTAGATTCAGATATATCTATACTCTCAATTTTTTGAACGTCACCCCTTTACTGTACCCATCATACATGGACATCATTGGCCGAACTTCATTTGCTGTGATACTAATGAGGGACAGACATTGAATACTTCAGGTTATGTATTACAATCCTGGCACAATATTACTATGAAGGATAGGAATGATTCCAAGACGCAGGGATTTCCAACACAACACTGGACAATAATCAATGGAAAAACAACGCCAGGGGCATGGAAGATTTTTGCGACAATTGGAGGATACACATCCTATACTGAAAAGAACAGGACAAATGGGGTGTTAGCTAACCACATTTATACAGCTTGAGTATGTTTGGGAGGACAATATGAGTTTATGTGGAGAGGAAAGGAAAATGTTACTATTGTAAAAAGTGTCAACGGTACCTTATAAGGAACTAAGAAGGGCATTTATAACATCACCTGCTTCATTTTCAAGGTTTCAGAGTGTATAGATTATAAACCCTCCAATGCAGTGTTCATCATAACATCACCAAAATATGTACTTACGCCAGTAAAAACTAAGAGTTGGTATAGATCCGGAGCAGATCATATTTTCTGGGAATTAGAGCAGAAGATAGAAACTGGGGTGGGATCAAGGGTTTAAAGATGTATTAGTTGTGCAATCTTAGGAATATCTTTGCTGATATCATTGATTATGTCCTCATTATAACTGGCTACGTCAGCATCCACAATACAGAATGAAAGGGTACAAGCTAACTTTATGGAAGACTTGGTATGAAATGTGTCTTTAGGCTTCCCAGGAACAAAGAAAAATTAATTTGGAATTTTATACAGCATTAAAGGAATTGAGAGCTGCTACTGTAGCAGTTGGTGATGAGGTGGATAGCTTGGAATTTCAGCAACGATTGGTATGTGATTATCGCTGGACCCTCTTATGTGTGTCTAACAACCTGTATAATGAGTCAAACTGTGATTGGCAAAAGATAAAAAATCATTTGAATGGGGTTATTGATAATCAGAATTTGACCCAGGAAATTGAGGATTTATGTAAGCTTGCCTGAACTACATATGAAGCAGCGGATCAAGATTTAAACTCCTGATGTAACTGCACAAAATATTATAGATTTTTTCAAACATTTATCTGTTCCATCAATTTTCAGTTATCTTGCTTATGCTGGAATTGCTTTTATTATGTGCTTATTAGTTCTTTTATGTATCCTATCATTTATTGTTAGGTAGGCTTGCATGCTTGGTCTTAAAAGGTGTGGTTAAGAGTCTAGATCTTAACACACAAATTCTCTGGAAAGCTCATCATGAAAACTAAAAGGGGGAATTCTAAGGCGTCTGGAACTCTCAGATTATCAGGGTCATGATGCCTTCTGGAGAAATCTCTTTGAGAAGCCATGACCTTGCATGATTTGCGTGATGGACCACCCCTACACAATTACCAACCTTCACAATTATCTTGAGCAGGAATAACAACAGCCAAGCATGTAAGCTCAGCACACAGTGTTTACAAACTTCTTAGATGTATGGAAGCAGAATGCCTATATATACTCTGAGCTAGCTGAGAATAAACGGAGTGCATACCATCTTTACTACTGCCTCATTCATTCACGCCTGAAAGAAAGATCTCATGCAGGCATGAGATCTTTGGGAACTTAACACCTCAGTTCTCTAATTATTTGAAAAATTAAGTCTATATCAGAGGAATTTCACTGTACTTTTTCCACAGTTACTATTGCTAAGTGTGTATTTCCCTTCATCCCGTTTTCCCTTGTTTATCCTTTTGTCTCTCACAAGTGGGGAATTTGTGACCTTGAGGCCTCACAGGCCCTCTAGGTCCTCAAATGTAGCACTCTGTCTGAATCCAAACTTCAAAAAACAAATGTATCATTTTCTATTATAGGAATGTGAAGGTTTTAACTATATTGGCTCATAATTTTTCTTTACTATTTATCTTCTTTATGCTTCTCTTAGCCTTGGGTTTAACTGTCAAATTTTTTATTCACCTCTGATCTTTATTCATCAGAAATTCCTGAAAATCCTCTATTTCCTAAATGTCCACTTTTCCCCCTTGTGAACTGTAGTCAGTTTTGCTGTATAAGTTATTCTTTACTGTGATCTTAATTTCTTTGCCTTCTACAACACCATTTTTCAAGCTCTCCACTTTAACATGGAAGCCACTAAGTCTTTTTTTTAAATTTTTTTATTTATTAATTTTTTGGTGTTCTACAATCACTTCCTTAAAATTAAGATTTTATCCCCCCCCCGGACCCTCTCCACCTTTCCCCCACTACCCTCCTCCCTCCCCACGACAGCATACAATTCTGTATAGGTTCTACGTATACTTTCCTATTGAGTACATTTTCACAGTAGTCATGTTATGTACTCGAACTAAAATAAATGGAAGAAATCATATATCAAATCAAAACATAATACACTAAAACCTACACATATACAAACATGATCTGCTACATTTTGCGAATGAGTTCCATATTTCTTTCTCTGAGTTTGGAAGACATTTCATGTTAGAATACTACCATTGAGATTTTTTTTTTTAGTAAGTTCTTGCGTTATTTCGAAGTTCCAAGTCTACCAGAAAAAACTCTCGCACACTGTGGTCGTTGCTGTGTGCAATGTTCTCCTGGTTCTGCTCCTTTAGCTCAGCTTCAGATGATATAAGTCCTTCCAAGCCTCCCTGAAATCTTCTTTTTCATCATTTCTTATGGCACAATAGTACTCCATTACATTCATATACCATAATTTATTAAGCCATTGCGCAATTGATGGGCATCCTCTTGATTTCCAGTTCTTGGCTACCACAAAGAGTGCTGCTATAAATATTTTTGTACATGTGAGACCCTTTCCCATTTTTGTGATCTCTTGGTGATACAGTCCTAGTAGCGATATTACTGGGTCAAAGGGTATGCACATTTTTGTAGCCCCTCACTCTGCTTCACGCAGCTTCAGACGTCTCTGGTCCCGCCTCCGGAGGCTGGAGCACGGGCTAAACCAAGCACGAGCCAGAGTGGTAGAGCAAAGCAGATGTTTATTCAGTAGTTCACATCAGTCCAGTCCCCCCGAATCCCCTCAGGGCATTGCCTTATATTCCTTATCCCTTCCGGTTCTTGCTATCCGGCCCCTGATTGGAGAGCTCAGCCTGCTGTCGCCCCAGCCCCCTCCCCTTAGCTGGTTGTGTCCTGTGGCAATAGGGCAGGAGTCTCTCTGGACCTTCCCTCCCCATTCGGACCATCTGCTTGGTCCTATCACAGGTGGCCAGGTGTGTTTTACTCTTCCTGGGGCTCCCTCAGTACCTCCCCGAGGGCGGTATCGTACCTTGTACACGAGCCTTCCCTGCACCCTTAGCCCGGAAGTCACGGGTGAGGCGCGTGATTGCCAGGGGGGGGACGGGTATAGACTCCTGGCCGTTACCTCTCTGCCCAGGAGGTCCGGGGACGGCCCCTGACACTGAATATGGCTCCATGAGTTTAAATGATTTCTTTCTTGATGTTTGCAATAGTTTCTTTTTTTGATTATGGATTTCTAATAGTCTAGTAATTCTTAAATTATCTCTCTTCAATCTGTTTTATTGGTGAGTTGTTTTTTCTAATGGCACATTTCATATTTTCCTTTATTTTAATTATTTTGACTTTATTTTTTTCTTCCTTGATGTCTCTTGCAATCATTAGCTTCTACCTCCCTCATTCTAATTTCAAGGAATGATTTTCTTCCGTGAGTTTTGTACATGTTTTTCCATTTGGCCAATATTCCTTTTTAAGGAGTCATTTTCAATAATATATTGTTGTGCTGCTTTTCATTTTCACATTTGGCCAATCCTCTTAAAAGGTTTTATTTTCCTCAGTATTTTATACCTCTTTTTTATGAAACTGTTGTTTTTTAATAATTTTCTTTTTTTCACTTTCATTTCTTTACAAAATTTCCTTCTTCACTCTTCTTTGATTTCCAAATGAATTTTAATCTCTTTCAAAATATTATGTTGCACTTCTGATTAATTCTTTGTTTTTGCTTTCTTTTCAGACTTTAGTTATAGTTGTATTCATTTTGCTTTCTTCTTTTCAGTTTGTGTCTTGCTGTCTCCTGCTATTGTAATAACTTTTTTGGTCAAGTTCTTTTTTGTTTTCTACACACACATACACACACATACACACACATGCACATACGCATGTGCACACACACACATCTTAAAGATTTTACGTATGGAGGGAGGAGCCAAGATGGCAGAGTAAAAAGACTCACATATGCTAGCTCCAAACCCAAAGCCCATAAGTATCCTGTAAAAAGAACTCCCGACAAATTCTGGATCAGTGCAAGCCATGTAGCAATTCAGTGGAGGAGATTTCCATTCCAGAGAGCCCTGAAAAACTGACCTGAAAGGTCCTTCACACCCGAGACACAGAACAGAGCCCAGCCCCGTCCTGGCGGTGGGGCCCCGAAAGAAGCAGATCCGAGCAAGCTTCAGGGAAAGAATCTCTGGTGGCCGCAAAGGTCCCTCAACCCACAGGCGCCAGTGAGAGAGACTTCTGGGCTGGCCAAAGGGGAGCAAGGTGTCTCTGTGGCTCAGGACCCCTCGGGAAGCAGTGGCAGAGGCAGTGGTGGATCGGAACTCCCGGAGCAGAAAGGAGCTCAGGGCCATTGCTGAATATCTCAGGATAAACCTCCTGAGGGAACTGAGGCTGGGAGGCGGCCCTACCCCGACCTGACCCCCAGAACTTAAGCTCATATTGAATAACAGCCCCACCTGCCCACTGAAAGCCCTGAGGGTGGGGAGCAGGATTTGAATCTCAGACACCAAGCACTAGTTGGGCGGATCTAGCTGGGGGTGGACAGGAATCTCAGAAGTCAAGTAATTGGCAGGAAAATGCCCAGAAAAGGGAAGAAAAATAAGACCATAGAAAGCTACCTTCTTGGTGAACAGATGTTCCCACCTTTCATTTCTGGTGAGGAGGAACAATGCTTACCATCAGGGAAAGACATAGAAGTCAAGGCCTCTCCACCCCAAACATCTGAAATAGATATCCAATGGACTCAGGCCATGGAAGAGCTCATAAAGGATTCTAAAAATCAAGTTAGACAGGTGGAGGAAAAACTGGGAAGAGAAATGAGAGAGATGCAAGAAAAGCATGAAAAACGGGTCAATACCTCACTAAAGGAGACCCAAAAAATGCTGAAGAGAATAACATATTGACAAATAGGTTAACTCAATTGACAAAAGAGGTCCAAAAAGCCAATGAGGACAAGAATGCTTTCAAAAGCAGAATTAGCAAAATGGAAAAAGAGGTTCAAAAGCTCACTGAAGAAAATGGTTCTCTCAAAATTAGAATGGAACAGATGGAGGCTAATGACATTATGAGAAATGAAGAAATCACAAAATAAAACGAAAAGAATGAAAAAATGGAAGAGAATGTGAAATATCTCATTGGAAAAACAACTGACCTGGAAAATAGACCCAGGAGAGACCATTTAAAAATTATGGGACTACCTGAAAGTCATGATCAAAAAAAGAGCCTAGATATCATCTTTCATGAAATTATCAAGGAAAAATCCCCTGATATTCTGAAACCAGAGGGCAAAATAGGCATTGAAGGAATCCATCGATCACCACCTGAAAGAGATCCAAAAAGAGAAACTCCTAGGAACATTGTGGCCAAATTCCAGAGTTCCCAGGTCAAGGAGAAAATATTGCAAGCAGCTAGAAAGAAACAATTCCAGTATTGTGGAAATACAATCAAGATAACACAAGATCTAGCAGTTTCTACATTAAGGGATCGAAGGGGGTGGAATAGGATATTCCTGAAGTCAAAGGAACTAGGACTCAAACCAAGAATCACCTACCCAGCAAAACTGAGTATAATACTTCAGGGGAAAATATGGTCATTCAATGAAATAGAGGACTTTCAAGCATTCTTGATAAAAAGACCAGAGCTGAAAAGAAAATTTGACCTTCAAACACAAGAATGAGAAGAAGCATGAAAAAGTAAATAGCAAAGAGGAGTCATAAGGCACTTATCAAAGGTGAACTGTTTACATTCCTACATGGAAAGACAATATTTGTAACTCTTAAAACTGTTCAGTATCTGGGTAGTTGGTGGGACTACACACACACATACACACACATGTACATGCACATGTATATGTGTGTGCACACACACACATGCACACATGCACGCACACACAGAGACAAAGAGCACAGAGTGAATTGAATAGGATGGAATCATATCTTTAAAGAAATTAAGGTAAACGGCGAGAGAGAAATATAGTGGGAATAGAGAGGGTGAAATGGAATGGGATAAATTATCTCGCATTCAAGAAGCAAGCAGGAAACTTTTTAGTGGCAGGAAAAAGAGGAGAGCTTAGAAAAAAAAAAACATGAAGTTTACTCCCATCACATTCGACTAAAGGAAGGAATAAAATGCACACTTATTTTGATATGAAAACCTGTCTTACAATACAGGAAAGTGGGGGAGAAGGAGATAAGCAGGGTGGGGGTGACGATGGAACGTAGGGCAATGGGATGAGGGAGCAATTTGAAGTCAACACTCAGGAAGGACAGGATCGAAAGGCAGAATAGAAACAATGGGGGGCAGGATAGGATGAAGGGAAATAAAGTTAGTCTTACACAACATGTCTATCATCGAAGTCACTTGCAAAACTACACAAATATGGCCTATATTGAATTGCCTGCCTTCCCAAAGGGAAAGAGTGGGGAGGGAGGGATGGTGAGAATTTGGAACTCAAAGTTTTAGGAACAACTGTTTAGTATTGTTGTTGCTACTAGGAAATAAGAAATACAGTTAATGGGGAATAGAAAGTCATCTGGCCCTACAGGACAAAAGAGAAGATGGGGATAAGAGAAGGGAGGGAGGATATAAGAGAGAGTAGATTGATGATAGGGGAAATTAGAATGCTTGGTGTATTGGCGTGGGGGGAGGGGCCAAATGGGGAGATAATTTAGAACAAAAAATTTTGTGAAAATGAATGGTTAAATAAACAAATTTATTTTAACAGAGAAAAAAATTTTAAAAAAAAGATTTTACATATGTAATTTCATTTGGTCCTTACAACAATCATATTAGAGAGGATTATTACAATCTCTATTTTAGATGAGGAACCTGAAGCTTGAAAAGGTTAAATGATTTGCTTAGGGTCATAGGGTTAGAAAGTCATAAAAGTAGGATGGTAGCTCAGTTTATCCTGATTCTATATCCAGCAGGATTTTGTGTTTAGCCTTTGTTGCCGAAGAAGACCATGCCATCAGAGAAATGACGATATGATTTGCACTTGACTTTGTTTTGAGTGAAGGAGGTCTGTGCAGGTCAGTAGCCTCACTTCTCCTCCAGAGACACCTGAATCCAGTTTTCAGATATTCATCAGGATGACTGGAGATGACCCGGGATGCACTGGGAGACCTTGGGCCCTTTAGACCAAGGTCTTTGTAGGTATTCTCTTAGGGTGAGGCAATATGAGAAAAATCTGTTCAATGTGCTTGTCTCCTAAGGAAGCATAGAACATGGTGACATACTTTGAACTTACACAGTAAAATTAACTTTTTCAAATTTTTATTTTGATTGCCCCTAATTCATCTACTGGACCATCCAGATATTATATTCAGTGCCTAAAGTCTCTGTGTGTTCGTGTGTGTGTGTGTGTGTGTGTGTGTGTGTGTGTGTAATATATCCATACATATGCATATATATACACATGTAATATATATTTAGTTTTATTTGTAATATATGTATTATACATATATATATGTATTTTCTCATACTGCCACCACAAAAAAGAAGTAAAATAAAGAAAGCTTTCATCGTGTATCCATGTTATTTAGAGAGTTAGGTGGTTTTAACTCTCTGATTATAGTATTGATCAATTAGTAAATATTTATTGAGCACTTTATATGTTCTAAATGCCTTACTGTGATTCTTTTAATAGGGCATACATATGCCCTTGACGAGGCCAGTGAGTTCATTCAGCTTCAGTACAAATGAAAGGGTACCAGTACTCACATGTGTCCATTTTCTATTACTGCCCACCCCATTACCTAACCATGCATGCTCTTGTTGGTATCTTTGTTTTCACTTTCCATGTGCAAGTAATAGTTGGTAATAAGTGTCAGTGTCACTGACACTGTGCGTTAAGAATAGGTGAGTCTGCAGGTATCCTGTGATATGCCCTTGGCTTTCTCATCTTTCTCATTTTATCAGTACCCTTCATCCTACAACCTGTTATAGTGCACCATAGTGCACGAGACTCATCAATAAACTTGGCGTCACAGGCTCCTTGTGGTTCCTTATTCTATTATATATATTAAGAAGATTTAGGGGACCATGATGACTTCTTCAAATACTGGCTGGATTATGTAACATAGAAGTGAGAGTAGGCTTATTTTGCATGGCTCTGAAAGGCACAATGTTGAACAGTATGTGAGATACAGAAAAGTAGGTTTTAGTTATGAGTAAGGAAGGGGAAGGGGAACAAGGTTTTAGAGTTGGAGGAAATCTTAAAACCCAAAAGTTGGAGTTTATCCAGGAATCTCAAACTCATTCCCAACTTTCTTGATTTGATTTATTCAGTCATATCCAACTCTTCCTGACTCCATTTGGAGTTTTCTTGGCAAAGATGCTGGAGTATTTTGCCACTTTCTTCCCCAGCTTATTTTTATAGATGAAGAACTGGGGCAAATAGGATTAAGTGGCTTCCCCAAGGTCACACAGCTAGTAAGTGTCTGAGGCCAGCCTTAAAATAACAAACATGAGTCTTCCTGACTCCAAGTCCATGTCTCTAACCACTGTGCCACCTAGTAGCCCTATTTTCCCTCTGGTGGATGAAATAGAAACCTTACACAGGCACCTTGGAAGTAGCCTCAGAAGAAATCTCTGTTTCTTCAGAAGCAGCAATCACCCTGCCTAACTAACAGTTGTTAACAGGAAAGCACTTAGTTGACCTTATTGTATTTTTAAGGATAAAACATGGAGCAATGTAAAGAACATGAGACTCATGATTAGAAGATGGAGATTCAAATTCTATGCCTGCCACTTATTAGCTGTATGGCTTTGGGCAAGTCACATGATCTCTCACAAACACGATTTATTCAACTCATGAATGGGAGTAATGCCAATTCTACTTCATTATGTGGTTCTTGTAAATACCAAATGGCCTAATGTCTAGCAGGTGTTTTGCCACTTGTAAACTATTATGTTGTTGTACAATCATTTTTTGTTCAGCTCTTTGTGACCCCATTTGGGGTTTTCCTAACAAGTATACTGGAACAGTTTACCCTTTCCTTCTCCAGCTCATTTTACAAATGAGGAAACTGAAGTCAACAGGGTTGAGTGACTTGCCCAGGGTCCGAAGGCTAGTAAGTGTGTGAGGTTAGATTTACTCTCTGGAAAATGAATCTTCTTGACTCTAGGCCTGGCACACTATCCAATGTATCATCTACATGTCTGCATAGAGAATAATTTTTATTGATAAGTAAAAGTGGACTCAACTAGTGGAATTAATAATCAATAATAATTAATTGTTTAAAAAATATTGCAGAGTATCCACAAATCTGATAATATAGAATGAATTGAATTCATAAGTCTATTAAGAAGGAAGGTTATTAAATAACTCTGCCACAAAAATTAACAATAATAGTGGGTTTGTGGCCCACTCAGTAGGATGGAGAGAGAATTAATGTATGTCATTATCCATTGTGGGCAACTTAGATGAATAAGATCCCTTCTTATCATCAAGTGTTATTCCTTTGAAGTGGGAGTTCAGGGATTACATAAAGATAGGCCGTTAGGATGATAGAGAGATAAAGGATAGAGGTAAAGATCGATATAGGAAGAGTCCTTTAGAATGATACTCAAAACTTGATAAGGCTAGAAGACTAAGAAAGATTCTGTGTATAGAATGGTGTGTCCAAAATAGTTCTTGCTACTAAGAGGATAATTTCTTTTCTTTTTTTACTTTATTTATTTATTTAACTTTTTACAGTCATTTTCACAAAATTTTGGGTTCCAAATTTTCTCCCTTTTATCCCCTCCCCCCACCCCAATACAACGAGCAATCTAATTTTCCCTATCTCCAATCTGCCCTCTCTTCTGTCATCCCTCCCATCTCTTGTCTCCATTTTCTCTTTTCTCCTGTAGGGTCAGATGACTTTCTATATTCCTCATTAACTGTATGTCTTCTTTCCTAGTGGCAACAACAATACAAAACAGTTGTTCCTAAAACTTTGAGTTCCAAATTCTCCCCATCCCTCCCTCCCCACTCTTTCCCTTTGGGAAGGCAAGCAATTCAATATAGGCCATATCTGTGTAGTCTTGCAAGTGACTTCGATGATAGTCGTGTTGTGTAAGACTAACTTTATTTCCCTCCATCCTATCCTGCCCCCCATTGTTTCTATTCTGCCTTTTGATCCTGTCCCTCCCCGAGTGTTGACTTCAAATTGCTCCCTCATCCCATTGCCCTCACGTCCATCATCCCCCCCCCCTTGCTTATCTCCTTCTCCCCCACTTTCCTATACTGTAAGGTAGGTTTTCATACCAAAATGAGTGTGCATTTTATTCCTTCCTTTAGAAGAGGGTAAACTTCATGTTTTTTTCTCAGCTCTCCTCTTTTTCCCTCCACTAAAAAGTCTCCTACTTGCCTCTTAAATGACATATTATTACCCCATTCCATTTCACCCTCTTTCCTCCCACTACATTTCTCTCTCACCATTTACCTTAATTTCTTTTAAGATATGGTCCCATCCTATTCAATTCAATCTGTGCTCTCTGTCTCTATATGTGTGTGCATGTGTGTATGTGGGCATGCATGTATATGTGTGTGTGTGATCCCACCAACTACCCAGATACTTAAAAGTTTTAAGAGTTACAAATATTGTCTTTCCATGTAGGAATGTAAACAGTTCACTTCTGGTAAGTGCCTTAAGACTTCTCTTTGCTGTTTACTTTTTCATGCTTCTTCTCATTCTTGTGTTTGAAAGTCACATTTTCTTTTCAGCTCTGGTCTTTTCATCAAGAATGCTTGAAAGTCCTCTGTTTCATTGAAAGACCATATTGTCCCCTGAAGTATTATACTCAGTTTAGTTTAACTTGGTTTGAGTCCTAGTTCCTTTGACTTCTGGAATATCCTATTCCACTCCCTTCGATCCCTTAATGTAGAAGCTGCTATATCTTGAGTTATCCTGATTGTATTTCCACAATACTGGAATTATTTCTTTCTAGCTGCTTGTAAGATTTTCTCCTTGAGCTGGGAGTTCTGGAATTTGGCCACAATGTTCCTAGGAATTTCACTTTTTGGATCTCTTTCAGGTGGTGAGCGATGGATTTTTTCAATACTTATTTTGCCCTGTGGTTGTAGAAGGTCAGGGAAGTTTTCCCTGATAATTTTATGGAAGATGATATCTAGGCTCTTTTTTTGATCATGATTTTCAGGTAGTCCCATAATTTTTAAATTGTCTCTCCTGGATCTATTTTCCAGGTCAGTTGTTTTTCTCATGAGATATTTCACATTCTCTTCCATTTTTTCAGTCTTTTGGTTTTGTTTTGTGATTTCTTGGTTTCTCAGAAAGTCATTAGACTCCATCTGTTCCATTCTAATTTTGAGAGAACTATTCTCTTCAGTGAGCTTTTGAACCTCTTTTTCATTTGGCTAATTCTGCTTTTGAAAGCATTCTTCTCCTCATTGGCTTTTTGAACCTCTTTTGCCAATTGAGTTAGCCTATTTTTCAAGGTGTTATTTTCTTCAGCATTTTTTTGGGTCTCCTTTACGTTTTTCATGCTTTTCTTGCATCTCTCTCATTTCTCTTCCCAGTTTTTCCTCCACCTGTCTAACTTGCTTTACAAAATCCTTTTTGGGCTCTTCCAAGGCCTGAGCCCCCCCAACATCCTCCTGGGATGTCTGGGGTCCTGAGACCCCACCCTCCACATCTTTCCCTGATGGCAAGAATGTGTCCTCGTCGTCGTCAGATCCGAAAGTCAGGATCATTTGCATCTGTTCAAAAAAACTCTCTATAGTCTTATTTTTATTCCCTTTTCTAGGCATTTTCCCAGCCATTTACTTGACTTCTGAGATTCCTGTACACCCCCACCTAGATCCGCCCATTTAGTGCTTGGGGTCTGAGATTCAAATGGGCTTTCCGCGGCAGGTGCAACTGCTATTCAATGTGAGCTTTAGTTCTGGTGCTGGGGTGGGGGCAGGGCCGCCTCCCAGGCTCAGCTCCCTCAGGTGCTTTATGCAGAGACCTTCAGTAACGGAGCGGGTGGGGGCGGGGCCGCCTCCCAGGCTCAGTTCCCTCAGGCGCTTTATGCAGAGACTTTCAGTAATGAAGATCCTGCCTGCTTCTGTGGGAGTCCTGGGCTGCCGCAGCTGCTGCCTCCGCCACCACCCCCGCCTCTGCCTCTGCCTCCGCCGCTTCCTGCCACCGCCTCTGTCACTGCCGCTTCCTCCCGAGGGGGCCCAAGTCACGGAGACACCCTGCTCCCCTCTTCCAGCCTAGCCGTCTCTCTCACTGACCTGTAGCTTCTGTGGGTGGAGGGACTTTCCCGGCCACCGGAGCTTCCGTCCCTGAAGCCTGCTCGGATCAGCTTCTCTGGGGCTGCAGCCAGGGCAGCGCTGGGGTGGGGTCCGCTTTCCAGTGCGCAACGGACCCTGTGGATGGCTCTCCAGGGCTCTCTGGAATGGAAATCTCTTCCACTCTGTTTCTGCACACCTTGCAGCGATCCAGAACTTCTGGGGAACTCTTCTTACATTAAATATATGGGCTGTGGGTTCGGAGCTTGTAAACGTGCTTCTTTCTACTCTGCCATCTTGGCTCCACCCCCTTTGAAGAAGATAATTTCTAAAGATAAAAAGGAGGTACTAACTAACGGGGCAAGGGGAGGAGAAAGACCAGAGACAAAGCTGACAGAAGACCATCTAAACCCTAGAATTTTAAAAGTTAGGGCTGTTGCATGATAGAGCCAACATGAAGGCTAGTAAAGTGCAAAGAAGATTGTCTTTAAAGTCAAGAGATGTGAATTCAGATCTCAGCTCAGCCATTCACTGGCTACTTACATGGCTATAGCAAGACACTTAAAATCTTTTGTCCTCAGTGTCCTCACATTTAAATAATATACGCATATGTGTTTGCATTTCTGTGTATTTCTGCAATGGAGAACCCTCTAGGTTGGGATTTTCTGACATTAATGCACTGTTTTATTATGAAAAACATTTGATCAACTATAACACAATGGACCCGGAGGGCAAACATATTAAAGAGTCAAATTAAGAAGAGTGACTCCCAACCATAGTTAAAAATCTTAGCTAAAGTTCCAGGGAGCACAGTGTATTGTTCTCCATGATAAACCCCCTCAATTAATCCAGGTATTCGCATATGATATGCCTTAGAATCTATTAAGTATCCTAACTGTACATTTCTAGAAACTATAACTTATTAAATATTCTTCCTAAAAGGATGGTGTCTGGAACCAAAGTCAGTATTTCAGATGTGTTCTGACTAAATCACAAAGAACAAAAGCACAATTGCTTCATGATTATCCAAAGCAATGTCTTTCAAGATAACCCCCAATGATACTCATTTCTTGGCTGCGATTGTACTCTTAGGCTTACTTTGCTTGACTCCATTTGGCAGGACCAGAAACAGTGGATGGAAGATGTAAATGGAAAAATCAAAGTTCGATTTCAGGGAACATGGTTATGGAGTTGAATTTGAAAAACCTCCAAAATTAGAGCTATTGTATAATGGAATGGACTCCCTTTGCAAATGGTGTGTTTGTCTTTACTTGAATTGTTCAAAGAGGACTGGATTAATTCCTGTTGGTGCCTTTGCAGAATGACTTCTTTCTTTGTCAGGCAGAAATCAAATGAAATGACATCTGAGATCTTTTCTCACTGAAGTTCTGTGATTATGAGTCTTCTGATGTCAAATCAATTTTCACTTCCCTAGAGCATAACACTTTGCTAAAATGGTCTTATGGCTAGGCAAAATAAAAAATTGATCCTGAACCTCAATTTGCTTGTTGGCTACAAAATTCTTTGCATGTCAAGTATGATTTAAACTTTTCATGCTTATGTGGGTATCTTGTGAGGAGTTGGGCGGTTGGGGAATTCTTTTAATATCTATATCAAAACCCCTTGAGTTGAGCATTGTGATCAGAATTTCCTTTTAGAGATATAAATTCTTTATAAACCATAAATATGGGAAAAGGATTAAAAGAAATTGAAGATGATGGTGGGAACACAGGAGAGACTATAGGGAGGACAGTAGAAATACATAATAGAAGTGTCATCATAACCACTTTTCTACTTAAACCGCTACTTCCTAGTCTAGACCGTGATCCCTCTTCTCTCCATCTATCTGGATCATATGGTTTAGAATAGGAAGGGACCTTAAACAATGAATGTCAAAACCAAGTCCTCTGATAAAATTCTGGTTTCCACTTTACCACACTGGACTTAATTATCATCTGCCTGGAAAAATGTAACAGTTTGACAACTATTCCATTTTCCTTATTTGAAGCACTCCATTCTGTCACTTGAATCATGAAAAACAAACACAGATATAAATAGATCTGGTCATGTCATTCTGCACTTGCAATTTTCATCATTCGCTTTATGAGGTGGCCTCGTGAATAAAATTACCACTTGAATATAGCATGGTATATTAGGCAGATAGGAGCACAGTGAATTGAGCAATGGGCCTGAAAGATTGAGTTATTATTTTTTCTTTATTATGCTTTTGAATAATACTATATTTTCCCAGTTAAATGTAAAATCATTTTTTTTATTTTGAGTTCCGAATTCTCTCTTTCGCTTCTTTCTCTCACGCCTGCCTGAGACAGTAAACAAATTAAAATGGTAATGCATATACAATCATGCAATATAAAACATACCATATTAGTCATGTTATAAAAGAAAAGAGAGACCTGCCTCCATTAAAAAAAGAAAAAATAAAGTGAAAAATAGCATGTTTTTGCATTTAGATTCCATCAGTTCTTTCTTTGCAGTGGGGTAGCATTTTTCATCATGACTTTTTTGGAATTGTCTGGGATCATTGTATTGCTGAGAATAGCTAACTTATTCACATCTGATTATCATACATTATTGATATTACTGTGTGCAATGTTCTCCTGATTCTGCTCACTTCACTTTGGATGAATTCATATAAGTCAATCCAGCTATTTATTTTCTTGAAAAGAAATCATCGTGCTCATCAGTTCTTATACCACAAGAGTATTCCATTATAATCACATGTCACAACTTATTCAGTCAGTCATTCCCCAATTGATGGACATCCCCTTATTTTTCAATTCTTTGAAACCACAAAAGTGCTGCTATAAATATTTTTGTACAAATAGGTCTTTTATTATCTCTTTGGGATATAGATGTAGTTGTGGTAATGCTGGATTAGAGGATATACGGTTTTATAGTCCTTTGAGCATAGTTGTAAATTGCTCTTCTGAAAGGTTGAATCCTCTCACAACTCCACCAAGAAGGCATCAGGTTTCCAATTTTCAGATATCACTTTCAACACTCATGGTTTTCCTTTTCTGTCTTATTAGTCAATCTGATTATGTGACGTGATACCTCAGAATTGTTTTAATTTGCATTTCTCTAATCGATAGGGAATTACAATGTTTTAAAAATATGACTCTACGATAGCTTTGATTTCTTCATCTGACAACTGCCTATTCATATGTTTTGACCATTTATTACTAGAGGAATGACTTCTATTCTGTGAACTCAGTTCTTTATAAATTGTAGAAATGATATTTTATCAGAGAAACCAACTATAACACACACCTCCCCCAGATTTCTGCTGTCCTTCTAATTTTGGTTGCATTGCTTTTGTTTGTGCAGAAACATTTTTTAGTTAATGTAATAAACATTATCCTTTTCTTTGTCATAAATTCTTTTCCTATCCATAAGAATGGTAAAACATTCTAAGCTTCCCAAATTTACTTAAGGTAATAAGCAAATCTGAGCTCAGATACTTACAAGCTGCGTCATCCTGGACAAGTCATTTAATCTCTGGTATCCGATTCCTTCCCTGTAAAAGTGGCATATTAAGGGCACAAACCTTGCAGAATTTTTGTGAGAATCAAATAAATAATAATTGTAGAATGAGTACCTGATGTGGCACAAATCAAATGCTATATAAATGCTAGCTATGATGATGGTAATAATGATGCTTATCACAATATCTGCACTTAGGAGTTTTTTTATACATACTTATGAATGTTAAATAGACTTAGTTCTTCCATATTTCAGTGCAGGCCCTGCACGTAGACTGTTATATCCCCCAAGTGAAATCGGATCTTGAAGACATGATAAATCCCACACAAACATGGAACATCTGCTGTCTTGAGAATCTAGACAGTTTTCCAAGGACGAACATCGTGTATGTATTCCATCGCGAGATTTGGCTACCCTCTCGATAGACAACGTAAAGGATAGTTGACACCGTTAGTCGCTTTGTTGGCAGTCCTTTTGTTGGAAAGGGTTTATTAGGTGTCCGTTCTGAGGAGAACTTTGGAATCTCACACATGGAGAGGACGCTCTGCCTGGGACCCCTTCTCCCAATTCAGACCCTGAAAGCTGTATCCCGGGATTCTCCAGTTGAGAAACTTCAGGAATTGGTGCCTCCCTGGACTGGTGATTTTTTTTTATTTCCTCTTATATCTATGTTAGTATTGCTATAATTATATTAGTATTGGGGTATATTAATTATTACTGCTACTGCTCTAAACTATCTGTGCATTTGCCTTTTCTGTGAATCAATAAAATATCCAGTTCCTTCTTCTCAAGTGTGTCTTATTGTAGGTGCAAATCCGAACCATAAATTTCCTTAATCACACAATTTATTACCTTCACTTCTCTTCCTTCGCTTCTACTTCCATCCACTTTCCTTCCCTTGCATTCATTTCTCTTCCTTAGTTCAATAAATACTGATTAAATGTCCACTGTCTATCTGTAGATTAGTGTACTATGAAATGATATGAAACAAGAAGGCTTCTTATCTCTCTGTAGAATTAGTTGGGATTAGTGGGCAGTTAGATGGTGAGTGGAAAGAATATTGAAGTCAGGAAAAAATGAGTACTCTGGCCTCAGACACTTAGTAATTGTGTTAGCCTGGACAAGTCACTAAACACTTTTTGCCTCAGTTTCCTCAACTGAGCTAGTAAAATGAACTAGAGAAGGTATTATATATATGCATAGAAAATATATATTTGTGTATGTATATGTTTATATATGTATGTATATAAGTATGTCTATGTGCATATATACACACAACACACATATATGCATATGTACACATATTAATACATTTTATATATGCACACAATACACATATATGCACATGCTCAAATGTACAAATGTATATACATGCATTGCATACACATGCATACATGCAAACACATGAATATGTACATATAAATACATATATATGTATATATATTTAATTCTAGAATCTTTGTCAAGAAAACCTCAAGTGATGAAGAGTTGGATTTAACTGAAAAAATGACAAACAACAAGTGAGCAGAGCTCAAAGACCTACTGTGGTTCCCAATTGCTTACCAAAGTTTGAGTATCAATCCTAGCATTCAAGGCATTCTGTAATGTTTCCACCTTACCTAATTGATGAATTATCCTTCTTCCTTCCATGCTGTCATCTAATTAAGCGGTTGAGTGTAATAATGATGGATTGATGTTTGAACCCAGAGTCACAAAGCCTAGGTTCAAATTTGGCCCTAGGCACAATTTTATGTTCCTAAACGAGAAATTTATATGTCTTTATTTCTCGATTTCCACATCATTCCAAAGAGAAACTGAGCTCAGTAGCCCATAAGTTGCCTTACAGTTGCAAATATATGATGTAATAATTTCTCTCTATTCCCTGTTTATATTTTCATGGGACTACATTTTCCAGCCATTCTGCTACTGAAAATGTCCCTTAACCTTTTTATTGTCTGGTGAATTTTTATGAATATTCTAAAATCCAAAGAAAATGACATTTGTTCCAGGAAGTCTTCCATTATACCCTGGCCAGTCTTGACCTCCTTCACCCTAGAGTCTCATATAAAACTTTGTTGCAACTCTGTTTTTTCAACTTATTTTACTTTTAAATTTATGGGATAAAACAAGCATTTCCAAAACATAGTAACATAGAAAAGATAATTGCCCGTGAAACTGCAAGTCTACTTTGTCCAAATTGTTATTCCTTTTAAATATAAAATATAGGGGGGAGGAGCCAAGATGGCAGAGTAAAAAGATTCACATATGCTAGCTCCGAAGCCACAGCCCATAAATTACCTATGGAAAGCACTCCCAATGGGTTGCGACGCAGTGGAAGCCACGCAGCAGCAGAGTGGAGGAGATTTCTGTTCCAGAGAGCTTGAAAAACTGACCCCAACGATCCATCAGGCACCAGACACAGAGCGGAGCCCCTGCCCTGGCTGTGCTGCCCCAGAGGAGAAGATCCGAGCAGGCTTCAGGGACAGAACCTCTTGCTGCCGCGAGAGTCCCTCCACCCACAGGCGATACAGGTCAGTGAGAGCGATTTCTGGGCTGGCCGAGAGGAGAGCGGGGTGTCTCTGTGGCTCAGGCCCCCTCGGGAGGAAAGAGTGGGGGAGGCCATGGACAGGGGCTCCCAGAGCAGGGGGGAGCTCTGGCCATTACTGAAGATCTCTGCATAAACCTCCTGAGGTAACTAAGCTTGGGAGGCGGCCTTGCCCCCACCTGAGTAGCAGTACTTAATCTCTCACTGAATAGAAGCCCCTCCTCCTGCTGAAAGCCCTGAGGCTAAGGAGCAGCATTTGAATCTCAGACCCCAAGCACTGGTGAGGTGGGGGTGCAGGGGAATCTCAGACGTCAAGTAACTGGCTGGGAAAATGCCCAGAAAAGGGAAAAAAAGTAAGACAATACAAGGTTACTTTCTTGGGGAACAGATGTTTCCTCCTTTCCTTTCTGATGAGGAAGAACAATGCTTACCATCAGGGAAAGACATAGAAGTCAAGGCCTCTCTACCCCAAACATCCGAAATAGATATCCAATGGGCTCAGGCCATGGAAGAGCTCAAAAAGGATTTTGAAAATCAAGTTAGACAAGTGGAGGAAAAACTGGGAAGAGAAATGAGAGAGATGCAAGAAAAGTATGAAAAACGGGTCAATACCTCACTAAAGGAGACCCCCAAAAAATGCTGAAGAAAATAACACCCTGAAAAATAATCTAACTCAATTGGCAAAAGAGGTTCAAAAAGCCAATGAGGAGAAGAATGCTTTCAAAAGCAGAATTAGCCAAATGGAAAAGGAGGTTCAAAAATTCACTGAATTCTCTCAAAATTAGAATGGAACAGATGGAGGCTAATGACTTTCTGAGAAACCAAGAAATCAAAAACCAAAACCAAACGAATGAAAACATGAAAGATAATGTGAAATATCTCATTGGAAAAACAACTGACCTGGAAAATAGATCCAGGAGAGACAATTTAAAAATTATGG
Organism: Bettongia penicillata ogilbyi; assembly: GCA_023548195.1. Taxonomy (NCBI): domain Eukaryota; kingdom Metazoa; phylum Chordata; class Mammalia; order Diprotodontia; family Potoroidae; genus Bettongia; species Bettongia penicillata. The sequence continues at coordinate 3,141,833 of JAJHZJ010000335.1, forward strand.
GACTACCTAAAAGCCATGATTAACTATGAGATGATTCTAATGAGATGTTTCATGTTTTCTTCTATTTAAATTCTTTTGACTTCATTTTATTCTGTCTTGATGTCTCTTGGAATAATTTGCTTCCACCTAACTCATTCTAATTTCAATGAATCATTTTCTTCTGTGAGCATTTTTACTTCATTTTCCATTTGATCAATTCTGCTTTTTAAGAAGTTATTTTCATTATTATATTGTTGTAGTTTTCTTTCCATTTGGCCCATTCTTTTTCAAGGTTTTATTTTCTTCAATTTTTATACCTCTTTTTATCAAACTCTTTTCTTGTAATAATTTCCTTTTTTTACTTTCACTTCTTTACCTATTTTTTTTCCTTTTTCACCCTTCTTCGATTTGAAAATATGCTTTAATCTCAGAAAATGTTATTGGCCTTGTGATTAATTCTTTGTTTTTGCTTTTGTTTTCCTTTCAGGCTTTGGAACATTTTAACTCAGTCTGAAATAAAGGGCACACCATTGAAGTGAGATTATTAGCAATGTTAGAATTTAGTTTCATTAATATAACAATAATAATAATAATAAATTCATGACTGTTGGGGACTAATGCTACCCAAAGTGAGATATTAGCATTTAGATCTGCATTTCAGGTAAAGGCCCTGTGAGTTAAGAATAGATGAGCAGGCAGGTAGGTATCCTGTGATAAAGTGTTGGCTGTATCGTTACCTCATTGCATCAGTACCCTTCATCCAACAACGTGTTATATGGTGCAGGGGAGTCATTTGTAAATTTCGAGTCAAAGACTTTCTTTAATCTATTTTGTGCAGTGAAAATATTTAGGGACCATTATGACTGTCTTCAAATACTAGATGTATTATGTAACATAGAAGTGAGAGTAGGCTTATTTTGCTCTGGAAAGCACAAAGTTGAACAGTGTGCGAGTTACAGAAAAGTAGATATTAATTATGAGTAAGGAGGGGGCAGGAGAAGAAGGTTTTAGAATTAGAGGAAATCTTAAAACCCAAAAAGCTGAAGAGTTTATCCAGGGATCTCAGACTCATTTTCTCACTTTCTTATCTTGATTTATTCAGTCATATCCAGCTCTTCCTGACCCCATTTGGAGTTTGCTTGGAAAAGAAACTGGACTACTTTGCCATTTCCTTCTCCAGTTCATTTTTACAGATGAAGAACTGAGGCAAACAGGGTTAAGTGTCTGAGGCCAGATTTAAAATCACAAATCACAAAAATGTGTCTTCCTGACTCCAGGTCCAGAGCTCTAACCACTGTGAAACCTTGCTGCATATTTCCCCACTCGTAGATGAGAAACCCTACACAGGAATCTTGGAAGTAACCTCAGAAGTAATCTCTGTTGTTATCAGGTGCAGCAATCACCTTGCCTAGCTATTAGTTGCTAACAGGAAAGAACTTAGTTGACCTTATCCTATTACATAAATAGGGGCCATTTTTAAAGAACAAAACATGGAAAAATGGAAAGAGCACAAGGCACAGGACTAGAAGATTAAGATTCAAATGCTGTCTCTGCCTCTTATCAGCTGTATGACATTGGGCAAGTCACATGGTCTCTCAGAAACAACATTTATTCAGCTGTGGAATGTCACTAATGTCAGTTCTTTTCCTTCCCTATGTGGTTTTTGTAAAGACCATATAGATGTTTTTCAAGTGTTTTGCCAATTATAAACTATTATGATGTTCTTCAATCACTTTTTGTTCAGCTCTTTGTGACCCCATTTGGGGATTTCTTAGCAAGGATATTGGAGTAGTTTACCCTTTCCTTCTCCAACTCATTTTACAAATGAGGAAACTGAAGCCAACAGGGTTAAATGACTTGCCCGAGGACACAAGGCTAGTAAATATGTGAGGCTAGATTTGAGCCCTGTAAAATGAATCTTCCTAAGTCACTATATCCACAGTATCATCTAGATGCCTGCATAGAGAATAATATTTATTGATAAGTAAAAGTGGATTCAATTAGTGGTATTAATAATCAATAATGATTGTTTTTAAAAGTATTGCACAGTATCCACAAATCTGAAAATATAGAATGAATTGCATTCATAACACTATCTAGGAAAGTTATTAAACTCTGCCACAAAATCTAATAACTGTGTTTCAAATATGTTATCCCTCCCTCCAACTGAAATTCAAAATGCACTAACACAGTAATCTAGGAAATGATCTAATTACAGACCAATAGTTATCAACCATAAAAAATTGCATTTTTCTTTCCCAAGAACATGTAAATTTCAGAAGTGATGTCTATCATCAGAGACAACACACTTTTCTTTATTTTTAATGCCTACGTTAAGAAAACTAATATGTACTGAAAGGAAGTGTTAATCCTTGGATTTGCTAAGTGTTCTCTGCTCATTGTTCTTTGCAGTTATGAACAGATTATGAAATTATATGTTATTTGAGGTCAGGAAACATGTCTTGCGTATTGTTGTGATGCATCCAACATTAGAGTCCCTGGATATAATTGGTACTTAATAGTTGTTTGGTGACTATTAATTCTGTGCTAAATAACCCTGACTATTTTTCTTTTAAAGTCAATATTTGCCTCCATAGCTTCCTCACAGATTTTTTTACCTCTGCATTCCGAAGGGTATATATAAGGGGGTTTAGCACTGGGGGCATGACTGTATTAAACAAAGTGACCAGTTTATCTGCTTTAGGGGTGGTGGTTGGGCGAATATACATGTCGATGCAGGGGACAAAAAACAGCAATACAGCGACAACATGAGAACTTCAGATTGAGAATGCCTTGCGCCTGCCCTCAGCTGACTGAGTTCTCAGAGTGAACAAGATAATTGAATAGGAGATAACCAGGCGGAAAAAGGCAATTAATGAGATCATGCCACTGTTGGCTACCACCATAAGCCCTACTGCATAGGTGTCAGAGCAGGCAAGCTTGAGCGATGGGTGGACATCACAGAAATAATGGTCAATCTCATTGGGCCCACAGAAGGGTAGCTGGATGGTTAGAAGTGTCTGAATGATGGAATGCAGAAATGCTCCAACCCAGAGTACCAACACCAACATACGACACGTGCTGCGGCTCATGATGACTGTAGGGGGTGACATATGGCCACATAACGGTCATAGGCCATGACAGTGAGCAGGAAGATCTCTGTGCAGCCAAAGAAATGCACAGCAAAGAGTTGAATCATGCAGCCATGGAAGGAGATGATCTTCTTCTCTATGAATAAGTCAGTCATCATTTTTGGTGTGGTTGTGGAGGAAAAACAGACATCTACATAGGACAGATAACTGAGGAAGAAGTACATAGGGGATATGAGGTAGCCGCTGAGATTTACAGTGATCACAATGAGCACGTTCCCCAATATGTCATGATGTAAAGCATTAAAAAGAATCCAAAAGTCATTCGCTGAATCTTCCAACCTTGCACGATTCCCAATAAAACAAATTCTGTCACATTGCTTGGATTTTCCATATATAGTCTGCTCTGTGACTAAATATTTATCCAAACAAGTATATACCTGCAAGAAAACCACACACACACACACACACGCCCGCACGCACACACACATACACACACACATCCCTGACTGAAGAGAGTGAAGAGTAACCAGTTTGTAATATAATCTAATAAATATTTACTAAGCATTGGCAAAATATACTATATAAGTTGGAGAAGCAATAGAAGATGAAAAAAATCTGCTCTTGAGGAATTTACTTCCTTGGATATCATTTTTAGCTCTCTTGAGTCCAATTCCCTCATATGTAATTCAGGGGGTTGAATTAAATGATATATTCCCTTCTAGCTCCAAATGTAACTTGTGTTCCTATAGTCTTGGGAGGGAGAGAAGGCAGTAATTTTAAGTAATAATACACGATCATAATTCAAAATCTCATAATCTTATTAAATACACTTGCATGTCACTAGAGATAGAGGGCTGAATATTTGATTTTAACTATGAGTTAACCATATCTCCATATAGAGATACTGTCTAACATAAGTTTATGATTATGATGAGCCTTTCCAGATCAGTAGAAACCTTAATGGCCCCAATAAAATATTTTACTAGAGTGGCAAAATGACCTATATGAACTTTCTTTTATTCTAATTAATTATCTACATGTATAATATTCGGGTTCTTTAGTATTCTTGGTGAATCTAGTAACCATGCTTCATTACATTTAGGACCAATGAAAGAAAAATGGCTCCAATGAGCATTAGGGAACTAACTATGAACCACTCCTGGGAAGCCCTTCCTTGAAGCCAAGGGCGCCTTAGCCACTTTCTGTGCCAGATAAGCCATCCAAGATGGCTTATTATCATTCTCTGGTCAGCTTACCAACTACTTGACTCTGGGCAAGTGATTTAACCTCTCTGGGCCTTAGGTTCCAAATAAATAAAATGGAGTTTTAGAAGATATATTCTAAGGTTCTGTCTCAAGCTTTATACTTTTCTATAAATCTGTACCAAAAATGGAGCCCATATTGATTATGTAAAAATGTAGCAACCATCCCACATTAATGCCATAAGTAAATTTAGAAATAAAAGGGACCAGAAAGGAAATCTAGTCTGATCTCCTTTTTTAAATGAGAAGGAATTGAGGCCTATAGAGGTTAAATGACTTGCCTAGGATCACAAAGGAAGTGAAAGTGACAGGACCTGAAGTCAGGTACACTGACTCCATATGCACGATACCATTTCTGGTGATCTAATTATAATAAAGAACACAGTACTTTTTCAACAGACTCAGCCTTCTCTCTCCCATCTTTATGGGTTATAAAAGTGATTCCCTGTACCTAGAATGCCTTCTAGCTCCAACTCATCAAATTCTCAGTTGTCTTCAAGGCACACCTCATGAACCAATTCATACAGGAAGACTTACCAGATTCCCTCGATTTGTTTACAATTCTCTCATTCCTCAAACTATATCCCATTTATTTGCTTCAATGTTATATGTCCAAGTAGAATATAAGCACCTAAAAGAGGTGATGTGGAAGAAAGAATAGAGAGTTGGGCCTGAGTTCAAATGTTTCCCCACACTCTTACTAGCTGTGTCACCATGGGAAAGTCGGTTACCTCTGTACACCTCAATTTCCCCATATATAAAATGAAAATAACAATAGAAACTGGCTCCCAAAAATATTGTGGGAATAAAATTACATAAAATTTATAAAATACATTATGGAGATTAAAGTACTATAATCATAATTGTAATTATCAAATCATCATTATAGACAGATAGATGGCACAGTGGATAGAATGCTGGACTTGAAGCCAGGAAGACCTGAGTTCAAATTTGACACTTTCTAGCTAGTTGACCCTGAGCAAGTCATTTAACCCTATCTGCCTCAATTTCTTCATCTGTAAAGCAAGCTGGAGATGAAAGTGGCAAACCACTCTAGTATCTTAGCCAAGAAAACCCCAAAATGGGGTCATAGAGAGTCAGACATGACGGAAATGACTGAACTAAAGTAATAATAATAATTTGATCATGAACATGATGATGTAAAGGAACTGTTAAATATTGTTTTTGTCTCCATAGCATGTGACATTGTTCCTGGCATGCAAAGAAGATGCTTAATAATAACTTGATCAATTTAATTTAATTAACTCTTACCCAATCACACCAATACAAGGTTTAGCTACAAAATATAACCAGAAATAAGTTAATTAGGGTTTGCTTAAAGCCTTACGTGGAAGGAGAAAACTATTAGCTCTTATATATTACTGAAACAAAACGAATAATACACCTAAGAACCTCTTAGCCATTCTCATACCATGACTGAAGTGGGGCTGGGGCAACCATGACTTTTCAAAGGATGAATGAAGAGAAAATCCCACTTCTGCAGGAACTGAAAATAGGAAAAATCAACTTTTCTGGTAGTATCTGAAGTCGCTGGAAACAACTAAGTTGTATTTATTCTAAAATCCCTCCTCACCCTTAGAATATTTGTGTGCAGATGCTTACATATTAGTATTTTTGAAAGTCATAAATGCAAAACGTGTTCTATTATGCAATGTTTTATTTGTGAACATATGTGTTGTAGCCCACATGGAAAAAGAAACAGCTTGTATGTCTATGTGCCAAATAGTGGTTTCAAAAAAAAAATATCTACCTTTCTACTGATATCTTTCTTCACCTGGTGAACACATTAAACCTGGATAAGTCACTTAATCTCTTTGACCCTCAATTTCTTAACACGAAAAAATGGAAGTTTTATTGAATGGCTTCTAAAGCACTGCCCAGCTCTAAATTTCATGTTTCTTAATATAATCAGTTCTCTATCCTTCAAAAAAGCTAGGGATGTGGTGGTGGAAATATCTGCAAGACCTTATGCTTGCTCAAACTTTCATCCTTTTTCTTTTTTTCTCTATCAGATTTCCAAGAGTTGATTTTCCCCATTACTTTCATGAATCAACTGAATTCATCATAATAGATGACCATCTCCTCTCTCTCAATCCAGTGAATGTTTTCTCATCATCACATTGAGCTCTCAAATATTCTTGAAAGACCCTACTCTATTTTTTTTAATCCTTAAGCAGGAATATCATTGAATTCTCACCATTCTCTACTCACATCTTTAACTGCTCCTTCACTGTCTCCTTCACTCTCCTTCTCCTAATGCTAATACTTTCCCCTGAGATGACCTCCAATTTAACCTGCAGTTAAATTATTTGTGCATAGCTCTTCATATGTTATCTCTCCCATTAGAAAGTAAACTCTTTAAGGGTAGGGAATATTTTGGCTTTCCTTGTATCTCCAGTTTTCAGCAAAGTGCCTAGCATATATTGGGCATTTAATAAATACTTGTTGACTTTATTTTCTTTTAAAATATTTTTCCAATATATCTATCCAGTTGTCATGTAGTTATAAAATCCTTTTCTCTCTTTTTACACACATCCTATTTTTTTGAATACAGATTAAATGGAATGTGTTGCAAGGAAATTTATTGATCATCTTATGCAAAAATCCCAATTTAGAGGAAGAAATTGGGAATCATGGTGGGGAAATCACTTTCCAAATATCATATGACGAATTCATGATTTATTGTGAATTATAAATAATGTTTTCCAGTTCCCAGTACTATGTCCTTTCCATTAGACATATTGACATGGGACTGAACTGGATTCTAAGGGATAGATCTGAATATGCTGTGACTTGTGTCATCTCTCTCTTTTTAACTTAACAAGAGCAGGGCCTTTCTTCTTTATGTCTTCTCTCCTCTCTTTCTCCTTTTTTTCTCCATTATTGATATATTTCACTAATCCCCACGGCTTTAACTAGCATCTCCATTTAGAGAGCTATTAAATCTGCCTGCACAAACACACACACACACACACACACACACAGACACACACACACACACCCTTTGAAATCTTTTCCTCTAAAGTCTCACATTTCTCACTGCTTATTAAACCTATGTCCCTCTAGCATCTCAAATTCATTAAAGTACTGATAAGATTCTGTAGTCATGGAAACATCTAACTATGGCCATGGAGGAAATGAAAAATTTTAACAGATATTGAGACAGCAGAAGGAGGAGTAATAAACTTATAAAGAGAAATTACATTGTAGTGAAAGGAAATTTGTGAGTAGATTCTAAATACGAAGGTATGGGGGAGGAGTCAAGATGGTGCAGTAGAAAGATTCACATTTGCTAGCTCTGAACCCACAACCCATAAATTACCTACAGAGAGAGCTCCCAATGGGTTCTGTAGTGCTGGAGGCTGCAGGGCAGCAGAGTGGAGGAAATTTCTGTTCCGGGGAGCCCTAAAGAGCCATCACCGGGGTCCGTTGCGCACCCGACCTAGAGCGGAGCTCAGCCCTGCCTTGGCCCTGTGGCACCGAGGGGAGAAGACCCGAGTGGGCTTTGGGGATGGAATCTCCGGCAGCTGCCAAGGTCCCTCAACCCACAGGTGCACAGGTCAGTGAGAGAGACTTCTGGCCTGGCCAAGAGGGGAGTGGGATGTCTCCATTACTCAGGCCCATTCAGGAGGAAGCATCAGGGGAGGCAGTGGACAAGGGTTCCCAGAGCAGGCAGGAGCTCGATCCATTGTGGAAGGTCTCTGCATAAACCCCCTGAGGGAACTGAGCCCTGTGAGGCAGCCCTGCCCCCACCTGAGAACGTGAACTTAATCTCTCACACTGAAATCAGCCCTACCCCTCGCTGAAAGCCCTGAGGCTGAGAAGCAGCATTTGGATCACAGATCCCAAGCACTAGTGATGCGGCAGTGGAGAGAAATCTCAGAAGGCAAGTAACTGGCTGGGAAAATGCCTAGAAAAGGGAAAAAAAAAATAAGACAATACAAGGTTACTTTCTTGGTGAATAGATATTTTCTCCTTTCCTTTCAGATGAGAAAGAACAATGCTTACCATCAGGGAAAGACATAGAAGTCAAGGCCTCTGTATCCCAAACATCCGAAGGAGATATTCAATGGGCTCAGGCCATGGAAGAGCTCAAACAGGATTTTGAAATTCAAGTTAGACAGGTGGAGGAAAAACTGGGAAGAGAAGTGAGAGAGATGTAAGAAAAGCATGAAAAACAGGTCAATACCTTGCTAAAGGAGACTGAATGCTGAAGAAAATAGAACCTTGAAAAATAGGCTAACTCAATTGGCAAAAGAGGTTCAAAAAGCCAATGAGGAGAAAAATGCTTAAAAAGCAAAATTAGCCAAATGGAAAAGGAGGTTCAAAAGTTCCCTGAAGAAAATAGTTCTCTCAAAATTAGAATGGAACAGATGGAGGCTAATGACTTTATGAGAAACCAAGAAATCACAAAACAGAACCAAAAGAATGAAAAAATGGAAGAGAATGTGAAATATTTCATTGGAAAAACAATTGACCTGGAAAATAGATCCAGGAGAGACAATTTAAAAATTATGGGACTACCTGAAAGCCATGATCAAAAAAACAGCCTAGACATCATCTTTCATGAATTATCAAGGAAAACTGCCCTGAGATTCTACAACCAGAGGGCAAAATAAGTATTCAAGGAATCCCCTGATCACCACCTGTAAGAGATCCAAAATAGAAACTCCTAGGAATATTGTGGCCAAATTCCAGAGTTCCCAGGTCAAGGAGAAAATATTGCAAGCAGCTAGAAAGAAACAATTCCAGTATTGTGGAAATACAATCAGGATAACTCAAGATCTAGCAGCTTCTACATTAAGGGATCAAAGTTCATGGAATAGGATATTCCAGAAGTCAAAGGAACTAGGACTCAAACCAAGAATCACCTACCCAGCAAAACTGAGTATAATACTTCAGGGGAAAATAATGGTCTTTCAATGACACAGAGGACTTTCAAGCATTCTTGATGAAAAGACCAGAGTTGAAAAGAAAATTTGACTTTCAAACACAAGAATGAGAAGCATGAAAAAGGAAACAGCAAAGAGAAGTCATAAAGGACTTATCAAAGTTGAACTGTTTACATTCCTACATGGAAAGACAATATTTGTAACTCTTAAAACTTTTCAGTATCTGGGTAGCTGGTGGGATTACACACACACACACTCACACACACACACATGCACACACACACAGCGACAGGGAGCACAGAGTGAATTGAATAGGATGGGACAATATCTTTAAAAAATTAAGGTAAACGGTGAGAGAGAAATATATTGGGAGGAGAGAGGGTGAAATGGAATGGGGCAAATTGTCTCTCATAGAAGAGGCAAGCAGGAGACTTTTTAGTGGAGGGAAAAAGAGGAGAGCTGAGAAAAAAATGAAGTTTACTCTTATCACATTCAACTAAAGGAAGGAATAAAATGCACACTCATTTTGGTATGAAAACCTATCTTACAATGCAGGAAGGTGGGGGAGAAAGAGATAAGCAGGGTGGGGGTGATGATGGAAGGGAGGGCAATGGGAGGAGGCAGAAATTTGAAGTCAACACTTGGGGAGGGACAGAATCAAAAGATAGAATAGAAACAATGGGGGGCAGGATAGGATGAAGGGAAATATAGTTAATCTTACACAACATGACTATTATCAAAGTCATTTGCAAAACTACACAGATATGGCCTATTTTGAATTGCTTGCCTTCCCAAAGGAAATGGGCAGGGAGGGAGGGATGGGGAGAAGTTGGAATTCAAAGTTTTAGGAATAATTGTTGAGTATTATTCTTGCTACTAGGAAATAAGTAATACAGGTAATGGGGAATAGAATGTCATCTGGCTCTACAGGCCAAAGAGAAGATGGGGTCAAGAGAAGATGGGGTCAAGGGAAGGGAGGGATGATAGAAGAGAGGGCAGATGTGTGATATGGGAAATTAGAATGCTCGATGTATTGGGGTGGGTGGAGGGGACAAGTGGGGAGAAAATTTAGAACCCAAAATTTTGTGGAAATGAATGTAAAAATTTAATAAATAAATTTATTAAAAAAAATAAAATACATAGGTATGAAGCTTGCTTCTATCACTTGTCAAATGTGAGACCTTGAATAAGTCATTCCAACTCATTGTGGCTCAGTTTTCTCATAACTGAAATTTTAAAGTCAGACTAGATAATTTTTCAATTCCCTTCTAGCTTGGAATCTAACCCTATTATGTTTGTGAAACCACTTTTCTAGGAAGGCACCATGAAGTAGTAGAAAGATCACTGGATTTAATTCTGAATGGACCTCCATTTGAACCCAAACTCTGATACCTAATAGTGTGTATGAATTTGGGCAAGTCATGTACAATTTTTAACTTTTACTTTCTTCATCTGTAAACTAGGGAGAATATTACCCTTGGTACACACTTTACAGACAGGTTGCAAGGACCAAAAGACATAATACATGTAAAATGCTTTGTGTATCTTAAGGTACCTATAGTTATGTCTGACATTGAGCCTTCTAGTCACATTGGCACAGCAGTGTTTCTGAAACAGTCTTAGATCTGCAATCGGTTCTGCATGATCTCAAGGGATGTTTCAAAGTTGTCAATATTAAACTGATATTGATTCACCTTGATTTTTAAATAAACTCTTTGTAGAGCAGATCTGATAGAGAGCCCTTAGCCAAGAAATACAGTACTGCATGGATGTTCCAAAAAATTTAATCTTAGTTGTCACTCAAACCACATGGACTATGGTTAGTAGATCAGCTATTAATAGGCTTTAATATCGGATATTAGAAGCATAAAGAGACAAATCAGAGTTTCACAGAGGATATTTTAAAATGGATATTAAATTTCTTTTAGACCAAAGTATAACTGGATCATGAATATCAGAATTTTAAAGTTGAAAGGAAACTAAGACATCATCTAGTTCAACCTGTACAAGCAAAAGGATTTTTTCTACTGAGTAAATAGTCATCCAACCTTTGCTTAATGACCTTAAGTGAGGGGGAAGCCACATCCTCCCCTTTAGGGTGTGTTATCAAGCAGAACAAGTACAATACAGGATAACTGTTCTTAGTCTAGGCTTGAACCTTCACTGATTGCCATATATAAACATGGATACAATGATTTTTGACCAAAAAATAAAATTCTGTTTATTTTATTCTTTACTTAAACACCACTACTACTGCACCATTTAATAAAGAGAAACCTGATCAATAATTTTAGAGAAATTACACAATGACAAGTTGATATTTATCTTAAACTTTTCATAAGACTAAAAACATACACAAACACAATAACCCTACAGGTTTGTGGAAAGAGGGGAATGATGACCTGCAAAGAAAAACTTGTTCTGCATTAAACCACTTGCTCTCGAGTTGTGTAGCTTGTCTTGCTCCTTTGTAAGTCTCTTTCAACAAGGGACTCAAAATCTGGAAAACAAATGTATATTAAGCTTTGTGTCTACTAGTCTCCAGACCTATACACAGGCAACATGGAAGGCATTAGCAGATATGTTTTACAAATGGGGGTCCAAGTTATGGTTCTCAAAACACACCACCGTCGTTGCTGACCCTCCCTTCCCCCATCAAATGCACATCTTCATAAGCTGTGTCATTTAGAGGCTTATTAAATATTATTCTTTAGACAAAGCTGATATCATTCTCCATTCTACTCAAAAAGGGGATAAAAGCAATCATGTTTCCACCAGTTCCTTTAAATGAAAGAAAATCTAGTTTTGGACACATGTGGAGGAAACAAAACCCCCATCATTTCAGATCTTTGAACTTTTCCCAGCAATTGATGTACATGGGAATTCTTGGAAACACACCGTACTCTGGTATCAGTGAAGAAGAAAAAAAAAAAGGAGAAAAATGAATGTCCCCATGTGAGTGGAGCCTGCAAAATGAGAACTTTCTCATCATGAGTTTCTAAATATATAAATCAAGTAAGTCTTGGGAAAACTCACTGTCTCTCACTTTGAAAACAATAGTTACTTATTCTTAAGTGGCTTCTCCAAATGCTTGAACACTATCGACCAGTCTCTGGGGAAAAACTTTCCCCATTTGGGAAGGATTACCAAAGATAATAGCGAAATGGGGTCTAAATCTACATTTAATAAATTATCTTTATGTAAATTTAACAAGTGCTTCCTATGTAAATATCTATTTCTTGCAAATGGTAAGCTAACTAATAATTGTTGATTGATTCAATATGTAGTTTGAAATAAGCATCTCACTGGACAAGGGCAATGGGGCAATGTGGAGTGACTACATGTGTAGGTGTATGTGAAATATATATTAGATAATTTAATAATATAACATCAAATAATACCTAGTGTATTTATTATTTATATTTATTTAGATATCTTGAATAATACTGATGATGTAACACTATAAAATATTATACTAATAACCAGTTACCAAGAAAATTAATAACAATTAAACACAGACACAGAAATTTATGTTGTTTGGATTGAGCATATATGTGTCCATATATACATACATATACACATACATATATTTGTGTATACACATATCTGCATATATACAGAGAAATAGATTGTTTGTATATACCTATATAATGATAACCTCATAATTTAATTATACATTAAATATCAATATTCTACTTATTCACATTTATTCAAATACATTAATAAATATCAATGCTGTATAAATGATATAATATTCTTAATTTTACAATTATGTGTGTATGCAAGTTTTTGGACTGACTTTATAGTTGTTGTGTGTGTATATATACAACAATGTATGCATGCCTGAATTCATACATAGATATTTGTTTCTAGGTTGATATTTTTTTTTATAGTACAAGAGGAGGTGTGGGGGGGAGATAAATGATTATTAATTCAAAGCAATTTAAAATTAAATGTCTCCCTCAATTTTAAATGAACAGCAAAAAACAAACAAACAAACAAAAAGAAACAAACCAAGAAGTCTGAACCCAAGTAATGTGCAATTATACTTTCACACTTTAATTGTGAGGAACTTTGAGAATGCCCCTCCCTTATTTCATTTGTTACATTCTGGACTGTGAATTTCAGATACCAGATAATAATCTGTTGACAAACTGATGGATTTTCTGACCCTCTTTCTGGCTTCAGATCTTGTTGGGGAGTCTTTGTCATTATTATTGTTTACTTGTTTAAGTTGTGTCTTACTCTTCGTGACTTAATTTGGAGTTTTCTTGAAAATATACTTGAACAGTATGCCATTTCCTTCTTCAGCTCATTTTATAGAAGAGAACCTGAGATACAACAGGATTAAGGGACTTGACTTACCCAGGGTCATATAGGTAATAAATGTCTGAAATAACATTTGAACTCACTCTTCCTGACTTTAGGCCTGCTGTTCTATCCAATGTGCTACCTAGTTCCCTGGGAGGTGGTGGTGAAGGAATATATTGGGAAATGTTTCAATAGTATTTTTAAATATTGACAAATTGAGTGAATTAAATGTATAAAGCAATTTCCACATGTAGACAACAAAATATACTGGAAGAAGTACCTGATTGGAAATTTAAATTTTTGATGATAAAATCTTAGCTTACTCTTTACATATGATCCTGAATGTCTCATTTAGCCTCTCATACTCAGTTTCTTTTTTTTATAAAATTAATGTGTTGTTATAGAGCTTCACAAATATCCATTCTAATCGCAGACCCTATGATCCTGTTAAATTCTAAGGTAATAAGGCTAGTCCCAGTTGACATTCTGAAATAAATGAAGTTTGACTATTTGTTCTACCTCCCCACCCACCCACCTCATCCACTTCTATATGTTTCTTCATGAATCAAAGGATAGAAAGATGAAGCATTTATTGGGCAACGGCTTTATGTAAAGCACAGTGCTGTCTCAGGTATGGAAACAGAAAACTTGATGGAACTCACATTCTAATTGGGAGATTATGCATATGAAAGTTTTCAGCTGCCTGTTAGGTAGAAATATCTTATGATCACATGATTAATCAGATGGTAATGCTCCTACTTCCATTTGATTTCTAATCATAAGTCATTATCATTTGTCATTATCAATTCATGATTTCCATGAGGTTCTGATGCACCTTTCCTCCAGTTACTTATCTTGCTCTTAGAAGAATGTCAAAAAAATCTATATAAACTGGTAGCTCTAAAAACATGGGCTCTAATAATGGTGGTGATATTTTAGTAAACTACAAAATACCAAAGAGTCTGCACAACTGATTTGGTAACATTACAGAGGGTCGTAGGAAAGACATAGGGGGACTGGGTTTCATTGTGATTCCTACAATAGTATATCATGCTCACCACTGCACGTTTCATTTCTCAATGTCTTCCATCCTTATAAAATATCAATATTTTGTTCAAGTGTTAGGCATTCTCAGCATACATGACAAAGGTATTTAGTTAAAATATTTCTTCCAATTACATACAAAAATAATTTTAAATATTTGCTTTTAAAAATGTAGAGATCCAAATTCTCTCTCCACCTCCCTTTCCCTGAAACAGCAATCAATTTGGTAGAAGTTATGCATGTGCAAAATATATTTTCTTATTATTCACGTTGTGTAAGAGAACACAAACCAAAGAAAAATCTAATAAACTTAGAAAAAAAAATATGTTTCAATTCAAACTCTATACGTTCTTTCTCTGAAGTTGGAAAGTATTTTTTTTATCATTGGTTCTTTGGAATTGTCATAGATCATTTTATTGCTGAGAACACCTGTCATTCACACTTAATCATCACACATCATTGCTGTTACTGTCTACAATTGCTGTTACTGTCTACAGTCTTTTCCTCGTTCAATAGTAATTTAGAACATTTTTCATATGAGTATAGATAGATTTGATTTCTTCATATCCTTTAACCATTTATCAGATGGAGAAGGACTTCTAGTCTTATAAATTTGACTCAATTCTTTACATAGCAAAGAAATTTCCTGCAATTTTTTTTCACACGTATGATTAATGTATATTTACCTCATCAATTTCCCCCAGTTTTATTCTATTATCGCTCTCCTTTCATCCTGTCCCTCCTTAAAAGGGTTTTATTTCTGACCATGGCCTCCCCAGTCCACACATATTTCTATCAGAACCTCCACTTTCTGTTGTATCCTTCCCCTCCTACTTTTCTGTAGAGTTAGATAGATTTCCATACCCAACTGAGTTTGTTTGTTATTCACTCTATGAGCCAATTCTGATGGGAATAAGGTTCAAGTATTTTCTGCCATCCTTCATCTTCTCCAATGTAAAACTCTTTTGTTCCTATTTTCTGAGAGATAATTTACCCAATTCTTCTTTTCCCTCCTCCTTCTCCTAGTGCATTCTCTTTCTCACCCCTTAACGATATATTTTTTTAAAATGACAGCCCATCATTCTCAACTTAACCCATGCTCACTGTGTATGTATACTCCTATTTAGCGCCAAATAATGATAAAATTTTTAAGAGCTACAATAGCATCTTTCCATGTAGGAAGGCAAGCAGTTTGATCTCATTGGATACCTTATAATTTCTCTTTTCTGTTTATTTTTTTCCTTCTCTTAAGTTTTCTATTTGAAAATCAATATTTTCTATTCAAGTTTTATCTTTTCTCCAGGAATGCTTGAAAGGCCATGATTTCATTAAATATCCATGTTTCTCTCGAAGGATTATCACACTCAGTTCTGATGGGTACATGATTCTTCCTGGTGATCTCAGCTCTTTGTAGTATGGAATTTGATATTCCATACCCTCACCTCCTATAATGTAGAAGCCACTAAATCTTGTTATACTCACTTTGGCTCCATGATATTTTAAATGTTTCCTTCTGGCTGATCCACCTGGGAATTCTGAAATTTGACTATAATACCCCAAGGAGTTTTCATTTTGGTATATCTTTCAGTAGAAGATAAGTGTTTTTGTTTTTGTTTTTCAATTTCTATCTTATTCTTCATTTCTAGGATACCAAGATAGTTTTCTGTGATAATTTCTTGAAAGATGATGTGCAGACTCCTCTTTATTTTTATTCATGGCTTTTTTATTCATAGCCCATGGAGTCATGAACTCCACTGGCCCAATTCTAATTGTTTTATATTAATTTTATTTATTTTCAGTGTTCTACAATCACTACCATAAAACTTAGATTTTTTTTTTCCCCTTGCCTCCTCCGACCTTCCTCCTCCCTTCCCGAAATGGCATACAATTTTATATAGGTTCTACACATACATTCCTATTAAATACATTTTCATCATAGTAGTGCTGTATGGAAAAATTAAAATGAATGGGAGAAATCATGTAACAAACCAAAACATAATACAAAACAAAATGATCATTCTGTGATTGAATTACATAATTCTTTCTCTGCATGAGGAAGGCATTTTGTCTTAAAAGACCATTGGGAATTTTTTTTAAGTCCTTGCATTGCAAAGAAGCTCCAAGTCTACCAGAAAAATCTCTCGCACACTCTGGTCATTGCTGTGCACAGAGTTCTCCTGGTTCTGCTCCTTTTGCTCAGCATTAGATCATGTAAGTCTTTCCAGGCCTCTCTGAAGTCTTCTAGTTCATCATTTCTTATAGCACAATAGTGTTCCATTACATTCATATACCATAATTTGTTCAGCCATTCCCCAATTGATGGGCATCCCCTTGATTTCCAGTTTTTGACCAACACAAAGAATGGTGCTATAAATATTTTCATACATATGGGACCCTTTCCCGTTTTTATGATCTCTTGAGTATATAGTCCTAGAAGCGATATTGCTGGGTCAAAGGGTATGCACACTTTTTTAGCCCTTTCGGCATAGTTCCAAACTGCTCTCCAGAATGGATGGATCAGCTCACAGCTCCACCGTTAATGAATTACTGTTCCAACTCTCCCACACACTCTCCAACATTTGTCATCTTCCTGTTCTGTCATGTCAGTCAATCTGGTAGATGTGATGTGGTACCTCAGAGTTGTTTTGATTTGCATCTCTCTAATCCATAGTGATTTAGAGCATTTTTTCATATGACTATAGATATCTATAAGTTCTTCCTCTGAAAACTGCCTGTTGTTATCCTTTGACCCTTTATCAGTTGGGGAAATGACTTGTATTTTTTGTACATTGGATTAAGTTCTCTATATATTCTGTAAATGAGACCTTTATCACAGACACCAGCTGCAAAAATTCTTTCCCAGCTTTCTGCCTCCCTCCGAATCTTGGTTGTATTGGGTGTGGTTGTGCAAAAACTTTTCAGTTTAATGTAATCCCAAATATCCATCCTGCACTTTATAATGCTTTCTATCTCCTCTTTAGTCGAAAATTCTTCCCTTTTCCATAAATCTGATAAATACATTATTCCTTGTTACATCAATTTGTCCATACTATCAGTTTTTATGCCTGTATCATGTACACATTTGGACTTTATTCTTGCATATGGTGTCAGGTATTGGTCCATGACTACTTTCTGCCACACTGTTATCTAGCTTTCCCAGCAAACTTTGCCAAAAATTTTGTCAAACAGTGAGTTCTTATCCCAGAAGCTGGGATCCTTGGGTTTCTCAAACAGTTGATTGCTATATTCATTGCCTACTGTGTGTTTAGTACCAAACATATTCCACTTGTATACCCTTCTGTTTCTTAGCCAATACCAAGTGGTTTTGATAATTGTTGCTTTATAATACAATTTGAGATCTGGTAGCACTAGACCATCTTCTCTAGCTTTTCTTTTCATTATTTCCCTTGACATTGTGGACCTTTTTTTCCTTCCAGATGAATTTTGGTATTATTTTTTCTGCCTACAGAAAAGAATTACATGATTGGTATGGCACCAAATAAGTAAATTAACTTAGGTAAAATTGTCATTTACATTATATTGCCTCAGTCTACCCACTAGCAACTTATGTTTTCCCATTTACTTAGGTCTGACTTTATTTGTGCAAAAAGCGTCTTGTAAATGTGTTCATATAGTCCCTGGCTTTGATTTGACAGATAAACTTTCAAATATTTCATAGCGTCTACCCTAGCTTGAAATGGGATTTCTCTTTCTATCTCTTGCTGTTGAGCTTTGTTACTAATATATCAAAATGCAGAAGATTTGTGCGGGTTCATATTATAACCTGCAACTTTGCAAAAGTTGTTTATTTCAAGTAGTTTTTTACTTGAATCTCTCGGATTCTCTAAGAATATCATCATATCATCTGCAAAGAGTGACAACTTAGTTTCTTTCTCTTCTCTAATTCTTACAGCTTTTATTTTTGTGTGTGTGTGTTTCTAGTACCATATTGAATAACAGTGGTGAAACTGGACATCCTTGTTTCACCCCTGATCTTATTGGAAATGAATCTAGCTTATCTCCATTTGCGTATTACGCTTGCTGAAGGTTTTAAGAAGAAACTGCTTATTATTTTATGAAAAGTTTCCTTCATTCATATGCTCTCCAGTGTTTTTTAAAAGGAATGAATATTGTATTTTGTGAAAAGATTTTTCTGCATCTAGTGAGATAATCATGTGGTTTCTGTTAGTTTTGTTGTCGATATTGCTAATCGTTTTCCTAACATTGAACCAGCCCTACATTCCAAGTATGAATCCTACCTGATCGTCATGTATTATTCTCGTGATAAGTTGCTGTATTCTTTTTGCTAAAATCTTATTTAAAATTTTTGCATCTATATTCATTAGAGAAATTGATCTATAATTTTCTTTTCTCTGTTTTGTCTCTTCCTGGTTTAGGTATCAAAACCATATTTGTAACATAAAAAGAATTTGGTAGTACCACTTCTTACCCAAGTTTTCCAAGTAGTTTATATAATATTTGAATTAAGTGTTTTTTAAATGTTTGATAGAATTCACTTGTAAATCTATCTGTCCCTGGAGATTTTTTCCTAGCGAGTTCATCGATGACTTCTTCGATTTTTTTTTTTTTTTGAGATGGGGTTGTTTAAGCGTTCAAGTTTTTATTCTGCTAATCTGGGCAATATATATATGCAGATAGATAGATAGATAGATAGATAGATAGATAGATAGATAGATAGATAGATAGATAGATATAGATATAGATAGATAGAGATATAGATAGAGGGAGATATAGATATATAAATACATATCTATATATATATCTACATCTATATCTATATCTATATATCTATGTATACATATTTAAATACCCATCCATCTCAATTAGATTGTCAAATTTATGGCCATAAAGTTGAACAAAGTAATTTCTTATTTTAATTTCCTCATCATTGGAGGTGAGTTCACCCTTTCATTTTTAATATTGGTAATTTGGTTTACTTCTTTCCTTTCTTTAATCAAATTGAACAAAGGTTTATCATTTTTTTAGCTTTTTTCATAAAACCAACTATTAGTTTTATTATTAGATCAATAGTTTGCTTAATTTAAATTTTATGATCTCTCCTTTGGTTTTCAGCATTTCTAATTTTGTATTTACTTGGGGATTTTCAATTCGGTCTTTTTCTGGCTTTTTCAGCTGCATGCCCAAGTCATTGATCTCCTCTTTCTTTATTTTATTCATGTTGGCATTCAAAGATATAAAGCTACCCCCAAGAACTGCTTTTGCTGTATCCTATAAGTTTTGGGAGTCTCATTGTCATTCTCTTGAATGAAGCTGTTGATTGTTTCTATGATTTGTTGTTTAGCCCACTCCTTCTTTAGGATTAGATTATTTAGTTTCCAATTAACTTTTTGTTTATCTTTCCATGGCCATTATTGCATATAATTCTGAAATTTTCTTTCCTATATCTATTGTCCAGGTCAATTGTTTTTCCAGTTGGATATTTTATGTTTTCTTCTGTTTTTTTCATTCTATAGATTTTGTTTGACTGATTGTTGATGTCTCATAGAGTCATTAATTGCTACTTACCCAACTCTAAATTCTATCAAATTGTTTCGTTCAGTTAATTTTTGCACCTCCTTTTCCATCTGTCCCATTATTCCTTTAAAGGAATTATTTCTCCAGTTTTTTTTTTGTACTTCCTTTTCCATTTGTTCAATTTTCCTTTTTAACAAGCTATTCTCTTCATAGAATTCTTTTTTTCATACTTTTAAAATCATTGGTCAGTTTTTCTTCTATTTCCTTCTTCAACTCTTCCAGGAGAACTGTGTGTATATGCAAGCAGTTCATAGTCCCTTCTCAGGTTTCAAATGAGAGTACAGTCCCAATCCTGACCTCTTTGTTATTCGTGTTTTGGTCCTTGTCCCCATAGAAAGATTCTGTGATATTTTTCTTCCTTCTTTGCTTCTTGCTCATGATGATGAGGCATTGTGTGTTGTGGTCTCTGGTTATTTCAGTTAGTAGCTGGACAACCTGGTGTTGAGCTGCTGGTTTGAGATAGCAAAGGTAGGTGCCTTTTTTTTTCATTTTGTGTTTCCCCAGATTAGCCCTGGAGTTAGCTTGTTAAGTGTGGTGGAGGGATGATCTGGTCAAAGATCTCCTCAGCTGAGTTAGAGCAAAGGCAAGCTCAGTACTTGGTGATCCTGGCTGCTTTATTGTCTTACCATTCCCCCTGGAGTGCTTAGGAACACCTGGGTCCTAGTGCAATTTTTCACTCTCCTGGTGCTCCTCTACTTCTGCTTGACCTCTGACACAGTAAGAGTAATCCCCCTTAGCTATTTTCCTAAACTCGGGTGCTTTGAGACTGTTTGTCCCTTCTGTTGATCCCACTGATCCAGGATTTTTCTGGGCAAATATTTTATGTTTCTTTAGAGGTCAATAAGAGGAGAGGGAGACAGCATTTACTTGTCATTCAGCCATTTTGGCTCCCAGAAGTTCAAGTAGGTTACTTACAAATGTTTATTCTGCTAGCTGAAAGTCTCAGGAGTGACTGCGGCTGATACCTGGGGCTGAGAGTCAGTCACTCACTCAGACCCCACTGGTCTCCCCCCCTGGGCTTCCACTCTGATGTTCCACTTTGCTGCTGCTGCCTGCTACCATGCTACTACCCTGGGGCTTTCCTGCTCAGCTGCACTACGGTGGGATGCACTGTTCTGTGTGCTGTGGTTTCACTTGCACAGAATAGATCTTTCCTGCCAGTCTTCCAGTCTTTCCTGATCTGTGAATCTGCCACAATCTGTCTTCTATTGCATTCTGCACCTTCAAAATTTGATCAGATTCTTGTTTTAGAGGTATCTGAAGGAGCTACTCTAAACACTTAGGTGAGTAGATGCTCTCATTCCGTCATCTTGGCTCCACCCCCAATTATAGTTTTTAAGAAAATATTTTATTCAGTGATTTTTTTATGCCTTTTTTCTATTTGGTCAATTTGTCTTTTTAAGGGGCTCTCTCTCTCCTCTCCCCCCCAGTCTGTGTGTGTGTGTGTATGTGCTTCTTTTACCATTTGATCTTTTGTATTTATTAAAGGTGTTATTTTCTTTTGTAATTTTGTGCTTACTTTATTTACCTGTTGACTCTTTTCACCATCTTCTTGAATCACTCTCATGTTGTCATTTTTTCTTCTATCTCTCTAATTTCATTTTAAAATCCTTTTGAAGCTCTTTCTGGAATTCTTTTTGGAACTGAGATCAATTTACATTTTTCTTTGAGTCTTTGAAAATACCAGTTTTAACTTTGTTGTCTATTTTTGAGTTTGTGTTTTGATCTTCCAAATTTTCATAGTATCTTTCCATGATCAGGCTCTCTTTCTGTTGTTTGCTTATCTCTTCTAGACTATTTCTTCACATTTAGCTTTTTGTTAAAGTTAAGCTGTGATTTCAGGATTGAGGGGGCATTGTCTCAACCTTCAGGTGTTTCATGCTGCTGTTATTAGAGCTCATTTGGGGAAATTTATAAGATTTGATTTCTTCCAAGGTTGCAGGATCTAAGGAGAGGTGTATTCATGGCTCTCCTGGCCTGTAGTTTAGTATAACTAGTATCCACACTCCCCCATAAATACAGTCTCTAGTGTGCTTGTGCTTCTCATCAACCTGAGACTGTAACTTGAAACAGCGAATGGGGAATACAACAACATCTTACACCTAGTGCCAACAAAGAACCTCCTATTATGATCTTTTGTCCAGTTGTTGGACCTCCTTATAGTCTATGGGCTAAGAATTCTGGAAACTTATTGTTGATTCAGTTATCACCCCCACTTCAGTGCCTGCTACTGCCTTACCAGGATATGGCCTACACTGGACTGTACTCCATTCTTACCCCAGTGAGACCGATCTTTCATGGTGACATTCTAAGTTGTCTGGGTATGTGAGGGGGGAGAATTTCTTCACTTCATCCTTTTTATTGGTTCTGCCACTACAGAATTCATTTTCACACATTACTTTAAAGTTGCTTTGAGGGGAGTTTAGGAGAGCTCACACATGTCTTTGCCTTTACTTCACCATCTTGGCTCCACCCCCCAGCTTAATAAAAAATAAACTAACAATTGATAACTTATTTCACTTTAAAAATGCATTTAAAAACCAGAATTATCTCAACAGGACCAAAATTTCCAGTGTCATGCAGGGCAAAGGAAACTTTTAATGTTGGGTGTAAGTAGACCAGAAAATTAGTAATGACATTTGTAAAATGTGGGGAAAAGGCAACTTCTAACTGAGTAAAAAAAGGAAGACACCCTCTCCATGGTGGTATGAGTCTCATCATATCTACATGAGTACTCATCTATATATTTGGGAAAAAATAAATTTCACCAGTATGGGGACTCTGCCTAAGAAAGGAACAGGTTTAATAGAATTAAATTCTTTCTTATACCAATCCTTCTTCCCTATGGCTTACTGAGATGGAGAATTACGATGAAAATGTGCATCATATTCTGATATATTTATGCATATAATGTGGGGACAGATACAGAGACAGATATGAGAGGGATTTTATTTTATCCTCACATACTCAATATTCAGTCAAACTGGAGCATATTGGGTAAATGAAATAATGAATCAGCTCAAATGGCTTCAGGCCACTCTGATTAGGTAGCACTTTACCTTAAGGAGCTTGTCTTCTAAGGGAAGATGTATTATTTACAGAGGAGGAAAAGTTGAATGGATAGTGATTGGGGAGAGAAGATTTACATGTTCTTTCAATTAGCAATATTAAAGATAAGTTGGTGAAAGTTTCATAAATGGAAAGAAGCTGAAGGAGTTATGTTACAGGTGACTGTTAAGGAGATTTTTTAGGAGTGAAATGAAATATGACTGGACATTTTCCTAGATACATTAAGAAATTGAGAGAATCACCAATCACTGGCACTCCAAGATAGAAGTTCCAACCATAAATAAGTTCACTGAGAGTTTGATTCCAAAAGAGGACAGTGAGGTGAATGATGATGATGATAATGATGATTGATGATGATGATGATGATGATGATGATGATGACGATGTTGCTGTTATGACCTGGAATGACCTTTGAATATATTGAGATAGCCATATCTCCAGAGTGATTGGTGTTAAACTATGAATTCCAACACTACGAATGAAAGGTAAAAAATTATAGATAGTTTTCCTCTTCAACAAAAGGTTCAAAGGACACATGATAGTTTCCAAGTATTTAAATGGTTTTCATGTGAGAAGTGCATTAGACTAGATAATCTTGGCTTTAAATGACAAGAGCAAAAGCATTTGAAGTAAATTTAGGATTGGGGTAAATATCTACAATTGGAGATTTCCCAAAGGGAATTAGACAGCTGTAGGAAGTAGCCCATTAATTTGTTCATTAAAGATCTACTTTAACTCATTAGAGGCCTTTAAATAAAGGAAGGATAAGTACTTATTGGGCACATTTCACATATTCATATATATATATATATATATATATGCATATATGTACACATATATATACATACATACATACATACATACTTTTTTGTTTTTTTTGAGCAACTGGCTTTAAAGGTTATCATTGAGATTCTTCCTATCAAATTCTCAGGATGTAATTTTTAATTTTCCAATATAGCTTCACTGATATCACAAAATCTCAAGGTATCATGGTTAAAGCATGTCAATGACAAATTTCTTTCTTCCATACATATTTATTGATTAGCCATATTGTACAATGCTCTACGAAGAATGGTCATTAAAAATTTCTTGTTGTTCAGAATCTCAACGGCCCTGAGTTTTGACCACCATAACTGTCTTTTCTCAGTCGATTCCTTTAAGCAGAGAATTGTCCTGTGCCAGTTGATAAATAATCCAAACATAGTGTGTACACACAGGTACTGATCCTAACACAGTAAAGAATAGAGCCTTCCCTAATGGATGCTTGCCAAGGTCGGAGCATCACAGTTGTCAGAGCTGAATGGACCTTAGAAAAAATTATTTCAATTCCTTTATTTGGCATAGGAAGAAATTGAGAGCCCAAAAGATAAGATGTCTTTTCCAAAATTACACACTCAAAA
Source organism: Bettongia penicillata ogilbyi (assembly GCA_023548195.1). Taxonomy (NCBI): domain Eukaryota; kingdom Metazoa; phylum Chordata; class Mammalia; order Diprotodontia; family Potoroidae; genus Bettongia; species Bettongia penicillata. The sequence continues at coordinate 3,166,459 of JAJHZJ010000335.1, forward strand.
GAAGGGGCTCTCAACATAGGTTCTCAATTTCATCAAATGCTCTTTTCATTAGAAGTATTTTTTTTTCAAAATTCTCTTTGTGTGTGTCTAGAATACACTTAAATATATTTTTGTCTAGTATGTTAATATTAGACATATATTTACATCTAATGACAGGGCAAGAAGGAGGGAAGAAAAAAAGACTTCATGACTGTTGTATGTTTGAAAGGAATAGCAAGTTGTATATAGTAGATTCTCAGTTTCATTTACGATGATCTTTTTTATTGTACTATATTATGGAGCTACTTGTTTTATTCCATAAATGAGAAACAAAATTAAAAAATTAAATAAATAAAATTTCAAAATATTAAATAAATAAATTAAATTTAAAAATCAAATTAGAAAATTAACTTTAAAAAATATAAATACCTAGTTTTTCTACTAAATACCAGAAAAACAAAAGAATCAACATTTAGCAAAGAAGATAGAGGCATCCAGGATACAAAGACACGTAAAAACTAAGAGACCAAAAGAAAACAGTCATCAGAAAAGATTGCTGTTGTGTTTGTCCTTCATTCTAGAAGAGTACCATGACATCTAGATGATGACATGACTTGCAGTTGATTTTGATTTGAGTGACCGAGGGCTGTGTAAGGCTTTGTGGTGATGCCTTTCATTGAGAAAAAGGCAGAAGGGAAATGGAAGGTTCCGTTAAAAAAGAAACTTCTCTATATGCAGAGGTTTACCTGAATCTAGTAATCAGGGTGTCAGAACTACTTAGCTCCTGAATTGCCTCATGCCACTACTTACTTTATATTTTCTGAGTGACTAATCAGGGCCTTGCCATCCCTGTTATCTCCTAGTGGAGGAAAATAGAAAATCCTTGTCCTGCAAGAGGCAGCAAAGTGAACAAACATCAACTCAACAGACCTGAATTAAAATTAGAGTTCCAGTGTCTACTAGCTCTGTGACATTACAGAAATCATGTAACACTTGTGGGCCTTTTATTCCATATTTGTTTTTTTAAAAGACCTATAAAATACTAAATACTGAAAACTACCTTCATGGTTAGTAGAGGTATCATTTTAAAGGAGACATTTTCAAATCTTAAATTTCAATGGAAAGACGAGCTCTTATGTTTTGACCCAAATTAACCTACCTATTACTCTCTATAATGACATTTCATCTACCACCTCTGTGACTTTGTATATGTTATTATTCATAACTGGAATTCTCTACCTCTTTGCTTATCCCTATTAAAAGCCCTAGAAATGTACATGCTTACATTCAAATGCCATCCATTAAAGACTTCTTCCCTAATTCTACCAAATAGTACAACCCCAGCACAGAATTCATGTTTAGTGAGAGTGGTTGTGTGTGGGTTTTATCTATTTGTATCCCTGAATTCAAAGACTACGCCACAAACATTCATGTAGTACTTGTCACTCATCAGACACCAGACTAAGCTCCGGGGATACAAATACAAGAAAAGACAGACAGTGGGAAAGAGAATCATAAAGAAATGGAAAAAGTGTGCATGTTTTCCTGGTGGAGTACCCATCTGATGTCATGGTACTGAAATCTAGAGAGTTAGAATAGTGCACAGAGGGAAATAAAAGATGGCTGTCTTGTACACTCCCTAAAAATAGAGGTCCAAGGAAGAACTCATAGATGGGACAAGGGCTCAAGTATTGTTCCAGATGTGAAAAAGCCCCAAATATGGAGGAATGTTCCAGAGTGAAAGGCTTCGGTCACTAAAAGATACAACTGGGACATGATTGAAAATTCTTGAAAGGCAGAGTAACTCAATAAGCTGTCCAGAGAAATCCTTATATATCATTTAGTGGCTCTCTTTCTGTTTGAGTTTGACAGCAGTGATGTATAGGACAGGCAATCTGCTTATTTAATGCTTACTACATTGAATTCAATTGGCCTCAATGGTTGACCTTCCCTATGGAACATCAAATAGGTCTTTGTTTTACTTTTCTAATGTATTTACAGCAAGAAGTAAAGGCTCTGTGATTTCATTAGTGTTGGTATTGGCAGATTTAGACTGTTTCTCCACCTGAATGGATCATGACCCCTCTTTGCTTTGTAAATTAGACACTTATATAGATGATAATGTCAAGGAATTAAACCCAACGTTCAGAGGCAGATGACCTACATCCAAATGACAACTCTTACTTAATACTTGTGTACTACTTTTGTTGTTGTGTTTGTCCTTCATTCTTGAGGGAGATCATGACAGCAGGGTGATGACATGACTTGCAGTTGACTTTAATGTGAGTGAGGTCAGGCTGCGCAAGGTCACCAAACTCATTTTCTTCTCCTGAGTCATCTGAGTCCGGTGGCCTGATATACATCAGGATGAGTGGAGATGACCCAGATGAGATGCTGGCCCTGTCAGGCTAAGGTATTATCACATTCTCATCTTGAATGAGATACACCCACTCAATGAATTCTTTAAGTAGTTGCTCAAGAAATGGTCTCTTTAATAAAAAAAAAAATCAAACTGGGAGAGCAAGACCCTCAAGTATCTTGAGTAAAATAGAAACAATTACTATTTAGTAATTACATCCACTCTGTGTTAGGTCAGTGGTGTTGTGTTTTGTTAGACAAGCTGGATAATTCTGAGTCTCTTCTTTTGCAAATTAAGTGTTTAAACTAGATCAGCTTGACTATGTCCTCCAGTGCCAAATCAGTGTTTCTATAGCTCTGTGATCTCAGGTTTTCTGGACTTTAAGTTAAGTCTTTTATACATTATTTCATTCTCTATCAAATGCACTTAGAATACTGTGCATTTTGATTATTCATGGGTATATCTATCTTCCTACTAATCTGTACCCTCCACATTGGACAAAAAATATGACTAAACTTTACCTACATTTTACATCTCTCCAAGGGAGGTGCACATAGAAAATATTCAACGAATTCTGGATAATTGAAAGAACAACTGAATTAATTTGTGGTTGGCCTCCAATGCTGGACAGCATGTATGAGGCAAAGTATCACTAATAAGTTTAATTGTCAAACAAAGTTATTATAATAACAGTGGTTGATGCTGTAGTTTGACGTTTGTAAATCACTTTATATAGCTTATCTAATTTGAGTTTGACATAGGCTCTACATTACTGAAAATTCCCATTTATAAATGAGGAAGCAGTGGCTCAATTAATTAGCTAGGATTAATTAGCTAGTAAGTGTATGAGACAAAATTGGAACTTGGACATTTTTCATTACAAATAAGAAACTATAAATCCCATAGCACCTCCAAAATGTCAAGCCTTTCTCTGTCTTTCCTTCTGTCTCTGTCTCTCTGTCTCTGTCTCTGTCTCTCTCTGTCTCTCTCTCTTTCTCTGTCTGTCTGTCTCTCTCTCTCTGTTTCTTTCTCTGTTTCTCTCTCTGTCTCTCTCTCTTTCACTCTCTGTCTCTCTGTCTCTGTATCTCTTCTTTGTATCAAGAACTGTGCCAAGCACAAATGATACAAAGAAAAGAGGGAGGAGAAAATCGTCCATGTTCTCAGGGGTTCACCGTCTAAGGGGGGAGGCAATATACAAAAAATAAATACTTTGTGCAATTAAATACATGAAAGATAAATTGGAGGGAGAGAAAGGCATTAAGGTACAATTACATTTCACTTGGTAGGTGCTGTGTATATATCTGTTGATTGACATACACAAAAGTCAGATAAATGTAAAATGCTCTGCGTAGTACCATAGTATATATTGTCATGAGTAGGACATAATGAACCTAGAGTGTTGGTCTTGGGGTTGAAAGATATAGTTTCAAATTTGAGTTTTTCTATTAATGTTATGTTTTTGTTTTTGTTTTCACCTAGAGCAAGGCATTTCCCCTATTTGAGCCTCAATTTCTTCTGTCAAATAAGGGGATTGGATTAGACTAATCCTAAGGCCCTTTTGCAGTTTTCATTCTGTTACCTAGTTGTCCAATGGCTCCTATGACAGATGGCAGTCACAATCATCACATGTATTTCTTAGACTTTGGAATGAGAAAGGAAGACTGGATGTATTTCTTAACCCCAGCCCAGATAAATTGGATCCTCTCAATAACTTCAGATTATGAGAACATATAAGAGAAAGTAAAGAGAAAGTAAGGGGGTGGGTGAAAATAAGGGAAAAGAGGAGAGGGAAGTAATAATGATGATAATAATAATTTATTTTAATCCCTAAGACAAATATACTACATATATTCTCTTTGGCTCCTCACAACAGCCCTGTGAGGTATGTGATATTATTATTTCTATTTTACTGTTGAAAAAATTGAGACCTCAGAAACAGTTTAAGCAAATTGTCTCATGTTATCCAGATGGAAAGTGTCTTAGACAGGATTCAAAGGGAGGTCTTACCAACTTCAAATTTAGAATTTTAATCATTACCTTGTCTCAAAACTTCCTCAAAAACATAACAGAAAATTATGGGAAATATGTCAAAGCAGTTAATAGACATTCTGATGTAGATAGTAGAAACAAAGTTTCTCAAAGAACAAAAATGTTTCTTACACCAAACCAACTCCCTTCAATCCCAGTGTTACTAGAGCCACTTACCCAATCAAGATATGGATTAGTCATAAAGCTCTCCATATTGTCTCCTGAGGTGTGTGAGAGGGTGCTGAAAGGAAATAAGGGGTCATAAATTTTAGTTTTATCTCCCTTAATTCCTTTGCTGACTCTAAGCAAATTAGTTAATCTCAATGAATTTTCACTTTCTCATGCACTTCAATCTTTCTTACAAGTTTCTTATGAAAAGAAAATGAATACATTCCAAAAATACTTCTAAATCTGTTAAATATAATTTTCATGAGTGAAGGACTATGATCACCAGCAACAATTTCATCTGGAAGAGTCCATGTATTGGGGCAGAAATAGGCAAACATGGAGCATTCCAATAGGCAGTAGAAGAAAACATTCATTGTCACTCAATGCTGGACTTGGCTAGAATTGAGTGAGTCAAAGATCAGCTCATTTCTCTTCAGCTGTCATTTTTATACTCCATAATTTCCTCATAGCACTTTTGACTTCATTATTTCTCAGGGTGTATATCAGAGGATTGAGCAATGGGGGCATTACAATGTTGAACAAGATAACAAGTTTGTCAGCTGCCAGTGTGGTAGAGGGGCGGATGTACATGAACATGGGAGGCACAAGGACCAGGAGGACAGTGATGATGTGGGAACCACAAGTGGAAAGAGCCTTGCACCTCCCCTCTGATGACTGACTCCTCAAGTTCAACAGGATTACAATATATGAGACTATAAGAATAATGAATGAGACAAGTGAGATCATACCACTGTTGGCAACAACAATCAGCCCCACCAAATAAGTGTCAGCACATGCAAGCTTCAGCAAGGGGTGGACATCACAGAAAAAATTGTCAATCTCATTTGGACCACAAAAGGGCAGCTTCACAGTGAGGAGGGTTTGCAGAATGGAGTGAAGAAAGCCAGCAACCCAGGAAGCCCCGGCCAGCAGGCCACATTTCTGCCGATTCATAATGGTTGTGTAGTGCAGAGGTTTGCAGATGGCAACGTAGCGGTCATAGGCCATAGCCGTGAGGAGGAAGATCTCAGTTCCACCAAAGAAATGGGCAGAAAAGAGTTGAGTCATGCAGCCATTGAAAGAGATGGTCTTTCTCTTTACAAAAGTGTCAGCAATCATCTTTGGGGTGGTGGCTGATGGGTAACACATGTCTGCAAAGGACAAATGACTGAGGAAGAAATACATGGGGGCAGTGAGGGTTTTGCTGGCATTTATGGTGATCACCACAAGTAAGTTTCCCAGAATTGTAAGCACATGAATGACAGAGAACACTACAAAGCAAGCATGCTGCATCTCCTGACTTTCAAAGAGTCCAAACAAAATAAACTCTGTGACGTTGTTTTGATTTTCCATTAATTGGGAGGATATCTAAGCAGTCAAGGCACTGGTAATTTACACCTGTAATTATATGAAATAAAAATGATAATATCAGGCAAACTATCAGACCTAGAATAATTCAATGAAAATGAAGAAAGAAGAGAAAACCAAAGTATTTGATTATTATGATTACTGATTTTAGATAAACTTTGAATCACTGCATAATGGCTAAATAATGATTGAATGCTATTCTGCCTTTTAAGATAATTATTTCTTTATGCTGTGGTTCAAATTGTAAACTGATTGCCACACGCAAATATATAGGAGCATCTTACTTGACCTTACTATGACTTTTTAAAAGTTTAGCCATATGTGAGAACAACAAAAAACTACTTTTTTCAAGTTGCATGTTCTTTTTTGTTGTAAGAAATGTTATAGTTTTTTATTCTCAGATTTTCAGATGACCAGATAGCTTTTGATATCATTTCAGTCAGATAATTGATACGCATCTAGCAAGTATGTTCCAAATCATGCACTGGTTAACAAATAATGCAATGTATTTCCAGTTCAAAATAAAAGTTCTAGTAATACAAAAGTGAAAGTCATCTCCAGTAGCTCATATTCTTCTAAACGTTCCAATCATAATCGCTTTTCCTCTGTTCTTTTTCTCATAGTAGCCCTGGGTAAAATTAAAACTGTCTCCTTAGAGAATATGTATGAAGAGTGTGGTTAATAGCATCATGTGCACTTTCTTTGATGCAACCAGTCGTGGTGACCCCATCTGCATGATGCTGTCTTCCCTGTTTTGTTGTTTTCCCTACCTACTTAGCTGTGTTCTTTGTTCTCTTCCACTTTCCAAAACTCTATGAAGGCTTTCAAGCCCTACCTTGTGGTCTTTAGTCACTGAAAAAAGCCATTGATACAATTTAAGAGTTACATGCAGGCTAATTAATAAATTCATCATGCTTAGGCACACACAAATGTGTATGTATATATGTGTGTATGTCTGTGTGCGTGTGTATCTGACACTTGCCTTATATCATTGTGTCTCTTTGAGACGAAGGAAAAATGACCTTAAGATAACGATATTTTTCGTCTCCACACAATCTCAGTCATCTAACCCTATATTCTATGTTAAAGATTCAGAAAGGATTCTGTCCTCTTGAACACTCAGGCTACATTCCTTTGGGCTGGACTCCATTGTGCTCCCAGGAACAACGTTATCAGAATACATATCATCCTGTGAGATTATATTTTCCTTTCTATTCATACCTCTTTAGTACACTCAGTACTGGTTGGACAGAAGAAATAAGAACTCCCAAATCTCCCATTTGAAGAGAGCTCCCAGGTAAACCATCTCAATTTCCTACACTCCACTGAGTTAAACTCCATCATTATCAAACTCCCCCACATATATTTTCCCTCATTCTCCCCATATACTTTTCAGCTTTTTCTATATATTCTTCTCTCACTACATTGTGAGGTCCTTGAGGACAAGCACTTTTAATTGTTTGTTTTTTGAAAATCTTCAGTCATGTGCACTGCCTCTGGCATATAGTAGGACTTAATCAATATTTATCACTTGATTAACTGCATGCTTTGAACTGGGACACTTCCTATATATTGTTTACTCACATAATCTCCTTGCCTATTTACCTTTAGATGTTTCTATGCTTTAGTATATTAAATGCCACCAAGGACCTCAAATGTTGAATTTGTGTTTACAGATATGTTAGAAACAGATACCACTGACTGTACTGGAAAATAAATATTTGAATTTAAAATGTGGTAACAGAGAAGACAGAACATGTTATTTTACTTTCCTTGAAATGATTATTTGCATATTCTCATCCACATCTCAAGAACCTAAGCTTTGCCAACACTGAGAGTATGCAAAATAATCACGTAGCAACTCTGAGGGCAACTGAATGCTCCATATGGAGTCCAGGTGTGTTCTAAGCAATGGAATTAGATTAGATGTATGACCACCAATAGAAACTCTATTTTGAAGGGAAAAGAGGACTTGGAATGTATGATTCAGTGCCATTGTGTGTGTATGTATTTGTGTATGTCAAAGTTATTCAATTATATAAATAAAGTTATCACAATAAGAAAGTGAATTAGTATTTTGATAATAAGTAAGCCATGCTTGATTCTCATTAGGGATTGGCATGAATCCTATGCTCTTGCCTTAATTGAAAGGCAACATTCTTAATGAACTGTTTTACCTCACTTGAGGCAGGGAATGGCTTATAAAAGTGATTACAGAAATCCCAAAATAGGGGCAAAGAAAATCTTTAACGGAACTAAAGAGGAAAAGCTGAGACAACAAAAAGGTACATATAAACCAACAAGTCTGATCAGATTGTTCCAATAGATCCCCAATGCTCCAAGTTACAGAGATCACCAGAAAAAACATAATGCCTGGGTGCTCCTAAGGCTGATGATTGGGTGTCAATGAGATGGGGATTATGTGGCTGGAGAGAAAAAACTGCAATTAATTTCAGGATGTGTACAATTTTTTTCTTATTCCAATTGTATGCCTTAAGATTTTGCTGTTTTATGACATCCCCTGGTATTCCCTGATTTACCATTACTATGGGGTTATCTGCTCAAAATTATTTTTCCATTCTCCTGACTCAGTTTTATCTGTCAAACTGAGTATAGCATACAATAATGGTCTATGGACAAAGATGGGATTTAGATGAAAGTTAAGACTGTGTTGTATTGGATGAAGAATTGAATTTTTACTTAGGTTCAAATCAAGAATCTGTTATTGAGTAGATTTGTGACATTTCCCCCTTTTATAATTGAGTTTTCTCATCTAAAACATGCTAAGTTGGATGACATAATTTATTCTCTAAGGTTTGTTTTAGTTGTAAACCATATAATGTCATTAATTATATTCAGAAAAGCTAAAGCCAAATGATATGGGATTTTAGCTGAATCCTGGTGATAGAATCCTGGGATCTTGGGATCTTAGACTATGGTAGGCACTTCAACTATTTCCAAGAAGCAATTTTTTTTTTTTCTCTCCAGTAATGTCCCTCTGGGCTAGTTAAATGCTTCTTCTTTATACAGTGATTCCCAAAAGGGAAGTAGACTACTTTTTTAATGAACATGTTGGAGCATTGAACAGATTCTCTCATGTGGTGGTTGCATTGGCAAGAGGGAAAAGGACAGATGACCTTTGAAATGGCTAATCCATCTATTGTAGAATCGCATCAATGTTGTGCACACAGAATGTAAACTCTTGGAGGCCAAGGATTATTTAATTTTTGTATTTGTTTTTCTGAAATTCATTACACATTTTTGCACATAATTGACCCTTGATAAATATTTGTTGAATTTTGAGGAATTTGATACTTAAACAATATGCAAGGTGTTATTCTAGACATTAGAAATACAATTTGCAGATCCCTAACAGTGAAAGTTATCAAGGGAAAAAGGAGAACTAATACTCTCACATGAGAAGCAATCCTCATAAATGGCTTATTTTATTAAAAGTTCAGCATAATCTCATAGAGTATTTAGTGTAAAATAAGCAATGAATACAAAGAGGAGAGGAAACTGAATATGGTGGTAAACAACATGAATTGAAATCATGAAAACAATAATAGTTCGGTAGCTATGGGTATGTCACGTAGTCTCAGTTTTCCTATTGTTAAATTGCGACAGTTACAATAATAACTTTCTCACATGATTGGTGTGTGGCTAAATGAGCTAAAATATCAGTAAGTTTTGAAAACTTTGCTTCCTACTTTGTGATATTTAAGCTCAGATATCTGTAGGCTCTCATTCCAGCAGACTTAAACTTGTGCTACATTGTCTTTTGTATGATGAAACGTTTTTAAAATATTTAACCACTAGAACAATTTAAAATGGAAATTTATATATTAGAAGACAGTGAATCCACCATTATTGAAAGCATTTTTTTAAAAAAGCTATATGATTCTCTGCAAAAAACAATGTAGAGAGTGTCAAAACATAAGTAGAAGATTGATATATGTGATATATCAGATACCTTCCATCTCTGACTTAATCTGAAAATTCCCTAATTTTCATTTACATATTTTCCAGGAATGTTATTTTGAACTATAATGATCTCTGTCCATATCATATCATTTAGACAGACTCCATGAGGTCAGGGAAAGAGTCTTAATGAATTATTATATCCCACCACTCTCCTGACATCGAGGGGCATAGTGGATAAAAAGTGGCTCTCAGTCCCAAGAATATGTAAATTCAAATTTTGCCTGTAGTACATAGAAGCTGTGTGATACTGGTCAAACCCCTTCATCTTTGAATAATCAGTGTAGGCCTCTGTTTAAAAAACTAGTCCAAGGCTGTAAGATGCAGAAAAGGGAAGGAAAAAATTCCTCACTGACAACTCTCTGTACTCATAAAAGCCCAGGTCTACCCTCTCCCATATTACCTTCTCCATCATCCCCATATATCAGTATAAAACATCATAGAGTCAAAATACATAAATGTAATATAGAGATAGCGAGTTGAAATATATGTGCCCCCAAACATAGAGATTTGGGTTAAATAGATATTAGAAGAAGGGTTTTTTTGCTTTCTCTACCTTTCCAGTTTTGGAGATTGTTTCAGATAGGATCTCATAAGTTATCAGATGTTAATGTTTATTTGGTGGAAATAATAACAATAGCAATAATAATAATAACTGTTAGTATTATTATTATAACTTGCATTAATATAGTTCATATATGCCAAACACTGTGCTAAGTAATTTATAAATACTATCTCACTTAATCCTCACAACAATGCAGGAGATAGATGATATTATTCCCATTTTATAGAAGAGAAAACTGAAGCAAATAGGAAAAAAATGACTTGCCCAGGGTCACACAGCTAATAAGTCTCTGAGGTGGATTTGATACACTTAGCTGCCTCATTAATATCTTACTGATTTTAGAAGGAAAAGAGAATCTATTATATTAACATTTTGATTTGCCAAGGATCATCTTATAATGTACTCATTTATCTGGAACCTATCAAAGATCCACAACATAACTATGACTGTAACTATGACTACATAGTCATATATACATATGCATATATATGTATATGTGTGTTTATGAATGTATGGATACGTATGTGTATAAATTATATATATATATATATGTATATTTACATATATATATATATATATATATATCTTAGGGAGAGAATTAAGGACACACCAAATCAATATCTCATAATCTTAGAGTAAATTTTACTACGTGCATAGAAGGCTGCCTCTAGATCTCAACTAGAGTCTTTGATTCAGGTTTAAACATAATTCAACCATATTTAGCTGTAAGCTAGCAACAGATTTGAAGGATTTAATTAGAAATACCGGGTTAAAAGGGTGTATGCCTAATATTTGAAGGAGGCAGCATTATCTGGTATATAATTACCAACTTTGAGTCATGATGGCCTTAATTTAGATCTTGTCTCAGATATCTGATAGCTATATGACTCTGGCCAAATCACATGCCTTCTCTAGAACTCAGTTTCCTTATCTGTAAAATGACGTGTTTGAATATGATGATTTCAAGGTCCTTTCCAGCTCTAAATACCTTTCTTATTATTTGGTTACATATCTCTTTTCTCTAAAACTGGGGCTGTTAGCATTTCAGCACTTTTGCCTATGTCATATTCAAATTAGCAACTCAAGAAGATAGCCATGTCTAGAAATTATTAATCTGCCACACTGGGGACTATATATTTTTCATTTTTCCTTTCTTCTTCCTTCATCAGCTAGCAAACAGGCACTTCAAGAAAATCAGCAAATATCATAGTTAGAAGGGATCTGGAGATCATATAATAACATTCCCCTCCTTTGGCAGCCGAGAGGGAAAACAATTCAGTCAAGGTTATAAGTAAATGATTTGGGGCTTGTACTCAAGTCTCTTAGTTTCTAATTCTGTACTACTGGCACTATATAATAAGGCTCACCTAGGTGTGTTCATATCTCACTAAGGGATGAATAAGCTTCCAAAGAGATAATCTATCAACACAAAAGAAATTTTAAATGACATTATAGGAAATTATTAGCTCAAATAATAACAAAAAAACTCACATTTGATATGTTCGCAGGTAGAAAAGTGAGATTTTAGATAATGCTCAGGATCCCTTTCATCTGATGATCTTATACAAAAGAAGAAAAAAGCAAAACAGTTTTAATTCTTCAGGGTCTCAAGATGCAATACTATTATATTCAGTCAGTGCTTCCAGACAGACTCACATTCCCTACTGACTTTCCAGAGTAAGTAACCAGGTTCTTATTTTGCCCTGCAATCAAAGCTAGCAAACAGTGGTTTGGGCCTTTTACTTGTGGGGTGTGATTCAGTGAGACACTTAGAGATGTCTCTTCTCTTTTGATCAACACCAAGGCTTTAACTCTTCTTCAGTGAAAGCTGTATCACATACATTTCATCAAGAGATTTGGTAATGAGAACCCCAGTGCATTACATCCCAATTTAAAGAAAGTCATTATGTGCCAATTGGCACCATGCTAGTAGAAGAGACCTTATAAAGTTTCAAAACACTAGAAATGTTTCATTTTGCTTGGATGTTTTTTTTGGGGTGAATGTCATGAACTTCTATGCTAAACTGGGGAAGATCAGATTGTCTATCAAACAATTCATTTATTTATCCATTCACTTCATTCCACAATTCATAAAACATGTATTAATTATAAAACTATGTGCAAGGTGTTGTTCTACACATTAAAAATACAAAGACAAAAGGAGGAAGAGGATAAAATTTAAAGGTAATCATTTAGCAACAGTCTCTCTGAAAATTTGCAACACACTTGTAGGTTTATTCTGTATTATTTTTTCCATTTGTTTTCTCAGGTCTGGACAATCAACAACAAAAAGTCAAAGTTTGATCTATAATATTTGTCTACTTTAAAGGTGTACATTCTCACTCAGAAAATTTAAGAATCATTTCTCATTAACAGGCTAAAGACGGTTCCAGCACACTTCTTGAAGGAAGGAACACATCCTACAGTCAAAGATTTGACAAAGCAATCATGTAATGAGTACTGGTTCCTTGAAAAGCTTCAGGGTGTGTTGCCTATTTAAAAATGTGGTGCTATCTCTCTATCACTCAGAACACACACATTGAAATATTTTCCTGTCATCTGAGAACTGTGTCTAGGTTTATCCCTTTTATCACCTTGATGTTGTACTGTATGTGAGACCAGCTGGACACATTTTATAAGGTGGTTTGTGGCCAAAGCACAAAAATAATTATACTGCTCCAGGAGAAACACAGCCTCATAGGGAAAACAAAGATTAGAATTGTAAGAGACCTTGGTTCTCCTCTGAGCTGTATAACCAATTGACTATTTGTATTTGGGCAACTCATTTCACTTTTCTAGACCCAAGTTTCATTATGAACAACAGCAAATATCATGTAGTACTGTAAAATTAATCCCTTTTCATAGTAATTTTTTTGGTTTTAATAATAGCCCAGTGAATTATATACTACCAGAGTCATTATCCCCACTTTACAGATGAGGAAACTGAGGTGGCTCAGAGGATGAAGAAATTTATCACAATTCAACAGCAAGGAAATGTTAAAAAATATTATTTCATGTCCTTTTCATGTTCTGAAATCCCTTCCAGGTCTGATATTCTATATTCTAAGATCCTTTTTGTGTCTACAATTTTATATTCTATTGTTCCTATTACTCCTAGCAGTAGTGTTAGGGACCAACCAAGCTCTGGACCGGCCTTGGGGAGCTGGCTCCGCCCCCAGGGAGCTGGCTCCGCCCTCAGGGAGGAACATGGGCGGGGCTCTGGCTGGGGATATAAGGAGCTGTCAGGGAAAGATTGGAGAGAGATGTAAGCAAGAAAGAGATGTAGAGGACGCCATCAAAAAAGGGAAGTGCACTGACAACCTCGGGCGAGTGTGTAGTCATTGTTCCCTCCGTGGAGGAGGGGATAGCCCTGTCATGCAGCTAGGCCTTACGGCCTCCCGGCCGGGGCCGGAGATGTCCGAAGACCGGGAACAGGTGAGCAAGCGACGACCGGCCGAGGTAGCCTGGTGGGGATCAGTTGGGGTTAGGAAGCCCAACTAAGCTGAGGCCGGGGAATAGCCCCGTGCATTAGAGATCGGGGAATCCCCCCGAACACAGTAGCTCATATAATTTTTTAAGGCAGGTAGGTAGAACAATGGATAAATTGATGGGCCTATAATCAGGAATCCCTAAAGTTTAAATACAGAATTATATACTAACTGTATGACTTTGGGCAAGTCACTTAATTGACCTTTGTCTTGGTTATCTGAACTTGGTAAAATGGAGATAAAAAGAGCACCTTCATTACAAAGTCATTTTGAGGATCAAATGAGATATTTGAAAAGCCCTAGGCTCAGTGTCTGTCCCATAGTAGGGCTATATAAATTTTTGTAAGTGTTCATATGAAAAACAACTTGAAATACAGCTATGACTTTGAGAAAATCACTTAAACCACTGTGGGTCTTAATTACCACTCTGTAATAGGTACTATGTAGATATGAAAGTCCTTTATAGCTTGATATCTGTGGTTCTCTGATCTATTTTGAGAAGAATTGACTCCAAAATTGGCCGGTTGCATAACAGATTCATGATTTTATTTTATGTTTTTTTGGTGCAGGGCACATAACTTATAGTATAATCTGGCACATCAAGAGATGTGAATTTCAATAGACCAAAGTCCAGAGGTGCGAACTGCGCTGGACACATTTTTAATTTCTGGAAGTTAACATGACTGAGCAGATAAGGTGACAATGAAAACCAGGTAGGGGTTGGTCACAGAGCATAATCATGATGAAATAATTCTTCAATAAAACCATGCAGAAAGGCAATCAACAGTCATAAAAAAGCGCTAGATTTGACATTGTTACTTTTGTTTTCCTATTTTCTATTATTTTGTTTGTTTTCAGTATTCTACAATCACTTCCATATATATGTATTAGGTTTTTTAACCTCCCTTCCTGAGACAGCATACAATTTTATATAGGTTCTATACAAACATTGCTATTAAATATATTTTTGTCTTACTCATGTTGCAGAGAAGAATTAAAATGAATGAGAGAAACCATAAGACAAACCAATATGTAATACAAAAGAAAATGATCTGCAGCATTCTGAGATCGAATTCCCTACTTCTTTCACTAGATGTGGAAGGCATTTTGCCTTAAGAGACCAGTGGGAATTTTTTAAAATCCTTGCATTGCAATGAACTCCTAATTCTACCAGAAAAATCTTTGCACACTGTGGTTGTTGCTGCGTACAAAGGTCCCTTAGTTCTGCACCTTTCGTTCAGTATCCGTTCATATAAGTCTTTCCAAGCCTCCCTGAAGTCTTCCTGTTCATCATTTCTTATAGCACAATAGTATTCCATTACACTTATATAGCACAAATTATTCAGCCTTTGCCTAATTGATGGGCAACACTTTGATTTCCAGGTTTTGGCCAACACAAAGAGTGCTATTACAAATATTTTTGTACATGTGGAATCCTTTCCCATTTTTATGATCTCTTGGGGATACAGTTCTAGCATCAATATTGCTGGGTCAAAGGGTATGCACATTTTTGAAGCAGTTGGGTCATAGTTTCAAATTGCTCTCAAGAATGGTTGGATCAGCTCACAACTCCACCAACAATGAATGAGAGTTCTAATTCTCCCATATCTTCTTCAACATTTATTGTCTTCCTGTTTGGTCATGTTAGCCAATCTGATAGGTGTGATGTCGTGTCTCAGAGTTGTTCTGATCTGCATCTCTCTAATGAATAATGATTTAGAGCATTTTTTGAATATAAATTTATTTAACTTTTTACATTCATTTTCACAAAATTTTGGGTTCCAAATATTCTCCCCTTTTATCCCCTCCCCCCACCCCAATACACCGAGCATTCTAAATTTCCCTATCACCAATCTGCTCTCTCTTCTATCATCCCTCCCTTCTCTTGTCCCCATCTTCTCTTTTGACCTGTAGGGCGGGATGACTTTCTAATCCCCATTAACTGTATTACTTATTTCCTAGTAGCAAGAACATTACTAAACAGTTGTTCCTAAACCTTTGAGTTCCAAATTCTCCCCATCCCTCCCTCCCCACCCATTCCCCTTGGGAAGGCAGGCAATTCAATATAGGCCATATCTGTGTAGTTTTGCAAATGACTTCAGTAATAGTCATGTTGTGTAAGACTAACTGTATTTCGCTCCATCCTATCCTGCCCCCCCCATTGATTCTATTCTGTCTTTTGATCCTGTCCCTCCCCGAGTGTTGACTTCAAATTGCTCCGTCCTCCCATTGTCCTCCTTTCCATCATTCCCCCCACCCTGCTTATCTCATTCTCCCCCACTTTCCTGTACTGTAAGATAGATTTTCATGCCAAAATGAGTGTGCATTTTATTCCTTCCTTTAGTCAAATGTGATGAGGGTAAACTTCATGTTTTTTTCTCAGCTCGCCTCTTTTTCCCTCCACTAAAAGGTCTCCTGCTTGCCTCTTGAAGGAGAGGTAATTTACCCCATTCCATTTCATCCTCTCTCCTCCCACTACATTTCTCTCTCACTGTTTACCTTAATTTTTTTAAGATATGATCCCATCCTATTCAATTCACTCTGTGTTCTCTGTCTCTGTATGTGTGTGCATGTGTGTATGTATATGTGTGCATGTGTGTACATGTGTGTGTATGTGTGTGTGTGTGGTCCCATCAACTACCAAGATACTGAAAAGTTTTAAGAGTTACAAATATTGTCTTTCCATGTAGGTATGTAAAGAGTTCACCTTTGGGAAGTCCCTTATGGCTTCTCTTTGCTGTTTACTTTTTCATGCTTCTTCTCATTCTTGTGTTTGAAAGTCAAATTTTCTTTTCAGCTCCGGTCTTTTCATCAAGAATGCTTGAAAGTCCTCTGTGTCATTGAAATACCATATTTTCCCCTGAAGTATTCTACTCAGTTTTGCTGGGTAGGTGACTCTTGGTTTTAGTCCTAGTTCCTTTGACTTCTGGAATATCCTATTCCATGCCCTTTGATCCCTTAATGTAGAAGCTGCTAGATCTTGTGTTATCCTGATTGTATTTCCATAATACTGGAATTGTTTCTTTCTAGCTGCTTGCAATATTTTCTCCTAGAGCATTTTTATATCACTATAAATGGCTTTAATTTCTTCCTCTGAAAACTGCCTGTTGATGTCCTTTGACCATTTGTCAATTGGGGAATGACTTGTACTCTTGTATAGTTGACTCAGTTCTCTATATGTTTTAGAAAACATTAGTTGTAAACATTCTTTCCCAGTTTTCTGCATCCCTCCTAATTTTGGTTGTATTGGGTTTGTTTGTGAAAAACTTTTCAATTTAAAATCAAAATTATTCATTTTGTCCTTCATAACGTTTTCTACCTGTTGTTTAGTCAAAAATTCTTCCCTTCTCCATAAATCTCATAAATACACTATTTCTTGCTCCAATACTTTGCTTATAGTATCAATCTTTATACCTACATCACACACCCATTTCAACTTTATTCTGGTGTACCATGTCACAAATTGGTCTATAACTACCATACTCTTATCCATTTTTCTCAACAGTTTTTGTTGAACAGTGAGTTCTTATCCCAAAAGCTGGGCCCTTAGGCTTATCAAATACTATATTGCTATATTCATTGATTACTGTATCTTGAGTACCTAACATATTCCACTGGTCTATCCTTCTGTTTCTTAGCCAGTAACAAGTGGTTTTGATAGTTGCTGATTTATAATGAAATTTGAGATGTCATAGAGCTAGGCCACCATCCTTAGCATTTTTTTCCATTAGTTCCCTGGATATTTGGGAACTTTGGCTCTTTCAGATGAATTATGATATTATTTTTCAAGGTCTAAAAAATAATTATCTGATAGTTTGATTGGCATGGCAATGGATAAGTAAATTACTTTAGGTAGAACTGCCATTTGTATTATATTATCTGGCCCTACCCACAAGCAACTGGTGTTTTTCCACTTACTTAGATCTGACTTTATTTGTGTGAAAGGTGTCCATGTGCTTCGATGAGTGATTGAGAGGAAAGACCCAGGGCAGGAGGGAATGCAAGAGAACAATCCTTTTATTCAACTGAGAGTCAAGATATTTAAGGATTGTAAACACAATCATGTGCAGGTTGAGCTCATCCCATTCCTTCACTATCTCATGACATTATTTCACCATCCCATGACTCACCCATGTCATTGTACCCGAAGCAAGTAACAAATCTTATCCTGCTCCTAAAGCTAGTTCCTGAGTTCCCAGGCCTTCTTGCAACTTTTTGCAAGAACATCAGTATCTGTAAGAAGATGAGGTTCTCAGGGTCATGGAGAGCTTTTGAAAAGGTTGAGTAAGCACATGTCCCACAGGAACAGGCTTCACCTATGCTTGGCCTAGATCTCAGGACTCATACTCCCCTTAGCCCTCTACACTTTGGGGCTCTAACTTTAAGCTGGTTCCATCTACTGTTGTCGAAACTGACTGTGATGGCCTGGAATATACTCAGAAAGCAAGTGCAACAAAAGGAAAGTCTCCAAGACACTTTCTGAAGGTAAATTATATCACATCCCATCTCATTAAGAACAAGTTTCAGGGGCGGAGTCAAGATGGCGGAGTAGAAAGAGGCACATTTACAAGCTCCGAACCCACAACCCATAGAATTAATGTAAAACGAGATCCCCATAAGTTCTGGATCACTGTAAGGTGTGCAGAACTAGAGTGGAAGAGATTTCCGTTACAGAGAGCCCTGGAGAGCCGTCCCCAGGGTCCGTCATGCTCCGGAAAGCGGACCCCACCCCAGCACTGCCCTGGCCAGGGCCCCAGAGAAGCTGATCCGAGCAGGCTTCAGGGACGGAACCTCCAGCGGCCAGGAAAGCTCCTCCGCCCACAGAAGCTACAGGTCAGTGAGAGAGACGGCTGGCCTGGCCGAGAGGGGGAGCGGGGTGTCTCCGTGACTCGGGCCCACTCAGGAGGAAGCAGCAGTGGCAGAGGTGGGGGCGGCGGTGGAGGCAGCAGCTGCAGCGACCCCTGGACTCCCCCAGCAGCAGGCATGATCTTCATTACTGAGAGTCTCTGCATAAACCCCCTGAGGGAGTTGAGGCTGGGAGACGGTCCTGCCCCACCACGCTCCATTACTGAAGGTCTCTACATAAAGCCCCTGAGGGAGCTGAGCCTGGGAGGCGGCCCTGCCCCCATCCCAGCACCAGAACTAAAGCTCACATTGATTAGCAGCCGCACCTGCCGAGGAAAGCCCATTTGAATCTCAGACCCAAAGCACTAGCTGGGCGAATCTAGGTGGGGGTGGACAGGAATCTCAGAAGTCAAGTAACTGGCTGGGAAAATGCCTAGAAAAGGGAAGAAAAATAAGACTATAGAGAGTTTTTTCGAACAGATGCAAATGATCCCAACTTTTGGATCTGACGACGAGAACATATTCTTGCCATCAGGGAAAGACGTGGAAGGTGGGGCCTCAGTACCTCAGACATCCCAGGGGGATGTCGGGTGGGCTCAGGCCTTGGAAGAGCTCAAAAAGTATTTTGAAAAGCAAGTTAGACAGGTGGAGGAAAAACTGGGAAGAGAAATGAGAGAGATGCAAGAAAAGCATGAAAAACGGGTCAATACCTTGGTAAAGGAGACCCAAAAAAATGCTGAAGAAAATAACACCATGAAAAATAAGCTCACTCAATTGGCAAAAGAGGTTCAAAAAGCCAATGAGGAGAAGAATGCTTTCAAAAGCAGAATTAGCCACATGGAAAAAGAGGTTCAAAAACTCACTGAAGATAATAGTTCTCTGAAAATCAGAAGGAAAAGATGGAGTCTAATGACTTTACAAGAAACCAAGAAATCACCAAACAAAACCAAAAGAATGAAAAAATGGAAGAGAATGTGAAATATCTCATGGGAAAAACAACTGACCTGGAAAATAGATCCAGGAGACACAATTTAAAAATTATGGGACTACCTGAAAGTCATGATCAAAAAAAGAGCCTAGACATCATCATCCATGAAATTATCAAGGAAAACTGCCCTGACATTCTAGAACCAGAGGGCAAAATAAGTATTGAAAGAATCCATCGATCACCACCTGAAAGAGATCCAAAAAGAGAAACTCCTAGGAACATTGTGGCCAAATTCCTGAACTCCCAGGTCAAGGAGAAAATCTTACAAGCAGCTAGAAAGAAACAATTCCAGTACTGTGGAAATACAATCAGGATAACTCAAGATCTAGCAGCTTCTACATTAAGGGATCGAAGGGTGTGGAATAGAATATTCCAGAAATCAAGGGAACTAGGACTTGAACCAAGAATCACCTACCCAGCAAAACTGAGTATAATACTTCAGGGGAAAATACGGTCTTTCAATGAAACAGAGGACTTTCAAGCATTCTTGATGAAAAGACCAGAACTGAAAAGAAAATTTGACTTTCAAACACAAGAATGAGAAGCATGAAAAAGTAAACAGCAAAGAGAAGTCTTAAGGGACTTACCAGCAGTGAACTGTTTACATTCCTACATGGAAAGACAATATTTGTAACTCTTAAAACTTTTCAGTAGCTGGGTAGTTTGTGGGTCCATACACACACATGTACACGCATGCGCACACACATACATACACACATGCATGCACATACAGAGAGCACAGTGTGAATTGAAGAGGATGGGACCATATCTTAAAAGAAATTAAGGTAAATGGTGAGAGAGAAATTTAGTGGGAAGAAAGAGGGTGAAATGGAATGGGGTAATTATATGTCATTTAAGAGACACAAGGAGACTTATTTGTAGAGGGAAAAAGAGGAGAGCTGAGAAAAAACAAAAAACAAGAAGTTTACCCTCATCACATTTGACTAAAGGAAGGAATAAAATGCATGCTCATTTTGGTATGAAAACCTATCTTACAGTATAAGAAAGTGGGGGAGAAGGAGATAAGCAAGGGGGGGATGATGGAAGGGAGGGCAAAGGGAGGAGGGAGCAATTTCAAGTCAACACTTGGGGAGGGACAGGATCAAAAGATAGAAGAGAAACAATGAGGTTCAGGTTAGGATGGAGGGTAATTCAGTTAGTCTTGCACAACACGACTATCAGGGAAGTCATTTGCAAAACTACACAGATAGGGCCTATATTGAATTGCCTGCCTTCCCAAAGGGAATGGGTGGGGAGGGAGGGATGGGGAGAATTTGGAACTCAAAGTTTTAGGAACAACTGTTTAGTATTGTTGTTGCTACTAGGAAAGAAGACATACAGTTAATGAGGAATAGAAAGTCATCTGGCCCTACAGGGGAAAAGAGAAGATGGAGACAAGAGAAGGGAGGGATGACAGAAGAGAGGGCAGATTGGAGATAGGGAAAATTAGATTGCTTAGGGTATTGGGGTGGGAGGAGGGGATAAAAGGGGAGAAAATTTGGAACCCAAAATTTTGTGGAAATGAATGTAAAAAGTTAAAAAATAAATAAATTTTAAAAAAAGAACAAGTTCCAGCTTCAATAACCGGATTGCCCATGGGACTCCCCTGGGGAGAATCATCAACGTGTTGGAAAAGGCCAAATTCATGATAATCAGGTCAATCGGTTTTGTGTTATGACCAGCGATTAAACAAAAAGCATACAGGTAAGGGAGTAAACAATTGCCTAAGAGTACAGCCACAATCTCATGCAGGTAGATTGTGTGCAAGATATTGTTATAAGAATACATTCTGTATTGCTCATGGGGAGAAGAATGGCCATTTGATCCAAAGTAATCTGAGGAGAAATACAGGTGATTATGTTTAAGAATCTGAGTTTCTCATTAGGCTTCCAGATCTTCCTCTTTTGTGAAATTAATTTCATTAAACTTTATGTGATATGGATCAGTAAGGAAATTATAGAGAACACTTTATATTCCTTATATATGTATAGCGTGTTGTAGAGGGGAATATTTCCCAAGTATTTTTAGACTAATTGTTTTTGTGTAGTTATCTAAGTTGTGTCTAATTCTTCATGATCCCATTTTATACATGAGAAAATTGAGGCAAAGGGTGTTGTCACCGAGCTAGGAAATATTTTGCACCTGTGACTTGGGTGGATAACCAAGACTTGGAAATGAATATGTAATAAGAATTCCGAAATTCCTTAAAAAAATAAAATTGACCAAATAAAAAAGAGGTTAAAACCTCACTAAAAATAAAATTATTTAAATGTTAGGACAAGTAGAAACTAATGATCCCATGAGATACAAAGAAAAAGAATGAAAGTCAAAAGAATGAAACAAAAGTAGAAAAAATTTTGTTGGATGATCAACTGGCTTAGAATACAAATGGACTACATGAAAGCCATGATTTAAGAAAAAAGAGCCTTGACATTACATTTCAAGAAATCATCAAAGAAAATTGCGATATCCTGAAACTAGAGGATAATGTTGAAATTGGAAAAAATTCACTAATCACCTCCTGAAAGATATCAAATTTAAAACTCCTAAAAATATCACAGCCAAATTTCAAATTCCTGACCAAAGAGATAATATTGCAATCAGTCAAAAGGAATTTAAATATTGTGGTTCCACAATCATGTCCTCACATCACACACACACATACACACACACACAAATGCATGTATGCACAAACACATATATATAGAAAATAAATATCAGGTTCCAGGTTAAAAGAGTGAAGGAGTTGAAATATTTAATGCTGGAAGTCAAAGGAGCTAGGATTACAACCAAAAATATCCTACCCAGAAAACTGAGTATAATCCTACTGGGGCAAAATGAACATTTAATGATACAGAGAACTTCTAAGTATCCCTGATGAAAAATGGAAGTTGAATAGAAAATTTGAAATATAAGATACAAGAGGGGCATAAAATAGAAAACATGAAAGGAAAATCATAAGAGATGCAATATAGTCAAGTTTTTTACATTCAGTAATTTTGAAAGATGATATTTGAAACTTCTAAGAAATTTATTATTGTTAGGGCAGTTAGAAGGAAATACATATACTGAGGGCATGAATGTTTCGTGGTTATGATAGGATAATCTCAAAAATTGAAGGAGTGAGAAAAAAGAATGTCCTAATAGAAAGAAGAATGGGGCCAAGTATCTAAATAGAATAGAAAGCAGAATTATACATTTTTAAACAAGAAACACACTGGAAAGAGAAGCATGCACATGGAGTCAAAATAAAGGGCTCGAGCAGAATCTAGTATACTCCAATTGACATAAAATAATAAAAGGTAAGAATAACAATCAAAATCTTAGACAAAGCAAAAGCAAAAACAGGCCTACTTAGAAGAGATAAGCAGAAAAACCACATTTTGTTAAAAAAGTGTCATAGACAATGAAGAAATATTGATACTAAACATATATGTATCAAATACTCCACTATTCGACCCCTTAAAGGAAAAGTTAAAAGAGGTATAGGAGAAAAAAGAGAATTAATGTTTACTACTAGGGAACTTAAACTCTGCCCTTTCAGACCTAGAAAAATGTAAAAAAAAAAAATGAATGAAGGAAAAAAGTAGTGGAGATAAATAGAATTTTAGACATTTAGATATGACAGAATTTTGGAGAAAATTAAATGTGGAATAGAAAGTAGCATGCTTTTATTTCTGTATATAATACCTTCACAAAAATTGACCATGTACTAGGGTATTAAAACCTCACAACCAAAAACAAGGTAGCAGAAATATTAAATGCATCCATTTTTTTAGAGCAAAGTGCAGTAGAATTATATTCAATAAAGGACGCTAGAAACATAGACTAAAATTAATCTTAAACCGAATAATCTGTAAGTTAAGAGTGTGTTAAAATAAAACATAGAAACAATCAATAATTCCTTTGAAGAGAATGAGAAAAAAAGATATAATATAAGAACAAAAATACAGGATGCAAACAGAGCAACACTTGTTGGTACATTTATATTCATAAGTCCTTACAGCAGTAAAATATACAAAAGGTGGCTCCATGACTTAGACCTGCAATAAACAAAGTAGAAAAGGAACGAATTACAAACGTGAATTAAATGTCAAAATTAAAATACTGAAAATAAAGAGACATTAATAAAAATAAAATAAAAATATTAAACTGATAAATGAAATTAAGAAGTAGCTTTATTTAAAAAAAGCAGTAAGACAAATGAACCAAAGAGTAATATAATTTAAAAATAAGTGAACTAAATGACCAGCATAAAAAATGAATAGGATTAATGCACTACCAATTAAGAAAAAATTAAGCCAATTTTTATTAGTATATATTTTCTCAATAAGTCTGACCAGGTAAGTGAAATGCGTGAATATTTAGGAAAAATGTAAATTCCCTAGAGTAAACAAAGAAGAAATAAAATATCCAAACGACCTATTCTTGTAAAAATAAATCCAATAAGACATCAATGAATTATCTAAGAAAAAATTTCTAAGACCAAACTTATTCACAAATGGATTCTACCAAACAACAAAACAATTAGCTCCAATACTACAAAAACTATTTTTAGAAGTAGTTAATAATGGAGTTATACTAAATTTCTTTTGTATCACAAATGTGGAGATGATACATAAAGTAGAAAAAGCAAGAACAGAGGGGAAAAAAACTATTCATTATTTTGCTAATCAATCATTACACAAAAATTGTAAATAAAATAATAGCAAAGGGATTGGAGTCACATATCACAAATATATACTATAAACCATTAGGGTTTATGTCAGAAATGCAGGGCAGTTCAATATAAAAGAAACTATGAATAAAATTGACTAACAAAAAAAAATAGGAAAAGTAATGTGATTTTCTCAACAGTACCAGGAAAAGTTGAGAAAATACAATACTCCTCCACAAGAAGGCATAGAAATGAATAGTTTCCCTTTAAATAAGTATATTTTTTCGTTAAAATAGGTATATCTAAAACAAGCTAACATCATATGTAATGTGGGTAATCTAGAGGCTTTCAAAATAAAATCAGGGTTGAATCAAAGATATTGACTATCACAAATATTACCAAAAATTGAAGTAGAAATTTCAGGAAGAAAAATAAGACAAAATAAGTTAAAAATTAAAATAGGCAATGAAGAAACCAAACCATCAGTCTTTGCAGAAAATATTATGGTACATTTTTGGAATCATAGATAAATCAACAAAAAGAAATTTGAAATGATTGACATCTTTAACAAAGTTGTGGGATAGAAAATAAACCCATGTAAATCACCAGTATTTCTATATACTACCAACAAAACTCAATAGGAAAAGTTAAAAAGAAATTTCATCTAAAATAACTGCAGAAAATATAAAATATTTGGGAGTTTGCCTGCCAAGACAGTCCCAGGAATTATATAAACAACATTGCAAAACACTTTTCAAACAAAGAAAAATAGATAGAAAATTTGATGAAATACTAAAGGACCATGTGTAGGCCAAGCCAACACAATAAAAACATAAATGAATCTATTTATTCAATGTCATAGGATTCAAATTTCAAAAAATTATCATATAGAGCTAAAAAATATAATGGTTGTTGTACTTCATCTTCAAAGATAACCAAAATGACATCACCATGGTAAAGTGAAATTTCAGTGTGTCCAACTATGAATGATCAGACCAATATGAACTCGGAATGCTCTACCACAGGTTGGGCACAGTACATATGAATAGGTGGAGTAGATATCCCAAATTTGTGTATCCTGTGTTTACTTTGTGCTGTCTCAATTATGCTTTGCTCAAAGAGCACAACATCTCTTCTGATGCGAGCATGCCATCACACCAAAGGTCAATCCTCACTGAACAAACCCTGGAAGAGAAAAAAATGATCTAGAATGTTAAGCAAATCATGTAAGAAAAAAAAGTTCAGCAAAATGGACTAGCAATACCCAATTTGAAACTGCATTAATAATCAGCAATCATGATAATAATCTGGTACTACCTAAGAGATAGAGTAGTGGATCAGTGGAATGGATTAGGTCCACAATACACAGTAATACATCACTATGCTAACTTAGCATCTGACAAAAACGAATATTCAAACTTTAAGGACAAGAATTCACTAGTTGACAAAAATTGCATGGAAAACTGGAAATCATTTTGGCAAAAACCAGTGAGAGATCATTATCTCACTCCATATTACTAAGGTAAGGTCAAAATGGATAAATACATGATTTAGACATAAAGCGTTAAATCATAAGCAAATTATGAAAACGTGGAGAATCTGAAATATGAGCTATTTATAAAATAGAAAATTTATGACAAAGAATGAGGTAGAGAAAATCACGGGAAGTAAAGTGGATGATTTGGTTATCTTAAATTAAAAAGACTTTGCAGAAACAAAGCTAAATCAGGTAAGAACAGAAAAATATGAAAATGACAAAAATTGCAGTATTTCTCTATTAAGGCATTAATTTTCAAATACACAAGGAACTAAATCAAATTTATATATATATATGAATCATTCCCACACTGATAAATGATCAAATATGTAAAAAGGCAGTTTTACAGGAGAAAATGCTTGAAATCACTGCTGATTATAGCAATGTAAATTAAAACAACTTGCAGTACCAACTCACACCTATCAGATTGCCTAACATTACAGAAAAGCAAAACCACAAATGTTAGAGATGTGGAAAAATTGGAACACTGATTCATTGTGGAGTTTCAAACTGTTCTAAATATTCTAGAAGGCAATTTGGAACCACTTCCAAAGATCTATAAAACTATGTATGCTCTTTGATAAAGCAATACCACTACTAAGTCTATTCCTAAAAAAAAAATCGAATAAAAGGGAAAAGGACTTGTAAGTACAAAAATAGTTATAGCAGCCCTTTTTGTGGCATCAAACAATTGGAAATTGAGAAGATGACCATCAGCTGGGGAATGGCTAAACCAGTTGTGGAATATGATTGTGATGTAACAGTGTTTTGCTATACTAAATGATGAGCAGGATGATCTAAGAAAAACCTAAGATGTAAACTACAAAATAAAGTGAACATCACTAGGAGAACATTGTCTAGACTAACCACAATACATAAGACGATCAACCATGAATGACTCAACTATTCTGATCAGTGCAATGATCCAAGGCAGTTACAGAACACCTAGGATGAATGATGCTATTCACCTACGCAGAGAGAACTAACTATGAATGCAGACTGAAGTATATTTTTTTACTTTTTTTGGTTTTGCAACATCACTGATATTCAAATGTGTTTTGAATGATTTCATATGCATAATTGATATCCCATTTCTTGACTTCTTAATGGATGAGGGAGGAGTGGAAATAAAGAAAATAATTTGGAACTAAAAGTTGGGAAAAATGAATGCTAAAATAATTTATTTTAGTATTTAGCTTCTAAAAAAAGATTAAATCAGAGCACCACAGTTGTTTTCCAAGTCAAGTAACCTGATGAAGAGATTATACTTGGTAGCAAAGGAAGAACAATGAACATGTGCAGAGAAACAGTCCAAGATGCCTGAATGTATCAAACATTCAAGTGAAACACTTCCACTGAAAAATTTTTTGTGTTAATAGAAAATTGGAGAGATCTGAAAAGCAAATATAACAATATATTTGAGATTACTCAAATGACAAAATTGGAAAGTGACTTATAAAAACAGTATACCTTTGCAAGCAATTTTGATTTTCACATTATAAATAGATAGACATTGAAAAACTATTTCATAATGGGCATCTCCATGAGTTGAGGAATGACTGAAGAAGTAGTGGTATATGAATAAAATGAAATATTATTATCTTCCAAGAAATGAAGATAATGGTTTAAGAAAACATCAAACAATTTTATGAACTAATAGAAAATGAAGTCAACCACACATGTGAGAGAGAGAGAAGTCTTACAGTAATAGAATTAAAGATAATAAACTTTGAAAAACTTACTCTGATCATCACAGTGACTACTCATGTTACTAAAGAACTTGTAGTGAAAAATGTTACCAAACTCCAAACAGATAACCAAGAGACACAGTTGGTGGATCGACTATTTATTTATTTGTGCATTCATTTATCTGTTTATCTAATTGTCTATTTATTTATTTTCCATACTTTTTTCTTGTAATATGGATAATGTAAGAATTTGTGTTTAATGATTGTATATATTTGCTACTGGTTTTAGTTTTCTTTCATACTCAATGAATGAAGACAGTTAAGTGGGAATGAAGATGGAGAGAATGAGAATAAAAAGAAGAAGAGGGAGAGGAAGAGGAGGAGGAAGATAGAGAGGAAAAGGAATGAGAGGAAAGAAGGGAAGGAGAAGGAAGGAAAGGTTAGACTTGCAGGCAGATAATTTCTTATATCATAATATATATTATTAATGACATGATAAATCATAATTACTTAAATTGAATATTTTATATTTAATGTGAGAATACATTTTAGTCAATAGAATAATTAGTAAAGTACTAATTATACTAAAATGTAATTATACTAAATTATACTAAAAGTATAATTCTAATAATCAATAAGGAAGTATAAAAGCATCCCTTCTTATTGCCTAGAATCAGGGATGAATATAGATAAAGGAAATTGCTACTAGCTGGAGAGATGAGTGATCATTCCACCTGGGCTACATTTCAGGATGGTCAGCGTTAAAATCCCCTCTGCATCGCGTAGTGATATAATATATCACTACGCATAATATAGTTTATGTACCACATTTCTGTCAGGTGAATACAGAGGTTGATCTTGTCCCCTAAGCACATGTGACCACATCATTCACCACCTATTTAAACACTGAAGGCATACATACATACATATATACACACACACATATATATATACACACACATATATATATACACACACATACACACATATTTATATATGTATATGTGTATATATATACATATATGTGTGTATATATGTATATATGTATGTGTATATATACATTGTGTATATATACATTGTGTGTGTGTGTATGTATATACACATTGCAAAGAATAGTTACCCAAAAACCTACTCTAAGAGAGCATCTCTGGCCTCAACTTCTTGTAAAACACTTTTCTGTGCTAGGTGTTTTAAGATGAAGACTAGAGGAAGTTTCAGTCTATGTTACCATTTTATTTTAAAGTACACCAAAGTAGACCATGCCAATATTTTATAATCAGAGAAATTATTTCTCACAGGAACTCTCACCTCTCTCCTGTCCTAGCCAGTCCAATTCAGCTGAAATCAACTTTCTATTAGATGGGATACCAAGGATTAAAAAACCCTCACTAAAAAAAGTAGGTGATTTACATATAAGCCTAAATGCTAACAAGTCCCCAGGCCCACTCTAGCTCCCTAGGCTGATGGTATTCCTGGTGCTAGAATTGCTTTGCATCAACCTAGCATTGCCTAGAACAACTAGGCAGAAGGTAAAGCTAATACATGAAAAGGAAGGAAAGTGATTTTTATTCCACAGAAAGATATTAACATAGAAGTTAATACTGAAAGGAACCTTATAGCATGTATCTGATCTGGAATCATTCACTGTTAAAATTAATAAGCAAAATCCAAACAAAAAAATACCCTTAATCAAGGAACAGAGGCATAAAGAATTATGTAATTTATTCAAGATTTCAGAGTCAGTAAGCAGTCCAGCTGGAAGGTGTCCAAATTCTTTGCCTGCAATTTTTCAAAATTCACGAACAGCCATGACCAACAAAATCAAATAACTACCAGCCACCATTTTATTATTTAAAAAGAACAATTTGTAAAATATCCTAAGTCAGTACATCTCAGGCTGACTTTGATTAAATGAGTGAGAGTGCCAAGGATATTTACAAGAAAGAAAAAGAAAGAAGTAAAGTCTGGGAGAAAAGCATGAAGGCTCTATGATGGTGTAAGATGACAAAGCTAATTGGAAATTTGTCTATCAAGGCAGCAACCAGAGAGAATAGGCATCTGAAGCCATTTCAGAAAAAAAATGGAGCAGTGTAAAAGTGCTCGAATATGATTCAGAGGATTGGGTTTCAAATAAATTCTCTTCTGCTTTGTATTTCTGCATGTATACTTGAGACAAAAATCTCTCTGGGCCTCATTCAGTTTTCTTACTTGTAAAATGAGGGCTTTTGGTAAAGTGAAATCCTATGTCTTAAGGTGTGTATGTGTGTGTGTGTGTGAGTGAGTGTGTGTGTATGTGTGTGTGTGAGAGAGAGAGGGAGGGAGGAGGGAGAGAGAGAGAGAGAGAGAGAGAGAGAGAGAGAGAGAGAGAGAGAGAGAGAGAGAGAGAGAGAGATGAGCAGTGGGAGACAGACAGAAACAAATACTCACAGGAAAAAAAAGCAGAGGAAAAAACATGGTCTATCACACTGGACATGGAGCAGAACAGAGCAAAGCCTTGGCCACGGTACTGGAAGGAACAGGACCATAACAGGTGTCTGGGGCAGAATCCCCAGCAGCAGCATTGGGACTCAGATACCTAAACCCCCAAGCACCAAAGAAAGCTGCAAAGGTCAGTGAGAGGACTTTCCCAACGGGGTAAGAGGGGACCCGGGTCCCCATCCTAGTACTGGTCCCAGGCAATGGAAGTGGTAGCTGCACCATCCATTTGTGAAGCCCTCTGCCTAAAGCCTCTGGGAGGATTGAGCAGTTGATCTGAATCTCAACCCTGAATGGCAGCCCCACCCCCCTAAAGCCCATGGGGGAATTGAGCAGCTGAACTGAATCGCAGCCCTGAGCATGGCCCTGGCATGAGGACGATCAGTAGGACCCTCCACTTGACAAAGGATTCAGAAGTCAAGTAACTGGCTAGGA